>CM033647.1:67544983-68175514 GCA_019512145.1 Engystomops pustulosus
CCAGAGATGTATAGTAGACAACCTTATATTATATACACTGCACCCCTGTATACTCCAGAGATGTACAGTAGACAACTGTATATTATATACACTGCACCCCTATATACTACTCCAGAGATGTACAGTAGACAACTTTATATTATATACACTGCACCCCTGTATACTACTCCAGATGTGTATAGTAGACACCATAATATTATATACACTGCACCCAAAATTCTCGAGTAAGAATCAGATTTTTCTTTGGCTGGTGTTGTAATGCATGTAGTAGCTTTACTGTATTGATTATTCCTGTGGCATCTCATTGGTTTGTAATTTATTTTTAGCTACTAAACAAGGAAGCAGAGAATGTGCCTCACTCTGGTCCCAGCACCTCCATGCTGCCCCGCAGTGCATACTGGCATCATATAACCAGCGGCCAAAGCAGCACAGAGTCTTCCAGCAGTAGTAAGTGAGCAAGCGCATCCATCAAAATCTGTTCTGGGTGGAGTGCGTGTTGCATGTTGTTTCCATTTCGCTTCAGTTTTTTGTCCACACAAAAAAAAAAAACCCTGTCATTGGTATTTGTTTTTGTTCGACTCGAAGACTTCTATTGCCTTCCATGATCCGCATTCAAGAAATAGGACAGATCAGTGAAAATCAACACCAATGTGAAAGAGCCCTCAGTGGGAACATTTCTGGGTGGATCATAGTTATTGGTCCATGTTAAAGTGCACATCTTTAGTGTCTGCTTGGCTCCCCCCACCTCCTACTCCGCTCTTCTCCACTTGGCCGTGTGCTATGGCCGGAAAACAGCCCGGTAAAGTACACGTCGCGAGTCTGAATGTCACTATCCCATTCCCAGTGTGGTGATGATAATTCTTTGTTTTCCAGAACCTCACAGTGGAAGAGATTCAGATCCGATCACAAGGAGAGTAATCACTCGGAAACTTCCCACTTCAGCCTCACAGTGACCAAATCTGCCTCGGTCTGGCCAGACAATGGATGGCACTCTGTCCAGAAATTGCCCCTAGAGCCCCATGTTTATTGAAGAGCCACCAAGGGGGAAGGGGAGGGGAATTCTGGAGAAAACAGTTTTGCACTATAAAAGAAAAGATCTGTTTTTGTTGTACTGTGATATATTCATTTTTAAAATAGTCAAAGCAGAGTATGAGAAATACATTTTATTCCAATTAAACACAATGAAAAAAAAAAAAAGAGGATGTGTGGGGAGGGGGTATCAGTTGATAGTGAGGACATCATTCTGAATCTCGTGGCTTAGCTGTGTCTGTAAATCACTGAGCTTCCTCTTCAACCCAGAAAGCGCCGACAGGACGATGGTCTCTGGCCGGAGAGATCCACAGGATTCCACATTATAATAGAACCTGGGAGAGGAAGCAGAGAACACATTATCACCAGGGTCACTCATAAGAAACAACTGACGGGAAAATGCAGATCATGGATCAGGAGGAAAAGGGAGTGAGAGGGAACACTGGTATATAACAGAAAAAGAAAATGACCTTTCTGGCTTTCCATTGGGATCATATGGAGCTTGTGCTTCCTCTTCATCAATTTCAGAGTATTCACTTTTTGGCCTGGAGGCGAAAATAAGGAAATTATATAACTTGATATCAAATGTGTCATGAGATGGTACTGTAACCCACAAAGAGTGTCCTACATTACACATTGCTCTTTAGCCAGGATATTCACACAACTCTAGGCAATGTAATAAACTGCAGAACAAAGTAGCTCAGACTGTACCATTCCTCCGGTTTCGGGTAGACTGTGTGCCTTAGTGCATTGTCAGGGTCATATTCAAACGCAACTCCAGCAGTGGGGTTCCACTTTGCATGTTCTTTCCCAAACCCTTTCTTGGCATAAGCTCTGAGTCGCAGCTCTTGGCCTTTACGCAGTTTCACCAGGAGAATATCTGAGTAAGAATAAAACTCATTATACCTTAGCTTACAGCCTTGCCATATTGTACACTGTACATCACATCCTGCCAACATCATCCTCGCCCATTCCATCCACTTTTCTCCTTTTAAAGCTTATTTAAGATTTTAACAAGCTCTGCAGGATCCAGTAGTCCAGAATGTGTATTCTTGGGCCACAAACAACAAATCTGTGCTCCAATATTTGCAGCCAGTTTGTCTTCAGTGTGCAAGATGACACTAGAAAAGACTGACCAAGTCCATCAAAATAGATGGAACTGTGTGCAATCTACTGAAACAAAGGCTAGCACAAAGCCCAAAAATAAGTTTGTGTGCAGGGGACCCAAAACTGCATCCGATCGATATGCGACTGGACACCTTCCAGTGTGGGGAAGTAAGAGCACTCTTCGAGGAGACGTTGCAAATTAAGGCCGACTTGCAGGCATGTGGATACTTACAGCTACTGATGCTCCATTGGGGCATTCTGGGAAATATGCAAATATATTTTCCAGGATGGGAAAACATTACCTCTTTTAGCTACCTAGTAAGGCAGCTAAGTTGTCATCAAGCACGACTTTCAGAAGCCTAGTGACATGATGCGTAGTGACACACTGTCTACAGTTAGGAATCTGTTACTTCTAATTTGGCTTAATTCCACATTATGTCATTAGGCTTTCTGAAAGTCATGCTTGAAAAGGTGGCTGCCTTACAAGGTAGCTAATAACCCGAAGCCCCTCAGGCTCATTTGCATCATTTTAAAATCAGTTTTTTGTTGAAAACCAGGGAATAAGAAGCTAAAAGAAGAGCAGAACCTGCCAGAGAGGACACACACCAGTATGTCAATGTTCTCAGTTTATATTCCTGTTCCTGGTGGTAGATTTCTTTGAATCCTAAATCATGTTATTAGGTTTCTTGAAAGTCATGCTTGATGGTAAGGGGTCTGCCTTACAAGGTAGCTAAAAGTGGCGTGGTTTTTCTGATCCCGGAAACCATATTTGCATACTTCCCTGGTCATCTTCCAGCAGCTCTCTTCTCTCCTGCCTGTTTGCATATCAAATATTAGGGCCCAGGAACTCCCTGCCCTTGCCTTGATTTACTTGACATTATGCTTATTACTCACCATCCTGCTCCACATAGTCATTGGGGTCATTATCTCTGCTCCGTGATGTCACCTACAAAATATGGCACAAAAGGAATTTTTGCAGTAGCTATCCAATATTACAATACAACTGTTCTGAACAATAGCACATTGCTAAGTCATTAAACACACTGGGGGAGATTTTTTAGGGCTTTGATGCCAAAAATTGGCTCAGCACCAAAACTCCCCCTGGAGCACTTGCGGTTAATTTACAAAAAAATAAAGTTTGTTTTACATGTAACTCCCAAAACACAAATATATTTTTAATCACACCGCTAGGATCTACCCTGCAACAAGTGGTACGAAGTGGTTTATTTACTTAACCCCACATAAATTAAGACATCTGTGAACACTATGATTGATTAATCACAGTGTTCACAGGAAAGTTTATTATTCTCTGCTGCTGCCATGATCTTCTTTTTCTCTGTCAGATCCTTATCTGCCTGTGAGAAGGAAGAACGCAGAGCGCAGTGTGTGTGTATATAAAAAAAAAAAAAACAAAAACTGATAACCATTTACCCCCAGCCAATAAAACTATGCATTACCTCCTACTAGTTAGTTCAGTATGTTTAGTCCTACCGTTTAGTTTGCGTGTGTGTGTGTGTGTGTGTGTGTGTGTAATATATAGCAGTTCGGTATATTGAACAAGTGATCTTTTGAGCACTTGTTCAAGTCTAAGGAAAAAATTAATGTAAAAAAAAAAAAATTTGAAAAAAAAAAACTTAACAATAAAGAAAGAAAAAGTCCATAAATCACCAGCATTCCATATAATCTAATAAAATATAAAAAAAAACGAATACAAAAAAATATAGTCACATATTTGGTATCACTGTGTCTGTAACAACCCATACAATAATTCTGCAGAATTATTGGACCTGTATGGTGAACTCTGTAAAAAACGAAAAAAAAGGTCTAAAAATTTTATTTTTCGTAAACCCCTTAACGACATGCCCTTTTATGTTTTTTCATTTCTATTTTTCACTCCCCACCTTCAAAAATCTCTAACTTTTATTTTTAAACGTTTAAGAGCTGTGTGGCAGCTTGGTTTCTTTGTAACACATTGCACTTCATAGTGATGGTATTTAATATTCCATGCTGTGTACTGAGAAGCGCGAAAACAATTCCAAATGCAGTGAAAATGGTGAAAAAACGCATTAGCACTGTATTCTTGTGGGCTTGGATTTTATGGCTTTCACTGTGCATCCCAAATGACAGGTATACTTTATTCTTTGGGTTGGTACGATTACGGGGATACCAAATTTGTATAGGTTTTATAAAGTTTTCATACATTTACAAAAATTAAAACCTCCTGTACAAAAAACCTTTTTTATTTTGCCATCTTCTGGTGTCAATATTTTATGTGACTTTTGATGAAGATTTAAATGCTAATCATTTTTTGGACTTACAACCTTTTGATCACTTTTTATATTTTTCAGAATGGCAAAAAACTGCCATTTTCTAATTTGAGCGCTATTTTACATTACGGGGTTGAACGCAGTGAAAAAACGTTAAAATATTTTGATAGTTCGGGCATTTTCGGAAGCTGCGATACCTAATGTGTTTATTATTTTTAATGTTTATTTATATCAGTTCTATGTTTATTATAATTTTTTTTTAAACTTTTTTTATTTTCACTATTTTTCAGACCCCCTAGGGTACTTTACCCCTAGGTTGTCTGATCAATCCTACCATATGCTGCCGTACTACAGTGGGGATTTTCCTCCTCATTCATTACGATGTCCAATTAGCTGATTGTAATGAATGGGTTAAAACGAGAGAGCCTCGGGTCTTCGGAAGACTCGAGGCCATCATAGCAACGGACTGCCGCTCCCCGATGACGTCCCAGGGAGCGGCGATCTTCGGAAAGATGGCAGCGCCCATGCGCCGTCAGCAAAGACGGCCCGAGAACCCTCTCCATATACCTGCACCCGGAGCACGCCGTACTGTTACGGCGCATGTCAGTAAGGGATTAATTCACAAAAAATGTTTTAAAAAGTGTTTTTTAAAAAAAAAAGGAATGTGCTCCACAATTATACCACTGAGAAAATCAACTTGTCTCGTAAAAAATAAGCCCTTCAACTGAAAAGTGCAAAAGTTATGCCTCTGGAAGCATGGCAAAGCAAAAGCAAATAATATTTTCTCCCATTTAGTTTTTATTCAGATAAATTGTCATAATCATAGCGACCCATAGAATAAATATGACCTATAATTTTTATGGTACAGTGAATAGTGGGGGGGAAGCTGAAAATTCTAAACAAGGGTTAATGAATTTATTGTCCTTCACACTCAATAAGCTATAGACACACCAGAGTGAAATCGAACATCTAATTCTTCAAAAAATTAAGCCCTCAAATGTCCACATTCCTAAGAAAAAATTGTATAGCCTGTACAATGTGACGATGTAGATGTGCTCTGAATGGCGCTCTATGCACTGCCGAGTGTCCATACAGCAGTTCACCAACATATGCAGTGTTGCTATACTGTACTCAGGAAAAATTGGTTCTTAAACTTTGTAGAGCTTTTCCACACTTAATTTATTGTTAATGTGTAATTTTTTGGGCCAAAATTCATGTAATTTTCAAAAAAATATAACAATCTAATTCGCATCTCCATTTTTTAACCTTTGTGAAACACCTAAAGTGTTAACAAACTTCCTAAAAGTTCTGGCACATACGTTAAGGGGTTTAGTTTCCTTTACTTTTATTTATGCCTCTCAAAGTCACTCAAAGTTGAACAACTTCTTTTAAAATTACGTTTTAGTGATTTTCATGAGAATTTGTAAAATTGCACTTAAAGTTTTAAGCTTCATAATATCTTTGAAAAATAAGAGGACATATAAAGAATAATGCCATAATGAAGCAGACTATCAATAAATAATTTATATCCTGTAATTTGGGTGGTATTGCGATCAGTCTGGAAAATATTGAAGGTTGAAAATAGAGAATGTTTTGAAATGTTATTCAGATCTTCATTTTTTTCATAGATAAACACAAAACAGGTCACCAAATTTTTCAATTAACATGAAGTATAATGTATAATATGGATTTGTTAAAGCGTTCACAAGTTATAACCACTTATAATAAAACTTGTTAGATTCTAAAAATAGGCCCTGGCCACAAAGGCGAAAACTGGCTGTGGAGTCTAGGGGTTAAAGAAGGAAGAAAGGAGAAAATAGGAACAATTTTCTTTACAGAAAATCTACCAATTGATTTGATGCATTATGAAGCAAACATACCTTGAGAATGCTGTAGCTACACTGATGCAGAAACATATCTTGTTTAATCCCTGACGTAACTGCTATAACATTATAATGAAGCTCCTTTGCCTGGCTCAGCCCTTTTCCTCCTACATTAAGTATGCACTGCTCCGGAGAATGATGTAATGACTGTGGTATCCCAAAGAGACAGAAGTAATCAATAGCTGCACACTCCCCCAGCTGCTGTGTATGAGTGATTAGTTGATTAGTCCTGTCTGGATTGTTCAGAAAGTTCAGTGAAACATGCAGGCTGAAGGCAATCCAGCTTTTCCAAGATCCTGTATGTTATAATTGTTTTTTCAGCAAAAACACTCAGGACAGGGATTAAACAAGATATGTGCCTGCATCAGTGTAGCTATAGCATTCAAGACCTGAGTGAAGTTGGTCTTCCCACCTTGTTCAAATCTAAAAAAATTGGTGTCAAACGGTTGTGTTGCTCAAATGTTTGTTTGTGTTGCTTTTGTTTTGAAGATATAAAGCAAATTGTAAAGGTCAAACGGTCAGGCAGCCCCTGCACATAAACCAAATCAATGTAGTAATAGGGATTAGTAGGGGTTATAGCAGGATACAGTACATGTAGTAATAGGGATTAGTAGGGGTTATAGCAGGATGCAGTACATGTAGTAATAGGGATTAGTAGGGGTTATAGCAGGATACAGTACATGTAGTAAAAGGGATTAGTAGGGGTTATAGCAGGATACAGTACATGTAGTAATAGGGGTTTTTAGGGATTATAACAGGGTACAGTACATTAAGTAATAGGGATTATTATGGATTATAACAAGATACATAAATGTAGTAATAGGGGTTTCTAGGGATTATAACAGGCTCCAGTACATGTAGTAATAGAGGTTTGTAGGGATTAGAACACTGCACAGTACATGTAGTAATAGAAATTTGTAGGGATTATAACAGGATACAGTACATGTAGTATTAGGGAATTGTTGGAATTATGACATGGTACACAGTACATATAGTAATAGGGATTTGTATGGATGATACCAGGGTACAGTACATGTAGTGATATGGATTACTATGGATTATAATGGTATACAGTAATGTAGTAATATGGGTTTGTATGGATTATACCAGGGTACAGTAAATGTAGTAGTAGGGATTATTATGGATTATAATGGTATACAGTAATGTAGTAATTTGGGTTTGTAGAGATTATACCAGGGAACAGTACATGTAGTGATAAGGATTATTATGGATTATAATGGGATACAGTAACATAGTAATTTGGGTTCAGGTTTGTCTTATTAAACCCCATAGCGCAATAAAGAAGTACCCTTTACGTCTTATACTGCGCATTGGGGGAGTATGAATAGGGTCACAGCTTGGAGCCCTATTCATATCACCCGGGCATTAGCTCATAATGAAGCAAAACGGGCCCGTCGCTAAACACCGGATCGGTGGCTTGCACGATGCGCGGGTGTTAACCCTTGAATTTGCCGCCGGCAAAAAGCTGCCGGCAGCATCAGCATATTAAAGAGCCGGCGGCGCTTGGTTGGGCGCCGCCATCCCTGGCTCAGATGTCACTCCCGTGACGTGTTCAACCGGGGGAGCGGCGATCGTTGCCCATGACAGCCTGGGAATCACACAAAGATCCAGGCTGTCATGATCGAAAGGCTATCTATTATAATGTGCGATCTGAACATGAATAATTAGGATGGTGTGCAAAATCCCCATATACTGCCATACTGTTCGTATGGCAGGATATTGGAAGGATCAATCAGACAAACCTAGGGTAAAGTACCCTAGGGAGTCTGTAAAATAGTAACAAAAAAAAATAAATAAATAAAAAAAAAAGTAAAAAAAAATAAAAAAATGATATTAAAAAACAAACATAAAAATCAAATCACCCCCCTTTCCTAGAAAACTGATTATAAAATAAATAAAGTTTTTAAAAATAATTTAAAACACAATAGGTTATCGCCGTTGTCCGAAAATTGCCCGATCTATTCAAATATAAGTAACCGGTTTTCCCACTGCGTTTAAACCCCGTTAGCGGAAAGGAAAAGGAAAAATTAAGCGGCCCCGATAGTCGCAAAATGGCATTTTTTTTCGCATTTTGAAAAAATAGAAAAAGAATTCTATAAAAAAAGTGATCAACAAATTGTCGAACCAGTTCCTAAAAATAGAAGCATTGAAAACGTCATGTCAGAAGTCGCAAAAAAAAAAAAAATGACACCACCCCACAGCTCCATACACTAAAAGTATGGAAAAAGTTATTAGCGCAAGAACCCACGCAAAACGAAGGAATTTTTTTTTTCTGTACAGGACGGGTTTTAATTTTTCGTAAATGTATGAAACACATTATAAAAAACCTATACAAATTGGTATTCCCTCGTGCTCGTATTGGGACCCAAATGAATGAAAATCATAGACATGTTCATTTGGGGTGCACAGTGGGAAAAAGCTGTAAAACACCAAAGCCCACAAAGAAAAAAAGGAAAATGGCGGCAAAAGACAAAAATGTGTTTTTTTTTCATCATTTTCAAGCATTAGAATTTTTTCCCGGCTTCCCAGTTAACACGGCATGGAATATTTAATTAACCATCCACTAGGAAGGTTGCATTTGTTACGGGCAGAAAAATAAGCCATCACACCAGCTCTGTACATGGAAAAATAAAAAATAAAAAAGTTTATAGATTTTTGAAGGTGGGGAAGTGAAAACAAATAAAACCGCCAGAAAAACAAAAAAAAACAAAAAACGAAAAAAGGGAAAAAAAAAGGGGGCATGGTCCTTAAGGGTTTAAAGAGAGGAATCTCCTTTTAATACAGTTATATTCAGGATTGTACTCAAAGATGGTGGGGAGATTTTCTTCTTTAACCCCTTCATGCTCTGGCAAGGATATATCCGTCGGAAAAAGCTATGGAAAAGGCGGGCTCATGGGGCTGGACCATTTTTTCATTACAAGATGGGCTTGCTGCATTAAAAACGAAATTAACAGTAAAAATCACAAACACGATTTTTTTACCCCCCCCCCACCATTTTACATGACATAAAAAAAGTAATAAATAAAAAAGGATCAAAAATATGCACAGTCCTTTGAAAATGTTAGTATTGTTAGCGTGAAATGTCAGGCTCATTTTTTTTTTTTTTTTTTTTTTTTTTTTTTTTTTTCAATAAATGACCTCTCACAACAACTCGGTACACCATAGATGAAATTTTTTTGAAATGAAATGTATTTTAAAAAAACCCAATAAAAACCTATATAAATTTAAGTATCACCGTGTCGGAACGAACCAAAAGAAAATAAAGGCAGCGGTGTTATTTGGGAGCGCACAGTGGAGTCGTAAAAAATGGGAGTCAACAAGAAAAAGTGACGAAATTAGTTTTTTTTCCAATTCTACCATTAGTTTAAAATTTTTCCAGCCATTGGCATGGAATAATAAATAGGTAAATAACGGATGAAGTAAAATTGGTTTTTTTTTTTAAAATTTAAAAATAAGCCCCTCCACCAAAAGCTCTGTACACTGAAAATTTTGTGAAAATGTTAAAAAAGATGTAAAGTTATGGATTTTCATGTGGGAACGAGAAGAAATGAGCGAAAAAAAAAAAAAAAAAAAAAACCCTGCGTTCCTTAAAGAGTTAAAAAAAAGGACATCAGAGAATTGTTTGTTTAGGTGCCCAGGCACAATCCTCCTCTCCACAGTCCCAAACCAATGGTTATACCTACAGGAAAAATGGAGGTTGTCCCCCAGAAGCATGTGACTGATCACTGCAAAAGGTTCCTGTAAAAAACTTTCATGCATGATATAGGGACCAGAGAAACTATTTGCAGGCTGAGGGACTGGGTGTGAAGGTTATAGCCAACTTTGGCCCAGGTGCAATAGCCCACCTACAAAAAAAAGAACCCCCACTATTTATAATCACATTTTACTCCACTTTTTCACACTTTACTGGCTGGACTGCACTTTAACATTGCCTATTTTACCAGAAGTTGATGGGAGCATCATTTTTACTAGTGCATTAGTGGAGGAAAATTTGAAGGAAAACGGGCTGTGCTGACAGGCGCTCCCATAACCACCTTTTTTAAATCTGAGGACGTAATATCTCTGAGAAAAGATCAAATAGGGACTGCATTCTCCTCAAAATGGGGTGGTACATTTAACGGCACCAATTACAGGCCAACTCTTGTCCTCATAAAACTGTCTGATTTAGGGTCCTGCACAGATTACCAAAGGAAAAATGTGTTCCCATCCCCCTGCCCGCCAGTTTCCTTTCGCAATTCTGTAAAACCTTCTAATCTTTTGTACAATGTTCCCTGTTCGGCCTCAGTCCTTGTGTCACCGTCCCACCAGCTCTGAAGCGCTTAAGGCTTGAGGCCATACCCTGCTGTGTCTTCATAAGGTTCCCATATGTTACACTGTTCATTCTGACCTAGGAGCTGTCTTGACCTTGCGGACATAAATTTCATGCTAAAAAAGCTGAAGAAAGGACAGCAACATTAAGCAAACATTATGAAAAATCTGCAGGGAAGCTTGCACATGCCAAGTCGGGCGCATGGGGAAACAGCTAGAGGGGGAGGGTGAAAAAGGAAAACAAAGAAAAAAAGGAAACTGCGTCTTCGCGTGGACGGAACTAAAAAAAAAAGGAGCTGGGACAGGCAGGAGGACCAGGTAAAAACAGGCTGTGCCACACCAGAGAACAAAAGGATATGTCTTTCATTAAATTTTACTAAAAGATTGTATAAAAGAAAAAAAAAAGAACCCAGAAAACGTAATTGGCTAAAGCAAAAAAAAAAAAAACTGTCATTCGTTTTGTGAACAGTGGGGCCACATTTATTAGAAAACCAGAAACTGAGAACTAAAAGTGCTATTTCCATGTTATAATTGCTTGGTGTGGCAATTCACTATGATCATGCCTACGCTTAGAATGGATTAGAAAGAAATCATGAAAAATCTGTCGCTTCCTGGCAAAATGGGCCCGACACAGTAGTACAATCTTTTTTGCGGCCGACCGCCGGCATGCCCCTGTGTCGCATGGAGGTTAGTGCCGCTGTGCACAAAAGGAGGTCGTGTGCGGCAACAATAGTGGGCCTTAGACACTTTTGGAATAAACCGTGCACGCTGTTTTAGCCTAGAAAAGAACGTGCACAGTCCGAACAAGTAACCCCCAGTGAGGCTGTTACTGAGTATTAAATGAATTACAATTGTCACAGATCCCACCAGACCTATACCACAGTCACAGCCTTTCCCTGTAAGTTAATGATATAACTTCAATATTGTAGTGATAAAATTACATTTGATCAAAACCATGAATCCACACCCCTAATTAATCCCCACAGTTAGTAGACTATAGCTAGTCTTTGCTGCAATTGTTAATGGTACTTCACCACTTCAATGTAGGAAACTAGGGTTGCATTAAATTGGGGGCTTAGTTTTTGCTCCACGGCCAGTCTGCCCGCCCCCGATACATCAAGGAGGCCCCCTTCTTAAGCCTCCTTCATGTAATTGGGCATGACAAAGGAGGGGGCGCTACCTCTATTCATGCAGGGCGGCGCAGGGGCGCCTGCGTACGATAAAGTTCTCCCACCATTTTGTCAGTTGGATCCCTGGGAGACATAGAAAACACATATCGGCAGTTCCATGATATTTCTCCAATGACGTGGCCTTCCTGGGCTCTGCCAACTGGCCCGGGACACTACTATACAAAAAGGGATTCCCTGCTACTAAAGAGTTCTGTAGGAACTGGAAAAAGTCAAAGTCAGTTACCGAAAAAATGACAGTCCAGTAATTGAACCATTATGGAAAGTTTGAAAGTTTTGAAATTGAACAAGTTACCGAGGAGGTTTTTTCTTCGGATACATCGTGGCAATCTAGTAGGAACAACTATTCACCTATTAATTTTTAGTAAAAAAACCCCTGATAGCAATCTCCATATCGTGTACGAGGAAGTTAATAAAATTGCAATGGACATCATCCGGACACTGGGGCTCATTACTAACGGTCCCGGAGCGCCATTTTTCGTTTGGGGTTAATGCCGATTTCAGTTTTGCGGACGAATGGCTCCAGTTTTTGGCGGGCATAGTGATAGAAAATTGTGGTGCATCGGCACCTGCTTGCAGTGACACAAATCGGGGGCGTGGCTGTCAGACAAAAAAACCCGAGGATTTCGGAACACTGCGCAAAGATTTACATTTAGAATTGTGTCGGAAAGATACGCACTTACAAAGGCCACCGGGAAAGGAAGGAAGGTTGGGAAAACTCTTGGCGGACCCTTGAAGGGGGAGGGGAAAGCGGGACAGATGCAGGGAACTCTGGGCGGGCACAATCTTCATGGAATCGCGTCGGACCGTCCAAATCGGGGGTTGCGGGAAAACAGGGACAAGGTAGAAATTTGCCCAATTGTGTTTCCTCCTTGGTGGTTGCTTTTCCAGCCTTTACTGCAGATTACTTTGTTGTTGCTTGCTTGTGGGGTCTTTCTGCTGTAATACATTTTTATCTTTATGCAAGTGATATGCATTCTAAAATCAGGTGAGGGATCTGATGGGGACTGAATTGGTCTTAGAATTTGGTCTTTTCTTAGGTAGAGAATATTTCTTTTCTTTGTCCTTATCAATAAACTCCTGGGTTTGGCTTTTTGCAGTATTTGTTATTGGTCATTGTTTCATTTGAAGTGTAAAGGGAAGCCATCGAACAGCGCCTTTTGCATTTTGTCGAATGTTGAGGACAAAGTATATCCTTGTACACTTTCAGATTATCCTTGTGATTCTTCTTAGTCACGAAACTAGATGGATCCAGGGCCACTTGGGGAAGTCATCACTATACCCCTTGCAAAAAAATTTACACTGCCTCCACCACCTCGCACATGGTCAATAAAGAGTGGGATGGCAGTGTAGTTTGGTGGTTGCAACGTTCCAACCATTTTCCATGCTTTATCTTGCATCACCAAAAGTACCACAGGACCTGGTACCAGAGTGGTTGGTACTTTCAGGGGCTGGCTAAAGGAATTGCATCTTGAGGTGAACCTCTGTTTTGTTCTCATGAAGTCTTTAAGGGAAAACCAGCCTCTTAAACCCAAAAAAAAAACATACCTTGTAGTGGCCTGTTAAAGTGTTTCTGTAGGCATGTCTTATAACGGTCCAAAGCTTGCCTTTATCCTGAAAAATAAAGTTTATATGCACGGAGAGGGTACCAGTCAGGGGGGGTTGGGGTTCGGGGGTACAGGAGTTACCTTACCAAAGCCCGGCCTCTTTCCCTTTGTCGAGACAATACCTGCTCTGGATCTCCAGGCGCCTCTCTGTCCTATGACGGTCGTTTTGCATGCGGCAGTTGGCAGTGCGCTGTGATCTCTCCTTCAACTCTGCGGCATTACCCAGAGAGAAAACGTTGCACGCGCCTATGCGCCACCTGCAGTACACTTCGAAACTCACAAGGCGGCACAAGATTTAAAACGGGGCGCTTTTTTGTAGGGGATAGATATGGGCTCAACAAGGGAAGGGAAGAGGCTGCCTGGTGGGTGGTTTGAGCGGCTCTTGACTCCTGTTCCCCGAAACCCTCACCCTGAAGGCTACCTCTCTGTGCATATAAACTTTATTTTTCGGGGATAAAGGCAGCATTGGACCAATTATAAGGAATGCTTAGAGAAAACCACTATGTTTGTTGTGGGTTTTATTGAGCTGTTGCCGGACTGAGACAGCTTCCTTTTAAGCTAAACTTAGATACTGAATCTACATTGTTGGAGAGTGCTCTTTCCTTGGGTGGATTGTTGACGTTTCTCACAAATGGGAAAGGATTCTATAATTCATTCTTCCTTTCTTTTCTTTTTTTTAGCCTTATGATGTCTGTTTTCTTTCGTTGAGGAAACTTCTTTCACCCACATTGTTGTGGGTTTACTGCAGGCCAAAGCATTTTCGAATGCAAAAGTCACCCTAGAAATCAACCCCAGGGACCTCTACCTGGCTTTACTGATGATAGGTTATTAAGGACCATTCAATGCCTTGTAGAAGGAATCTGTAGAAATAATTGTCCAATAATGTTTGCTTTACCTATTGAAGGAGCTGTGATTCCTATACCCCTTCTCCAAGTACCATGAAAAATACTTTTAAAATAAATCAGTTCACCTTGATTTACCTACCCACAAAAGTAAACATAGGGCTATATCAACGCATGCCTCACATACCTTGTTTATATTTTCCAGGCTGCCGTTTCCATGACGAAAAGCAAATTGAGAGTGATGTGCTTTACAGGCGGCGTTTTAGGCCCCCCCTGAAAAACACAAAGTCTCATTTAACATATTTGAAAGTTTGAAGTTTAGTTTTGCCATTGAATGAAAGTTAGCAGCAGGCCAAATAAAAAAAAACCATGTATGGGCCCATAACATGTATGGCAGGCACCATGTGTGGCATAGCCTTACATAAAAATAGAAAGTAAATTTGGGTAGGGTAAAAAAAAAAAATGGTAGGTAACAGCATTATTCCATTTAAATTAAACCTGAGAGGTCTGCAGTAGAAAATCTAATTGATTTATTATAACTGTTATCTAGATATGTTTGTGTAACGCCTAATAAATCCAAAACTTGTTTTCACTGTCCACATACTTTTGCCAACCTAGTATTGTTGTACATAATATTCGGACAACAGGGGCTGTTTTGCTGTTAAAGTCATATTGGTTGTCGGTCACCCAGCTTTCTAGATATAACGTACTTAGCAGGCAAAAGGCATCTCCATACTTAGTTGATATGGTCTTAGAGGGCAGGTTGGCAAAAAACCCACGATTGTGGGCCTCTTTGTCCTGCTGCTGACAGGGACACCAATAAGCACTTTCATCATGATGGAAAAAGCGCACATTGGCCTAGGGAGGGCCTGGTAGCAGTGAGTAGGAGTCCTATGGAAATATGGCGGCAGTGTAATTCAGTATTTTTGCCTGCTCTGAGGGACTACTGGAATATTGCCTTGTCTACACTGGGGGCTCCAAAAAAGTTATGGTGTCATGGTTCCTGGGTTTCTCCAGCATTCACTTAAAAGGCTCTCGTTCTCCCCGTCTCCAGCATTATCACTCAATGGTCTGGGTCTCTAGCATTTATCACTCATGCGGGATCTGGCTGACAATCTCTCCCTCTAGTATTAAAATAGTCCTGATTTTGGGGGTCCCAGCCACTATAACTTGTTCTGCTTGGGGTCATAGGCAATTATTGCTTTTCTGCCTGGGTCTCAGCATTAATAATTAGTGTCTTTCTCTGGGGGTTCTCCATTTAATTAGTTGTCTTACGCCAAATTATTGTTTCCTGATTGGGGTATGTCTAGTTATTCAGTGTTAGTTTCTGCAGCTGTTTACTTATGGTATCTAACAGTATAATTTGGGTTGCCATTGTTGTGGCTGGTCTGTGCATAATTTACGGTAGGTACTGGTTAAATGTTTATGCAGCCCACTTGAAAAGTTGAGCCGGTAGAAACCAACACCATGCCTTTGGGGACCATATAAAGGTTGCACCCACTTATCTAGGGGATAGCTTCACACCATTGTATGATTGTTGCCTTTTCCTTTTACATTGCAGATAGACGAGGCACAGAATCAATGCGGCAATTACAAAGAAGATCCCTCGATTGAACCAAGAACTGAAATGAATGAAAATCTGCAGGTGGCAAGTTGAAACATCTACAGTCCAGGTGAAATAATAGCTGAAAAACAAAAATGCTTTATGTGGTGTCACTATATGGAATGAGGCAAATGTCATTTACAGGCCACCTAGAATCAGCTTATTTTAGAGCCAGCAATTTTGTCCTCACATGCTCATCATGGGAAACTGTAACAGAACCCACTCATTGGGGACATGTATCTTTATTTTTCTGCTAGTCAAATTGTCGAATTTTGCGTCTTTTGCCGTATTTGCGGACTTTTGGCTGTTCGTTTTTCAAATGTACCCTTGGTCTTGCACCCTTGTTTTCCAGATGTTCAGGTGCGAATTTTTAGTATGTATCACTTTTTTTTTGCTTTATTTTTGCTACTTTTTAGGCGCAACAAAATTTGGCAACCTGGTCCAGGGGCAGGTGCCAAAAGGGAAGGATTTTTTTTCATGGATCGATTTAACATGGTAAATTGGAATGGATTTCACATTGCCTTTAAAGTTTAAAATTTTGGCCACGCGAACCTAGTAAACCTGAAATTTTTAAAAAACTAATTTTTAAATAAACCAATCCTTAATGTTTACCTTATAAGGAATGCGGGGGGCAACACGTTCATTTTGATTGCATTTAATTGCTTTTGAAAACACATTACAAACAGCTGAGAAGAGGTGGATTTGAGCTAATAACATTTTTTTTACTGTTAACATTTTGCATTTACAAAACGGCAATATAAAAAAACATGAAATTAATGGGGCATGCGCTAAGCAATCAACGTTTTACCTATGCTTTTTTGTAAATTTGCAAAAATTTTGTTAACAGTAATGTAATTAGGGGCAAATCACCTCTTCTCAAACTGTTGTAATGTTTTCGGAAAAACGCAAATTAAAAATGCAATGAAAACGGGCAATGTGTGAACCCACACCCTTAACCACCACATTGTATCATCTCCCTGGGGTGTGACTGAGTACTTAAAAAATCAAGGGACACAGCCTCAAAATCCAAATTACCCAAAGTATGGCTTCTCCTGTATATAAAAACCCCCTCACGTTTGGGGCTTGTGTTCCATGTGGAGATTTGAGGACAATTGCAACAAAAAGTCTCAAAAAGGGATAGCCCAAAATTTGCGGCCTGCAGGATAGGAAAACATGAACATGTATAAACAAAGTTAAAAAAGACCGGGGATTTTTCATTACATAAAGCTGCAAAAAAAAAAAAAAAAAAAAAAAATTAGCTGAAAAAAATGTCTCAAAATTCACCAAAGGAAAAAAAAAAAAAAACTATGATACATGTCCCCATGGACATTTGTCATAGTTTTGAAACATTTTTTTTTTTTATTAAAATCCTTTATTTTAACGATTAGTTTATGAACTTGTTAATAAAAGAATAATGGAACTTTTATGAAACTTTTTGAATCCACCTTTATTCTCAACATTTTATATAGAATATATACAAACGCCCACATGTTCTTGTATATCGATAGACTACTAATAGAAAAACTCATATATTTTGGGTTCTGTGGCACCACCATAGAGACTACAAACTAACCACTCATATAGACGCTAGAAATTGGTTCTATGTTGTCATATACAAAGAGGGCACCTTAACTATATAGAACAATACTATAACACACAGAACAAGAAGTCTGTAATTGGACAGCATATTCGATTGAGGGTAGATCATTAAATTATGGAATGATATGTTCTTTCCATCCAGCTAATGTTGAGCTTGCCTCATAGTGACTGTTCTGTCTCCTATAAGGTTGCGGCGGCCAAACCCCCGGCAACAGAACCTCCATTGTTTTGGGAAGCTGCGCAGCTCTCGATTTGGAAATGATCAAATGATGACACCTGGGGAGAACAGGGAGAGTGACCCCTTGATATGAGGTGATCTTGCAGATCCACAGTTGCCTTAGCCAAATCATTCCTGGTGCTTGCAGTGTTCTGTCTGGGTTTGTCACTTTCCAAGTGCTCAACACCCCTGGAGGATGTGGGGGGGAGCTTTCTCTGCCAGATATAATTGGTGTTATCCTGAGGTTAAAATACATATGGGAAAGCTAGCACTGACCCCTTCAGTCCTCCCATAAACAGGCTTCTATATCTCTGTGACCACTACCCGTGAAGACCTAGATCTAAGCACCAGAAATGGTCCCCGTCTTCATAGTATTCTATGTGGATGTTCCGCTTGATGATAGATTCTGATGATAGATTCAGGGCTGGATGGGGACTGTCTATATGGGATCAGTATTTTAATGGGCTTTGAAGGTATTAAAATGCTCTATTTAATGGGACTATATACTCCCGGCACATATACCAACAGGAACTTAATGGGACTACTACATACCCTTGAACAGGATACATTAATTTCAATCATAAATGGCGGCCGCGATAAGGGGTTAGACCTCCCAACAGATGAATGGAAAGGTTAACAAACGTTACAATGGCCTTCCCAGTACACATAGATCTTGTGGATAGACTGCAGCAAAAATTTATAACAAGCTATTTTTAAGACTATATATTTTTTTTTTTTGTGCTTTATACAAGGTATGTTAAGAAATATTACAATGCAAACACACTTGATTGTAAATTGTGGGCTAACAAAATTACATTAATGGTTTGTAAATTTCCTACTCGGTGTTCCCTTCAGATGAATAGGACCCTTCCCAAATAAATAGAGCAGCTTAAGACGTTATGTTTTGAAAGGATTGTATGGGCTATCCTTTCATGATGGAACTTGTGACCAATTGCCCCCCCCCCCCAGTGGACTTAATGTCTCATATATGTCAAAATGTGGGGGCCCTGTATTGTGACACTGGGTTTATAATTAATTATGTATTGAGGGGTTCATTAAAAATAGGAACCCCGTCGAAGGTAGCGTTGGGCCTTACTGCCATATTGAAACCTCAGATGGATATATATGGGATGTATCACTGTTTCTTATCAGTTTTCTGGTGTTAGAAAAGAAGAAGCACAGTGAAATAAATCGGGCAAATTCTTGCGGCAGTGGCAAAAGGGATTTGGAATTTAAAAAAAAATAGCGAATTACGACACCTCACACCATGTGGGAGGCCAGTGGCTCTTATAACCAAAAAAACTACGTGAGGTTTGGACCTGGGCCTAGTTTTGCACCAAGACTAAAGCTCTTGATGTATCTGGCCGGAACACTTGGGGGGGTGGATGTATGGTGGGGGCACTACTTCAAACGGTTGCATGCAGGAGCACTTGCATATGATTAATCTCCATAGTGAGTGTTATGTCACCTTATGATACTAGTATTTTCTTTCAGGATCAGCAGGACCTGATTCCAGGCTAAATGGAGGAAAACCACCCTCCCCTGGCTGGGTTTTCTCCGCTGTCTTCCATAGAGCTCCTTTTCTATGTTCAAGGGCAGACTAGAACAGTGCCTTGTAATTTATAATCTGTTTTTTATATTTTTTTGGTTGTTCAAAGCCATCGTTCAAGAAATTAAACAGTAAAACCATTTATATACAAAGACACATGTCTTAGTTTGGTTGTCCATCTTTTGTCAAGAATTTTGTTTTGAAAGAGAAGTGAACAATGGATGCTGGCCTTACATATACATGAGTCGTAAATTATCCAGACCCCTTTACATTTTTTCTTTGTTTCATTGTAGGCCAATTGGTTAACAAAGATCAAAAAAATCCACAAAAATTGTTTGCTCGTTCATGTACACTCTGCCCCCACCCCATCTTGAAAGAATAAAAAAAAAAAAAAAAAAAAAGAAATGCAGATATTTTGCTAATTTATGGAAACCAATGAGGGGAAAAAAACTTAAAATATCACCCCCCCCCCAATAGTCATAAGTATTCGCCCCTTTGCGCAATATTCAGTAGCACCTCTTGAGCTATTACGGCCATGGTCTTTCTTGGGGGGCATGATTTCAAAACAAGTTTTTCAACACCTGGATTGGGAATCCTATGCCATCTTCCTTGCAGATCATCTCCAGTTGCCTCAGGTTGGAATGGTGAAGTGGGGAAAGGTGTGAATGTTGATGGGAGCCGTTTTTCAAGTTTCCAGGCATGGGGTTCAATTAGGGGGTTAGGTCCGGGGCCTCTGGCTGGGCCAGTCAAGAATGGTTCACAGGTTGTTCTAAAGCCACTGCTTTTTGTTTTTCGGGTGGGTGGATTGGCAAACGTGGCGTTTTTGAACACGGTTTTTGGAGCAACAGATCCCGTCATAAAACGCATGCGTTTTTTTTGACCCGTTTCATCAGATAATAAAGTCAAAACTTGTTTCCTCAAAAAAAAAAAGCATGCTGCTTAAAAAAACGGGCCAAAACAAAAAAACGCCATTTGTGTGCCATCACCACTTAGCTGTGTAGCTTAGGGTCATTATCTTGTTGAAAAAAGGTGGAATCTTTGACCCAGTCTGATGTCCAGAGACCGAAAGAGATTTTCTCCAGGATATCTTGCCCACATTCATCTTTCCCTTCAATGGCAAAATAGTCATTCCCTGTCCCTGCAGCTTGAAAAAAAAACACCCACCTAGCAAGCATGCTGCCGCCACTTTTAGGTTTTGTATTGGGGCAGGGGTGATGAGCAGTGCCAGTTTTCACCCACACATTAGCACTTCCTAGAATTAACACCAAAAAAGTTCAGGCTTACTCTCATCAGATGAGAAATCCTTTATTGTATTGTTTTCTGGCAGAGGCAGTCTCTGAGCATTTCTCTGAAGGTCCTTGGGCTCAGTTCCTTAGATTCTCATGATTCTCATTTGCTTGTGTCAAGCACTGTCCATTTAGACAGGTGTGTCCTTTCCTATCAAATCCACAATCCATTTAAATTAAACACATTCTGGACCCAATGGAAGGAGTAGAACCATCTCAAGGAGACGCAATCAGGAAAGGAAAGGGAAATGGACAATCATGTGAGTTAAATGTCACAACAAAGGATTGTGAGGGGACCATGTGATATTTTCAGAAATTTTTCTTGTTTAAATTGAAAATTTAGCAAACGTTTATGCAGACATTTCTTAAATATGTGTGCAAGCAGTTACACTGAAAACAGAATTGTGCAAATAAGGGGGGGGTGACACGTTACAGGTTTGCGTTCTTGGAAACCGTTTTAAAGTATGACTTTTTGAATGTTAACCATAGGTGTGCTGCTTTGGAACCTGTTTATCTTCATTTCTTATAAGTATGTAGGCAGTTGTAAAAACAGATTTTATTAAAAACAGGGCAAAAAAACATGGGTAAAACATTCAAAAAAACACAAGGGCTTTTTTTATTTTTTTTTTTTTTTAATTTTAAAATGCGGTCAAAAAAAACGTGATGTGTGGCATTCCCCCAACAACTTTAGTGCCAGGGGGGACCCTTAGTTAAATGGTGGGCCACTAGGAAAAAGAAAAATTATGTGGATCCAGCACTGTGGTAAGAAAGTTTAAAATAGCATCTACTTTATTGGTTTCCAAAAAGTCATAAAAAAGTCTTACAGGAAAAAAAAACATGGAATGCACCGTGAGTGCTAAATAAGACTAGTGGGCCTGTGTTAAAAAAAATGCAAGCATAGTAAAAAGCGGAACTAACGCGTTATTTCGGGGCAGTATATTAATGTGTATAATGTTTTAGGAGAAATAGCTGATGTTGGCCAAACATTACTTGTTTAGTAGAAATACATTGTATCTGATCTATTATTAAGACCTTGGTGGGTATCGCGTGTCTAATTTAAGGAATCCAGTGTATTTCTCTGTTTCTCAGTTTGTGTGTTCTGTTTTATCCCCCGTAATGGGGCCTGACTTTTTACAACAAAAACTGAAGAAACGAGAAATACAGTGGACCTTAAAATTAGACACACGATAAAACCCCACAAGAAGGTCTAATAATAAGATTCAGATACAAATGTATTTCTACTAACAAGAATTGTGCAAAACCAATCAATGGCTATTTCTCTAAAACATTATAACAACTCTATCTATACAAAGGCACGGCCCCTTTCACCCAACCCTCCCCAATGCGGCATGTCCTCGTGTTAGCGCTAAACACAAATACACCTGATAGGCTCAGCATAAACAGTCTATTGGCTTTATTTCAGAAGCAGACAGACCATGAAATGAAAATAGGGCAACAAGCAATGTTTACGGCCAAAAACGCGTAGGGTCCGCTACTATTGCATTTTTTTTAAAAGGCACCACTTAGTTCTATTTAGCACTCAAACAGGGCAATTTGCATTCCTTGTTTTTCTGTGTTTAAAGGAATTTTTATTCTTTGGAAAACCAAATTAAAATATATGCTATTTTAAAAACTTACACGAGTGCTGGGATCCACCAGAATTTCTTTTTCCAAGTCCTATTACCTGAGTGGCCACAGGCTTTCCTTTTGTCTCATGACCCGGGCACCGTTCACGACTGCTTTATGTGGATAACCGGGGGTGGTACGGGGTAACAGGGACCCTGCTTTACCCAATTGAACACCGGCTGGAAAAGGTGAGTGCTTGAAAGCCTCATTCCTTCGAACACCTTAATCTTTCCTGTTTTAAAATTGTGGGGCCACTGTACTAGTTAAAATGCACTATAATGTACACATACAACCTGTTCATTACCCATCTAACATGGTAAAGGAAATGTTTCTTGACACAGAATAATATTATGTTAATATGTGCTCATTCCACCTTATTAAAATCTACACCCATAAAAGCATATTCTTTTTCCCTCTAGGATGCTCAGGGAATTATTCAGGTACACTTCAATATATATGTTATATATTTTCATTCCACTAGGCAGTGATGGCAAACCTTTTGGGAGAATGAGTGCCCAAACTACAACCAATATCCATTTAGACGTCCACAAAGTGCCAACATGGACATTTTAAGTAGTAAAATTATGATCCCTGCTGTATCACAGGGTTTCAATGTAATATGGCGTCATGAGTTAGTTCACCAATTACATTTAACGAAAGATGATTGGGACAAAGGAGGAAATTTGGATTGTAGCTTCCCTCCTGGGGTCCCTTACGAGGAAGAATCATGGGACCCCGCAAACAGGGGGAGGGCTCCAAAACGTTAATCCATCTCTATCCCACCCACCTTCCGCTTCCTCCTGTTTAAAAAGGATTGTTGCTTTAAAATGGCGCTGAAGTCATAGGGCATTGTGGTCTTGGACCACAGGAGAAGCTTTTGAGTCCGGTCTGGGGCAAAACTCTATGTGGTGTGAAGGCCTGAGTTTGACCACCAGAGAAAAAAAGGCTTTTGAGTGCAACCTTGCACCCGTTGCCATGGAGTTCCCACCATGCACTAAAGGGTTGTGGATTAAAAGTTAGAGGGGCCCAACTGGCTGTTAAACAATCTGTGATTGACAGGTTGGTTGCCAATGAGGGTGCGGTTCACACGTTGCAGTTTTATTTTTATTTAAAAACTGGCATCGCAATCCAGCTTTGAGGTGGGGTTTAGGTTGCAGTTTGTCAATTTAACAGGTTTTTTGAATGGTCATGAGGAAAAACAGGACCCATGAACTGAACGAGATAGGGTGGAATTTGGTGTTCCCGTTCCACCAAAATTCCCAAAGATGCTTATATTGTGGGATTGAGATTCTGGAGGGTGACTGTGCCGGAGGCCATTTTGGGAGTACCAGTGAAACTCATTGTCGATGTTCAAAGAAAAACCAGTCTGAAGATGATTTTCCAGCTTGTGACATGGCGACATTACCTGTTGTGAAAGTAGGCCCATAAGATGTTGGGCAGAAAAGAAATCGCAGGCAAGAAAATCGAGATCCTCAGACACAGGCCAAAGGTTTTTTTCCAATTCTTCTACTGTCAATTTCGATGAGCTTGTGGGCAAATTGTAGCCTCAGTTTTCCTGTTATTTAGCTGAAAAGGAGTGGCACCGGTTGTGGTTCTTCTGATGCTGTTAGCCCATCTGGCCTCAAAGTTGGACGTATACTAGTGCGTAGAGATGCTCTTATGACTACCTTGGTTGTAAAGGGGGGTGGCGATTTGAGTCACTGTTGCCTTTTGCCTTTTCTATTCAGGCTCGACAACCAGTTTTGGCCCATTCTCCTCTGACCTTCTGGCATCAAAATTCAACAAGGCATTTCCGCCCAACAGAAACTGCCGCTCACTGGGATGTTTTTTTTCTTTTTCGGACATTCTCTGTAAAACCCTAGAGAGATGGGGTTGTGCTTTGGAAAAAAAATCCCAGTAGATCAGCCAGAGTTTCTTGAAAATACTCAGACCAGCCCTTTCTGGCACCAACAACCATGGCAACGTTTCAAAAAGGGCACTCAAAAACACTTCTTCCCCCATACTCCCGATGCTTCGGTTTTTTGTTGAAACTGCAGGAGATTGTTCTTGACCAGTACCTGCTAAATGCACTGAGTTGCCGCCATGTGATGGGCTTGATAGAAATTTAAGTGGTTAACGAGGCAGGTTGGACAGGTATTACCCTAATTAAAAACGTGGCCGCTGTGAGTGTTATAAAAGCTGAGTGTATGTGTGGGCGTGTATTTGTATGTATGTCCAATAATGGAAGCTTTTCCAATTGCATGAATTTTGCACAGACGCTTCTCTTGGGACTTCAGGTCAATAGGACTCCGGTTTTTGAGCTGAATTTATCAGAAAATTTCTTGAGGTAAAACTGGTACAGTCTGCCTATGGAAAACAAATTTTTTTTTTTCAGGGGACCGGCTTGTAATTTTATAAATTAAGCTGTTGGGCAAAAATTAAAACTTGAAGCTCTGATTGTTGCCATGGCCAAGTAGGAGCAGGTTGTGCTCTTCAGACACTTCTGATAATCTCCCCAGACAAAGAGGTGGTCGGGGAGACGGTCTGAGACTGAAATAGGAGAGACGGTCAGCGCCAGTTCACTGGAAGCAAGACGGGTCAGGCCGCCAGCAACTGAAAGAGCTGGTCAGCACCAGTCACTGAAAGAGAACTGTCAGAGGGCACAGTCACTTATTAGCAGAGGTCAAAGGCCAAGAACTTTCAGGAGACGGAGGACCAGGCACTTGAGAGGGCGACGGTCAGAGGCAGTCATGAGGGAGACAGGTTCAGAGGCAGTCACTGGGAGGGAGAACGGTTTCAGAGAAAAGAGGCAGTCAATGCAGGGAGACGTTCAAGAGGGCAGTCAACTGAGGGGAGACGGTCAAGAGGCAGTCACTGGAAGGGAGACGGTCAGTCAGAGGCAGTCACTGAGGGAAAAGTGACGGTCAAGAGGCAGTCACTGAGGAAACGGTCCCGAGGCACGTCACTGAGGGGAGACGGTCAGAGGCAAGTCAAACTGAGGGAGACGGTCAGAGCAGTCACTGAAGGAGGACCTGAAAGAGGACAGACACTTGAAAGGAGGACAATCAGGAGGCAGTCACTGATGAAAAAGAAGATGGTTCAGCACCAGTCACTGAAAGAGACTGTCAGAGGGGCAGTCACTTATTAGAGACGGTTTCAAAAAGACAGAGAATTTCAGAGAGAGAAGACGGAACGACACGTCACATGAGAAGAGACGGTCAGAGGCAGTCACTGAGGGAGTAACGGGTCAAGGCCCAGTCACTGGGGAGACGGTCAGGAGGCAGTCACTGAAGGAAGGGACGGTCAGAAGGCAAGCAATGAGGGAGACGGGTGGTCAGAGGCGAAAGTCACTGAGGGAGGACGGTTTTTTCAGAGGCCGGCAAGCACTTGAGGGAGGGGAGACGCGTCTCAGAGGCATTTTCAACTGAGGGAAAGACGGTAAGAGGCAGTTCAACTGAGGGGAGACGGGTCAGAGGCAGGTCATGAAGGAGACTTAAAGAGGGACAGAACTGAAAAGGGACATCCAGGGAGGCAGTCACTGAAAGAGACAATCAGAGGCAGTCACTGAAGAGACAATCAGAGGCAGGAGTCAATGGAAAAGAGACAATTCAGGGAGGCCGTCACTGAAGGAGAAACAATTCAGAGGGCAAGTCACTTTGAAAGAGACAATCAGAGGCAGTCCCAGTCCACTGGAAAGGAGACAATCAGAGGCCAGGTCACTGAAAGAGACCAATCAGGAGGGCAAAGTCACTGAATGAAGAGAAGGGTCCAGAGAGATGGAAGACAGTCAGTTGACCAGAGAAGAAGAAACAACTAGAGTCAAAGAGAGAGATAGATATAAATTAATGGCCAACATTTATTCACTTGTTTTTCTGGTTGTTTTTGCGCTTTTCGTTTTTAGGCGCACCTTTTTTTTGGCGCCATTTTTGCGATTTTTTTTAAAAACGGCCCCAAAAATTAGCCAGCGCCAGCAAAAAAATACACCACCTTTTCCCTCATCTATCGTTCAAATTCCAGATGATTTTGCTTGCGCCTAATGATATTCATCAAGTGCGACTTTTGCATTTAGGCGGCAAAAACGGGCGCAAACCCAAAAAAAAAAAAAAAACACTCCAGCTCGAATTCCTGTGGCGTATATCTGAGAAAAGAAAGGCACTGAGGGCCCTTTGGCAGAAAGAGGCTCATTTCTAGCAGGCAACCCCCCCCCCCCCCCCCAAAGCTCAGCCAGACACTGGAACATATAATAGGATCAATTAGATACACTGCAGACAGGAGCTGCAGACTCTATTTTACAGTTTCATCACTTCTATTTACAAAAAATAGCTCTGCCAAAACGCTGAGCTTTCAAAAAGGCAAGAGAGAAGAATGAAGTTTGCAGCGAAACAGAAAGCTTGCAGGAATTTTGGCAGATACTGCAAACAAAGTGTCCCCCAGTAAATTCTGCACAGGTACTGCGGGGGATATTGTTGCAGAATTACCAGGGGTTGCAGCAGGAGACCGAACTTGGGGGGATTTCCCCTCCAGGAGAAAAAAAGAAGAAGCCCCTGGATGAGGAGGGTTCACTGGCTTGGCGGGTTCTGTCACAACACCTGGGTGCTGGCTGTGGAGTGTTATCTCCACCTTCTGGGCTGGGGAGGAAGAAGCATTGAGAAGGAGCTTGTAGCAGGATCACATTGTTAAGTGCCGAATCTACAATGCGGACTTCTAAAAACAAACTTGTGCCCTAAAACTGTGGTTTGTGAAAGTAAAGGTGGATAATAAGAGGCAAGAGAAAATATACTTATCAACAGATGGTTGTAGATTGTGATAATTCTGGACAAACAGTGCGGGCCCGATTTAGGAGAATACTACAATTAGGCGCACAGAAGTGATAAAATGTGGCCCAATATGTTTTGTTAAACCCTTTCTATTTTGTTTTATAGATAAGTGCAGTTATTTCCTATTCCGGTGCACCACCAGGATCTACCAGCTGGTATTATGAAAATAAACAGTATAAAAATAATAAACATGTCAGGGCACCAACCACGTCCCAAAATGCCCCAAAATGAAATATGAATAAAAAAAATGATCACATGGTCATATAGGTCCAAATTGTTTTACATTTAAAATGATCAGCTCAAAAAAAAAATTACACCTTTGGTTGTACACCCCAAATGTGCCCCACGTTTATTTGCCAACATGGCCAACAAATATTTCTTTTGTTCCCACAGGGTTATTACCAAACTAACCAATCTAACTTCAAAAACCCCCTATAAACCTTTTTTTTTTTTTGTCCAAGTTTCCACTTGCACTTCCATTTTTTTCCAGCTCTCCCAGTTACATTGCCTTGAAATAACATGTCTGTTCCAAAGACAAAATAATAAACAAGTTTATTGAGGGGAAGAGAAATAAAAAAAGGTGAGGGTCCTACAAAGGGTGAAAGTATAAATATGCATGTACCACTGAATTGGGTCTACCACAGATAAAATGTGTTATAACATTGATTTAATTTAAACGTAGACATTGTTACAACTTGTTCATTCCCCCTATATAAGAAGCATAGGAAAAACTCATGTATATCTCTCTTTATTCCTTTATAATTAGTTTTTTCATGCTCATTATGTTGTTTCTTCATTCCTTTTGTATGTCGTTTTTGTTATATTCTGTAATAGGCGGGTTTTGTAAGTGTCCAGGTGTTTATGGTGTCACTTGTTTGTTAAATAAAAAAAATTCCTGCAACAAATTTGCAAGGGTGTCCGTCACCGTGATTGCCGTTGTCCATTATGTATGTACCTACCGGTTGATATGTGAGGCATGGAGCAAGCCTAGATGCCCCACCACCCAAATACTGTGTTTGTTAGTGGGTATTTTGGCCGTCCTCCCCGCGTATTAAGATCTGGGATTTGTCCATTGAAATGTCGGAGGGGGGGAAACCGCGGCAGTGACAGAAAGAAGCGGAGGGCCGGTGGAGGAGGATGGAGAAAGCCGGGCCCGGGCAGCTGCGTCCATGCCTCAACTCAACCAACCCATCGTCAGACAGGGCTAAGTGCGGATTGAAGAGCAGAAGGAAAAACTAGGGGTGTTGTATAGATGTAAATGACCATACCCGCCATTCTTCACGTCACAAAAGCCTTTTCTGCAATTAAATAAGGCGCTCTTATGATCACTGCACCCAACAATCAGCACTGCATGGGCATCCCCATTAAAAAAAACACGGGCCCCTGTATGGGAGGAATGCACCCAAATAAAACAACGGGCCCTTTTACACCTGATGGCTACAACCCGAAACAAGCAACCATAGGCATGACCAGTACATTACCGACATCTGCTGTTTCCCTATTCACTACATGTACTGTAAAACCCTGTATAATTCCCTACAACCCCCAAATTACTACATTACCTTATCCCATTATAATCCAAATAAATCTCTATTACTACTATTACTGACCCCTTGGTATAATCCCTACAAACCCAATTACTATCGTTACTGTTTATCCCATTTATAATCCGTATAAAATCTCTATACCTACATTTACTGTACCTGGTATAATCCCCAACAGTGGGGATTATACCAGGGTACAGTACATGTAGTAATAGAGATTATTATGGATTATAATGGGATACAGTAACATAGTAATTTGGGTTTGTAGGGATTATACCAGGGTACAGTACATGTAGTAATAGAGATTATTATGGATTATAATGGGATAAGGTAATGTAGTAATTTGGGGTTGTAGGGATTATACCAGGGTACAGTACATGTAGTGATAGGGATCAGCAGATTGTCGGTATGTACTGGTCATGCTATGGTTGCTTGTTCGGGTGTAGCCATCAGGTAGGGCGTTGTTTATTGGGGTGCATTCCTCATACAGGGCGTGTTAATGGGGATCATGCAGTGGCTGATTGTTGGGGTGTGGGGATTATACCAGGGTACAGTACATGTAGTAATAGAGATTATTACGGATTATAATGGGATACAGTAACATAGTAATTTGGGTTTGTAGGGATTATACCAGGGTACAGTACATGTAGTAATAGAGATTATTTTGGATTATAATGGGATAAGGTAATGTAGTAATTTGGGGTTGTAGGGATTATACCAGGGTACAGTACATGTAGTGATAGGGATCAGCAGATTGTCGGTATGTACTGGTCATGCTATGGTTGCTTGTTCGGGTGTAGCCATCAGGTAGGGCGTTGTTTATTGGGGTGCATTCCTCATACAGGGCGTGTTAATGGGGATCATGCAGTGGCTGATTGTTGGGGTTTTTTACTGTTTATTTTATACCAGCTGTAGATCCTGGTGGTGCCCGGAATAGGAAATAACTGCACTTAGCTATAACAAAATAGAAAGGGTTAACAAAAAATATTGGGCCACATTTATCACTTCTGTGCGCCTAAGTGTAGTAGTTGCGCCTAAATTCGGGCGCACTGTTTTGCCAGAATTATCACAAGCTACAACCATCTGTGATAAGTATATTTTCTGCCTCTTATTAATCACTTTACTTTAACACAGTTTAGGCGCAGTTTAGGCGCAATGTTAGATTCGGGCACTTACATGTGATCCTGCTACAAGCTCCTCTCTGCTTCTCCCACAGCCCAGAATGGAGATAACACTCACAGCAGCACCCAGGTGTGTGACACCCTGCAGCCAGTGACCTCCTCAGCAGGGGCTTCTCCTGGAGGGGATCCCCCAGTGCTGGTCTCCTGCTGCACCCCTGTAATTCTGCACAATATCCCCCTCAGACACTGTGCAGAATTACATGGGGGACACTTGTTTGCAGTATCTGCAAAATTCTGCAAGCTTCTGCAAACTTCTCTTCTCTCTTGCTTTGAGCTCAGCGTTTTGCAGAATATTTTGTAAATAGAAGTGATGACAGTCTCTTTCAGTGACTGGTGCTGACCATCTCTTTCAGTGACTGCCTCTGACCGTCTCCCTCAGTGACTGCCTCTGACCGTCTCCCTCAGTGACTGCCTCTGACCGTCTCCCTCAGTGACTGCCTCTGACCGTCTCCCTCAGTGACTGTCTCCGTCTCTGAAATTCTCTGTCTTTGACCGTCTCTATAAGTGACTGCCTCTGACAGTCTCTTTCAGTGACTGGTGCTGACCATCTCTTTCAGTGACTGGCGCTGACCGTCTCTTTCAGTGACTGGCGCTGACCGTCTCTTTCAGTCTCAGACCGTCTCCGACCACCTCTTTGTCTGGGGAGATTTATCAGAAGTGTCTGAGAGCACAACTGCTCTACTTGGCCATGGCAACCAATCAGAGCTCAAGTTTAATTTTTGCACAGCTATTTATAAAATTACAGCCGGTCTCTGATTGGTTTTCATAGGCAACTGTACCAGTTTTACCTCAGAAATTTCTGATAAATTTCAGCTCAAAACGGAGTCTATGACCTGAGTCACAGAGAGCGTCTGTGCAAAATTCAAACGGAGTCTATGACCTGAGTCACAGAGAGCGTCTGTGCAAAATTCAGTGATTGGAAAAGATTCCATTAGTGGACATACATACAAATACACGCACACATACACTCAGCTTTATACACTCACCGGCCACTTTATTAGGTAGACCTGTCCAACTGCTCGTTAACACTTAATTTCTAATCAGCCAATCACATGGCGGCAACTCAGGTCTGAGTATTTCAGAAACTGCTGATCTACTGGGATTTTCACGCACAACCATCTCTAGGGTTTACAGAGAATGGTCCGAAAAAGAAAAAACATCCAGTGAGCGGCAGTTCTGTGGGCGGAAATGCCTTGTTGATGCCAGAGGTCAGAGGAGAATGGGCAGACTGGTTCGAGCTGATAGAAAGGCAACAGTGACTCAAATCGCCACCCGTTACAACCAAGGTAGGCAGAAGAGCATCTCTGAACGCACAGTACGTCGAACTTTGAGGCAGATGGGCTACAGCAGCAGAAGACCACACCGGGTGCCACTCCTTTCAGCTAAGAACAGGAAACTGAGGCTACAATTTGCACAAGCTCATCGAAATTGGACAGTAGAAGATTGGAAAAACGTTGCCTGGTCTGATGAGTCTCGATTTCTGCTGCGATTTCTTCTGCCCAACATCTGATGGCTACTTTCAGCAGGATAATGCGCCATGTCACAAAGCTGGAATCATCTCAGACTGGTTTCTTGAACATGACAATGAGTTCACTGTACTCAAATGGCCTCCACAGTCACCAGATCTCAATCCAATAGAGCATCTTTGGGATGTGGTGGAACGGGACCAAATTCACTCGTTCAGTTCATGTCTTTCACCTGTTAAATTGACAAAACTGCACCTACGTTTAATCGCAAAAATGCGCCAAAAAAGGTGCCTGCCTAACGAAAAGGCGGCAAAAACAACAGAAAAAACAAGTGATAAATGTGGCCCATTAATTTATATCTATCTCTCTCTTTGACTCTTTGTTTCTCTTATACGGTAACTGACTGTCTTCCATCTCTCGGACCCTTCTCTTCATCAGTGACTTTGCCCTCTGATTGTCATCTTTCAGTGACGCTGGCCTCTGATTGTCTCCTTTCAGTGACTGGGACCCTCGATTGTCTTTCGTGCTTTCGATGTTTCCCTTCGTACTGCCTCTGATTGTCTCTTTTCATCTGACTGCCTCTGATTGTCTCTTTCAGTGACTGCCTCTGATTGTCTCTTTCAGTGACTGCCTCCCTGGATTGTCCCTTTTCAGATTCTGTCCCTCTGAGTCTCTGACTCCTCTACCGTCTCCTCGTGTGAACTGTCCTCTTCACGTCTCCTCAGTTGACATGCCTCTGACGCGTCCCCTCCCTCAAGTGCTTGCCGCTCTGAAACCGTCCTCCCTCCGTGACTTTCGCTCTGACCACCGTCTCCCTCAGTTGCTTGCCTTCCTAGACCGTCCCTTCCTCAGTGACTGCCTCCTGACCGTCTCTTCCCCAGTGACTGGCCATCTGACCCGTTACTCCCTCAGTGACTTGCCTGCTGACCGTCTCTCAAGTCGTCCTATGTGCGTTACCGTTCCCCTCGCTCCGATCCGGCTCTCTCGTCTCCTCTGAAATTCTCTGTCTTTTGACCGTCTCTAATAAGTGACTGCCCCTCTGACAGTCTCTTTCAGTGACTGGTGCTGACCATCTTCTTTTCATCATGACTGCCCTGATTGTCCTCCTTCAGTGTCTGTCTCTTTTCAGTCCTCCTTCAGGACTGCCTTGACCGTCTCCCTCAGTTGACTGCCTCTGACCGTCTCCCGCTCAGTACGTGCCTGGACCGTCTCCTCAGTGACTGCCTCTGACCGTTCCTATTTGCCCTCATGACGTCTCCTCGAGTCTGCCTACCGTCTCCCTTCAGTGACTACTGCCTCTTGACCGTCTCCCCTCAGTGACTGCCTCTTGAGCGTCTCCCTGCAGTTGACTGCCTCTTTCTGACCGTTCTCGCCTCCAGTGACTGCCGTCTGAACCGCTCCTCTCTGCTGAGTCGCCCTAACCTGTCCTCCTCTCTGAAAGTTCTCTTTGGCCTTTGACCTCTGCTAATACAGTGACTGCCCTCTGACATTCTCTTTCATGACTGTGTGCTGACCAGCTCTTTCAGTTGACTGGCGGCCTGACCGTCTCTTCTTCCATTGTGACTGGTGGCGCTGACCGTCTCTCTTCAAGTCTCAGACCGTCTCCGACCACCTCTTTTCTGGGGAGATTCCAAAGTGTCTGAGAGCACAACCTGCTCCTACTTGGCCATGGCAACAATCAGAGCTTCAAGTTTATAATTTTTGCCCAGACGCTTATTTATAAAATTACAACAGCCGGTCCCTGAAAATTGGTTTTCCATAGGCACTGTACCAGTTTTACCCTCAAGAAATTTCTGATAAATTGCAGCTCAAAAACCGGAGTCTAATGACCGTGAGTCACAGAGAGCGTCTGTGCAACAATCATGATTGGAAAGAGTTCCATAGTGGACATACATACAAAATACACGCACCCATACACTCACTTTTATAACACTCACGCGCCACTTTTAATTAGGGTAATACCTGCCAACCTGCCCGTTAACCACTTAATTTCTATCAGCCCACACATGGGCGGCAACTCAGTGCATTTAGCAGTACTGGTCCAGACAATCTCCTGCAGTTTCAACAAACCGAAGCATCGAGTATGGGGAAGAAAGGTGATTTTTGAGCCTTTGGTGAAACGTGCATGGTTGTTGGTTGCCAGAAGGGCTTGTCTGAGTATTTTCAAGAAACTTGCTGATCTACTGGGATTTTTTCACAAAGCACACCCATCTCTAGGGTTTACTACAGAGAATGTCCCGAAAAAGAAAAAAACTTCCAGGTGAGCTGGCAGTTCTGGTTGGGCGGAAATGCCTTGTTGATTTGATGCCAGAGGTCAGAGAGACATGGGCCAAACTGGTTGCGAGCCTGATAGAAAGGCAAAGCACAGTGACTCAAATCGCCACCCGCCTTTACAAAACCAAGGTAGGTCAGAAGAGCAGCTCTACGCACAGTACGTCCACTTTGAGGCAGATGGCTAACAGCACAGAAGACCACAACCGGTGCCACTCCTTTTCAGCTAAATACATGACACTGGAGGCTACAATGTTGCCAGCAATCTCCTCGAATTGACAGTAGAAGAATGAAAAAACGTTTGGCCTGTGTCTGAGAGATCTCGATTTTCTTGCTGCGATTTCTTTTCTGCCCACTCTATGGGCCTACTTTCAGTCAACGGTAATTGTCGCCATTCACAAGCTGGAAAATCATCTTAGACTGGTTTCTTGAACATGAGCAATTGGAGTTCACCTGGTACTCAAATATGGCCTCCGCACAGTCCACCTCCAGATCTCAATCCACAATAGAAGCATCTTTGGGAATTGTTGGAACGTGGAACACCAAATTCACTTCTCAGGTTCAGTCTTTCACTGTCTGTTTTTCCTCATGACCATCAAACCTGTTAAATTGACAAACTGCAAACCTAAAAACCCACCTCCAAAGCTGAGATTGCGATGCAGTTTTAACTGCAACGTGTGAACGCACCCTCAGTGGCAACCTTCAATCACAGATTTTACAGCCAGTGGCCCCTCTAACTTTAATCCACCCTTTAGTGCAGTGGTGGCGAACCCATGGCACGGGTGCCAGAGGTGGCACTCAAAGCCTTTTCTGTGGGCACTCAGGCCTTCACACCAACATAGAGTTTGCCAGACAGGACTCAAAGCTTCATCCTGTGGTCCAAGACCACATGCCTTGCTCAGCGCCATTTTAAAGCAACATCCTTTTAAACAGGAGGAGCGGGAAGGTGTGGATAGAGATGGATTAACGTTGGAGCTCCTGTTCAGGGTCCCATGATTCTTCCTCTTAAGGGGACCCAGGAGGGAAGCTACAATCCAAATTTCCCCATCATCTTTCTAATGTATTGGTGAACTCAGGACGCCAATACAATTGAAACCTGTGATACAGCAGGGATCAATAAGTTACTACTTAAATTGTCATGTTGGCACTTTGTGACGTATAAATGGATATTGGTTGTAGTTTGGGCACTCAGTCTCCAAAAGGTTTGCCATCACTGCCTTAGTGGAATGAAAATATATAACATATATATTGAATTGTACTGAATTCCCTGAGCATCCTAGATGGGAAAAGAATAGGCTTTATGTGTAGATTATAGGGGAATGAGCACATATTACATATATTATTCTGTGTACAACATTTCCTGTACATGTTAGATGGGTAATGAACAGGTTGTATGTGTACATTATAGTGCATTTAACATATACAGTGGCCCACATTTAAAACATGGAAAGATATAGGTGTTAGAAGGAATGGAGGCTTTCAGCTCACCTTATCAGCCGGTGTTCAATGGGAAGCAGTCCTGTACCCGGTATCCACATAAGCAGTGTGAACGGTGCCCGGGTCATGAGACAAAAGGAAGCCTGTGCCACTCCAGGTATAGGACTTGGAAAAAGAAATTCTGTGGATCCAGCACTCGTGGTAAGTAAGTTAAAATAGCATATACTTTATTGGTTTCCAAAAGTCATAAAAAATTCTTTACAGAAAAAACATGGAATGCACCGTGAGTGCTAAATAGACATAGTGGTGCCTGTTAAAAAATGCATAGTAGCGGACCTACGCGTTTCGGGCGTAACCTTGCTTGTTGCCCTTATTCATGGTCTGTCTGCTTCTGAATAAAGCATAGTACTTATGCTGAGCTATCAGGTGTAATTGTGTTAGCGCTAACGAGGACATGCGCATTGGAGGTTGGGTGGAAGGGGCGTGCTTTGTATAGATAGGTGTATAATGTTTTAGAATGTTTTTTCTGTAAAGAATTTTTTATGACTTTTGGAAACCAATAAAGTATATGCTATTTTAACTTTCTTACCACAAGTGCTGGATCCACAGAATTTCTTTTTCCTAGTGGCCCACATTTACTAAGGTCCCTGCACTAGTTTGGGGGATGCCACACATCACGTTTTTGGACCATTTTAAAGCTTGTGTTTTTGAATGTTTACCATGTGTTTGCCTGTTTTTAATCTGTTTTACAACTGCCTACACTTCTAGAAATGAAGATAAACAGGTTCAAAGCAGCCAAACATATGGTAAACATTCAAAAAGTCATACTTTAAAACGGTTCAAGAACGCAACCTGTAACGTCACCCTTATGCACATTCTTTTCAGTGTAAACTGCTTGCACACATATTTAAGAAATGTCTGAGACACGTTTGCTAATTCATTAAACAAGAAAATCTGAAATATCACATGGTCCTCACATCCTTTGTTGTGACATTTAACTCACATGATGTCCATTTCCTTCTGATTCTCCTTGGAATGCACCGTGAGTGCTAAATAGACATAGTGGTGCCTGTTAAAAAAAATGCATAGTAGCGGACCTACGCGTTTCGGCCGTATAATGTGTATAATGTTTTAGAGAAATAGCTGATTGTTGCACAATTACTTGTTTAGTAGAAATACATTGTATCTGATCTATTATTAAGACCTTGTGGGTATCGTGTGTCTAATTTAAGGATCCACTGTATTTCTCGGTTTCTCAGTTTGTGTAAAAAGTCATGGCCCCATTACGGGGAGAGACAGAACACACAAACTGAGAAACAGAGAAATACACTGGATCCTTAAATTAGACACGCGATACCCACAAGGTCTTAATAATAGATCAGATACAATGTATTTCTACTAAACAAGTAATTGTGCAACAATCGGCTATTTCTCTAAAACATTATACACCTATCTATACAAAGCACGCCCCTTCCACCCTACCTCCAATGCGCATGTCCTCGTTAGCGCTAACACAATTACACCTGATAGCTCAGCATAAGTACTATGCTTTATTCAGAAGCAGACAGACCATGAATAAGGGCAACAAGCAAGGTTATGCCCGAAACGCGTAGGTCCGCTACTATGCATTTTTTAACAGGCACCACTATGTCTATTTAGCACTCACGGTGCATTCCATGTTTTTTCTGTAAATAATTTTTTATGACTTTAGGAAACCAATAAAGTATATGCTATTTTAACTTACTTACCACGAGTGCTGGATCCACAGAATTTCTCTTTCCTAGTGGCCCACATTTACTAAGGTCCCTGCACTAGTTTGGGGTATGCCACACGTCACGTTTTTGGACCGTTTTAAAGCTTGTGTTTTTGAATGTTTACCATGTGTTTGGCTGTTTTTAATCTGTTTTACAACTGCCTACACTTCTAGAAATGAAGATAAACAGGTTCAAAGCAGCCAAACGTATGGTAAACATTCAAAAAGTCATACTTTAAAACGGTTCAAGAACGCAACCTGTAACATCACCCTTATGCACATTCTTTTCAGTGTAAACTGCTTGCACACATATTTAAGAAATGTCTGAGACACGTTTGCTAATTCATTAAACAAGAAAATCTGAAATATCACATGGTCCTCACATCCTTTGTTGTGACATTTAACTCACATGATGTCCATTTCCTTCTGATTCTCCTTGAGATGGTTCTACTCCTTCATTGGAGTCCAGATGTGTTTAATTAAATGGATTGGATTTGATTAGGAAAGGCACACACCTGTCTAAATGACAGTGCTTGACACAGCAAATGAGAATCATGAGATCTAAGGAACTGCCCAAGGACCTCAGAGACAATGCTCAGAGACTGCCAGACAATGAACAATAAGATTCTCTCATCTGATGAGAGTAAGACTGAACTTTTTGGTGTTAATTCTAAGTGCTATGTGTGGTGAAAACCTGGCACTGCTCATCACCTGCCAAATACAAACCTAAAAGTGGCGGCAGCATCTTGCTATGTGGGTGTTTTTCAGCTGCAGGGACAGGATGACTAGTTGCAATTGAAGGAAAGATGAATGTGGGCAAGATATCCTGGATGAAAATCTCTTTCTGGTCTCTGGACATCAGACTGGGTCAAAGATTCACCTTTCAACAAGATAATGACCCTAAGCACACAGCTAAGGGTGATGGCACACATGGCGTTTTTGGCCTGTTTTTAAGCAGCATGCGTTTTTTGACAAGTTTGACCAATTATCTTGATTGAAACTGGTCAAAAACACATGCGTTTTTTGACGGACTGCTCAAAAACGTGTTCAAAACGCCACGTTTGCCATCACCCTGAAATAACAAAGCAGTGGCTTCAGAACAACTCTGTGACCATTCTTGACTGGCCCAGCCAGAGCCCGGACCTAACCCTAATTGAGCATGCCTGGAAAGACTTGAAAACGGCCTCCATCAACATTCACCATCCAACCTGAGGCAACTGGAGATGATCTGCAAGGAAGAATGGCAGAGGATTCCCAAATCCAGGTGTGAAAAACTTGTTGAATCATTCCCAAGAAGACTCATGGCCGTAATAGCTCAAGAGGTGCTACTGAATATTGAGCAAAGGGGCTGAATACTTATGACTATGTGATATTTAAGTTTTTCTTGTTTCATAAATTAGCAAAAATATCTGCATTTCTTTTTTTTTTTTAATTCTTTCAAGATGGGGTGCAGAGTGTACATGAACGAGCAAACAATTTTGTGATTTTTTGATCTTTTTTACCAACTGGCTACAATGAAACAAAGAAAAAATGTAAAGGGGTCTGGATAATTTACAGACTCACTGTATATGTAAGGCAGCAGTCCAGTGTCACTTCAAAACAAAATTCTTGACACCAAACTAGACATGTAGTCTTTGTATAAAATGGGTTTACTGTTTATTTCCTTGAACATGGCTGAACAAACAAAAAAATATATAAAACAGATTATAAATACAAGGCACTGTGCATAGTCTGCCCTGGAACATAGAAAGGAGCTCTATGGAAGGACAGCGGAGAAACCAAGCAGGGGAGGGGGTGGTTCTCCATTTAGCTGGAATCAGGTCCTGCTGATCCTGAAGAAAATACTAGAGAACTTAAGGGGACATACACTCACAGGGGGAGATTTATCAGATGCCAGTGCTCCTGCAGCACGGTTTGATAGTGCCCACCATCCACCCCCCAGTGTCCGGCCAGATACATCAAGAGGCTTAGGCTGTGCAAAACTAGGCCAGGTCCGACCTCACGTAGTTTTGTATAAGAGCCACTGGCTCCACATGGTGTGGAGGTGGCGTATTCGCTATTTTAATCACAAATCTTTGCACTGCGCAAGAATTTGCGATTATTTCACTGCTTCTACACCAGAAAACTGATAAAGAAACAGTGATAAATCCCATATATATCATCTGAGGTTCAATATGGCAGTAAGGCACGGCTACCTTCTGACGGGGTTCTATTTTTAGATGAACCCCTCAATACATATTATATAAACATGGTCACATACAGGGCCACATTTTACATATATGAGACATAAAGTCCACTGGGGGGGGGGCAATTGGTCACAGTCCATCCATGAAGGATAGCTCATACAATCCCTTCACTAACTTCTTAGCTGCTCTATTTATTTGGAAGGTCTATTCATCTGAGGACACAGAGTAGGAAATTTACAACAATTATGTAATTTTGTAGCCCATCATTTACCAATCAGTGGTTCATTGTATATTTCTTACATACCTGTAATAAAGATATATAGTCTTAAACATAGCTGTTATATTTGCTGCAAGTCTATCACAGATCTATGTGTGCTGGAAGGCCATCCAACGTTGTACCTTTCATTCATCTGTTGGAGGTCTATCGGCGCATTATGATTGAATTATGTACCTGTCAAGGGTATGTAGTCCATTATAGTTCTGTGGTATATGTGCTGGGAGTATATAGTCCATTAAATAGCATTTATATACCTCAAAGCCATTAAATACTGATCATATAGACAGTCCCATCCAGCTGAATCTATCATCAAGCGGAGATCCACTAGAAATACTATGAAGTAAGGGGACCATTCTGGCTGCTTAGATCTAGGTCTATCACGGGTAGTGGTCACAGAGATATAGAACCTGTTATGGGAGGACTGAGGGTCAGTGCTAGCTTTCCATTAGGTATTTTACCATCAGGATAACACCATTATATCTGCAGAGAAAGCTCCCCCCACATCTCCAGGTGTTGAGCACTCTGGAGTGACAAACCCAGACAGAACACTGCAAGAACCAGGAATGATTTGGCTAAGGCACTTGGATCTGAAGATCATCCTCATCAGGGTCACTTCCTGTCTCCCCAGTGTCATCATTTCCAAATCGAGAGCTGCGCAGCTTCCCAAACAAGGGAGGGTTCTGTTGCCGCCGCAACCTGTAGGAGACAGACAGTCACTATGAGGCAAGCTCAACATTAGCTGGATGGAAAGAACATATCATCCATAATTAATGACTCCCTCAATCAGATATGCTTCAAAGACTCTTGTTCTGTGTGTATAGTATTGTTCTATATAGTTAAGGTGCTCTGTGTATATGACAACATAGACCAATTCTTAGCAGTCTATATGAGTGGTTCAGTTTGTAGTCTCTATGGTGTGCACAGACAAAAATATATGAGTTTCTATATAGTCTATAGATATACAAGAACATGGGCGTTTGTATATATTCTATACAATGTGAGAATAAAGGTGATTCAAAAGTTCATAAAAGTTCATTATTCTTTATTAAAAAGTTCATAAACTAATCATTAAATAAAGGATTTATAAAAAAAAAAAAAGTTCATAAACTATGACAAATGTCAATGGGGGACACGTATCATAGTTTCTTTTTCCTTTGGTGAATTTTTGAGACATTTTTCAGCTATTTTTTGCGCGTTATGTATGATCCGGTCTTTTTACTTGTTATACATGTTCAGGTTTTCCTATCCTGGCAGGCGCAAATTTTGGCTTCTTTTTGAGACTTTTTGTTGCAATTGTCTCAAATCCACATGGACACAAGCCACGTGAGGGGGTTATATACAGGAGAAGACAATACTGTAAATTTTGGATTTGAGGCTGTGTCCTGGATTTTTAAGTACTCTAGTCACACCCCAGGGAGATGATACATGTGGTGTTAAGGGTGTGGTCACACATTGCGTTTTCATTGCATTTTAATTGCGTTTCGAAACATTACAACAGTTGAGAAGAGGTGATTTGCCTAATTACATTACTGTTAACATTTGCATTTACAAAAAGCATAGTAAACGTGATGCTAGCGCATGCATTAATGTCATGTTTATATTGCGTTTTGTAAATGCAAAATGTTAACAGTAATGTAATTAGCCAAATAACCTCTTCTCAGCTGTTGTAATGCGTTTCAAAAAGCAATTAAAATGCAATCTAAATGCAATGTTTGACCGCATCCTTATAGGTAACATTAAGGATTTTTAAAAATTATTTTTTAAAAATTTCAGATTTACAGGTTACGGTGCAAAATTTTAAACATTTAAAGCATGTGAAATCATTCCAATTTACATGTTAAAATCGGATCCATGAAAAAAAATCCTTCCTTTGCACCTGCCCTGGACCAGGTGCAAATTTGCAGCTAAAAAGTCGCAAAAATAAGCAAAAAAAAAGTGATACATAACTAAAAAGTCGCACAGAACATCTGGAAAACAAGGTGCAGACCAAGGTACATTTGAAAAACGACAGCAAAAGTCGCAAATACGGCAAAAGACGCAAAATTGCGACAATTTGACTAGCAGAAATAAAGATACATGTCCCCCAATGAGTGGTTCTGTACAGTTTACATGATGAGCATGTGAGGACATTGCTGGCTCTAAATAATCTGTATTCTAGGTGCCTGTAAATAGACATTTGCTTCATCCATATAGTGACACACATAAGCATTTTGTTTTCGCTATTCACCTGGACTGTAGATGTTCAACTTGCACCTGCAGATTTTCATTCATTTCAGTCTGTTCATCGAGGGATCTCTGTAATTTGCGCATTTGATTCTGTGCCTCGTCTATCTGCAATTGTAAAAGGAAAAGGCAACAATCATACAATGGTGTGAAGCTATCCCTAGATAAGTGGTGCAAAACCTTTATAGGTCCAAAGGCATGTGTGGTCATACTGCTCAACTTCAAGGGGCTGCATAAATAACCAGTACCCTAAATGCACAGACCAGCACACAATGGCAACCCACAAATTATACTGTATATACCATAGTACAGCTGCAGAAACTAAACACTGAATAACTAGTACATACCCCAGATCAGGAAACAAATAATTAGCGAAGACACTAATAAAAATGGAGAGACCCCAGAGAAGACACTAATATTAATGCTGAGGAACCCAGAGCAGAAAAGCAATAATGCTATTGACCCCAGAGCAGACAAGTTATAGTGCTGGAGACCCCAAATCAGACTATTTATACTAGAGGGAGAGATTGTCAGCCAGAGCCGATGAGTGATAATGCTAGAGACCCAGACCAATTGAGTGATAATGCTGGAGACCCGAGAGCCTTTTAGTGAGAATGCTGGAGAACCCAGAGAACATGACTCATAACTTTGGAGACCCCAGTGTAGACAAGCAATAATTCAGTAGTCTACAGAGCAGGCAAAAAATAATGAATGACACTGGCGCATATTCAGAGTGAACTCTACTCACTGCTACCAGGCTCCTAGGCCAATGTGCGCTTCCATCAGTGATGGAAGTGCTTATTGGTGTCTGTCAGGCAGCAGGACAGAGGCCACAAATCGTGGGTTTGCAACCTGCTCTAGACCATATCAACTAAGTATGGAGATGCTGCCTGCTAAGTACAGTTATATCTAGAAAGCTGGGTGACCGACAACCAATATGACTTTAACAGCCCCTGTGTCCGAATATATGTACAACTAGGTGCAAAAGTATGTGGACAGTGAAACAAGTTTTGGATTTATAGGCGTTTACCACAACATATTCGAGATACAGTTATATAAATCAATTAGGATTTCTACTGCAGACTCTCAGGTTTAATTTAAATGGAATATGCTGCTACCATTTACCTACCCAAATTAACTTCTATTTTATGTAAGGCTATGCACACATGTGCCATGCATACATGTTATGCCATACATGTTTTTATTGGCCTGCTGCTACTTTCATGGCAAAACTTCAAACTTCAAATATGTAAATGAGACTTTGTGTTTCAGGGGGGCTAACGCCCTGTAAAGCACATCACTCTCATTTGCATTTCGGCATGGAAACGGCAGCTGGAAAATATAAACAAAGGTATGTGAGGCATGCGTTGATATAGCCCTATGTTACTTTGGTAGGTAAATCAAGGTGACTGATTTATTTTAAAAGTATTTTCATGGTAATTGGAGAAGGGGTATAGGAATCACAGCTCTTCAATAGGTAGCAAACATTATTGGACAATTATTTCTACAGGCATTGAATGGTCTTAATAACCTATCATCAGTAAAGCAGGTAGAAGGTCTGGGGTTGATTCTAGGTGTGACTTTTGCATTCGGAAGATGCTGCAGTAAACCCACAACATGTGGTGAAAGAAGTTCTCAACGAAAGAAAAACAGACCATCATAAGGCTAAAAAAAGAAAAGAAAAGTGGAGAATGATTATAGAATCCTTTCCATTGTGAAGAAAAGTCAATATCCACCCAAGTAAAGAGTACTCTCCACAATGTAGATCAGTATCTAAGTTTAGCTTAAAAGGAAGCTGTCATCAGCCGCACAGCTCTTAAAACCACAAACATAGTGGTTTCTCTAAGCATGTCCTTATAATGGTCCAATGCTGCCTTTATCCCGAAAAATAAAGTTATATGCACAGAGAGGTAGCCTTCAGGGGGATGAGGTTCGGGGAACAGGAGTCAAGCGCTCAACCACCCACCAGGCAGCCTCTTCCCTCTGTTGAGCCCATATCTATCCTACAGCGCCCGTTTAAAATCTTGTGCCGCCTGTGAAGTGTCGAAGTGTACTGCAGGTGGCGCATGCGCAGTGCACGTTTCTCCCTCTGGGTATGCGCAGAGTTGAAGGAGAGATAACAGGCGCACTGCGCATGCAAAACGAGCGTCATAGGACAGAGAGGCGCTGGAGATCCAGAGCAGGTATTGTCTCGACAAAGGGAAAGAGGCGGGGCTTGTAAGGTACTCCTGTACCCCGAACCTCAACCCCCTGACTGGTACCTCTCCGTGCATATAACTTTATTTTTCAGGATAAAGGCAGCTTTGGACCGTTATAAGGACATGCCTACAGAACACTTAACAGGCACTACAAGGTATGTTTTTGGGTTTAAGAGCTGGTTCCCTTTAAAGACTTCATGAGAACAAATACAGAGGTTTCACCTCAAGATGCAATCCTTTAGCCAGCCTGAAAAGTACCAACACTCTGGTACCAGTCTGTGGTACTTTGGTGATGCAAAGAAGAAAGCATGGAAAAGGGTTGGAACGGTTCAACACCAAAACTACACTGCATCCTCTATTGAACATGGTGGAGGTGGTGGAGGCAGTGTAATGGTAAGGGTATAGATGACTTCCAATGGCCCTGGATCACTAGTGTCGTGACTGAAGACAGAAGCACAAGGATGAAATCTGAAGTGTACAAGGATATACTTTGTCCTCACATTCGACAAAATGCAAAAGGCTCGTTCAGATGGCTCCTTACACTTCAAATGGACAATGACCAATAACATACTGCAAAAGCAACCCAGGAGTTATTTGTATAAGACAAAGAAAAGAAATATTCTACTAAGACCAAATCAGTCATCAGATCTCAACCTGATTTAGAATGCATATCACTTGCATAAGATAAAATGTACAGCAGAAAGACCCACAAGCAAGCAACAACAAAAGATATCTGCAGTAAAGGCCTGGAAAAGCACCACCAAGGAGGAAACACAATGGGGCAAATTTACTTACCTGGTCCTGTCGCAACCCCCGATTTGGACGGTCCGACGCGATTCATGAAGATCGTGCGCCCGAGTTCCTGCATCTGTCGCTTCCCTGCAAGGTTTGCCAGAATTCACCTTCTTCTTCCCGTTGCTTGTAAGTGCGTGTCTTGCGACACAATTCAAAATGTTAAATCTTGCGCGTTGTCCGAATCCGTCGGGTTGTCTGACAGCCACGCCCCCGATTTGTGTCACGTGCAAGCAGGCGCCGATGCGCCATAATTCGATCACATGCGCCAAAAACCCGGAGCCATTCGGCTCAAAACGGAAATCCTCAGGAAACCCAACTAAAATGCGCTCCGCAGACCCTTAGTAAATGAGCCCCAGTGTCTGGTGGCATCCATTGAAATTTGATAACTTCTCTTACACGATATGGAGATTGCTTATCAGTACTAATAGGTGAAATAGTTGTGCCTACTAGGATTGTACGATGTATCAAAACCTCGGTACTTGTTCAATTCAAAACTTTCATATGGTTCAATACTGGCTTTCTGTAATTTTCGGTACTGACTGACTTATCCAGTTCTACAGACTCTTAGTAGCAGGGAATCCTTTGTATAGTAGTGTCGGGCCAGTGGCAGAGCAGGAGCCACGTCATTGGGGAAATATCATGAACTGTCCATATATGGTGTTTCTATGTCTCCCAGGGCTTCCACTGACAAAATGGGGGAGACTTATCGTACGCCAGCGCCCCTGCGCCAGCGAATGATAGAGGTAGCGCCCCTCCTTGTCACACCCAATACATGAAGAGGCTTAGGCCTCTTGATGTATCTGGCGGGCAGACTGGACGGTGAGCAAAATGAAGACAAATTAATGCAACCCAAGTTCCTACATTGAAGTGGTGAAGTACCAATAACAATTGAAGCAAAAGACTAGCTGTAGTCTACAACTGTAGTATTAGGTGTGTGGATCTCATGGTTGACCAAAATGTAAGTTATCACTACAATATTGAGTTATATCAGTAACAGTACATGGAATGGCTGTGACTGTGGTATAAGGTCTGGTGGGAATCTGATGACAATGTAATTATTTTATACTCAGTAACAGACTCACTGGGGTACTTGTGTCGGACTGTGCACGTTCTTCTAGGCTAAAACAGCGTGCACGGGTATTCCAAAAGTGTCTAAGCCACTATTGTGCCGCACACGACCCTTTTGTGGCACAGCGGCACTAACCTCCATGCGACACAGGGGGCATGCCGGCGGTCGGGCCGCAAAAAAGATTGTACTTTGTCGGGCCAGTGCAGGGAAGCGACAGATTCATGATTTCTGGCGCATGATCTTAGTGAATTGCCACACCAAGCATTATACATGGAAATAGCACTTTTAGTTCAGTTTCTGGTTTTCTAAATAAATGTGCCCCACTGTCACGAATGACAGTTTTTTGCTTTAGCCAATTACGTTTCTGGTTCTTTTTTCTTTTATACAATCTTAGTAAAATAATGAAAGACATATCCTTGTTCTCTGGTGTGGCACAGCTGTTACCTGGTCCTCTGCCTGTCCCAGCTCCTTTTTCAGTTCCTCCACGCGAAGACGCAGTTTCTTCACCTCCCCCTCTAGCTGTTCCATGCGCCGACTGGCATGTGCAAGCTCTGCAGATTTTTCATAATGTTGCTTCTTCAGCTTGGCATGATTATGTCGCAGGTCAGACAGCTCCTAGGTCAAGAATGAACAGTGTACATGATGGGAACCAGTATGAAGACACAGCAGGGTAGGGCTAAGCTTAAGGCTTCAGGAGCTGTGGGGACGGTGACAGGACTGAGGCCGAACAGGGAACATTGTACAAAGATTGAGAAGGTTTACAGAATGCGAAGGAAACGGCGGCAGGGGGAGGGGAACACATTTTCTTTGGTAATCTGTGCACGACCATAAAATCAGACAGTTTTATGAGGACAATGAGTTATGCTGTAATGGCTGCCGTTAATGTACCACACATTGAGGAGAATGCAGTCCTATTGATCTTTCTCAGAGATATTACGTCTCAGATTAAAAAAAAGGTGGTTATCGGGAGCGCCTGTCAGCCCGTTCCTTCAAATTTCCTCACTAATGCACTAGTAATGATAGCTCCATCACTTCTGGTAAAATAGGCATGTAAGTGCAGTCCAGCAGTAGTGTGAAACAAGTGGAGTAAAATGTAGATTATAATAGTGGGGTCTTTTTGTAGGTGGGCTATTGGCACCTGGGCAAGGTGCTATAACCTTCACACCCAGTCCCAGCTGCAAATAGTTCTCTGGTCCTATCATGACATGAAAGGTTTACAGGACCTTGCAGTGATCAGTCACATGCTTCTGACAACACTCCAGGTTCTGTAGGTAATAACCATGTTGGGACTGTGGAGAGGAGATTGGCTGTGGCACCTAGAAACACAATTCTGATGTCCTTTTAACCCCTTTAGGAAGCAGGGTTTTTTTGCTCATTTCTCGTTCCCCACCAGTGAAAATCCATAACTTTACAGCTTTTTACATTTTCAAAATTTTCAGTGTACAGAGCTGTGTGAGGGCTTATTTTAACCAATTTTACTTCATCGTTATTTACTATTTATTATTCCATGCCATGCTGGAAAAAATTACAAATATGGTAGAATTGGAAAAAAACTAATTTGCGTCACTTTCTTGTTGACTCAGTTTTTACGACTTCCACTGTGCGCTCCAAATAACACCTCTGCTTTATTCTTTGGTTCGGTCCGAACACGGTGATACTAAATTTATATAGGTTTTATTGGGTTTTAATACATTTTCAAAAAATTTCATACTATGGTGTACCGAGTTGTGTGAGAGGTCATTTATTGAAAAATGAGCTGACATTTTCACGCTACCATTTCAAGGACTGTGCAATATTTTGATCACTTTTTATTACATTTTTTATGTCATGTAAAATGGTGTAAAAATCGTGTTTGTGATTTTTACTGTTAATTTCGTTTTATGCAGCAAAGCCCATCTCTGTATGAAAAGGGTCAGCCCATGAGCCCGCTTCATAGCTTTCCGACGGATATATCCGTTGCAGAGCATGAAGGGGTTAAAGAAGAAAATCTCCCCATCTAGAGATACAATCCTGATACTGTATTAAAGGGAGATTCCTCTCTTTAACCCCTTAAGGACCAGGCCCTTTTTCGTTTTTGCGGTTTTATTTTTCACTCCCCACCTTCAAAAATCTATAACTTTTTTATTTTTCCATGTACAGAGCTGTGTGATGGCTTATTTTCTGCGTAACAAATTGCACTTCGTAGTGATGGTATTAAATATTCCATGCCGTGTACTGGGAAGCGGGAAAAAAATTCTAAATGCAGTGAAAATGATGAAAAAACACATTTGCGCCATTTCTTGTGGGCTTGGTTTTTACAGCTTTCACTGTGCACCCCAAATGACATGTCTATTTCATTCATTGGGTCAATACGATCACGGGGATACCAAATTTGTATAGGTTTTATAATGTTTTCATACATTTACAAAAATTAAAACCTCCTGTACAGAAAAAAAATTCTTCATTTTGCCGTGTTCTTGCGCTAATAACTTTTTCATACTTTAGTGTATGGAGCTGTGGGTGGTGTCATTTTTTGCGACTTCTGATGACGTTTTCAATGCTTCTATTTTTAGGACTGTTCGACATTTTGATCACTTTTTATAGAATTTTTTCTATTTTTCAAAATGGCAAAAAAATGCCATTTGCGACTTCGGGCGCTATTTTCCGCTACGGGGTTTAACGCAGTGAAAAACGGTTATTATATTTTGATAGATCGGGCATTTTCGGACACGGCGATACCTATTGTGTTTATGATTTTTACTGTTTATTTATATTTATATCAGTTCTAGGGAAAGGGGGGTGATTTGAATTTTTATGTTTTTTTAATATAATTTTTTTTTTTTTACTTTTTTTTATTTATTTTTTTTACTATTTTACAGACTCCCTAGGGTACTTTAACCCTAGGTTGTCTGATTGATCCTACCATATACTGCCATACTGTAGTATGGCAGTATATGGGGATTTTGCACACCATCTATTATAATGTGCAGATCGCACATTATAATAGATAGCCTCGATCATGACAGCCTGGGATCTTTGTGTGATCCCAGGCTGTCATGGCAACGGATCGCCGCTCCCCGGTGACGTCACGGGAAGTGACGATCGAGCCAAGATGGCGCGCCCACGCGCCGCCGGCTCTTTAATGCTGCCGGCAGCTTTGCCGGCGGCAATCAAAGGGTTAACACCCGCGATCGTGGCAAGCACCGATCGCGGTGTTATGCGCTGGGCGTTTGCTTCATTATGAAGCTAATGCCCGGTGAGTATGAAGAGGGCTCAGCCTGTGAGCCCTCTTCATACTCCCCCATGCGCAGTAAGACGTAAGGGTACGTCTTATTGCGCTATATAAGACACCTGAACGTGAAGTGTTTCTTGCTGCCACAGTTCAGCAGAATATGACCGTTTGAAGTGAGCCCCCTCCAGCCTGTCTGAAATCTGAAATCAGATTCATATTTATGACTATTTTGATAAAAATTTATACAATTCCATCACTTGCCAAATGACTGATTTTAGTTATTTGTTTCGCTAATTATTAATAAAATTATTTTATCAAGTTAAAGTCTCGCATGTCATGAAAAAAACAAATGTCAAATTTATTATGATAAGCGGTTCCCTATATGTCAATTAAAAAACAAATCTGCTGTGAAAAACAATTATGATAAACCAGGGACACTTGCTCATTGATTCAGGCACTGTGACTGTGGCAAACTTCTTATATTTGTTATCCATGGTCTCCTGCCTTCTAAAATCAACTTTTAAAATTATGTTTATGATCCGGGGGGTTCTGCAGCTTCATAGGCTGTTACAGTGCAGGAGCAAACTGACCTAAATGCACAGACCAGCACACAATGGCAACCCCAAATTATACTGTATATACCATAGTACGCTGCAGAAACTAAACACTGAATAAACTAGTACATAACAGATCAGGAAACAAATAATTAGCGAAGACCTAATAAAAATGGAGAGACCCCAGAGAAGACACTAATATTAATGCTGAGGAACCCGAGCGAAAAACACTAATGCTATGACCCAGAAGCAGACAAGTTAGTTATGTGCTGGAGACCCCAAATCAGACTATTTATACTAGAGGGAGAGATTGTCAGCCAGAGCCGATGAGTGATAATGCTAGAGACCCAGACCAATTGAGTGATAATGCTGGAGACCCGAGAGCTTTAGTGAGAATGCTGGAGAACCCAGAGAACATGACTCATAACTTTGGAGACCCCAGTGTAGACAAGCAATAATTCAGTAGTCTACAGTAGCAGGCAAAAAATAATGAATGACACTGGCGCATATCAGAGTGAACTCTACTCACTGCTACCAGGCTCTAGGCCAATGTGCGCTTCCATCAGTGATGGAAGGGCTTATTGGTGTCTGTCAGCGAGGACAGGAGGCCACAATATCGTGGGTTTGCACCTGCTCTAGACCATATCAACTAAGTATGGAGATGCTGGCCTGCTAAGTACAGTTGATATCTAGAAAGCTGGGTGACCGACAACCAATATGACTTTAACAAGCCCTGTGTCCGAATATATGTACAACTAGGTGCAAAAGTATGTGGACAGTGAAACAAGTTTTGGATTTAATAGGCGTTTACCACAACATATTCGAGATACAGTTAATAAATCAATTAGGATTTCTACGGCAGGACTCTCAGGTTAATTTAAATGGAATATGCTGGCTATCCATTTACCTACCCAAATTAACTTCTATTTTATGTAAGGCTATGAACAATGGCCATGCTACATGTTATGCCATATGTTTTTATTGGCCTGCTGCTTCTTTCATGGAAAACTTCAAACTTCAAATATGTAAATGGAACTTGTGTTTCAGGGGGGCTAACCCCTGTAAAGCACATCACTCTCATTTGCATTCTGGCATGGAAACGGCAGCTGGAAAATATAAAAAAGGTATGTGAGGCATGCGTTGATATAAGCCCTATGTTACTTTGGTAGGTAAATCAAAGTGACTGATTTATTTTAAAAGTATTTTCAGTTAATTGGAGAAGGGGATAGAATCACAGCTCTAATAGGTAGCAAACATTATTGGACAATTATTTTACAGGCATTGAATGGTCTTAATAACCTATCATCAGTAAAGCAGGTGACAGGTCTGGGGGTGATTCTAGGTGTGACTTTTGCATCGGAAGATGCTGCAGTAAACCCACAACATGTGGTGAAAGAAGTTCTCAACGAAAGAAAAACAGGACCATCATAAGGCTAAAAAAAGAAAAGAAAAGGGGAGAATGATTATAGAATCCTTTCCATTGTGAAGAAAAGTTAAACATCCACCCAAGTAAAGAGACCTCTCCACAAGTAGATCAGTATCTAAGTTTAGCTTAAAAGGAAGCTGTCATCAGCCGCACACTCATAAAAACACAAAACATAGTGGTTTTCTCTAAGCATGTCTATAATGGTCCAATGCATGCCTTTAATCCCGAAAAATAAAGTTATATGCACAGAGAGGTAGCCTTCAGGGGGATGAGGTTCGGGGAACAGGAGTCAAGCGCTCAACCACCCACCAGGCAGCCTCTTCCTCTGTTGAGCCCATATCTATCTACAGCGCCCGTTTAAAATCTTGTGCCGCCTGTGAAGTGGCGAAGGTACTCAGTGGGCGCATGCGCAGTGCACGTTTTCCTCGGGGTATGCGCAGAGTTGAAGGAGAGATAACAGGCGCACTGCGCATGCAAAACGAGCGTCATAGGACAGAGAGGCGCTGGAGATCCAGAGCAGGTATTGTCTCGAAAAGGGAAAGAGGCGGGGCTTGTAAGGTACTCTGTACCCCGAACCTCAACCCCCTGACTGGTACCTCTCGTTGATATAACTTTATTTTCAGGATAAGGCAGCTTTGGACCGTTATAAGGACATGCCTACAGAACATTAACAGGCACTACAAGGTATGTTTTTGGGTTTAAGAGCTGGTTCCCTTAAAGACTTCATGAGAACAAATACAGAGGGTTCACCTAAGATGCAATCCTTTAGCCAGCCTGAAAAGTACCAACACTCTGGTACCAGTCTGTGGTACTTTGGTGATGCAAGAAGAAAGCATGGAAAGGAAAAGGGTTGGAACGGTTCAACACCAAAAATACACTGCATCCTCTATTGAACATGGTGGAGGTGGTGGGAGGGTGTAATGGCAAGGGTATAGATGACTTTCCAGTGGCCCTGGATCACTAGTGTCGGACTAAAGACAGAAAGCACAGGATGAAATCTGAATGACAAGAGTACTTTGTCCTCACATTCGACAAAGCAAAAGGCTGTTCGATGGCTCCTTACACTTCAAATGAAAATGACCAATAACATACTGCAAAAGCAACCCAGGAGTTTATTGTATAAGAACAAGAAAAGAAAATTTACTAAGACCAAATCAGTCATCGAGATCTCAACTGATTAGAATGCATATCACTTGCATAGATAAAATGTACAGCAGAAAGACCCACAAGCAAGCAACAACAAAAGATATCTGCAGTAAAGGCCTGGAAAAGCACCACCAAGGAGGAAACACAATGGGGCAAATTTACTTACCTGGTCGTCGCAACCCCCGATTTGGACGGTCCGAGCGATTCATGAAGATTGTGCGCCCGAGTTCCTGCATCTGTCGCTTCCTGCAGGTCCGCCAGATTCACCTTCTTCTTCCCGGTGCTTGTAAGTGCGTATCTTTCGAACAATAAATGTAAATCTTGCGCGTTGTCCGAATCCGTCGGGTTGTCTGACAGCCAGCCCCGATTTGTGTCAGTGCAGCAGGTGCCGATGCACCACAATTCGATCACATGCGCCAAAAACCTGGAGCCATTCGCGCAAACTGAAATCGGCAGGAAACCCAACGAAAATGCGCTCCGCGGACCTTTAGTAGATGAGCCCCAGTGTCTGGTGATGTCCATTGCAATTTTATAACTTCTCTTACACGATATGGAGATTGCTTATCAGTACTAATAGGTGAAATAGTTGTTCCTACTAGGATTGCACGATGTATCGAAACCTCGGTACTTGTTCAATCAAAACTTTCAAACTTTCATATGGTTCAATACTGGCTGTCATTTTCGGTACTGACTGACTTTTCCAGTTCTACAGATCTTAGTAGCAGGGAATCCTTTGTATAGTAGTGTCGGGCCAGTGGCAGAGCAGGAGCCACGTCATTGGGGAAATATCATGAACTGTCCATATATGGTGTTTCTTGGTCTCCCAGGGATTCCACTGACAAAAGGGGGAGATTATCGTACGCCAGCGCCCCTGCGCCTAGCGCATGATAGAGGTAGCGCCCTCCTTGTCATACCCAATACATGAGGAGGCTTAGGCCTCTTGATGTATCTGGCGGGCAGACTGGCTGGTGAGCAAAACTAAGCCAATTTAATGCAACCCTAGTTCCTACATTGAAGTGGTGAAGTACCAATAACATTGAAGCAAAAGACTAGCTATAGTCTACTACTGTAGTATAGGTGTGTGGATTACATGGTGATCAAAATGTAAGTTTATCACTACAATATTGAGTTATCAGTAACAGTACAAGGAAAGGCTGTGACTGTGGTATAAGGTCTGGTGGGAATCTGATGACAATGTAATATTTTATACTCGTAACAGACTCATGCGGGTACTTGTGGTCGGACTGTGCACGTTTTCTAGGCTAAAACGCGTGCACGGTATTCCAAAAGTGTCTAAGCCACTATTGTGCCGCACACGACCCTTTTGTGGCACAGCGGCACTAACCTCCATGCGACACAGGGGCATGCCGGCGGTCGGGCCGCAAAAAAGATTGTACTTTGTCGGGCCAGTGCAGGGAAGCGACAGATTCATGATTTCTAGCTGCATGATCATAGTGATTGCCACACCAAGCATTATACATGGAAATAGCACTTTTAGTTCAGTTTCTGGTTTTCTAAATAAATGTGCCCCACTGTCACGAATGACAGTTTTTGCTTTAGCCAATTACGTTTCTGGTTCTTTTTCTTTTATACAATCTTAGTAAATAATGAAAGACATATCTTGTTCTTGGTGTGCACAGCTGTACCTGGTCCTCTGCTGTTCCCAGCTCCTTTTTTAGTTCCTCCACGCGAAGACGCAGTTTCTTCCCTCCCCCTCTAGCTGTTCCATGCGCCGACTGGCATGTGCAAGCTCTGCAGATTTTTCATAATGTTGCTTCTTCAGCTTGGCATGATTATGTCGCAGGTCAGACAGCTCCTAGGTCAAGAATGAACAGTGTACATGATGGGAACCAGTATGAAGACACAGCAGGGTAGGGCTAAGCTTAAGGCTTCAGGAGCTGTGGGGACGGTGACAGGACTGAGGCCGAACAGGAACATTGTCAAAGATTGAGAAGGTTTTACAGAATGCGAAGGAAACGGCGGCAGGGGGAGGGGAACAAATTTTCTTGGTAATCGTGACGACCATAAAATCAGACAGTTTTATGAGGACAATGAGTTATGCTGTAATGGCTGCCGTTAATGTACCACACATTGAGGAGAATGCAGTCCTATTGATCTTTCTCAGAGATATTACGTCTCAGATTAAAAAAAGGTGGTTATCGGAGCGCCTGTCAGCCCGTTCCTTCAAATTTCCTCACTAATGCACTAGTAATGATAGCTCCATCACTTCTGGTAAAATAGGCATGTAAGTGAGTCCAGCAGTGTGTGAAACAAGTGGAGTAAAATGTAGATTATAATATGGGTCTTTTGTAGGTGGGCTATTGGCACCTGGCAAGGTGCTATAACCTTCACACCCAGTCCCAGCTGCAAATAGTTCTCTGGTCATCATGACATGAAAGGTTTACAGACCTTGAGTGATCAGTCACATGCTTCTGACAACACTCCAGGTTCTGTAGGTAATAACCATGTTGGGACTGTGGAGAGGAGATTGGCTGTGGCACCTAGAAACACAATTCTGATGTCCTTTTAACTCTTTAAGGACGCAGGTTTTTTCGCTCATTTCTCGTTCCCCACCAGTGAAATCCATAACTTTACAGCTTTTTACATTTTCAAAATTTTCAGTGTACAGAGCTGTGTGAGGGCTTATTTTAACCAATTTTACTTCATCGTTATTTACTATTTATTATTCCATGCCATGCTGGAAAAAATTACAAATATGGTAGAATTGGAAAAAAACTAATTTGCGTCACTTTCTTGTTGACTAGTTTTGACGATTTCACTGTGCGTCTCCAATAACACCTCTGCTTTATTCTTTGGTTCGGTCCGAACACGGTGATACTAAATTATATAGGTTTTATTGGGTTTTAATACATTTTCAAAAAATTTCATACTATGGTGTACCGAGTTGTGTGAGAGGTCATTTATTGAAAAATGAGCTGACCATTTTCACGCTACCATTTCAAGGACTGTGCAATATTTTGATCACTTTTTATTACATTTTTTATGTCATGTAAAATGGTGTAAAAATCGTGTTTGTGATTTTTACTGTTAATTTCGTTTTATGCAGCAAAGCCCATCTCTGTATGAAAAGGGTCAGCCCATGAGCCCGCTTCATAGCTTTCCGACGGATATATCCGTGCAGAGCATGAAGGGGTTAAAGAAGAAAATCTCCCCATCTAGAGATACAATCCTGATACTGTATTAAAGGGAGATTCCTCTCTTTAACCCCTTAAGGACCAGGCCCTTTTTCGTTTTTGCGGTTTATTTTTCACTACCCACCTTCAAAAATCTATAACTTTTTTATTTTTCCATGTACAGAGCTGTGTGATGGCTTATTTTCTGCGTAACAAATTGCACTTCTGAGTGATGGTATTAAATATTCCATGCCGTGTACTGGGAAGCGGGAAAAAAATTCTAAATGAGGTGAAAATGATGAAAAAACAATTTGCGCCATTTCTTGTGGGCTTGGTTTTACAGCTTTCACTGTGCACCCAAATGACATGTCTATTTCATTCATTGGGTCAATACGATCACGGGGATACAAATTGTATGGTTTATAATGTTTTCATACATTTACAAAAATTAAACCTCCTGTACAGAAAAAAAATTCTTCGTTTTGCCGTGTTCTTGCGCTAATAACTTTTTCATACTTTAGTGTATGGATGTGGGTGGTGTCATTTTTTGCGACTTCTGATGACGTTTTCAATGCTTCTATTTTTAGGACTGTTCGACTTTGATCACTTTTTATAGAATTCTTTTCTATTTTTCAAAATGGCAAAAAAATGCCATTTGCGACTTCGGGCGCTATTTTCCGCTACGGGTTTAAAGCAGTGAAAAACGGTTATTATATTTTGATAGATCGGCATTTTCGGACACGGCGATACCTATTGTGTTTATGATTTTTACTGTATTTATATTTATATCAGTTCTAGGGAAAGGGGGTGATTTGAATTTTTATGTTTTTTTAATATAATTTTTTTTTTTTACTTTTTTTTATTTATTTTTTTACTATTTTACAGGACTCCCTAGGGTACTTTAACCCTAGGTTGTCTGATTGATCCTACCATATACTGCCATACTACAGTATGGCAGTATATGGGGATTTTGCACACCATCTATTATAATGTGCAGATCGCACATTATAATATAGCCTCGATCATGACAGCCTGGGATCTTTGTGTGATCCCAGGCTGTCATGGCAACGGATCGCCGCTCCCCGGTGACGTCACGGGGAGTGACGATCGGAGCCAAGTGGCGGCGCCCACGCGCCGCCGGCTCTTTAATGCTGCCGGCAGCTTTGCCGGCGGCAATCAAAGGGTTAACACCCGCGATCGGTGCAAGCACCGATCGCGGGTGTTAGCGACGGGCGTTTGCTTCATATGAAGCTAATGCCCGGTGAGTATGAAGAGGGCTCGCCTGTGAGCCCTCTTCATACTCCCCCATGCGCAGTAAGACGTAAGGGTACGTCTTATTGCGCTATGGGGTTAATAAGACACCTGAACGTGAATGTGTTTCTTGCTGCCACAGTTCAGCAGATATGACCGTTTGAAGTGAGCCCCCCTCCAGCCTGTCATCTGAAATCAGATTAATATTTATGACATATTTTGATAAAAATGTATACAATTCCATCACTTGCCAAATGACTGATTTTAGTTATTTGTTCGCTAATTCTATAAAGAAAGTATTATAAAATTATTTTATCAAGTTAAAGTCTCACATGTCATGAAAAAAAAAAATGTCAAATTTATTATTGATAAGAGGTGTCCCTATATGTCAATTAAAAAACAAATCTGCTGTGAAAACAATTATGATAAACCGGGACACTTGCTCATTGATTCAGGCACTGTGACTGTGGCAAACTTCTTATATTTGTTATCCATGGTCTCCTGCCTTCTAAAATCAACTTTTAAAATTATGTTTATGATCCGGGGGGTTCTGCAGCTTCATAGGCTGTTACAGTGCGGAGCAAACTGCCTGCAGTGAGATTACATCAGGCGAGTAGGGAGGGAAGTGTTGGGAGCAAGGGGTGAAGGCGAGACAGTGAAACAGATTGTGAAGCCAGAGCACTAAGGGGCTCGAGGACACCCCCCAGAGCAATTACGGTTCATTAGCATACTTGTAAAGTTGATTTTAAAATGAAGGAGACCATGGATAAGAAATAAAAGGAAATGACCTCAGTCAGGTGACTGGATCTATAAGTGCCACTGTTTATCATATTTGAATTTCCTGGTACATGAAATAGTTCTGCTCTTCTGTAAATGATGATATCTTTTAATCATGACTTTAACGTTATAGAATAATTCTATTACTGAATATATATATAACGTAAAAATTGCCATGGGCAACTAGAAATATTTGACTTTCAGACAGCTTGATAAATCTGCCCCAATGTCTCGTTAATAGAACACTGGATTGTTTTATAGCACATGTGCTGCACTGTTACCGCTCCTGTATGCGGCGTGCGCCCATTGCAGTGTATGGGGGACGTATATACAACGTATATACATCCCCCATATGGTTATCTGAATGTAGCCTTAATATACAGTCAGGAATTGAGATCTGTATTTTTTTTTTTAAATCACAAGCTTATCTACGTCCCTCATACGTTCGTGCGAATGCAGCCTTAGGCTACATTCACATGAACGTCTGCCCGTCATACTGTAGCACAACGGGCTCACGTCAGCGCTGCTCACCCCCACCCCTCTCCATTGTAATGTATGGCGCACGGCACCAGATTCCAGGGAAAGATAGGACATGTCCTATATTACGCCCGGCTACGGGACGGTACGGTGCCACACGTGTGCTGCCAGGTACAGCTCATGTATGGCATCGTGCGCCCATTGCCGTCTATGGGGGATGTAAATAAAACGTACATACGTCCCCCATACGGTTGTCTGAATGTAGCCTTAATTTACAGTCAGGAATTGACAAACTGTAACTTTAACAGTGGATATCTCTGGTTATTTTAACCTAGAAACACAATCCTGATATTTCTAGGTGTCATGGTTCAGGAAATATGATTTTTTCAAATTTGACACTGACCTTATGTAAATATACGTGCTATCTGCACAGGACATGTGCAAATAGGATGTATATTGCCTTTTGGCAACCAAAAAGATGTTAAAGAAGACCAGAACAGAACTGAAAAAATTGACCTTGAAATTCAGGCACCAATGACCCTAAGTCACAAATGGGTGACATGTCATACAGACTATTATTCAGTTGAGAATATGTGTGATATCATACAACATGAAAAACTTAACGTTAAAGAGTGTGGAAGAGGCATCCATGTAATGAAATTGAGTGCGAGAGAAGCTTCTCTGTATCACTAGTGAGAGAGGAAGAGGTGCCTTTGTTTTGGATGTGCTTCCCTTTTTCGGTAATGAAACAGGGGTTTTCTTGTAACGCAGGGGTTGGAAGGAGGTACGTTTTTTATCCTTACCTTGTTCTTCTCAAAAAGCTCTGCTTGTATTGACTTCAAGTCAGTGTCCAGGGCACTGACTGCCTGTCTTCTCTTACGGGTCAAAATCTCTTCCAGGTCTTGGATCTGAAGTCGCAACTTCTTGTTGTCTCGTTCTAAGTTAAGTTTTTCTGTCTCAAGTCTCTCCCGCCTGCCCCACTCCTCTGCATTCTCGGCCTGGAGCCCTTCCATCTATGCAGACCAAATAGAAATTTCCATATAAGTAAGCTGTAACTGAAAGTGAAGTGATAATAGCAAAATAGTTTTGATCAAATGATCAAATGGTCTTATGTTTTGCTCCAAAAAACAAGTTAGCACTTCTTTTCAAGAGATGTCTTGCTCCAAACCCTGAATTCCTTTGTGAATATTTTTGTGACTATATTACCTTCAGAATCATTAGCCTTAAATTTTCATGTCTAGCAATGGCACTTTCCTTACATGACCAGCTCTTATCCTTGTAGTTACTTGCATCTGGCAGCTCCATCCTTCTTCATGCTGGCTTCAAACAGATATTTTCTGAACCATGGCACAGAAAACTTTTCTATTGCCCTTTTACAGATGAGAATCTACCTTTTAATTGTGCATATAGGTGACTAGGACAAGGAAAAATCCACAGTTAACATGGAATTTAACATGGAATATCTCCATTTTTTTGTGGCACCTAAATACACAAGTCTTATTAAAGGGAAGTTTCTAGGTTCCACAGAACATATAGCCGGATACAGATTTTTTTCACCCTACAGTGGAATGGCTGAAAAATCATGCTAGGGGTAATTTTCCAGAGTAGGTCTTATTTTCAGAGAAACACTGTAGTTGAAAGGTACCTCTGCCCTCAGCTCTGCCAGCTTCTTATCCATGTTGGAGCGGACCCCAAGTTCATCCTGAAGATCTTCAGATATACGACCTAACTCGTCCTGGTGACGCTCTCTGAGGAGGGTGAGCTGGGGAGAAAGTGGCAGGTGACATTTTATTAATCGCCCCCACAGCAAGCTCGGTCCCGCGTTCTGAGGCTATAACACTGCATTGTCTGCTAGCTTTATTTGAAGGTTCTGATAAAGCTAGCAGTTTACCAATGCTAAAAATGAGGTACGCTAGCACCACCTTTTAAGGATGACAGGTCCTCTTTAAGATATTATTAACCCAAGGCAGACCTTCCACCAATCATCAGATGACCTAGTTCGCAGTTCCTAACGATTCTGTATTAATATTCTGTATTCAATATTATCGGATTATCAGAAAACTCATTACATCCCCCTTCCTATGACTTAACCCAAATATCTGTCACATTCTCCCAACTATCACCCTATTGTTATCAGGTGACTGCAATAGCAAATCATTTACATTAACCTAGATTGCAGACTACACACTGTCACTGCAACTCATATCTTCACATGATATCACTCACAAATCACATTTCCCAAGCTTTCCAACTGTACACAGATATACTGGACCCCTTCCCCATCATCAGATGAATAAGCTCAGCTATCAGTCATGTTTCCCCTGACAATACATTATATAGAATGTGCCTCTTAAAGGGGTAGTTCCATTACAACAAATAAATGTTATTGTTTATATAATGAAAAGTTATCAAATTTTTCAATATGCTTTCTGTGTCAATTCCTATAGATATCTGCTCGTTTATATAATATAGGAAGCTTCATTACTTGCTTCCTATGAATAGAATTCTGTCCATGGTCATGTGATACAAATGCATGGCTCATTATATCACACAGCTCTGATTACTCCCTATGATACTAATGAGCTGTGAGTGACATTACATGACTATAGTAAGATTTCTATCCACTGGAAGTAAATACGGAAGTGTTCTGTAGAATGACAGCAAGCTGAGATCCAAAAAAATTGATACAGAAAGTGTACTGGAAATTTTTTTTATCATGCAAACAATAATATTTATGTGCTGCAATGGGAACACCCCTACCCTGCATCACTTGCATTCCCTCACCTTATATACACTGATAGGGCAGCACCCTTGTTATCAGATGACCCGCCAACATGTTCTAGCTACCTATTACATAACAACTGGACTGGTTTGCCTTTGGTGGTTTTTTACCTGAGTTACAGCTTCTTGTCTTGACTTGCTCAGCTCCTCACATTTCATCCTCAACTGGCTGATCTCGGCCTCCATTTTTTCAATGTGCTTACTCAAAAGCATTTTGTCTCTAAACAGAATGAGGGAACACTATATAGTGAGTCCAAAGCTTGGTGGTGGTCAGGGTCTCTGGACAGAGCATATCAGGATATTAGCTGAAACTATAGGCTGACTAGCATTGCAATTGATTTTTAATAATTAATTTAAAATATATAAAAATAAATATTAAAAAAAACTAAAGTGCAAAGGGACAAGCTACAAAAAGCCCATTGCTCCCTGAAATTCAGCTACATATTACCTATTAAATTTACATGTATATAAGCATTATTTTCTCAACTCCACTGTACCCAAAAGACATAGATTCTATCACAGATCGAATAAAGTAACTAGAAGCATTAATAAACAAAATTGCATTACATCATGCAGTATCTGTGTGGTTAGTCGTATTACAAGCTTATCAAAATAGCTACAGGGATGTCTTTAACACTTGTACAAATTAGATTTATTTTAAAAAGCTAAAGATATGTACAGGCAGTTCCCTACTTAAGAACACTCAACTTACATACAACCCCTAGTTACAAATGGACCTCTGGATGTTGGTAATTTATTGTGCTTTAGTCCTAGGCTACAATGATCAGCTGTAACAGTTATCACAGGTGTCTGTAATGAAGCTTTATTGTTAATCCTGGTTCTTATGAAAACCCAAAATTTTTTAAATCTAATTCTCACAGAGACCAAAAAAGTTCTGGCTAGGATTACAATGATAAAATATACAGTTCCTACTTACATACAAATTCAACCTAAGAACAAACCTACAGACCCTATCTTGTAGGTAACCCGAGGACTGCCTGTACAGTTAATCATTAATTATGACCCACACACTTCCCCAGCTCCTGGTTTATCATGGGGACCGTTCACTTATATTACTGTACTACTCTCTATATATTTGTATATTTTTATTAGAAACAATAAGAAATTAGAAAAAATCTAAAAAAGGGGACGCCCACACAGAGCAGGCCACAACAGATGCCTCTAGTTAAGGGTCAGTCCCTGCTACTACCTAGGGTTTTTATAAATTTTATTGGAACAAAAACTATCCCCTAGGCAGAGTGATTCACAGATACAGGCGGTCCCCTACTTAAGAACACCTGACTTACATACGATCCCTAGTTACAAACGGTGACTAGTTATCACTGGTGTCTACAATGAAGCTTTATTGTTAATCCTGGTTCTAATGACAAGCAAACATTTTTAAAATCCAATTGTCACAGAGACCAAAAAAAAAAAAATTGTCTGGGGTTACAATGATAAAGTATACAGTTCCGACTTACATACAAATTCAACTTAAGAACAAACCTACAGACCCTATCCTGTATGTAACCCAGGGACTGTCTGTATTAGTTACTACTACAAACTACAATTACTACTAACGTTTCTAAAAGTACAGTACAATAGTTCCCCTACTTAAGAACACCTGACTTACATACGACCCCTAGTTACAAACGGACCTCTGGATTTTGGTAATTTACTGTACTTTAGTTCTAGGCTACAATAATCAGCTTTAACAGTTATCACATGTGTCTGCAATTAAGATTAATTGTTAATACTGGTTCTTATGACAATCTAACATTTTTAAAAACATTTTTAAAATTGTCACAGAGACCAAAAAATTTTTGACTGGGGTTACAATAATAAAGTATACCGTTCCGACTTACATACAAACTCAACTTAAGAACAAACCTACAGAACCTATCTTGTATGTACCTTACTGCCTGTAATAGCTTGTTGTAGTAACGGATGGAAAAGGCAAAAAACATTTTTCTAAATAAATTGTATAAAAAAGTTAACTTTAATACATCATAAATTGGGGGCTCCTGAAAGAAAACAGGTGCTGGAAGTGTGATCTTACAAGTGATGGAGACACTGATCCCTGACAGTCCCCATTATTTTGATAACCCTGTGATACAACCCTGTGATACCACACAGATACTGCATGAGTTTCAAGTCACTTTATAGATGGCTGCCTTTTTTCTTCTGACATGGCAGTGAAGCAGTGAGAACCATCTCTTACTAGCTCTGCAAGACCTGTATGGAATTATACTCCCCGAGGCAGCGTTAAATGGCAAACGTGTGTTGGGGGTGCCCTATGCTTGCTGTCTGGCTGCAATAATGGTTGGACAGCACTATAGGACATATAGGTGATTGTAAACTGGAATCCAGCCATACAATGTTGCTATTATTATTAATTAAAGGATTTATGGACTCCTTAATCTTTTTGTGATTGAAGGTTTGGTTTAAGAGGATTTTGTAGATCTTTGTGATGGGAGGGTGACACCCCAGCCATGTGATGCAATACTTGAGGATGTACTTATTGATCAAACTCTGTGAGGAACCCATTAGACTCACATTAAATAGTAGTCAGTACACCTTTGCCATCGTAAAAAGTGATTCAGATTAACCTCATCCCAACCTTGTATTTGATCTAGTAGGTTTTCCCTTACATTTTTTTTATTTGCATTTTACCAATGCACCAAAGACACATGCTGTTACTGGGTTACAAGACATCAAAGGGATCTTATTTTTGAAAAATACAAGGCAAAGTGAAGACATTCAATAATAAATGAATACATTTTGGAACAACAGTGACATTATCAAGAATTGAACATCCATCAAAGTTTGATGAAAGGACAAAAAATGTGGTCCAGGAGGCTGCCAAAAACCCACAGGCTGCATGAATTTCTGCCAAGTACTGTCTAGGTCCTGCATGTGACAACATTTTCCCATATTCTTCATGTATGGCCTGTGGGTAAGGGTGGCAAGGTGAAATTCTTTGTTTACAAAAAAATTACCCAAACTTTGCCAAAACCAACATTAAGTTTGCCAAATGTTTGTGGAAAATTGTATCACGATATGATGAGACCAAAGGTTAACCCATATAATTTGAAAGTTCTGTTTTATGCAAAGCAAAAATTGCACATCGGACATCATACACACACAGGAAGCATGGTAGAGGCAGCATTATGGGTTTGGGCTACTTGTCAGCAGTTGGAACTAAACCTTTAGTCAATGTGGGGGAAATAATAAACATTCCCAAATATCAGTCACACCTGAATGACCCAAATCATACCTCAATATTTTACAACAGCCCAGGCAGAACTTAGCCCTGATTCCAATTGAAAATCTGTGCGTTGACTTGATACAAAAAATTTCACACGTGTACTATATAAACACTATATACACAAATATGAACACAACCCATACATAACCTTTTTACATATACATCCAAAAACTCACTCTCTTTCCTTTAGCAGAACCTTTTGACTTTCATCTAGTCTCAGCTTAAGGGCTGTGATCTTAGGTGTTGCCTCTTCCTCGGTTGGGTCTCTGTCCTCCCAGTGCCGCTGTCTTGGGCTGCGGCAGGAGCCTCCATTTTGCTGCTCGCAGGACTCTGGTTGTAAGCTGCTGTCTACGTCCATCTCCTGAAATCAGTATGTTGAGACTTGTTAGCATAATAGGTTGGACACAGAAGGGAGAGATCTTATTTAGGGAATCTCAGCTGATAAAATCTCCTGTGGTCCCTGCCAAAGAGGCAACTTAAAAATAAGGTTCTCTGCCCTAGTGTATTGTAAAAACATTGCAAACATCCATCTGCCATTTAACCAGAACAGATAGTGGTCACATAGTAGTAATAGTAGTAAGATATTGTAGCTTTGGCAGCAACCACATGAGATGAAATCCACTATAAAGCGAGATAACCTTCCCCTGCTCCAGTCAAAGATTCCTGTGTTCTGACCTTGATCTTGAGCGGTTTTTCAGTGTCCACATCTCGCACTGGCTCCTCGCTTTCCTGTTCTGTGGGGACTTGTCCTTTGCTCCGTAGTCGCTCAACTTCCTTGCGGAGTTCCTCTGTCTCACTGCTTGCTTCCTGACGCTCTCTTTTAAGAGCGCTTAGTTCTTTGCTTAGAACCTCTAGCCTATTGCGGAGCTGCACCCCCTCCTCCCTGGCCTTGTTCCGCTCAGCTCTTACTTTACTCCACTTTTCTCTCCAGTTGGCTGTGCAGTCTGACCACCAGCGCATGGTCTTCTCCATTTGAGCTGCCCGTGCCCTGGCCTCCTCTAGCTCTCTCTGTCGAAGCTCCTCACGACTCTCCCAGTCTCCAGCTGACAATGGAATGGATGGAGGAATGGGGGATGGTGGAAGGCTCTTTGGTGAAGGTGTAAGAGAGTCTGGATGGCGCATCCTCTCAGGTTGAGAACCTCCCAAACTGCAGACCTCTGAGCTTTGTAAAAGCAGACTTGAGTCCACCAGCCGAGGGCTCGGACCACTGCTCTGACTCATAGTGACTAAAGGGTGAAAAAATGATTGCAGGACTGGAAGACAAATGTCTGAGGGGGACAGGCTCCAGGATCCGGAGACACTGAACCCCCTCAGACAATAGCAGGACCCTAAATGAACTCCAAAACAGTTCTAAATATATCTGCAGCTCCAGATCCTCTGTGTACATAGGTGTATATAAGTAACAGTGGAAAATGAGGAGTATCTCCCAGACATTAACTTCTAGGTTGGAGAAGGAACTTGTTCCCTGTTTAGAAAGACAAGCAAAAACATTACTAGAATATTAAAGAAGAATCCAGCAGCACAAAACTGACCAGAAGAGAGACCAGAACAATGGGAGACAATGGCCACCACATTCATAAAGGCATCAGCTAATAAGAAACATCTGCCTCACAGGACCAGACCTAGCAGCGACACAACAGGGGACGTCACAATAAGCAAGAATAACACATCTGCTCAGAATTCCTGTGACTATTGTGGCTTGGCTGCAGCTTTCATTGCATGATGAAGCTGTGCTCTGCTGGGGACTATACTATGCATAGGAAAACTGCGTTTCTGCACTTCAAATGAACAAATGAACGTTTCGTATAATGTTGAAATTTATAGTACCCTAAGTATTATTGTGCAACAAATTTGGGTTGGTGCAAATATAGTACTAAGTGGGGAATGCAACAATGCATTCTATACTACAATGAGGCAGTAAACCGCACCCTACATTCCAGACCCAAATAGTACACATTGCACTCCTAAAGTTTACCCTAAAATGTACACTATGCACCTGTGTATACTATCCTTGAACAGTACACATTGCACCCCTATATACTATTCCAGACCTGTACACTGGGTACCCTAATATTCTATTAACTGCACCCTATATACTACTCTAGAATTATACATTAGGCAACCATATATTCTATATGATGCATCCTGTATACTACAACAGAAGTGTACACTAGGCATTCTAATATTCTATTACACTACACCCTATATACTACTCTAGAAGTGTACACTAGGCATCCTAATATTATATAGACTGCACCCCTGTATACTACTCCAGAAATGTACACTTGGCATCCTAATATTATATCCAATGCACCCGTGTATACTACTCCAGAAATGTACACTTGGCACCCTAATATTATATCCACTGCACCCCTGTAAGTTACTCGTGTAGTGTAAACTCCCCCCCCCCCCCCCCCGGCACCATTAGTGCTTGATGCTCCCATAATGAATTATTTCATATACTAGGGCCCCCCGCTGGCACAATGTTTTTACTGCTGTTTTACAAAAATTAAAAAACCCTGTACTTACCTCTGGCTCCCGCGTACTTACCTCTGGCTTCTTTCTTCTTGCGGCTGCCGGACAGGAAAAGGTGCGCGGCCGCGTGATGACGGCCACATCGCTCCACCTGCAATAATAGTGCTCGAGCGGACGTTTCCGGTCGCATCGAGCACTGTACTGTGACGGGCAGGAGCTTCCTGTCCGGACGGACGGAAGCCCCTGCCCGACTGCCGGGGGCCGCATAGAAACGGTCCGCGGGCCGCATGTGGCCCGCGGGCCGTAGTTTGGGGACCCCTGAACTAAAGGGAAACCAGTAATTTTACACCTACAGTCCAGATTGTTTTGCAGAAGAAAAACAGACTTGTTTACCAGACAAGCAGACAGCTTGACCTTTAGAATGACAGGTGCTGTCTGAAAAGTTGTTTACACTTTCAAATCTTGTTGCCATAGAATATTATGGGGACTCAATGTAGGTCTATGGGAAACGCTTGGCCATTGTTTTTGGGGTGAAATGTAGCCATTCCTCCCCTTGTAGAAGGACAATCTCAGTCCTTAGGTCTTACAGTTAAGAGGAAAAGACTACCAGTCTACCTGAGCAACCAGAAGAAAAAGCTGAGATGGGCATACTCTACCATAGACCCTGGGTTCCTTGTCTGTGACCAGGGTACCATCCTTCTGAAAAAGAGAGAGTCAGCTAGCCCAGGCTTTTCCTCAGTGTAGAACCTTTCTTCTGCCAGAGAGGAGATTGGAGAGGATGTTGACTCTCTGGACTTATTTCCCATTGGGGTGCACCATGCCTTACCATCCCTTCCCGGAGAGCAGCTACACGTGGTGACACCTCGACTGTGCCTGGCAGACCCCGCATAGTTCTGGGGCCACCCCTAACCCGGCCGCTGCAACTGTTTTTGACCAGACACATCTGCAGGTTATGTTCGGTAGCAGCCTTGGAGAGCTATGATAACAGCTGAAGCACAATTCTGGTTGGATACTACAGTACAGCTGTCACTATGATCAGTGTGTAGGGGCTGTGGATCCAGTAAGAAGAAACGCTCACAAAGGTATTGTTACAAAACTCTCCAGGGCAGCTATGTAACACTATCTGCAGTTGAGTATGGTCAAAACTCCTGACAGATTTCCTTAAAATGGGTCCAAGTTTAGTTTCTTAATGAGGCTAAAGTACAATAAAATAAAATGATATAATATTATTAGTTGCGAAGCCTTCATTCCTGTTCCTACAGTGACTGTGATTACCTGGTTGCACTTGTGACATTGGGTAAACAATATGTAATTGCCTCAGGGAATCACCGTCCTCAGCAGTAATGTTTTATATCTGTTGCTCTAAGCAAAGCTTTCAATGTGATGTTGATAATCCATTATCACTGAGGTCAGTTGCAGCCAGATAACAAAAAACCTGCTAGGTGAGTATTAGATGTGTTTCATTTTATAACTCATTGGTTACTTGAAATCCAAAATGTAAAGCCATTTCCCATCCACAGGAGAGGAAAGAACTTGCTGACCGGTGATTTAATTCTTGGAACACCCATTTATCACAAGAAATGGAGTTCCATTCCTGAAACGAATAGAGCTGCAGTGCAAGCCTACTTACTGGGGGGAACTCATTAAACTCATTTGAGTAAATTCAAGTCATCCTCACTGTCTACCAAGCCCTGTAGTGCCCACACACCCAGTTGTAAAACTGAAGGAGGACCAGGATAAAAGAAGTCTTCTTATTGTATTATGCCTTGTAATGCCATAGAGACTGATTCACTAGTACTGAAAAAAGATGTCTGGGAGTTGACAATGTGAGCTATAAGTGGCAATAACAGTGTATCCTTTAATTCATTGATCTCCAACGATCGGGCCGTGGAACACCCACTCCCAGGCCGCGGCCAAAAACCCTGCGCTACAATGGAGAAATGACCCCATAGAGTGTAAAGCACTCAAGGTACTCATCCTGCTTTGCCTCTGTTCCCTAGACCAGAAGCCCCTTAACAAACTGCATGGACCTAAAACAGACTGCATGGACCTAAAACAGTTGAACCAAACATTGACATACAGGGGACATACTAAGGGCTTTGCAACTCACTTTAAAGGGGTTATCCGGGTTTTAAAAATTTCTTATGGCTGGGCTGGGGAGGGATATTTAAACATAATAAACATGTACTTACCTCCTCCGGCGCCGCCGATGTCCCGCGCAGCGGTCCCTTCGATCCGTGCCCCTGTTTGTTTACAGGGGCACGGAAGCCGCGCACAAGGAGCTTCCGGTCCGGGATGTGGCCGGCTCCTCCTATCCGCCCCTATCTCTCAGCGTTGTAAGCGCTGAGAGATGGTGTCGGATAGGAGCTTCCAGCCGGCCGGAAGCTCCCTGTGCGCTCCTGTAATGAAACCGGCGCACAGAGAAGACCGGCTGCGGAGCGGGACATCGGCGGTGCCAGACGAGGTAAGTAGATGTTTGTTATGTTTAACTAGCCCACCCCAGCCCGGCCTCAGTTATTTTTAAAACCCGGATAACCCCTTTAATAGGACTGTTCACACAAGTATTTAAGAAGTGTGTGAGCTGCTGTTGTGTCGCATGCCACCCTTTTGTGGTGCAGCTGAGCTGGATTCCATGCAACACAAATTATGGGGCGTGCTGACAGACGGACTGAGCCCCGTATTTAACTTTGATATTGTGTTGCAAAGCCCTAAGTTAAAGATGCACCACAAAAAAGATGGTGAACTCTGTCGGACCCAAGCAAGGAAGCGACACATTCATAATTTCAGGTGCACAAACTAAGTGAATCGCCGCACGCAGCATTATAGAAGGACAATGCACTCTAGTGACCTTGTAAGTAAATGTGCACCACAGACTGAGTTGGAATCTGATTTGATTGTCCCTGCACAGATCCCTTGAAACAGCAGGGGGTGCTGTGCCCCCATTACCTGGTTTATAAAATAATAATAATCTTTATTTATATAGCACCAAGGTATTCCATAGCGCTATACAGATTATTGGGGACATATACAAATAAAATAAGACATTACAGTGTAAAAACCTTTTATGAAATAATAGGAGTAGGGGCCCTTCTTGCAAGAGCATACAGTGTATGCGGAGATGTGAATTCTCACAGTGGCCGGATGTAGGCATGACATACTGGGGCACATTTACTAAGAATAGAGCAAACTGTATGTGCAGTTAGCCTGTGTATAGTACAGAGTGAGCCAGATTCAGGCTTTCTGGCGCATGTTCTGCATGAATCTGGCACCCAGTGCACCACCACCTTTTTTTGGTGCACCTTTAACATAGGATGTGCAACCAAATTCTGTCAGACTTTGGATGTTAACTCTTGTGCACGGTCTGACTGAGCACCGGAACACCGGCTTCAGTGCAGAAATTTGTGTAGCATGAAGACTAGTGCAGCTGCGCCACAAAAGGGTCGCATACCAAACATATGTGGCACGGACACTTCTTAAATACCTGCGCAAGCAGTTTGCACTAGAAAGAACGTGCAAAGTCCAACAGAAAACTGGCGCACGGACCTTAGTAAATTTGCCCCACTGCCTATTGAAATGGCGTATTTGTAGAAAAATGTTCACTACACATAAGCCATTGCGCAGGTCATCTAGAAGGCAGACCACACAGACATGAGGCTTGGGTGCCTCTCACTTCTATTAAATATGTCTGGAGTTGTATGGCAATTCATCATCTGGTTTTGCAGGGAATGGTTCACAATTTAGTGTAGTAAGTGGCCAGAGGTTGTCCACTTCTGTGCCTATCAATGACTCTTCCAGTTTATCTATATCTGTGTTACATTATACTTTAAGCCTCACAAGAGCAATGTACTGTTGATCTGTTGTGAGGTGTAGTATTCATCTCATGATGTCAGTATGTGAACAACATGAGCTCTTGGAAGAAACACAAGATAAATGTCAATCTTTATTCTATGGGTTGATACGATTACGGGGATACCATACTTGAATATTTTTGCTTACGTTTTACCCCACTATATATGTGGGGTTTGTGTTATAATTTAGACTGTTTTTTGCTTTATATGTCTCTTTATATGTTATGGGGTTATGGGCATTTTTATTGAAAAACATTTTTTTTTTTTACTAGTTCCACCATGGGACATGGTGCATTGCAGGGTATTAGCAGTGTCGGCCTATGTACAAGGAATCTGTGCATTCAGGGAATGTAAAAAAAAAAAATTAATTGACCTTGTGTACCTTTCAAGGGTCCGGAATGTCACATGGACTAATGTACATCAGATATAAATTGACAAACTGAAGAGCAGTCTAACAACTAAAAGGGTAATTTCTTGTTATTGACCCTTTGAACACTACAAAGCTTATAGTGGATGCCATTCCAGTAGCCTTTGGTGCAATTCACAGTGGTAATGGAACATAAACCACTCATTCCAACCTAAACTAAACACTCCTCAAAAAAAAAACCATAAAACCCATAAACTGGGAAATCCAACTTAAAAAAAGCTTTTCCCTGAGATAAGAGTTGGAAACAATGCAGATTATCTTTCAAGATATCCATCACCACTCAGTCTAGGATGACAAACTGGCATCCTCCTAGCTAAGGAGTACATTTTGTGGTTGTCTATTCCGTGCCAAGAGCAAATACTATTGGGGAAGTAAAACAACCAGTGGTTATTGAAACTATGTCGATCAGGAACTGGAGTTCCTTCTATACACATTCCCAAGGCTTATCAAGGGATTGTAGAAATTAAGCAGTTTTGAAGAAATTACAATGAGAATAATTCATTCATTAAAACAGGTACACCCTGCCAAGCGGATACAGTGGACAGTAGGCAAGTACCATTACAAATTACCAATGTCTGATCCAGCACTGGGCATTCCAGGGCAAGTGCCAGGGCCCAGAGCTGCTGGGGGTGCACATAAGGATAAGGAATCCATGTGGGTGAGGAGGGCTGTATCTAATAGGGGATGAAGGAGACGTTGAATAAAATACCCATGAGGAGGCTGTTTGGTATGATAAACTAAGGAATACAGGCGGTCCCCTACTTAAGAACACTCGACTTACAGACGACCCCTAGTTACAAACGGACATCTGGATATTTGTAATTTATTGTACTTTAGTCCTTAGCTACAATAAACAGCTGTAACAGTTATCACATGTGTCTGTAAGGAAGCATTAGTGTTAATATTGATTCTTATGACAATCCAACATTTTTAAAATCCAATTGTCACAGAGACCAAAAAAGTTCTGGCTGGGATTACAATGATAAAGTTCCGACTTACATACAAATTCAACTTAAGAACAAACCTACAGACCCTATCTTGTATGTAACCCGGGGACTGCCTGTATTTTAGAGAACAGAGACTGGTTTGACGCCATGTGACTTCACTGCAAAGGGGCCTAATGAGGCTCTGTCACCCAGGGGCCCACTGAAACCTGGAGCCGACCCTGCAAATGACATCCCTACAGGAATCTCCGTGGATTGCTGTAAGTCTTGATTTCTGTTCCTTGCCAGATAATTCTTATCTACTTATGGTCTTAGACATTTTTATGGTCTCTAACAATTGGAGATCTGTCCCCACATCTTGCCACCCAAACTGCAGGACCAACCTTATTCATTTGTTGTCACTTGCAATGCAGGATAAAATGTACCCTGAATTTTTCCTGCACTGAATGCTAATGCTATGAAATGAGTCGGTGGCACATGCTCCCTGCCATATAAGGTGCCATTTTCAGCAGCTCTCAGTCTAAAATGCCCCTTTTCCTGCAGCTGCCCCTTTTCTGTAGCCCCTCCTGATAGTGTTCCCTTTTCTGTTTGTCCAAAAAGAAGGGTCTACAGAAAAGGGCACACTATAATACCCCTACTTCTATAGACCCAAATATCTATAATGTCCCCTGGTCTTTGGCCTCTTCACTATGATGAAAAAACTATACATACTGTATATACCTACTACTATACATACTGTATATACCTACTACTATACATACTGTATACACCTACTACTATACATTCTGTATATACCTACTACTATACATACTGTATATACATACTACTATACATACTGTATATACCTACTACTATACATACTGTATACACCTACTACTATACATTCTGTATATACCTACTACTATACATATTGTATATACCTACTACTATACATTCTGTATATACCTACTACTATACATTCTGTATATACCTACTACTATACATACTGTATACACCTACTACTATACATACTGTATATACCTACTACTATATATACTGTATATACCTACTACTATACATACTGTATATACATACTACTATACATTCTGTATATACCTACTACTATACATTCTGTATATACCTACTACTATGCATACTGTATATACCTACTACTATGCATACTGTATACACCAACTATTATACAAACTGTATGTACTTACTACTATGCATACTGTATATAGATACTACTATACATACTGTATATACATACTACTATACATACTGTATATACCTAAGTATAAGCTGAGCCATCTAATTATATCACAACAAAAATGGGAAAACGTATTGATTGCCTAATGAGAGAAAAACAGCCACTACTCATTAATGTAATGTCCACAGCTGAGCCCCCTTTAATAAAATGTCCACAGCGAAGCCCCCCTTTAATGTAATGTCCACTGCACAGACCCACTTTAATGTAATGTCCACGGCAGAGCCCTGCTTTAATATGATGTCCACAGTGGAGCCCCCACTTTAATGAAATTTCCACAGCGGAGCCCCCTTTTAATGAAATGTCCTCTGCGGAGCTCCCTTTTAATATAATGTCCACAGCAGAACTCCCCTTTAAAGGGCACCTACCACCACAAATCTACCTATAAAGGTAGATCGGGTGGTAGTGGATTATGGGCCGTGCAGGTAGCCTTTTAAGGCTATCCTCACGTCCCCCAGTTTTTTTGGTAATTTTATCAATCGTTTTATGTAGCTTTTATTATGCGTCTACTGGGGTGGAGTATCGCATCTGAGGTTACACGAGGCGGCTACTCCCACACCGCCGGTAGCCTATTTTCTCCTCTCACTCACCTCTTCGGCGCGCAGCTGCTCGAGCTGCGTGCCCTCGTCAGACGATCTGCGTCCGCCATGCACGACAGGCAAGGCCCGCGCGTCTGCTCCGGGGGGCACAGGCGCGGGCCGTGATGTTCGCGCATTCGCAGGCAGCTGTATCGTCGGACGAGGGGCACGCACTCTACGAGCACGCCGCCGAAATGGTGAGTAGGAGGAGAAATAGGGCTACCGGGTGTGTAGTAGCCGCCTGTGTAAACCTCAGATGCGGATCTCCACGCCCAGTATCCGCATATAAATTAGCATAACCGATTGACAAAATACCAAAAAACCTGCAGGGACGCTTGAGGATTAGCCCTAAAAGGGCTATCCTTACGTCCCATGATCCACCTACCACCCGATCTACCTTTATAGTAGATTTGTGTGGTAGGTTCCCTTTAAACCCTTACGCTTGGCTTTTTTAGTTTTTTTCACCTTCCATTTTACTCCCCACCTTCAAAATCTATAACTTTTTATTTTTCCCATAAAGAGCTCTGTTATGGCTTATTCTCTGCGTAACAAATTGCATTCGTAAGTGACGGTATTTAATATTCATTGGCGCGTACGGGACAGCGCAAATAAATTCCAAATGCAGTTGAAAATGGTGAAAAAACACTTTGCAAAAACGTTTTCTTGTGGGGCTTGGCTTTACAGCTTTCACTGTGCGCCCCAATGACATGTCTACTTTAGTATTGGGTTGACTACGATTACGTGGATACCAATTTGTATAGGTTTTATAATGTGTTTCATACATTTAAAAAAATTAAATCCTCTTTGCCAAATTTTTTTTTTATGTTTCCATCTCTGGCGGCTAAGCTTTTTATACTTTGGTTTACGGAATCTGTGGGTGGTGTTCCTTTTTTGCGACTTGTGATGGGTTTTTCATTGCTATCATTTTTAGGAGTCGACCTTTGACCTTTTTATTAATGTTTTTATATTTCCAAAATGTCAAAAAAATTCATTTTTGACTTTGGACCGTATTTTCTGTTACGGGGTTAAACGCAGCTGAAAAAACGTTATTATATTTTGATAGATGGACACTTTTCGTACGCGGTGATACCATATTGTTTTGATTTTTACTGTTATTAAATATAATATCATTTCTAGGAAAGGGGGGGTGATTAGAATTTTTACTTTTTTTTACTTTTACTTTGACATTTTAGACTCCCTAGGGTACTGTTAACCCTAGGTTGTCTGATCGATCCTACCATATACTGCCATACTGCAATATGGCAGTATATGGGGATTTTACTCATTCATTACAACGTGCTGATAGCACATTGTAATGAATGGGTTAAAACGAAACAGCTTCGGGCCTTCGTGAGACCCGAAGCTGTCATGGCAACAGATCACCGCTCCCCATGACGTCATCGGGGAGCAGCGATCCGCGGCAATATGGCGCCCATTCAGCGCCATCTTTTTGGAGCCTCCGGCAGCATTGCCGGCCCGCGAGCCCTCTCCATGCACCGGAACCCGGCGCGCGCCGTACTAGTATCGGGAAGGGGTTAATGTAATGTCCACTGCAGAGCCTCTCTTTCATGTAATGTCCACAGCGGAGCCCCATTTTAATGAAATGTCCACAGCGGAGCCCCTCCTTTAATGTAATGTCTCGTGCAGAGTCCCCTTGTAATGAAATGTCCCCTGCAGTGCCCTCCCTTCCACCCTTCCCCTTTATTGTAATGTCTATAGCAGGACCCCTTAAAAAAACACACGATGTCCTCACCTTCTGCTTCTTCTCTCCACAGCTCCGTCTTCTTCCCGGCCCACGAGCACGCAACTATGACATCACCCCGCCGTGACACCGTGTGACATCATGATTTGTGTGCCGAGGCTGGAAAGAAGACGAAGCCGCGGGGAGAAGAAGCCGAAGGATATTGGGGCAAATTTACTTACCTGTCCTGCGTGATCCCCGAAAGTGCATTGTCCGACCGGAATGCACATCAGCCGCGTTTCAATAACATTGTGCGTCCGATTTCCTGCATGTGTCCCCCCCATTTTTCTGTCACATGAAAGCTGGCGCGATGCACCAAAATCCCAGCAACGTGGTCCCTGAAAACATCTGAAAACCCGACGAAAATGCGCCCGCGGGACACTTAGTAAATAAGCCCCATTGTGTTTTTTTAACATGCAAATTCACTGGCCGCGGCCCGAGAACGGGTGTTCCTGGGTCGTGGCCACATAGTATTTAACAGAAGGGAGGGCAGGGCTGCCCCAAGATGCCGCCCCCACGATGAAGCAGCAGCGCTGCCGCCGGAGGCCACTTTCTCAAGTTGCCTCATGAGAACAGGAAACTGAGGCTACAATTTGCACAAGCTCATCGAAATTGGACAGTAGAAGATTGGAAAAACGTTGCCTGGTCTGATGAGTCTCGATTTCTGCTGCGATTTCTTCTGCCCAACATCTGATGGCTACTTTCAGCAGGATAATGCGCCATGTCACAAAGCTGGAATCATCTCAGACTGGTTTCTTGAACATGACAATGAGTTCACTGTACTCAAATGGCCTCCACAGTCACCAGATCTCAATCCAATAGAGCATCTTTGGGATGTGGTGGAACGGGACCAAATTCACTCGTTCAGTTCATGTCTTTCACCTGTTAAATTGACAAAACTGCACCTAAACCCACCTCAAAGCTGATTGCGATGCAGTTTTAACTGCAACGTGTCTCATCTGATTGAGAGTAAGACTGAACTTTTTGGTGTTATTCTAATTGCTATGTGTGGTGAAAAACCGGCACTGCTCATCACCTGCCAATACAAACCTAAAGTGGCTGGCGAGCGAGCATCTTGCTATGTGGGTTTTGTTTGTGTTTTTCAGCGTGCAGGGACAGGATGACTAAGTTGCAATTGAAGAAAGATAATGTGGGCAAAGATTATCCTGATGTAATCTCTCTTTTCTGGTCTCGGACAGTCAGACTGGTGTCAAAGATTACAATTCACCTTTCAACCAAGATAATGACCTACTAGCACGACAGCTCACAGGTGATGGCACACATGGCGTTTTTTGGCCCGTTTTAAAGGCAGCATGAGTCTTTTTTGACATTTGACTTATTATCTTGATTGAAACTGGTCAAAAACGCATGCGTTTTTTGACGGATTTGCTGCAAAAACGTGTTCAAAACGCCACTTTGCCATCACCCTGAAATAACAAAGCAGTGGCTTCAGACAACTCTGTGACCATTCTGGACTGGCCAGCCAGAGCGCCGGACCTCCTAACCCAATTGAGCATGCCTGGAGAGAAGACTTGAAACGGCCTCCATCAACATCACCATCCAACCTGAGGCAACTGGAGATGATCTGCAAGGAAGAATGGCAGAGAGAGGATCCCAAATCCAGGTGTGAAAAACTTGTTGAATCATTCCCAGAAGATCATGGCCGTAATAGCTCAAGAGGTGTGCTACTGAATATTGAGCAATGGGGCTGAATACTATGACTATGTGATATTTAAGTTTTTCTTGTTTCATAAATAGCAAAAATATCTGCATCTTTTTTTTTTTTTATTCTTTTCAAGATGGGGTGCAGAGTGTACATGAACGAGAAAACATATTTGTGATTTTTGATCTTTTTTTACCAATGGCTACAATGAAACAAAGAAAATGTAAAGGGTGTCTGGATAATTTTACAGACTCACTGTAATGTAAGGCAGCAGTCCAGTGTCACTTCAAAAAAATTCTTGACAACCAAACCTAGACATAGTCTTGTAAAAAGGGTTTACTGTTTAGTTTCCTTGAACATGGCTGAACAAACAAAAAATATATAAAACAGATATAAATACAAGCACTGTGCAATTCTGCCTGGAACATAGAAAGGAGCTCTATGGAAGACAGCGGAGAAACCAAGCAGGGGAGGGGGGTGTTCTCCATTTAGCTGGAATCAGGTCCTGCTGATCCTGAAGAAATATAGTAACATAAGGTGACATACACTCACAGGGAGATTTATCAGATGCGTGCTTTCTCCTGCAGCACCGTTGATATGCCCACCATCCCACCCCCCAGTGTCCGGCCAGATACATCAAGAGGCTAGGCTGTGCAAAAACTAGGCCAGGTCCAACCTCACGTAGTTTTGTATAAGATCCACTGGCTCCACTATGGTGTGGAGGTGGCGTATTCGCTATTTTAAATCACAATCTTTGCACTGCGCAAGAATTTGCGATTATTTCACTGCTTCTACACCAACTAAACGAAAATAAAGAAACGTGATAAATACCCATATATCATCTGAGGTTCAATATGGCAGTAAGGGCACGGCTACCTTTCTGACGGGGTTCTATTTTTAGATGAACCCCTCAATACATATATATAAACAGGTCACATACAGGGCCACATTTTACATATATGAGACATAAAGTCCACTGGGGGGGGGGGGGCAATTGGTCACAGTCCATCCATGAGGATAGCTCATACAAATCCCTTCACTAACTTCTTAGCTGCTCTATTTATTTGGAAGGTCTATTCATCTGCAGGACAAGAGTAGGAGAAATTTACAACAATTAGTAATTTTGTAGCCCTCATTTACCAATCCAGTGGTTCCTTGTTATTTTTCTTAATACCTGTAATAAAGATTATAGTCTTAAAAATAGCTGTTATATTTGCTGCAAGTCTATCACAGATCTATGTGTACTGGAAGGCCATGTAACGTTGTACCTTTCATTCATCTGTTGGAGGTCTATCGGCGCATTTGATATGAATTATGTACCTGTCAAGGGTATTAGTCCATTATAGTTCTGTGGTATATGTGCTGGGAGTATATTTATCCATTAAATAGCATTTATATACCTCAAAGCCATTAATATGATCATATAGACAGTCCCATCCAGCTGAATCTATCATCAGGAGATCCACTAGAAATACTATGAGTAAGGGACCATTCTGGCTGCTTAGATCTAGGTCTATCACGAGGTAGTGGTACAGAGATATAGAACCTGTTATGGGGAGGACTGAGGGTCAGTGCTAGCTTTCCATTAGTATTTTACCATCAGGATACAACCATTATATCTGCAGAGAAGCTCCCCCCACATCTCCAGGTGTTGAGCACTCTGGAGTTGACAAACCCAGACAGAACACTGCAAGAACCAGGAATGATTTGGCTAAGGCCACTTGGATCTGAAGATCATCCTCATCAGGGTCACTTCCGTCTCCCCGTGTCATCATTTCCAAATCGAGAGCTGCGCAGCTTCCCAAACAAGGGAGGGTTCTGTTGCCGCCGAACCTGTAGGAGACGACAGTCACTATGAGGCAAGCTCAACATTAGCTGGATGGAAAGAACAATCTCCATAATTAATGGACTACCTCAATCAGATATGCTTCAAGTAAAGACTTCTTGTTCTGTGTGTATAGTAATTGTTCTATATAGTTAAGGTGCTCTTGTATATGACAACATAGACCAATTCTAGCAGTCTATATGATGGTTCAGTTTGTAGTCTCTATGGTGTGCACAGACAAAAATATATGAGTTCTATATAGTCTATAGATTACAAGAACATGGGCGTTTGTATATATTCTATACAAGTGTGAGAATAAGGTGATTCAAAAGTTCATAAAAGTTCATTATTCTTTATTAAAAAGTCTAAACAAAATATCGTTAAATAAAGGATTATAAAAAAAAAAAAAGTTCATAAACTATGACAAATGTCAATGTGGACATGTATCATAGTTTTTTTTTTCCTTTGGTGAATTTGTTTGAGACATTTTTCAGCTATTTTTTTGCGCGTTATGTATGATCCGGTCTTTTTACTTGTTATACAGGTTCAGGTTTTTCCTATCCTGGCAGGCGCAAATTTTGGCTTCTTTTTGAGAACTTTTTGTTGCAATTGTCTAATCCACATGGACACAAGCCACGTGAGGGGGTTATATACGGAGAAAGACAATACTGTAAATTTTGGATTTGAGGCTGTGTCCTGGATTTTTAAGTACTCTCTAGTCACACCCCAGGGAGATGATACATGTGGTGTAGGTTGTGTGGTCACACATTGCGTTTTCATTGCATTTTAATTGCGTTTCGAACTGTACAACAGTTGAGAAGAGGTGATTTGCTAATTACATTACTGTTAACATTTGCATTTACAAAAAGCATAGTAAACGTGATGCTGCGCATGCATAATGTCATGTTTATATTGCGTTTTGTAAATGCAAATGTTAACAGTAATGTTATTAGCCAAATCCACCTCTTCTCAGCTGTGTGTAATGTGTTTCAAAAAGCAATTAAATGCAATCAAAATGCAACGTGTGACCGCATCCTTATAGGTAACATAAGGATTTTAAAATTTATTTTTAAAAATTTCAGATTTACAGGTTACGTGCAAAATTTTAAACATTTAAAGCATGTGAAATGTCCATTTACATGTAAAATCGAGTCCATGAAAAAAATCCTTCCTTTGCACCTGCCCTGACCAGGTGCAAATTTGCGCCTAAAAAGTAGCAACAATAAGCAAAAAAAAGTGGATACATAACTAAAACGTCGCACAGAACCTCTGGAAAACAAGGGCAGACCAAGGTACATTTGAAAAAACGACAGCAAAAGTCGCAAATACGGCAAAAGACGCAAAATTGCGACAATTTGACTAGCAGAAAAAGATAAAGATACATGTCCCCAATTCGAGTGGTGTTTCTGTACAGTTACATGATGAGCCTGTGAGGACATGTGTGTGGCTCTAAATAAGCTGTAATTCTAGGTGCCTGTAAATTAGACATTTGCTCATCCATATAGTGACACACATAAGCAATTTTGTTTCGCTATTCACCTGGACCTGTAGATGTTCAACTTGCACCTGCAGATTTCATTCATTTCAGTCGTTCATCGAGGGGATCTCTGTAATTTGCCGCCCCATTGATTCGTGCTCGTCTATCTGCCAATTGTAAAAGGAAAGGCACAATCTACAATGTGGTCCGATCCTAGATAAGTGGTGCAAAACCTAAGTCCAAGGCATGTGTGTCATACTGACCAACTTCAAGGGGTGCATAAATAACCATACCCTAAATGCACAGACCAGCACACAATGTGTCAACCACAAATTATACTGTATATCCTAGTACCGCTGCAGAAACTAAACACTGATAAACTAGTAATACCCCAGATCAGGAAGACCAATAATTAGGAAGACACTAATAAAAATGGGAGACCCAAGAAGACACTAATATTAATGCTGAGGAACCCAGAGCAGAAAAGACATAATGCTTATGACCCAGAAGCAGACAAGTTATAGTGCTGGAGACCCCAAATCAGACTTTATACCATAGAGGGAGAGATTGCTAAGCCAGAGCCGATGAGTGTAATGCTAGAGACCCAGACCAATTGAGTGATAAGCTGGAGAAACCAGAGAGCATTTTAGTGAGAATGCTGGAGAACCCAGAGAACAGACTCATAACTTTGGAGACCCCGTGTAGACAAGCAATAATTCAGTAGTCTACAGAGCAGGCAAAAAATAATGATAGACACTGCGCATATCAGAGTGAAATCCTACTCACTGCTACCAGGCTCTAGGCCCAGTGGCGCTTCCCATCAGTGATGGAAGTGCTTATTGGTGTCTGTCAGCAGCAGGACAGAGGCCACAAATGTGGGGTTTGCAAAGACTGTCTAAGAACCATATCAAATAAGTATGAGATGCTGATGCCTTCTAAGTACAGTTATATCTAGCAAAGCTGGGTGTTGACCGACAACCAATGTGACTTTAACAGCCCCTGTGTCCGAATATATGTACAACTAGGTGCAAAAGTATGTGGACAGTGAAACAAGTTTTGGATTTATAGGCGTTTACCACAACACATATTCGAGATACAGTTATATATAATCAATAGGATTTCTACTGCAGACTCTCAGGTGTAATTTAAAATGGAATATGCTGCTACCATTTACCTACCCAAATTAACTTCTATTTTATGTAGGCTATGACACATGTGCCATGCTACATGTTATGACCATACATGTTTTTATTGGCCTGCTGCTTACTTCATGGAAAAACTTCAAACTTCAAATATGTAAAATGAGACTTGGTTTCAGGGGGGCTAACCCCTGTAAAGCACATCACTTCATTTGCATTTCGGCAATGGAAACGGCAGCTGGAAAATATAAAAAAGGTATGTGAGGCATGCGTTGATATAAGCCCTAGTTACTTTGTGGTATAAATCAAGGTGACTGATTTATTTTAAAAGTATTTTCATGGTAATTGGAGAAGGGGTATAGGAATCACAGCTCTTCATAGGTAGCAAACATTATTGGACAATTATTTCTACAGGCATTGAATGGTTAATAAACTATCATCAGTAAAGCAGGTAGACGTCTGGGGTTGATTCTAGGTGTGACTTTTGCATCGGAAGATGCTGCGTAAACCCACAACATGTGGTGAAAGAAGTTCTCAACGAAAGAAAAACAGGAAAGACAAGGCTAAAAAAAAGAAAGAAAAAAGAAAGAGTAGGGAATGATTATAGAATCCTTTCACATTGTGAAAAAAACATCCACCCAAGTAAAGAGCACCTCTCCACAATGTAGATCAGTCTAAGTTTAGCTTAAAAGGGAAGCTGTCATCAGCCGTCACAGCTCATAAACCACAAACATAGTGGTTTCTCTAAGCATGTCCTTATAATGGTCCATGCTGCCTTATCCCGAAAAATAAAGTTATATGCACAGGAGGGTTAGCTTCAGGGGGATGAGGTTCGGGGAACAGGAGTCAAGCGCTCAACCACCCACCAGGCAGCCTCTCCCTCTGTTGGCCCATATCTATCCTACAGGCGCCCGTTTAAAATCTTGTGCCGCCTGTGAAGTGTCGAAGGTACTGCAGGTGGCATGCGCAGTGCACGTTTCTCCCTTGGGTATGCGCAGAGTTGAAGGAGAGAACAGGCGCACTGCGCATCAAAACGAGAAGTCATAGGACAGAGAGGCGCTGGAGATCCAGAGAGGTATTGTCTCGCAAAGGGAAAGAGGCGGGGCTTTAAGGTACTCCTGTACCCCGAACCTCACCCCCTGACTGGTACCTCTCCGTGCATATAACTATTTTCAGGATAAGGCAGCTTTGGACCGTTATAAGGACATGCCTACAGAACACTTAACAGGCACTACAAGGTATGTTTTGGGTTAAGAGCTGGTTCCCTTTAAAGACTTATGAGAACAAATACAGGGTTCACCTCAAGATGCAATCCTTTAGCCAGCCTGAAAGTACCAACCTCTGGTACCAGTCTGTGGTACTTTGTGATGCAAGAAGAAAGCATGGAAAAGGGTTGGAACGGTTCAACACCAAAAACTACACTGCATCCTCTATTGACATGGTGGAGGTGGTGGAGGCAGTGTAAATGGCAAGGGTATAGATGACTTCCAGTGGCCCTGGATCACTAGTGTCGGACTAAGACAGAAGAACAAGGATGAAATCTGAAGTGTACAAGGATATACTTTGTCCTCACATTCGACAATGCAAAAAGGCTCTGCGATGGCTCCTTACACTTCAAATGAAAATGACAATAAAATACTGCAAAAGCAACCAGGAGTTATTTGATAAGACAAAGAAAGAAATATTCTCTAAGACCAAATCAGTCATCAGATCCAACCTGATTAGAATGCATATCACTTGCATAAGATAAATGTCAGCAGAAAGACCCACAAGCAAGCAACAACAAAAGATATCTGCAGTAAAGGCTGGCTGAAAAGCACCACCAAGGAGGAAACACAATGGGGCAAATTTACTTACCTGGTCTCGCAACCCCCGATTGGACGGTCCGACGCGATATCATGAAGATTGGGCGCCCGAGTTCCGCTCTGTCGCTTCCCTGCAGGTCCGCCAAAGTTCACCTCTTCTTCCCGGTGCTTGTAAGTGGTATCTTGATACAATTCAAAATGTAAACTTGGCGCGTTGTCCGAATCCGTGGGTGTCTGACAGCCACGCCCCCGATGATTTGGTCACGTGCAAGCAGGTGCCGATGCACCACAATTCGATCACATGCGCCAAAAACCTGCGAGCCATCGTCGCAAAACTGAAATCGGCAGGAAACCCAACGAAAATGGCTCGCGGACCTTTAGAGATGAGCCCCAGTGTCTGGTGATGTCATTGCAATTTTATAACTTCTTTACACGATAGGAGATTGCTTATCAGTACTAATAGGTGAAATAGTTGTTCCTACTAGGATGCACGATTATGATCGAAACCCGGTACTTGTTCAATCAAAAACTTTCAAACTTCATATGGTTCAATACTGGCTGTCATTTTCGGTACTGACTGACTTTCCAGTTCTACGACTCTTAGTAGCGAGGGAATCCTTTGTATAGTAGTGTCGGGCCAGGGCAGAGCAGGAGCCACGTCATTGGGGAAATATCATGAACTGTCCATTTATGGTGTTCTATGTCTCCCAGGGATTCCACGACAAAATGGGGAGACTATCGTACGCCAGCGCCCTGCGCCAGCGCATGATAGAGGATGCGCCCCCCTTCATACCCATACATGAGGAGGGCTTAGGCCTCTTGATGTATCTGGCGGCAGACTGGCTGGTGAGCAAAACTAAGCCAATTAATGCAACCTAGTTCCTACATTGAAGTGGTGAAGTACCAATAAACATTGAAGCAAAAGACTAGCATAGTCTACTACGTAGTATTAGGTGTGTGGATATCATGGTGATCAAAATGTAAGTTATCACTACAATATTGAGTTATATCAGTAACGTACAAGGAAAGGTGTGACTGTGGTATAAGTTGGTGGGAATCTGATGAAATGTAATTATTTATACTCCGTAACAGACTCACTGGGTACTTGTGTCGGACTGTGCACGTCTCTAGGCTAAAACAGCGTGCACGGTATTCAAAAGTGTCTAAGCCACTTGTGCCGCCACAGACCCTTTTGTGGCACACGGCACTAACCTCCATGCGACACAGGGGGCATGCCGGCGGTCGGCCGCAAAAAGATTGTACTTTGGTCGGGCCAGTGCAGGGAGCGACAGATTCATGATTTCTAGCGCTGATTCATAGTGAATGCCACACCAAGCCAATATTACATGGAAATAGCACTTTTAGTTCAGTTTCTGGTTTTCTAAATAAATGTGCCCCACTGTCACGAATGACAGTTTTTTGCTTTAGCCAATTACGTTTCTGGTTTTTTCTTTTATACAATCTTAGTAATAATGAAAAGACATATCCTTGTTCTCTGGTGTGGCACAGATGTTACCTGGTCCTGGCTGCTGTCCCAGCTCCTTTTTTAGTTCCTCCACGCGGAAGACGCAGTTTCTTCACCTCCCCCTCTAGACTGTTCATCGCGCCGACTGGCAGTGCAAGCTCTGCAGTTTTCATAATGTTGCTTCTTCAGCTTGGCATGATTATGTCGCAGGTCAGACGCTCCTGGTCAAGAATGAACAGTGTACATGATGGGAACCAGTATGAAGACACAGCAGGGTAGGGCTAAGCTTAAGGCTTCAGGAGCTGTGGGGACGGTGACAGGACTGAGGCCGAACAGGGAACATTGTAAAGATTGAGAAGGTTTAGTTTACAGAATGCGAGGAAACGGCGGCAGGGGGAGGGGAAAACATTTCTTGGTAACTGTGCACGACCATAAAATCAGACAGTTTTATGAGGACAATGAGTTATGCTGTAATGGCTGCCGTTAATGTACCACACATTGAGAGAATGCAGTCCTATTGATCTTTCTCAGAGATATTACGTCTCAGATTAAAAAAAGGTGGTTATCGGGAGCGCCTGTCAGCCCGTTCCTTCAAATTCCTCACTAATGCACTAGTAATGATAGCTCCATCACTTCTGGTAAATAGGCATGTAAGTGCAGTCCAGCGAGTGTGAAACAAGTGGAGTAAAATGAGATTATAATAGTGGGTCTTTTTGTAGGTGGCTATTGGCACCGTGGCAAGGTGCTATAACCTTCACACCCAGTCCAGCTGCAAATAATTCTCTGGTCCTATCATGACTGAAAGGTTTACAGACCTTGCAGTGATCAGTCACATGCTTCTGACAACACTCAGGTTCTGTAGGTAAAACCATGTTGGGCTGTGGAGAGGAGATTGGCTGTGGCACCTAGAACACAATTCTGATGTCCTTTTAACTCTTAAGGGACGCAGGGTTTTTTCGCTCATTTCTCGTTCCCCACCAGTGAAATCCATAACTTTACAGCTTTTTACATTTTCAAAATTTTCGTGTACAGAGCTGTGTGAGGGCTTATTTTAACCAATTTTACTTCATCGTTATTTACTATTTATTATTCCATGCCATGCTGGAAAAATTACAAATATGGTAGAATTGGAAAAAAACTAATTTGCGTCACTTTCTTGTTGACTCGTTTTTACGACTTCCAATCGTGCGCTCCAAATAACACCTCTGCTTATTCTTTGGTTCGGTTCCGAACACGGGTGATACTAAATTATATAGGTTTTATTGGGTTTTAATACATTTTCAAAAAATTTCATACTATGGTGTACCGAGTTGTGTGAGAGGTCATTATTGAAAAATGAGCTGACATTTTCACGCTACCATTTCAAGGACTGTGCAATATTTTGATCACTTTTTATTACATTTTTTATGTCATGTAAAATGGTGTAAAAATCGTGTTTGTGATTTTTACTGTTAATTTCGTTTTATGCAGCAAAGCCCATCTCTGTATGAAAAGGGTCAGCCCATGAGCCCGCTTCATAGCTTTCCGACGGATATAGATCTGCAGAGCATGAAGGGTTAAAGAAGAAAATCTCCCCATCTAGAGATACAATCCTGATACTGTTTAAAGGGAGATTCTCTCTTTACCCCTTAAGGACCAGGCCCTTTTTCGTTTTTGCGGTTTTATTTTTCACTACCCCACCTTCAAAAATCTATAACTTTTTTATTTTTCCATGTACAGAGCTGTGTGATGGCTTATTTTCTGCGTAACAAATTGCACTTCGTAGTGATGGTATTAAATATTCCATGCCGTGTACTGGGAAGCGGAAAAAAATTCAAATGCAGGTGAAAATGATGAAAAACACATTTGCGCCATTTCTTGTGGGCTTGGTTTTACAGTTTCACTGTGCACCCCAAATGACATGTCTATTTCCATTCATTGGGTCAATACGATCACGGGGATACCAATTTGTATAGGTTTATAATGTTTTCATAACATTTACAAAAATTAAAACCTCCTGTAAGAAAAAAAATTCTTCGTTTTGCCGTGTTCCTTGCGCTAATAACTTTTTCATACTTTAGTGTATGGAGCTGTGGGTGGTGTCATTTTTTGCGATTCTGATGACGTTTTCAATGCTTCTTTTTTAGGACGTTCGACATTTGATCACTTTTTATAGAATTCTTTTCTATTTTTCAAAATGGCAAAAAAATGCCATTTGCGACTTCGGGCGCTATTTTCCGCTACGGGTTTAACGCAGTGAAAAACGGTATTATATTTTGATAGATGGGCATTTTCGGACACGGCGATACCTATTGTGTTTATGATTTTTACTGTTTATTATATTATATCAGTTCTAGGGAAAGGGGGGTGATTTGAATTTTTATGTTTTTTTAATATAATTTTTTTTTTTACTTTTTTTTATTTATTTTTTTACTATTTTACAGACTCCTAGGGTACTTTAACCCTAGGTTTTCTGATTGATCCTACCATATACTGCCATACTACAGTATGGCAGTATATGGGGATTTTGCACACCATCTATTATAATGTGCAGATCGCACATTATAATAGATAGCCTCGATCATGACAGCCTGGGATCTTTGTGTGATCCCAGGCTGTCATGGCAACGGATCGCCGCTCCCCGGTGACGTCACGGGGAGTGACGATCGGAGCCAAGATGGCGGCGCCCACGCGCGCCGGCTCTTTAATGCTGCCGGCAGCTTGCCGGCGGCAATCAAAGGGTTAACACCCGCGATCGGTGCAAGCACCGATCGCGGGTGTGTAGCGACGGGCGTTTGCTTCATTATGAAGCTAATGCCCGTGAGTATGAAGAGGGCTCGCCTGTGAGCCCTCTTCATACTCCCCCATGCGCAGTAAGACGTAAGGGTACGTCTTATTGCGCTATGGGTGTTAATAAGACACCTGAACGTGAAGTGTTTCTTGCTGCCACAGTTCAGCAGAATATGACCGTTTGAAGTGGCCCCCTCCAGCCTGTCTGAAATCTGAAATCAGATTCATATTTATGACATATTTTGATAAAAATTTATACAATTCCATCACTTGCCAATGATGATTTTAGTTATTTGTTCGCTAATTCTATAAAAAGTATTATAAAATTATTTTATCAAGTTAAAGTCTCACATGTACATGAAAAAACAAATGTCAAATTTATTATGAAAGCGGTTCCCTATATGTCAATTAAAAAACAAATCTGCTGTGAAAAACAATTATGATAAACCAGGGACACTTGCTCATTGATTCAGGCACTGTGACTGTGGCAAACTTCTTATATTTGTTATCCATGGTCTCCTGCCTTCTAAAATCAACTTTTAAAATTATGTTTATGATCCGGGGGGTTCTGCAGCTTCATAGGCTGTTACAGTGCAGGAGCAAACTGCCTGCAGTGAGATTACATCAGGCAGAGTAGGGAGGGAAGTGTTGAGGGAGCAAGGGTGAAGGCGAGACAGTGAAACAGATTGTGAAGCCAGAGCACTTAGGGGCTCGAGTAAGACCCCCCAGAGCAATTACGGTTCATTAGCATACTTGTAAAAGTTGATTTTAAAATGAAGGAGACCATGGATAAGAAATAAAAGGAAATGACCTCAGTCACGGTGACTGGATCTATAAGTGCCACTGTTTTATCATATTTAAATTTCCTGGTACATGAAATAAGTTCTGCTTTTCTGTAAATGATGATATCTTTTTATCATGACTTTAACGTTATAGAATAATTCTATTACTGAATATATATATATCAATTAGCATGATATATTAGTTCAAAACTCGGGCCAGCACTCAGGTCAATTGCCCATGGGCTGTTTTCTGGTCACTTCTTATTACCCAATCCTGTACCAAATCCACAAGAATTTTTAATAAATAGTTTAATGTTTTTCTCTTTTCTGTTTATTTTTTTTTATTTTTAAGTACTTTCCCTAACCCATTCTGCTATTCCCACCATCTTGTAGCCCTCTAGCCCTTACTTCCCCCATTTTACAGCCATTTTTGGGTGTTTAACTGGTTCGCGGTCGGGTCCCACTGCATGGAGAGGGCTCAGGGGCTGAGCCCTCTCCATAGACGGTAAGTCTTTGCTGCATATTGCAGCAAAGACTTAACGGTAACACCCGCGATCGGTGCAAGCGGCGCCATCTTACCTGGGATCGCCGCTCCCCGTGGCGTCATCGGGGGGCGGCGATCCGTCTCCATGGTAGCCTCGGGTCTTCCGAAGACCCAGGGCTATTTCGTTTTAACCCCTTCATTACAATGTGCTGATAGCACATTGTAATGAATGAGGAGGAAAATCCCCATATACAGCCATGCTGTAGTATGGCAGTATATGATAGGATCGATCAGACAACCTAGGGTTAAAGTACCCTAGGGAGTCTGAAAAATAGAAAAAATAAAAATAAAAAAAAGTTAAAAAAAAAATTAGATTAAAAAAACCTAAAAATTCTAATCACCCTCCTTTCCCTAGAACTGACATAAATATAAATAAACAGTAAAAATCATAAACACATTAGGTATCGATGCGTCCTAAAATGCCCAATCTATCAAAATATATTAACGGTTTTTCAATGCGTTTAACCCCGTAAACGGAAAATAGCGCCCGAAGTCGAAAAAGGGCACTTTTTTGCCATTTTGAAAAATATAAAAAAATCTATAAAAAGTGATCAAAATGTCGTACAGTCCTAAAAATAATATGCAGTGCAATTTGTTACGCAGTAAACAAGCTGTCACACAGCTCTTTACGTGTAAAAATAAAAAAGTTATAGATTTTTGAAGGTGGGGACAGTCCCCCAGCATCACTAATAAACAGCTTCCCCCAGCAACTGCTTGTATACAGCTTCCCCAGCAACCGCTATTGACCTCCCCCTCAACAGGCTATAGCCCCATCCTCCCCCCCTGTAAAACCTCTATTGAACAGTCTCCCCCTGCAACAGCTTAGCCCAAGTCCCCCCTGTACCCTATATACAAACAGCCCCGCCTAGTAACTATATACAGGCCCCCTATAATAACATAATACAACCCCTATAACTATACAGCCCCTAACCCCTTATAACTATATACGTCTCCTCTATAATAACGTATATAACCCCCCCCCTTTTCTATAGAGCCCCGCCTCTAATACTATATACCACCCCCTTTAAACTATTAAACCCCCTATACTCTATACCGACCCCTATATAACTTAACTACATACATCCCCCTATAACAACTATTACAAACCCTCCTCCCCATAATAATATATACAGACAATCCCCCTATATTAACTATATACTAGATAAAGATAACATTGTTCTCACCTTCCGTTTCCCCATGCGCGCCGGCATCATCATTTCCGTCTCGGTGTGGATGTACATCAAATGGGCGGCGCCCGCTCAGCATCATCAAGTGCTACCCGCTAGAGTGTGTGACAACAGTGGCCACGCGGCAGCCGCCATCTTTGCTAATGTGCATCGTTATGGCAGAGCAGGGAACTTATTGTTCCCTCGCTCTGTCTACAGACGAGTCAGAACCATCGGCACGAATCGGCCGGGGACCCGAAGCCAAGTACACTGTTGGTGATTCGGGTGGGTCGTGGAACCGCCGAATCGCCCCCCATTTGTGGGGACCCCTTTAAGGTCTAGCTCGCGCCCCGGGAGCCCCCCCTAGATCCGGCCTTGGATCCTTGGTCATCTCCTACTGGGACCCCAGCCTCAGAAAGAGTTATCCCTCTGGTTATGTCAGGGGCGGCCTGGCATTGTGTCCACCAGGAATTTTTTCCCGTGTGGGCCGGTCGTCCTGGGCCGGTCTGTGGCCTGTCCCGTGAGCTGGTGCGGGCCGTCCCCACACTACCTCAACTTTTAACATAATCGATAATACTTGCATCGTCGCGCAACGACTTCATTGCTTGACCTGGTGTAGCTAGTGTTGAGTGCCGAACCTACCAGCTGTCAGATGTTCCCCTTCCCTGTATCTCTCGCTGCGTGCTTGTGTGTGACGCGGAGCAGTGACGTCATATCCATCCCGCGCCTCTACCAAGCTGCTGACGACCGCGGAAACAGGAAGACACCTGCTCCAAAGAGGTGAGTATTTGTTTTTGTTTTTTTTTATTACAGAATGTGGGGACATTAATTATAGATCTGGGAATGTCGGGTCACTTATTATATGTCTGTGGTGGGTCGGTGGCTATTATTGTATATATGAAGGCTGGCAGGGGGCATAAATTTATGTCTTGTGTGGGGGGCATTAAGTTCTATATCTGGGAATGGCAGGAGTCATTAATTCATGCTGGGGGTGGGGGGGCAATATCTATATCTGGGAATGGCAGGGAGCATAATATTATATGTCTGGGTGTTGGGGGTGGATTTGTGTATTTGTGCTGGCAGGGGCATTACATTAATGTCTGTGGGTGGGGGGGGCATTATTCTATATCTGGAATGGCAGGAGCAATAATATTTTCGGGGGGGGGTGGATTTTAGATTGTTGCTGCAGGGGGCATAATTTATAGTCTGGTGGGGTTTGGTGGCATAATTCTATATCTGGGAATGGCAGGGGCATAAAATTATATGTCTGGTGGGGCATTATTTCTAATAATCTGGGAATGTCAGGGGGCATAAATTATTGTCTGGGGTGGGGGGGCTATTCATATCTGGGAATGGCAGAGAGCATTATGATATGTCTTCGGGGGGGGGTCATTATATTCTAATCTGGGAAGGCAGGGAGCATTAATTATATGTCTGGGTGTGGGGGTGGATTATTGTATCTGGGAATGCAGTGGATCATTAATTATATTCTGTGGGGGTTGGGGGGGGCATTATCTATATCTGGGTATGGCAGGGAGCATAAATTATATGTCTGGGTTGGGGTGGATTATTGATATAGATGTTGCTGGCAGGGGGCAATAACTTATATGTCTGGTGTGGGGGGATTATATTATATATGGGGCTTGGCGCGTTGGCATAAATATATGTCTGGGTGTGGTGGGGGGATTTAGTATATTATATATATGGGGCTTGGCAGTGGATAATTAGTATGTCTGGGGGGGTGCAATTAATCTATATCTGGGAATGGCAGGGGACATTATATGTCTGGGTGGGTAGGGGGCATTATTGTAATATTGGGGCAATGCAGGGTGCTTTATTATATGTCTGGTAGGCTGGGTGCCTTTTTATTTTATGGCCTGGGTCACTAGTAATGATTCTATCCTAACTGGTTGCGTGTGGGGCGTTAAGGGGTTTATACAGGATAAAGAAGAAATAATTATCCCTTACTACTTACAGTAGGTTACATTAGGGGCGCTATTGTGTGGTACTAATATTGTAGGGGCTCTATTACAGTATTTTTGGGGCACAGTATTGTGGTAGCAGAAGAAAGGACAATGGTGAAAGTGCAGACATAAAGACGTCTGTGTGGTAAACTCGCAGGAAAGCTGTGTACCTGGAGGAAGGAGACAAGGTATGGTGGAACTATGGAGAAATAGGAACGAGTACACTGTCCAAGGAGAACGTCACCGTGATGGTCACTGGATGCAAAAGGTAGATGGCTTCATGTGTTTATGATAGGGCTATCATATTTCTTGTCTTTGAATTGTCACATGTAGTGGCACAGGGGAAAGGTATTTAAATAAGGCTTTACCGGAGTCCGTTGTGTTTGCATCATTTTACTGATCGAAGGTCACTTCTTTGCAATTAATTCACTTCTAGCCAAAAGATGTTCTTGGTTTGTGTGCATTAAGGCAATCTACCCAATTTGTCTGTATTAACCCCACCACATTATCTGTACCACACCCACTTGTATTGATCTCGCCCTAAACTGGAGGCCTACTTTAATTTTTTTTTCCAGGGCCTTTTAATTCCCAATCCGCCACCTTTAATGTGTGAGGATAAAGAATCTGGGCAAATGCGTAGGCGCTGTGAGTCTGATCCTTCTCCCAATGTGGAAACAGGATGGGTAATATGAAGATCTGATAGTGCCAGTTGATGGCGCGTCATGATACCTCTGAGGCAGAATGATACACGTACAGTTGCTGGTCAGATCAGTCCAGGTGGAACGGTTCCCGAGTGTATACCATGTATTGTTTGAGGACACCATGCGTTTATAAGACTTTGGGGCCACATCGAAGAAAGGACCCCTCCTTCTTATTTGTTGATATTACACCAGGCCAGATGCACTAACACGCCCCCGGTTTGAGTTAAGTCGACTTTTGACCACACTCATGTAAGGTGTTGCCTGTGGTCTGACCCGACCCTGTACTAACGTTTTGATGATAGAATAACAACAAACTGTTCCTTTTCTTCCTGGATGTTTGAGTTTTTAGCTTGGAAAAGGACAGGGTCCCCTGAAGCCAGAATCTTGCCTCAACTGTACAATAAATACTTAGACTGGCAAAAAATGTTGAAAATTCAAATACCTTTTTGCTGGCGCCCATATGTCCAGAGCTTTTTCCAGACAGCGCTTTTTGCCACGCCAAAGCAACCAGACTTCAATCGGAATCCTTAACACTGGTAAATACGATTGTGGACACGATTACATGCCAGAGCGGCAAAAACTGTCGAGTTCATCCCTTTGTCACTGGACCCCTCCTAATGCCGTTTTCCAGGTTGGTCCATCCACGCTGTAAACATTATAGACAGGACCTGGTTGAGTGGGGAAGACGTCATTCAATCGTGACCGGAAATTAGAATCATCCTTCTCCTGTTGTTTCCCTTCAGTTTCTTTATGGATTCCACGGGTGTTCATTCTCCTTCCTCAGAAGGAAGGATCTGTCTGGGTCATCAGCTTCAATCTGCTGGACTGTATAACTGGTGAAACCCAGGAAACAGATATTAACTCATTCTCAATGGGTTAGGACATAACCTCTGCAAAGTTTTCCTCCTCTTTACATCTCTCATAGGGGTCTGTGACACCGCTCAGGAGAGGACTTCTAGTGAAAACACCAAGGGCACCAAAGATGTGTACAGTCAAGCCATATGCAGCCACAATCACTGTATGAGGAGTTCTCTTGCCGGGATATGAGATGATCACTCTCCAATGCATTAATCTATAGCGACTATGGAAGAACATACCTATAAGCAGAACTTAGAGTTCTGGTATCAGTCTGCTCTGTATCATTATTACATTATTTCACTATGTATACAATCCGATACCTGCACATTCACCCAGATAGAGACCTTGTGGTACAGTGGTACCACTCACCGGCCACTTATTAGGTACACCTGTCCAACTGCTCGTTACACTTAATTTCTAATCAGCCAATCACATGGGCGGCAACTCAGTGCATTTAGGCATGTAGACTGGTCAGACAAATCTTCTGCTCGCAGTTTCAAACCGAGCATCAGTATGGGGAAAAAGGTAATTTAGTGCCTTTGAACGTGGCATGGTTGTTGGTGCCAGAAGGGCTGGTCTGAGTATTTCAGAAACTGCTGATCTACTGGGATTTTCATGCACACACCATCTCTAGGGTTTACAGATAATGTCCGAAAAAGAAAAAAACATCCCGAGAGCGGCAGTTCTGTGGGCGGAAATGCCTTGTTGATGCCAAGGTCAAAGGATAATCGGCAGACTGGTTTCAATCTGATAGAAGGTAACAGTGACCTCAAAAATCGCCACCCGTTACAACCAAGGTAGGCAGAAGAGCATCTCTGAACGCACAGTACGTCGAACTTTTGAGGCAGATGGGCTACAGAGCAGAAGACCACACCGGGTGCCACTCCTTTCAGCTAAGAACAGGAAACTGAGTGCTACAATTTGCACAAGCTCATCGAAATTGACAGTAGAAGATTGGAAAAACGTTTGCTGGTCTGATGAGTCTCGATTTCTGCTGCAACCAACATTCGGATGGTAGGTCATAGTTTGGCGTCAACAACATGAAAGCATGGATCCATCCTGCCTTGTATTCAACGGTTCAGGCGGTGTGTGGTGGTGTCATGTGTGGGGAATATTTCTTGGCACTCTTTGGGCCCCTTGGTACCAAATTAAGCATCGTTGCAACGCCACAGCCTACCTGAGGCATTGTTGCTCTGACCATGTCCATCCCTTTATGACCACAATGTACCCAACATCTTGATGGCTACTTTCAGCAGGTAATGCGCCATGTCTAAAGCTGATCATCTCAGACTGGTTTCTTGAACAGATAACGAGTTTCACTGTACTCAAAATGGCCTCCACATCACCAGATCTTCAATCCAATCGAGGCATCTTTGGGATGTGTGGAACGGGAGATTCGCATCATGGTGTGGCAGCCGACAAATCTGCGGCAACTGTGTGATGCCCATCACTGTCAATATGGACCAAATCTCTCAGGAATGCTTCCAGCACCTTGTTGAATGTAGCCACAAGAATTGAGGCAGTTCTGAAGGCAAAAGGGGGTCCAACCCGTTACTAGCATGGTGTACCTAATAAAGTGGCCGGTGAGTGTATGACACACAGATCATGCTCATTGCATACCAGTGGCTGAGCGCATGCTCATTCCATACCAGAGGCTGAGCGCATGCTCATTCCATACCAGAGGCTGAGCGCATGCTCATTCCTACCAAGGCTGAGGCATCTCATTCCTACCAAGGCTGATGCAATGCTCATGTCCTTACCAGAGGCTGAGCTGCATGCTCATTGCCTACCAGAGGCTGAGCATGCTCATTCCTTACCAGAGGCTGATGTCATGCTCATTCCTTACCAGAGGCTAGTGCATGCTCATTCCTTACCAGAGCTGAGTGCATGCTCATTCCTTACCAGAGTTGAGTGCATCTCATGTGACCATTACCAGAGGCTGAGTGCATGCTCATTCCTTACCAGAGGCTGAGTGCATGCTCTATTCATCTATATACCAGAGGCTGTGCATGCCATTCTTCCAGAGCTGAGTGCATGCTCATTTCCACCAAGGCTAGTGCATGCTCATTTCTTACGCAGGGAGGTGGATGTCATCATACAGAGGCTGGAGTGCATGCTCATTCCATACCAGAGGCTGAGTGCTGCTCATTCCATACCAGAGGCTGATGCATGCAATCATTCATACCAGAGGCTGAGTGCATGCTCATGTCCATACCATAGCTGAGTGCATGCTCATTCCATACCAGAGGCTGAGTCATTCTCATCTCCATACCAGAGGCTGAGTGCATGCTCCATTCCATACCATAGGCTGAGTGCATGCTCATTCCATACCAGAGGCGTAGTGCATGCTCATTCCATAGCCAGAGCTGAGTGCATGCTCATTCCATACCAGAGGCTGAGTGCATGCTCATGTCCATACCATGAGGCTGAGTGCATGCTCATCCAACCAGAGGCTGAGTTGCATCTCATTCCATAACCAGAGCTGAGTGCATGCTCATTCCATACCAGAAGGCTAGAGTGCATGCGCATTCCATATACCAGAGGCTGAGTGCATGCCATTCCTATACCAGAGGCCTTGTGACATGCTCGAGACTATACCAGATGCTGAGTGCATGCCTCTTCCATCCAGAGGATGATTCCATGCCATGCTTCATCTCCTTGCCAAAGGATGATGCCATTCTGCATTACCATGCCATTACATACCAAAGGTCTAGTCCAGAGAAAATGGTTAGTAAAATTCACAGTGTAAAGATCACAGATTATACACATGAATACCGGTAAATAATTCTAAGTCAAGCAGAGCTCACAGACTCTGCATTTAAACCCGTGGAGTCAGGCGACAGAGTGACTTGAAATGTAGATAAACATCAGCAATGAAGATCTATTCATTTAGCAAGGTAGACAATATACCTGAGCATTCAGCAAGGTAGACATTATACCTGAGTATTCAGCAGGTGGATATTACACCTAGCATTCAGCAAGGATAGATATGAGACCTGAATATTCAGCTTACCTGCTTTGCAGAGTGCAGAGGTTATCTGGCAGATGAGACCCCCGCTGTGATGTTGCATGATATTATGACTGCAACTGTGAATGCAACTTTAAAATGCACCAATACAAAGCAATTTCTGACACATGTGCACAAGACAGCACCAGAATGTCCAGGACAGAGCGCAGGCCAACCGGGTGCTCACAATCTATATCCCGGAGCCGAAATGTAGCGCTCCCTGTAAAGCAAGTGATAGCAGGGTCAGTGATATCAGGGTATGACACTCGAGAACTCTGTGTACAACATGTGGTAACAGTGTAAAAAAACTTAAAATATGCAGGGATCTCCAGCAGAGGTTAAAAAAACGTATAACATATCACAGGTATCAAGGTTCTTCAGGATGAGAGACCAGCGGCCTGGTAACAGCCTGGAATTTACTCCTGATACAATGTGCTGCCTCCATCCCGATGAACAAATGTTATAATAAACCGAGCAGTCGGTTTGTGGCCTATACAGGAGGTGATCTCAGCGTCCAATGGTGAGGCACGCAGGTTAATGACCACAAGGCCCCAGCAGGTAGGATGATGCTAGCAGCGATCTCATGTGTCATGATGTGAGGTAGATATTTAAAGGACGCCTGTATCAGGTCTGTTGTCACTAGTCCTGTCACCTCTACCTTGTTAGAGCAGCTCACATGGATCCCATCCCAGCCTTTATCATCTAGTAATTTCATACAATAATATTATAAAAATCATCTATTCTTTATTAGAAATGACGCCTGGTCACATGGTCATGAGGCAGTGATGTCACCCCTGTTCCCCCTCCCCTCTCCCTCCCCCTGCTCAGTTCTGTGTGTAATGATAGTAAAGCATTGCTGGTGTGTTTTCTGCATCCTCCAATACACAGAGACCCAGACTCATCTACACTAGTAGCTGACATGTTTCTGCTATAACGTGGCTGAATCCTGGAGCTTGCGTAATCTCTCCTATCACACACACACCAGGCTGCAGGAGGCATGGCCACCAGCAAGCACATGGAGCAGCCATTACATGGACATACTGTCAGTCATGCCTGGGGGTGTGTCTGTACCTCCCACTCATGAATAAGCTTGGTAAATAGCATTGTGACAGATTACATGGCCGCAGCGGCAAAACTGTAGGATTTCATCCCTTGTCCACTGGACCTCTAATGCCGTTTCATGTGTGGGCCATCCATGCTGAAAATATATAGACAGGACTGGGTGAGTGGGGAAGTACGTCATCATCAGTGACCGGAAATTAGAATCATCCTTTCCCTGTTGTTTCCCTTCAGTTTCTTTAGTGGATTCCCCACTGGTGGTTTTACATTCTCCCTCCCTAGAAGGAATATCTGGTCCTGGGTCATCAGATTCAATCTCTGATCTGTAGTACTGGGGTAAACACGAGAACAGATATTAGACTTCATTCTCATGGGTTAGGACATAACCTCTGCAAAGTTTTCCTCCTCTTTACATCTCTCATAGGGGTCTGTGACAAGCCGCTCCAGGAGAGGACGTCTGTAAAAACACGCAAGGCACAAAGATGTGTACAGACACCATATCAACGCCAACATCACTGTATGAGGAGTTCTGCTGCCTGATATGAGAGGATCGTCTCCCAATGCCATTAATCTAAGCAGACTATGGAGAACATACATATAAGCAGAACCTTAGAGATTCTGGTATCAGTCTGCTCTGTATCATTATTACCTTATATACTCGAGTATAGCCTAGTTTTTCAGCACAAAAATGTGCTGAAAAACCCAAACTCGGCTTATACTCGAGTCAAAAAAATAAATATATCTAAAGTGCACCTTTCCAGCGACCCCTGTATATCTTCTGTGTCGATCTGTCCCGTCAGCGGCGGCAGGCTATATACACTGGGGGCAGGGTCTGGCAGCTATATACACTGGGGCAGGGTCTGGCAGCTATATATACTGGGGCAGGGGCTGGCAGGCTATTATACTGGGGCAGGGCTGTGGCAGGCTATATACACTGGGGCAGGGCTGGCAGGCTATTACACTGGGGCAGGACTGGCAGGCTATATACACTGTGGCAGGGGCTGGCTGGGCTATAACACTGGGGGCACGGGGCTGGCAGGCTATATACACTGGGGAAGGGGCTGGCAGCTTATACACTGGGTCGGTCTTGACCAATGCATTTCCCACCCTCGCCTTAACTCGAGTCAATAGTTTTTCCCTTAGTATTTTTGGTAAAATTAGGGGCCTCCGGCTTATACTCTCGGGTCGGCTTATACTCGAGTATATACGGTACAATTTTTCACTAATGTATACAGATCACAGATACCTGCACATTTTCACCAGATAGAGACCTTTGGGTACAGTGTACAACTCACCGGCCACTTTATTAGGTACACCTGTCCAACTGCTCGTTAACACTTAAATTCTAATCATCCAATCACATGGCGGTGCAACTCAGTGTCATTTAGGCATGTAACATGGTCAAGAAATCTCCTGCAGTTCAAACCGAGCATCAGTAGTAGGGAAAAAAGGTGATTTGAGTTGCCTTTGAACGTGGCATGGTTGTTTTGGTGCCAGAAGGGCTGGGTCTGAGTATTTTCAAAACTGCTGACTAACTACTGGGATTTTTCACGCACAACCATCTCTAGGATTTTACAGGATGGTCCGAAAAAGAAAAAACATCCAGTGAGGCGCAGTTCTGTGGCGGAAATGCCTTGTTGATGCCAGAGGTCAGAGGAGAATGGCATACTGGTTCAAATCTGAGAGAAGGCAACAGTGACTCAAATCGCCACTCTCTTACAACCAAGGTAGGCAGAATAGCATCTCTGAACGCACATACGTCGAACTTTGAGGGCAGATGGGCTACAGCAGCAGAAACCACACCGGGTGCCACTCCTTTCAGCTAAGACCAGAAACTGAGGCTACAATTTGCACAAGCTCATCGAAAATTGGACAGTAGAATTGGAAAAACGTTTGCCTGGTCTGATGAGTCTCGTCGTTTCTCTGCTCCTGCACATTTCGGATGGTAGGGTCAGAAATTTGACCGTCAACAACATGAAGCATGGAATCCATCCTGCCTTGTATCAACGGTTCAGGCTGGTGGTTGGTGGTGTCAATGTGTAGGGAATATTTTCCTTGTCACTCTTTGGGCCCCTTGGTACCAATTTAGCATCGTTGCAAAACGCCACAGCCTACATCTTATGGCTACTTCAGCAGGATAATGCGCCATGTCATAAAGCTGGAATCATCTCAGACTGTTTCTTGAACATGACAATGATGTTCACTGTACTCAATGGGCCTCCCAGTCCCAGATCTCAATCCAATAGAGCATCTTTGGTGATTGTTGTGGACACGTGGAGATTCGCATCATGGATGTGCCGCGACAAATCTCTGCGGCACCTTGGTGATGCCTCATGTCAATATGGCCAAAACTCTGAGGAATTCTTCCCCACCTTGTTGAATGTATCCACGAAGAATTGAGGCCAGTTCTGAAGGCAAAAGGGGGTCCAACGCCGTTACTAGCATGGTGTACCTAATAAAGTGGCCGGTGAGCGTATGACACACAAATCATGCTCATTATATACCATAAGCTCCATAACATATAAAGAGACATATAACCAAAAAAAAGTCAAAATCATAACAAAAACCCCACATATATAGTATCACCGTGTCCCTAACAACCCTAAAGCAAATAATTATTGAACCTGTACAATGAACGCCGTAAAAAAAAACTGTTAAAAACCCACCAAAATGATCATTTTTACCTTTTCATCTTACAAAAATGCAATAAAAAGTGAATCAAAAAAAACTTTGTACTCCAGAATGATACTGGTTCAAAGTACAACATGTCCCGCAAAAGAACAAGCCATCAACCAGCTCTGTAGCCAAAAAATTTAAAATGTTATGGGCCACTTTGGAAGTCGGCAATGCAAAAATGAATAGATTTTCCCCCACATACGGTTTAATTTGACAAATGTAGTAAAACATAAGAAAATATATTAAAGTCTGGTATCCCCATAATCGTATCGACCCTAGAATAAGATAACATGATTATTAGGCTCAACGGTGAACACAAAAAAAAAACAGTCAAAATCTTAGTTCAGAATTGATGCTTTTCTACTTCTCTTCCTGCCCTCAAAACAGTTCCTAACTTCAACAATAGGGTATACCAACCCCAAAATGGCCACTGGAAAAAGTATCTCATCTCCCGCAAAACAATGCAGTCACATGGCCCAATAACGGAAAAGCGAAAATTTTATAAGCCTGCAAAAGGGGCCAATGAGAAAACTAAAATCCTGGCACTGCACCCATAAAACAAGTAACGCCACATGTGGGGGGTCTTGTACTCCGGAGAGAAATTGCAGAGCAAATTGTATGGTGGGTTTTCTATTTTTATCTTTGGAAATGTGTAAATTTTGGGCTAAATGAACGTAAACCAGCACAATTTGACCATTCAAATTTCACCTCCATTTTGATTCAATTACACAACACGTATTTATCCCCAAATTGTCATTCTGAAAAATCGGAAAATCAATATTCGATTTGTAGCTGCGTGACGTCAAAATAAATTATCCAAACACAAAAAATTATCAAGACACAAAAATGATGAAAATGTAAAGTAGACAAATGGGAAATGTTCTTTTCTTTCTTTTTTTTGTAAATAAATGCAAAACTTATCATCCAACCATTTTTACCACTAAAATGAAGTACACAACATGTGGGGAAAAAATAAACTCAGATCGTTTGATAAGTACCAAGTGTTCAAAAGTTATAACCATATAAAGAACGCAAGTCAGAATCCAAAAAATGGGACTGCTTTACTTAAGGGGTTAATTATATTATGTAGTGATGACATCACAGCTCTCCTCATATTAATCACATATGTAGTGGTAACATCACAGTTCTCCTGATGTTAGTTATATGGTTATATAGTGGTGACATCACAGCTCTCCTGATATTAATCATATTATTATATAGTGGTAACATCACAGCTCTCCTGATATTAATTATATTATTATATAGTGGTAACATCACAGCTCTCCTGATATTACTCTATTATTATATAGTGGTGACATCACAGCTCTCCTGATATTACTTATATTATTAGATAAGTGGTAACAATCACAGCTCTCCTGATATTAATCATATTATTATATAGTGGTGACATCACAGCTCTCCTGATATTAATTATATTATGTAGTGGTGACATCACAGCTCTCCTTATAGTAATCATATCATGTAGTGGTAACATCACAGCTCTTCTGATATTAATTATATTATTATATAGTAATCCTTATAGTAATTGTATTAGTGTGGTAACATCGCAGCTTTCCTGTTTTATTATTTTATTATATTGTAATGACATCACGCTCGTACATATTGGGTTTTTTTTTCGTATTCAGTGATGACGTCACAGCTCTCTAGCTATTAGTTATATTATTATAAAGATGACATCACAGATTTCCAGATATTAGTTTTTTCTTATGTATATGAGAACATCCGGTTTCCCCCCATTAGTTATATTATTATTATTATATAGTGGGTGACATTATCTCTCTCCTGATATATTAGCGTATACAGAAACATGATAGCTCACTCTACTACTACAGATATAAGATACAGCAGCGACGTTTAAACCTGAAGACTCTCCTCCTCAGTGACTAATCTGCCAGTAACCATCATGGGCGCTGATTGCCTCACGTTTGCGTATTTACGTCAGAGGGGACGCGCAGGCCGTTTGGGGGAGTGGTTTACTTGTTTTGAAGCCTGTTTGTCAGGAAACCGCGAAATGAAAGCAAAGATTATAAACTGTGTCTGAAGACCGGGACAAGGTAGGTGATAGTGGGGTGGTGAGTAACGCTGGGGTGCACCAGTTGTGATAGTATTCTCCAGGCTGTGGTGGATGCAGTGCTGTGTTTTAGGAACTGTTTACCATCCGTCTGAATGCGTCTATCGTGTGTGTAGTCGGGGGTACTGTCGGGTACATGAAGGGTGTGGTATTATCAGCAGGATTAATTTATGTTACAAAGTATGGATTGTTATTGCTGTAGCTGTTCTCTGTTTTCAGGCAGCGGGGAGATCCCCCTCACTCGTCTGGTATTTATGTGCGAGACGATCACCCCCTAGGGTAGTTACTTTTAGGGTCTGAAGTTTAGCTTGGTGAGTGTCAGGTACATGCTGTAGCATGTATTGGGGAAGGAGTTAATTATTGTGGTTATTATAGTTCTGGGAGGATTGGTATGGAGGTGGCCCTGTCCTGTGATGACTCTATGATGTGATTTTTACCCCTAGATCTTTGAATTCCTCAAGCATCATAACTACACAGAATCCCATTGCATTGAATGTAAAGAACTGGGGGGTACACCCCCCAAACCCAGCACGGTTTCATCCCTTTAATTTGAATGTCCCTTGGCATTAAACATGGCTGCCCCAGGAATGACAAAACGCATGGGAAGTTACGTGAGTATTTAGGGGTGAGGTTGGTTATAAGCCCGCGTTTCTTGTGTGTCCTGAATCTCCATTCTTCTTCCTTACAGAGAAAATATTGGCTCATGCCAGCAATGTGTCCGCCCTTGCCCTCGGGAAGAGCCCGGCCGTTTGGCTGGCCACAGAGGAGAAGACTGTCGTGTCAATCTGTGGTCCGTCAAAACCAAACTGTATAATGGTGAGCAGAGAAGGAACTGTAACAAAGTATACTTACCCCCTTCAAACACTGTTTTCATGACCAATGAACCCCCCTATTTCCAATGTTCTCTAACTCTCTAACCCTTTAAGCTCCACCGTAGAGCATTAGACCCTCTTTTATCTACAATATACCAGCCCATAATGTGTGTATGTTACGTGTCTCTAGCAATAACATCGCACAGTCTCTGCCTGTCCTTCCGTGCCGTCTGCCTTTTTCTCTTTTTTTTTCGAACAACAAAACGACCACAACATGTACCACATCAACAGAAAAACCACGAAAGGCCCCCACCTTTACACCCACCCATCACAGAGGCAGTCCCTCAGGACACCCTCTTCCCCTCAAACCCTCATTAAGTAATAGATATGTCAAAATGGTCACCAACAAACAGCCCAAATAGCACACTATTCTATCCTGCCCTGGGTTACTAAGAGTCTTTTAAATCAAGCCAGTGAATGTAGATCCATCTACCACCCAATATTTTTTTTCATTTATCTTCAGGTAGTACTCTATTCGATCCATATAAGATGCCGTCTTATCCATGGTCCACTTTCGGACCTGATAGAAAATACCGTATCACCCACGTTTTGTTGCGGGTCCTTCACATTTAAAGGGTTATTCCAGAATAAACATAATTCATTAAATATGTTTATTAAGAATATAACAGTATGCAATTAGTTATTTAGACACACTATAAAGAAGAATTAAAATGCTACTGGCCCTTTAATGGGTCCTGTGATTTTGTCCCTTTTGAGGAGACACAGGACAGAAGATGGCCGCTCATCACATGTACGCATCACATGACTTGCACATCCATATACAATTATAGAGCATCTGGCAAGAAGTGGCACCTGTCTAAAATATAAAGTCAGGTGATCATTTCAGCAGTAATTAAGGGACATCTACCACCAGGATCACGGATAGTAGACCAAGCACACTTGCATGCTGTTGTGTACCCCCTCTGCCAGAATCCGCTCTTCTTTTTAACTTTTGCATTTGTTTTTACAAAAAATAGGCTTTCTAAGTTATGTAAATGAGCCTAAGGGGCTCCATAGATGTTAATTGAGCCTGGAGCCCTTCAGGCTAATATTGCATAATTTTAAAAGCCTTTTTTGTAAAAATTAGGGCAGATAAGGCTAAAGAGCAATCCCTCCAGAGGGGCAACACCAGTATGTTTGTGTGCTTTGTTTTACAATTCTTATCTTGGTGGTAGATCTCCTTTAAGTGAGAGCAAGTGTCCAGATTGGCCATGGTGTGAAGGGCAGATGTCAACCTCTTCACCTCGCATGATGTGTCATTGTTAGTGATGGTGTGTCAAGCCCTTTCGCAAGAACTAGGTAAGACATTGTTACAATATTTGATGAACAATGCCAAACACTATGGACACTAGATGGAGAACGTGTCATCTGCATTAATCCAGAACAACTGAGTTCCAGAATTGTCTGGTTTTAGTTTTTGACAGCTATATTGACAAGAATTAGTCCATAGCCCTATCCTTTACCTGTTGTATACACACAGCACATTTCAATCTACCACCACCCCAACCACTCTATGTGCCACCTACATTTCCCCCAGTCTTGTGTGCCACCAGTGTTTCCTCCTTAATGCCTGTGGCAACCAGTGCTTCCCTTCACCACATGCCCCTTGTAACACTAGTTAATTGTGTCTGTGTTATAGATTTGACAGGACATACATCCCCAGTTTGAGAGTGTCCGCTTCAAGCACATCTGAGAAACTAATTGTGGCGGGATCACATCCGGTTCTATAACGGTTATGGAACATGGAAGAAGCTAAGTAAGTGTCATAGGCCTGATCATATTTGCATATAATGCATATTATTAAAGGGTTCTAAGAAACTGTTTGTATATAAGGGCAACTGTATAATATACATTAGAGGTGTATAGGTGTGTGTGTGTGGTGTTGTTCACGATAAACCCAACATTCCCTACATGTAAATAAATTCACAATTGCTGTGTTTTACATTCTGTTTCGGGGAAACCATATGTATGACCCTTCTCTGCTTCTCACAGTCAAAGGACATAATGGGACACAAGGCTCATGTGAGCAGTCTAGATTTCCATCCATATGGAGAGTTTTTGTAGCGTCGGGATCCCCTGACCACCACCACACATTAAGTATTGAGTTTGATTTGTACCTTTTTATTGTGCGCCTGATGTCATGTGTATAACGTTTTTACTTTGCCTGGTACCAAATGTTCTTAAAGGGGTTTGACTAGATTGGGGCTTTTTCGTATATGGGCCCAGGGGGTTATAAAAATAACAATAAGCCATACTGTCCTTACTCTGTCCCACCCATGACGCCTCTCGTCACCGTCCAGCTCTGTTTGTATGTGGCAGCGACAGTGGCACTCATAATATACTGGCAGGCTGTACGGTGTCAACAAACCTCGCTGCTGATTCCTCTGTATGCAATGGGAGGTGCATGCTAACTGGAGGGAGGCTAAGTACAACCAATTATTTATACCACCCAGGGCATATACAAAACTAAACTGGTTCCAAACGACCCTTCAAGGCCTTCTTTTCAACCGTGGCTATATACAGTCTAGTGGAATTTTTCTACATAATTGTGGCCATCAGTCGCCCAACCTATTTGTGTATAGTGCCATTCCCTAGGCCTCATTCCCAAAGATGCTCATTCCATACCAGAGGCTGAGTGCATGCTCATTCCATACCAGAGGCTGAGTGCATGCTCATTCCATACCAGAGGCTGAGTGCATGCTCATTCCATACCAGAGGCTGAGTGCATGTCCATTCTTTACCAGAGGCTGAGTGCATGCTCCTTCCTTACCAGAGGATGAGTCCATGCTCATTCCTTGCCAAAGGATGAGTCCATGCTCATTACATACCAAAGGTCTAGTCCAGAGAAAAATGGTTAGTAAATTCACAGTGTAAAGATCACAGATTATACACATGAAATACCGGTAAGATAATTCTAAGTCAAGCAGAGCTCACAGACTCTGCATTTCTCGCGCCAGGTCCTCCTCCCCCTTGATTTTCTCCGCCCTTTTTTTGTCCCGTTTTCTGTTTGCCCTTCCCAGCAGCGCATCCTTAAAAGCATCAGACAACGTTTTTTCGACGGAATGTGATCAGCAGACGCCTTAGTAAATAAGCCCCCTTGTCCTCGGTGTGAAGTCCTGGGAGATGTTAAGACTCCATAGACGGACCAATTGGGGTTCATTTACTAAGGTCCTCGATTCGCGTTTTCCCGACTTTACACGAATATTCCGATTTGGCGCCGATTGCCTTGAATTGGCCCCGGGATTTTGGCCGCAGATTGCATAGGGCGCGCTCTGTCGTGTTTTGATCTCATCGCGCCGGCTTCGGGGCTGGCCCGCACGGAAACCCCGACGTATTCGGAAAAACCAAAAAAACCCCGCCGCATTTAAAAAACCGAAAATGTGTCGCTTGGGAAGCGCTTAACCCTCATCACCTGCTCTAGCTCGGTGTATTCCGGCGCGGTCAGATGATTTCAAGCGCAGTCATGCAGCGCCACCTGGTGGATGCGGAGGACTACACTTCATCCATCCCGTCCTGACCCGAATCCTGTGCAAGAGAACTGCGCTGCTGGATAGCGAATGGCCAGTTAAAGTAAATCTGCCCCAATTTTCTTTTTGTCCTGTTTTTACGGCTTTTCCTGTGCTCTCCAGATGACCCTCCCCCTTGTTCTTTGGTTTTATAATGTTTTATAACTCTTTTCTAGGCCATTTTGGGGACTATATGCCTTTTGGATCGCTTTATATTAAACATTTTTATTGTGTCGAAAATAGAAAAATGCCCAACGGACTAAAAGAAATGGAAATTTCGGTTAGCAAATTTCCTCCTTCCTTTTGTCGTTCGGTCAGCACACATAGGGACTTAGCAAGCAATACTTATGGCGAGGGATCTTAGTCGCCTGTTGCCGTAACCACCATGTGTAAGGCTGAAACTTAGGAGGCAGAGATTCCATCCTGCAGAGATCTAAATATAGACGAGGAGGGAGATTACCACGTGGCGCCTAGAACTGATAGACGTACAGAGCTCCTCAAAGAAGCGTGTATAGTTGTCTCTCACTATCTGGAGCTTTCATGACGGAGAAAACTAACAGCATCTCATGAGTCAATGATCCTTGTCGACAATTGGCCCCCTTTTTAAAAGTTCTTTAATCCGTTGAAGTGACATTGCTTGTAGTTCTGCAGTCCTCTGGGACAATATTGTGGCCATCAAGCATGAACTGGTTTGGAGGATTAGGCCCTTAGGCTTTTAGGTGGAACCAGAAGATTATCCTTTTGTGATAGCCGCCCTGGACCCGCACTCAGTGCGGCCGGGATTTGTCATGTGACGTCACATCTTCATGCAGGAAGAGATGGACGTCCCGCTGCCTGTACACAGGTGAGATTTGTCAGGTGAGCAGTTTAGGGATGGGCCAGCAGCAGGGATAAAGAGGGACTTGACGCGCCTCCCTTGCGGCTGCTGCAGCTATTGTCAATAGGCCAAGCCCCCTGGGTACACGGCAATGCTGTAGGGGCCCTGGGCTGGCCCATTAGCACACTGCTAACGGTGGTAGTCCCTATTTTCTGACATCCATGAATACCTCCCTAGGTAACTATCAAAGAAAATGCACTCTGCTTTAGGCAAGGTTTTGCATTCTCTTGTAGTTGGGACTTCAGGAACCTCTTTCAGTAATTACTTATGTGGGCAGCAGCCACTTGTGATTGCTGCAGAAGAGATAGACTTGTTTAGAATAATAAAGTATAAAACAATAAGATAGAAGTATTGTGACCTGTCTGATTGGCTCACAGTCTTCCCCGATGATAATAGGAAATATCTTTTCTTGAGTGTTTCCAAGACCTTCTGATCCTGGCCGTGCCGATCAAGGTTGGTGTGGGCCCTCGGGGTGCAAAATATGTGGGGGCCCCCATTGTAATGTTAGTCCCAGACATGAACAGCAATCGCTACAATACCACTTTACCACTCCCCCGTAATCGCTATATCAGCTCCCCCAGCAACTGTGTATCCATCTCCCCCAGCAACGTTGTATCACTCCCCAGCAAACCTATATATCCAGCTCCCCGCCAGCAACCGCTATATATATGCTCCTCCCACACCGCTGTATCCAGCTCCCCCAGCAACCACTATATATGAGCTCCCAGAGCTCCCCCAGCAACCTCTATATACAGCTCCCCAGCAATTACCTGATAGCAGCTCCCCTCCATCAACCGCTATATACAGCTCCCGTCCCCAGCATCACTATATAACAGTCCCCCAGCATCACTAATAAACAGCTTCCCCCAGCAACTGCTTGTATACAGCTTCCCCAGCAACCGCTATTGACCTCCCCCTCAACAGGCTATAGCCCCATCCTCCCCCCCTGTAAAACCTCTATTGGACAGCTCCCCCCCTGCAAACAGCTTAGACGCCCAAGCCCCCCTGTACCCTATATACAAACAGCTCCCCTATAACTATATACAGGCCCCCTATAATAACTATACAAAACCCCTATAACTATCAGCCCCCCCTATAACTATATACAGTCCCTCTATAATAACTATATAACCCCCCCCCTTTTCTATAAGAGCCCCGTATAATAACTATATACCACCCCCCTTTAACTATGTAAACCCCTATACTCTATACCGACCCCTATATAACTAACTACATACAATCCCCTATAACAACTATTACAACAACCCTCCTCCCCATAATAATATATACAGACAATCCCCCTATATTAACTATATCAATCATAATAAAGATAAATTGTTCTCACCTTCAGCGTTCCCCCGATGCGCGCCGTCATCATCTTTCCGTCTCGGTGTGGATGTACAACAAAATGGGCGGCGCCCTGCTCCAGCGGCGCAGTCATCGCGGCAAACCGTGACGTCACCCAACGCTTAGTGAGTGGTGGTGGAATGTCACACAGTGGCGCCGCACAGCGGCAGGGGCCGCCATCTTTGCTAATGTGCAATCGTTTATGGCAGAGCAGGGAACTTATTGTTCCCTCGCTCTGCCTCTACGACAGTCATGAACCATCGACCGAATCGGCCGGGGGAGCCCGAAGCCAAGTACACTGTTGGTGATTCGGGTGGGTCGTGGAGACCCGCCTGAACGCCCCCCATTTGTGGGGACCCCTTTAAGGTGCTACGCTCGCGCCCCCGGGAGCCCCCCCTAAGATCCGCCTTGGCATCCTGTGTCATCTCCTACATGGGACTCCCAGCCTCAGAAAGATTATCCCTCTGGTTATGTGCAGGGCGGCTGGCCATTTGCCACCAGGAATTTTTCCCGTTGGGCCGGTCGTCCGGGCCGGTCTGGGCCGTCCGGAGCTGGTGGCGGGCCTGTCCTCCATCACGACCTAAAACTTTTAACATAATCTGATAATACTGTGCATCTCGCGCAACTGACGTTCATTGCTTGACCTGTGTAGCGTATGTTGAGTGCCGAACCTACCAGCTGTCAATGTTCCCTTCCCTGTATCTTCTCGCTGCGTGCTGTGTGGAGCGGGAGCAGTGACGTCAATATCCCATCCCGCGCCTCTGACACAAGCTGCTGACCATACCGCGGAACAGGAAGACACCTGCTCCAAGAGGGTGAGTATTTTTTTTGTTTTTTTTTATTACAGAATGGGGGACATTAATTATAATCTGGGAATGTCGGGTCTTAATTATATGTCTGTGGTGGGCGGTGCATTATTGGTATAATGAAGCTGCAGGGGCATAAATTACTATGTCTTGTGGGGGGGGGCATTAATTCTATATCTGGGAATGGCAAGGAGCATTATTTATGTCGGGGTGTGGGGGGGCATTATTCTATATCTGGGAATGGCAGGGAGCATAATTCATATGTCTGGGTGTTGGGGGTGGATTATATGTAGTTGTGCTGGCAGGGGGCATTAATTATATCGTCTGTGGGTGGGGGGGGCATTATTCTATATCTGGAATGGCAGGAGCATAAATATTTTCGGGGCGGGGGGTTGGATTATTAATTGTTGCTGGCAGGGGGCATTAATTATAGTCTGTGGGTTTGGTGGCATAATTCTATATCTGGGAATGGCAGGGGCATAAATTATTGTCTGGTGGGCATTATTTCTAATATCTGGGAATGTCAGGGGGCATAACTTATATGTCTGGGTGGGGGGCATTGATTCTATATCTGGAAATGGCAGAGAGCATTATGATATGTCTTCGGGGGGGGGTCATTATTTCTAATCTGGGAAGGGCAGGGAGCATTAATTATATGTCTGGGTGTGGGGGTGGAATTATTGTAATCTGGGAATTCAGGATCATTAATTATATTCTGTGGGGTGGGGGGGGCATTATTCTATATCTGGGTAATGGCAGGGGAGCATAATTATATGTCTGGGTTGGGGTGTGGATTATTGATATAGGAGGCTGGCAGGGGGCAATAACATTATATGTCTGGTGTGGGGGGATTATATATATATGTGGGCTGGCGGTGGCATCAAATGATATGTCTGGGGTGGTGGGGGGATTTAGTTATATTTATATAGGGCTGGCAGTGGATAATTATATGTCCTGGGGGGGTGGCATTATCTATATCTGGGAATGGCAGGGGACATTAATTATGTTCTGGGTGGGTATGGGGGCATTATTTCAATATTGGGGCATGGCAGGGTGCATTTATTATATGTCTGGGGTAGGCTGGGTGCCTTTTATTTTATGGCCTGGTTCATAGTAGAAGTGTCTATCCACTGGTTGCGTGTGGGCGTTAAAGGGTTTATACAGGATCAGTAAGAAGAAATAATTATCCTTACTACTTACAGTATGTGTTACATTAAGGGGCGCTATTTGTGTGGTACTAATATTGTAGGGGCTCTATTACAGTATTTTTGGGGCACAGTATTGGTGGTAGCAGAAGAAGGACAATGTGAAAGTGGCAGAACATAAAGACGTCTGTGTGGTAAACTCTGCAGGAAGCTGTGTACCTGGAGGAAGGAGACCAAGGTATGGTGGTAACTATGGAGAAGATAGGAACGAGTACATGTCCAATGAGAACTTCACCGTGATGGTCACTGGATGCAAAGGTGATGGCTTCCAGGTGTTTATAGATAGGAGGCTATCAATATATTCTTTCTTTGAATTGTACATGTAGGGCACAGGGGAAGGTATTTAAGAAGGCTTACCGGGTCCGTTGTGTTTGCATCATTTTAACTGATCGAAGGTCACCATTCTTTGCACATTATTCACTTTCTAGCAAAAGATGTTCTTGGTTTTGTGCATTAAGTCCATCTACCACAATTTGTCGTATTAACCCCACCACATTATCTGTAACCACACCCTTGTTTGATTCGCCCATAACTGGAGGCCTACTTTTGTAATTTTTTTTTCCAGGGCCTTTTAAATTCCCCAATCCGCCACCTGTTAATGTGTTGAGGATAAGAATCTGGGCAATCGTCAGGCGCTGAGTCTGAGTCCGTTCTCCCAATGTGGAAAACAGGATGGTAATATGAAGATCTGATAGGCCAGTTGATGCGCGCATGATACCCTCTGAGGCAGAATATACCAAGTAGGCAGTTGCTGGTCAGATCATCAGTGGAGGTTCCGAGTGTATACTACCATGTATTGTTTGAGGAACCATGCGTTTTATAAGACTTTGGGCCACATCTGAAGAGTAAGGACCCTCCTTGCTTATTTTTGATATTACACCAGGCCAGATGCACTAAACCCCCCGGTTTGAGTTAAGTCGACTTTTACCAACTCATGAAGGTGTTGCCTGTGGTCCTGACCCGACCCTGTGTACTAACGTTTTTGTGATAGAGATAACAACAAACTGTCCTTTTCTTCCTGATTTTGAGTTTTTTAGACTTGGAAATGGACAGGTCCCTGAAGCCAAAATCTTGCCTAACTGTACAATAAATACTTAGACTGGCAAAAAATGTTGAAAATTCAAATAATCCTTTTTGCTGGCGCTACCATATCCAGAGCTGTTTTCCAACAGCTCTTTTGCCACGCGCCAAAGCAACCAGACTTCAATCGGATTCCTTAACACTGGTAAATACTGATTGTGACACGATTACATGGCCAGTAGCGGCAAAAACTGTGAGTTTCATCCCTTGGTCACTGGCCCCCTCCTAATGCGCGTTTTCCAGGTTGTGGTCCATCCACGCTGTAAACATATATAGACGGCTGGTTGAGTGGGGAAGACGTCATTCAATCGATGACCTGGAAATTAGAATCATCACCTTCCCTGTTGTTTCCCTTCAGTTTCTTTATTGATTCCACGGGTGGTTCATTCTCCTTCCTCAGAAGGAAGGATCTGTCTGGGTCATCAGCTTCAATCTCTGACTGTTATAACTGGTGTAACCAAGGATAACGATATTAGACTCATTCTCAATGGGTTAGACATAACCTCTTTGCAAAGTTTTTCCTCCTCTTTACAATCTCTCTCAGGGGTCTGTGACATGCCGGCTCAGGGTAGAGGACGTTCTAGGTGAAAACACACAAGGGCACCAAAATGTGTACAGACAAGCCATATGCACCCAACATCACTGTTTTAGGAGTTCTTCTCTGCCAGGGATATGAGATGATCACTCTCCAATGGCTTAATCTATAGCGACTATGGAAGAACATACTATAACAGATACTAGAGATCTGGGTATCAGCTCTCTGTATCATTATTACATTATTTCTACTATGTATACAGATCCGATACCTCACATTTGCCACCAGATAGAGACCTGGGTACAGTGGGGGGGTACCACTCACCGGCCACTTATTAGGTCCACACCTGTCCACTGCCTCGTTACACTTATTTTCTAATCAGCCCAACACTGTGCGGCAACTCAGTGCTTTAGGCTGTAGACTGGTCACGACCATCTTCTGCTCGAGTTTCAAACCGAGCCATCAGTTGGGGAAGACAGGTATTGTGAGTGCCTTTGAACGTGGCATGGTTGTTGGTGCCAGAAAGGGCTGGTCTGAGTATTTCATGTCAGAACTCTGATCTTACTGGGATTTTCATGCACACAATGCCATCTCTAGGGTTTACAGATAATTGTCCCGAAAAAGAAAAAACATCCCGTGACGGCAGTTTGTGGGGGAATGCCTTGTTGATGCCATGAGGGTCAATAGGATAATCGTCAGACTGGTTTCAATCTGATAGAATGTAACAGTGACCACTCAAGAATCGCACCCGTTACAACCAAGGTAGGCAGAAAGCATCTCTGAACGCACAGTACGTCGAACTTTGAGGCGATGCTACAGCAGCAGAAGACCAACAACCGGGTGCCACTCCTTTCCAGCTAAGAACAGGAAACCTGAGGCTACAATTTTGCACAAGCTCATCGAAATTGGGACAGTTAAATTGGAAAAAAACGTTTGCTGGTCGGATGATCTCGATTTTCTGCTGCCCAACATTCGGATGGTAGGTCATAGTTTGGCGTCCAACAACAATGAAAGCATGATTTCCATCCTCCTTGTATCACGGTTCAGGCGGTGTGTGGATGGTGTCTAATGTGTGTGGGATATGTCTTGTGCCACTCTTTGGGCCCCTTGGTACAATTATTTAGCATCGTTGCAACGCCACAGCCTACCTGAGGCATTGTTGCTTGACCATGTCCATCCCTTTATGACCACAAGTGTACCCAACATCTGATGCTACTTTCAGCAGGTAATGCGCCATGTCAAAAGCTGGATCACTCATGACTGGTTTCTTGACATGATAAAAGTTTCACTGTACTCAAAATGGCCTCCACCAGTCACCAGATTCTCAATCCAATGAGGCATCGTTTGGGATGTGGTGTTTAACGGGAGATTCGCATCTGGCTGTGCAGCCGACAAATCTCTGCGGCAACTGTGTGATGCCATCACGTCAATATGGACCAAATCTCTCAGGAATGGCTTCAGCAACCTTGTTTGAATGTATTCCACAAAATTGACGGCCAGTTCCGAAGGCAAAAGGGGGTCCAACCCTTACGAGCATGTGTGTACCCTAATAAAGTGCGCTGTGATGTATGACACACGATCATGCTCCATTGCATAACCGTCAGCGCGCTTGCTGAGCGCATGCTCATTCCATACCAGAGGCTTGACGCATGCTCATTCCATACAGAGGCTGAGCGCATGCTCATTCCTACCAAGGCGAGCGCATGCTCATTCCATACCAAGGCTGACGCTATGCTCATGTCCTTACCAGAGGCTGAGCGCATGCTCATTCCTACCAGAGGCTGAGCGTATGCTCATTCCTTACCAGAGGCTGATGGCATGCTCATTCCTTACCAAGGCTAGTGCATGCCATTCCTTACCAGATTCTGAGTGCATGCTCATTCCTTACCAGAGCTGAGTGCATTCTCATTCCTTACCAGAGGCTGAGTGCATGCTCATTCCTTACCAGAGGCTGATGCATGCTCATTCCTTATACCAGAGGCTGTGCATGCCATCCCAGAGCCTGAGTGCATGCTCATTTCCTACCAAGGCTAGTGCATGCTCATTTCTTACGCAGGGAGGTGGTGTCACATACAGAGGCTGGAGTGCATGCTCATTCCATACCAGAGGCTGAGTGCTGCTCATTCCATACCAGAGGCTGATGCATGCAATCATTCATACCAGAGGCTGAGTGCATGCTCATGTCGCATACCATAGCTGAGTGCATGCTCCTTCCATACCAGAGGCTGAGTCATCTCATCTCCATACCAGAGGCTGAGTGCATGCTCCATTCCATACCATAGGCTGAGTGCATGCTCATTCCATACCAGAGGCGTAGTGATGCTCATTCCATAGCCAGAGCTGAGTGCATGCTCATTCCATACCAGAGGCTGAGTGCATGCTCATGTCCATACCATGAGGCTGAGTGCATGCTCATCCAACCAGAGGCTGAGTTGCATGCTCATTCCATAACCAGAGCTGAGTGCATGCTCATTCCATACCAGAAGGCTAGCAGTGCATGCGCATTCCATATACCAGAGGCTGAGTGCATGCCATTCCTATACCAGAGGCTGAGGCATGCTCAGTCTATACCAGATGTCTGGAGTGCATGCCTCACTTCCTACCCAGAGGAGTGCATTCCATTGCCAGTGTCATGTCATCTTTAACGCTGTGCTCTCCTTTTACAAGGATTAGCATGCTCATTCCTGCCATATAGTCATCTCATACATACCAAAGGTCTAGTCCCAGAGAAAATGTTAGTAAAATTCCCAGTGTAAGATCACAGATTATACACATGAAATACCGGTAAGATAATTCTAAGTCAAGCAGAGCTCACAGACTCTGCATTTAAACCCTGGAGTCAGGGCACAGGAGTGACTTGAAATGTAGATAAACATCAGCAATGAAGATCTATTCATTTAGCAAGGTAGACAATATACCTGAGCATTCAGCAAGGTAGACATTATACCTGAGTATTCAGCAGGTGGATATTACACCTGAGCATTCAGCAAGGATAGATATGAGACCTGAATATTCAGCTTACCTTGTCTTGCAGAGTGCAGAGGTTATCTGGCAGATGAGACCCGCTGTGATGTTGCATGATATTATGACTGCAACTGGTGAATGCAAATTTAAAATGCACCAATACAAAGCAATTTCTGACACATGTGCACAAGAAGCACCAGAATGTCCAGGACAGGAGCGCAGGCCAACCGGGTGCTCACAATCTATATCCCAGGAGCCGAAATGTAGCGCTCCCTGTAAAGCAAGTGATAGCAGGGTCAGGTGATATCAGGGTATGACATGCGGAAATCTGTGTACAACATGTGGTAACAGTGTAAAAAAAACTGTAAAATATGCAGGGATCTCCAGCAGGAGAGGTTAAAAAAACGTATAACATATCACAGGTATCAAGGTTCTTCAGGATGAGAGACCAGCGGCCTGGTATACAGCCTGGAATTTACTCCTGATACAATGTGCTGCCTCCATCCCGATGAACAAATGGTTAATACCCAGAGCAGCGGGTTGTGGCCTATACAGGAGGTGATCTAAGCGTCCAATGGTGAGGCACGCAGGGTTAATGAACCACAAGGCCCAGCAGGTAGGAGATGCTAGCAGCGATCTCATGTGTCAGTGATGTGAGGTAGATATTTAAAGGACGCCTGTAATCAGGTCTGTGTCACTAGTCCTGTCACCTCTACCTGTTAGAGCAGCTCACATGGATCCCATCCCAGCCTTTATCTAGTAATTTCATACAATAATCATTATAAAATCATCTATTCTTTATTATGTAAATGACGCTGGTCACATGGTCAGAGGCAGTGATGTCACCCCTGTTCCCCCTCCCCTCTCCTCCCCCTGCTCATGTCTGTGTGTAATGTATAGTAAAGCATTGCTGGTGTGTGTGCTGCATCCTCCTAATACACAGAGACACAGACATCAGCTACACAAGTAGCTGACATGTTCTGCTATGGGCAGCATAGGAAATAATTAATGGTGGGGGCAGCATAGGAAATAATTAATTATGAGGGGCAGTCTAGTAATTAATGGGGTGGGCAGAGAGCAGAATATTCAATCATTAATAGAGAGGGGTCCCAGTATATTAGTTAATTGATTAATTTGGCCAATATATAAAATAGTTCACGAGGGGGTGCAGTATATTAAATAATTAATTGAGGGGGGGGGCAGTGTATTACAGATGCGGTCACATGTATTGCTATTAATTTTTAAACTTTAGTTCGGCCCTCCAACGGTCTGAGAGGGACAGTAAACAGCCCCCTATGTAAAAAAGTTTGGGGACCCCTTGGTTAAAGTAAATGTTATGATATAAAGGATATATCTACCACCAGATTTACTGGTGGTAGACTGTCACTAGTGCAATGCTTGTTACCTTAGGAGGTATGTGGCAGTGTTTCTCCCATGTTCAGAAAATCCTCTACACTGAATAAATAACCGGCTACGCAAGATGTAGTACTCCCGCGCATGCCCGTAGCGGAAACCAGTATTTTAACCTACAGCTCCAGATTGTTTTGCATAGAAAACAGACTTGTTTACCAGACAAGCAGACAGCTTGACCTTTAGAATGACAGGTTGCGTACTGAAAGTTGTTACACTTTCAAATCTTGTGCCAGAATAATTGGGACTAAATGTAGGTCTATGGGGAACGCTGGGCCATTGTTTTGGGGTGAAATGTAGCCCATTCCATTGTAGAAGACAATCTCAGTCCTAGTCTTACAGTAAGAGAGAGAAGACATACCAGTCTACCTGGCAACCAGAAGAAAAAGCTGAGATGGGAATACTCTACCATAGACCCGGGTTCCTTGCCTGTGACCAGGTACCATCCTTTGAAAAGAGAGAGTCAGTAGCCCAGGCTTTGCCTCAGTGTAGACATTCTTTCTGCCAGAGAGGAGATTGGAGAGGAGCGTGACTCTCTGGACTTATCCCATTGGGGAGCACATGCCTACCATCCCTTCCCAGAGAGACAGCTACACGTGGTAACACCTCACTGTGCCTGGCAGACCCCGCATAGCTCTGGGGCCACCCCTAACCCGTCAGTTGCAACTGTTTTGACAACAGGTTATGTTCAGTAGCAGCCTTGAGAGCTATGATAAACAGCTGAAGCAAAATTCTGGTTGGATACTACAGACCGCTGTCACTATGATAGTGTGTAGGGGCTGTGGATACAAGTGACGAAGAAACGCTCACCAAGGTATTGTTACAAAAACTCTCAGGGAGACTAGTAACCACTATCTGCAGTTGAGTATGGTCAAAACTCCTGACAGATTTCTTAAAATGGGTCCAAGTTTAGTTTCTTAATGAGGCTAAAGTACAATAAAATAAAGAATATAATATTATTAGTTGCGAGCCTCATAGTTTCTAAGCTGACATGTTACACCTGGGTGCACTTGTGACCATGGGTAAACAATAGGTAATAGCCTAAGGGAATCCACCGTCCTAGTATCTGTGTCTCTAGGGCCAAAGTTTCAATGTGATGTTGATAATCCATTATCACTGAGGTCAGTGCAGCCAGATAACAAAAAACCTGCTAGTGGTATAAGATGTGTTTCATTTTAAACTCATTGGTTATTGAAATCCAAAATGTAAAGCCATTTCCCATCCACAGGAGAGGAAAGAAACTTGCTGACCGGTGATTTAATTCTTGGAACACCCTTTATCACAAGAATGGGTTCCATTCCTGAAACGAATAGAGCTGCGTGCAAGCCTACTTAGTGGGGGGAACTCATTAAACCATTTGAGTTATTCAAGTCATACTCACTGCTACAAGCCTGTAGTGCCCACACACCCAGTTGTAAAATGAAGGAGGACAGGATAAAAGAAGGTCTTCTATTGTATATGCCTTGAATGCCATAGAGACTGTTCACTAGTACTGAAAAAAAGATGTTGCGGAGTTAACAATGTGAGCTATAAGTGGCAAATAACAGTGAATATCCTTTAATTCATTGATCTCCAACAATCGGGGCAGTGGAAACACCACTCCAGGCGCGAGCAAAAAACCCTGCGCTACAATGGAGAAATGACCCCATAGAGGGTAAAGCACTCAAGGTACTCATCCTGCTTGCCTCTGTTCCCTAGACCAGAAGCCCTTAACAAACTGGCATGGACCTAAAACAGTTGAAACAAACATTGACATACAGGGGACATACTAAGGGCTTGGCAACTCACTTTTAAAGGGGTTATACGGTGTTTAAACATTTCTTATGGGCTGGCTGGGAGGGATATTTAAAACATAATAAACATTACGTACCTCCTCCGGCGCCGCCGAGGTCCCGCGCCCCGGTCCATTCGATCATGCCCCTGTTGTGTTACAGGGGCACGGAAGCCGCGCACAGGAGGCTTCGGTCCGGGATGTGGCCGGCTCCTCCTATCCGTCCCTATCTCTCAGCGTTGTAAGCACTGAGAGATGGTGTCGGCATAGGAAGCTTCCAGCCGCCGGAAGCTCCCTGTGCGCCCCTGTAATGAAACCGGCGCACCGAGAAGACCGGCTGCGGAGCGGGGACATCGGCGGTGCCAGACGTAGGTTAAGTGAGGTTTGTTATGTTAATAGCCCCACCCAGCCGGCCTCAGTTTATTTTAAAACCCGATAACCCCTTAATAGGACTGTTCACACAGTATTAAGAAGTGTGTGAGCTGCTGTTGTGTCGCATGCCACCCTTTTGTGGCGCAGCTGAGCTGGATTCCATTGCAACACAATTGGGGCGTGCTGACAGAGACTGAGCCCCGTGATTAACTTTGAATATGTGTTGCAAAGCCCTAGTTAAAGATGACCACCACAAAAAGATGGTACGGACCCAAGCAAGGAAGCGACCAATCATAATTCAGGTGACACAAAATAATTGGAAATCGCCGCACGCAGCATTATAGAAGGACAATGCACTCTAGTGACCTGTAGTAAATGTGCACCACAGACTGAGTTGGAATCTGATTGATTGTCCCTGAACACGATCCCTTGAAACAGCAGGGGGGGCTGTGCTCATTACCTGGTTTATAAAATATAAATATCTTATTAATAGCACCAAGGTATTCCTAGCGCTAACAGATTATTGGGGCCATATACAAATAAAATAAGACATTAGTAAAAACCTTTATGAAATAATAGGAGTAGGGGCCCTTCTGCAAGAGCATACAGTGTATGCGGAGATGTGACTTCTCAAGTGGCCGGATTAGGCATGACATACTGGGGCACATTTACTAAGAATGTCAAACTGTATGTGCAGTAGCCTGTGGAAGTAAGAGTGAGCCAGATCAGGCTTTTTGGCGCATTGTTCTGCATGAATCTGGACACCCAGTGCACCAGCAACCTTTTTTGGTGCACCTTAACACTAGGATGTGCACAAAATTCTGTAGACTTTGGATGTTAAAATCTTGTGCACGGTCTGACTGAGCACCGGAACACCGGCCGTCAGTGCAGAAATTTGTGTCGCATGAAGACTAGTGCAGCTGCGCGCACCAAAGGGTCGCATCCCAAACATATGTGGCACGGACACTTCTTAACAACCTGCGCAAGCAGTTTGCACTAAGAAAGAACGTGCAAACAGAACCGAACAGAAAACTGGCGCACGGACCTTAGTAAATTTGCCCCACTGCCTATTGAAATGGCGTATTTGTAGAAAAATTTCACTACACATAAGCCATTGCGCAGGTCATCTAGAAGGCAGACCACACAGACATGAGGCTTGGGTGCCTCTCACTTCTATTAAATATGTCTGGAGTTGTATGGCAATTCATCATCTGGTTTTGCAGGGAATGGTTCACAATTTACTGTAGAAGTGGCCAGAGGTTGTCCACTCTGTGCCCCCAATGACTCTTCCAGTTTATTCTATCTGTGTCATAATACTTAAGCCTCACAAGAGCAGTTACTGTTGATTGGTGTGAGTGTTAGTATTCATTCATGATGTCAGTAGGGAACAACTGAGCTCTGGAAGAAACACAAGATAAATGTCAATCTTTATTCTATGGGTTGATACGATTACGGATAACCATACTTGAATATTTTTGCTTACGTTTACCCGAACATTAATTGTGGGTTGTGTTATGATTTAGACTGTTTTGTGCTTATAGTGCTCTTTATATGTTATGGGGCTTATGGGCATTTTATTGAAAAACATTTTTTTATTTTTTACTTTTAGACTATTCCACAATGGGACATGGTGTATGCAGGGTATTAGCATGTCGGCTAGTACAAGGAATCCGTGCATTCAGGGAATGTAAAAAAAAAAATATTAATGACCTGTGTACCTTTCAAGGGTCCGGATGTCATGGACTAATGTACATCAGATATAAATTGACAAACTGAAGAGCAGTACTAACAACTAAAAGGGTAATTTTCTGTTATTGACCTTTGAACACTACAAAGCTTATAGTGGAATGCCATTCCAGTAGCCTTTGGTGCAATTCACAGTGGTAATGAACATAAACCACTCATTCCAACCTAAACTAAACACTCAAAAAAAACCCCATAAAACCCCATAAACTGGGAATCGTCAACTTAAAAAAAAAGCTTTCCCTGAGATAAGTTGGAAACAATGCAGATATCTTTCAAGATTCCATCACCATGCTCTCTCGGATGACAAACTGGCATCCTCCCTAGCTAAGAGTACAGTTTGGTGGTTGTCTAGTCCGTGCCACAGAGCACATATATTGGGGAAGTGAAAACAACGTGGTTTATGAAACTATGTCGATCAGTAACTGGAGTTCCTCTATACACATTCCAAGGTTATCAAGGGATTGTAGAAAATTAAGCAGTTTTGAAGAAAGTTACAATGAGCAATAAGTATTCATTAAAAAACAGGTACAAGCCCTGCCAACGCGGATACAGTGGACGTAGGCAAGTAACCATTACAAATTACCAATGTCTGCACCAGCACTGGCATTCCATGGAAGTGCCAGGCCCAGAGCTGCTGGGGTGCAACAAAGATATAGAGAATCCATTGGTGGGGGTGTGAGACGGGGCTGTATCTAATAGGGGTGAAGGGACGTGTGAATAAAATACCCTGAGGAGGCTTGTTTGGTATGAATAAACTAATGGAATACGGCGGTCCCCTACTTAAGACACTCGACTCAGACGAACCCTAGTTACAACGTGACATCTGGATATTTGTAATTTAATTGTACTTTAGGTCCTTAGCTACAATAAACAGCGTAACAGTTATCACATGTGTCTGTAAGGAAGCATTAGTGTTATATTGATTCTTATGACAATCAACATTTTTAAAAATCCAATTGTCACAGGAGACCAAAAAGTTCTGGCTGGGATTACATGATAAAGTTCCGACTTACATCCAATTCAAACTAAGTAACAACCTACAGGACCTACTATCTGTATGTAAACCCGGGACCGCCTGTATTTAGAGAACAGAGATGTTTGACGCCATGTGACTCACTGCAAAGGGGGCCTAATGAGGCTCTGTCACCCAGGGGGGCCCACTAAACCTGGAGCAGACCTGGCAAATACATCCCTACCGGGAATCTACGTGGATTGCTGTATGTCTTGATTTCTGTTCCTTGCCGATAATTCTATATCACTTAGGTCTTAGACATTTTTTATGGTCTCTGAACAATGGAGATAGGTCCCACATCTTGCCACCCAAACTGCCGGACCAACTTATTCATTTTTGTCACTTGCATGCCAGGATAAAATGTACCCTGAATTTTTCCTGCATGAATGATAATGTATGAAATGAGTCGGTGGCAACATGCTCCCTGCCATATAAGGTGCCATTTTCAGCAGCAGCAGTCTAAAATGCCCCTTTTCCTGCAGCGCCCTTTTTGTAGCCCACTCCTGATAGTCGTTTCCCTTTTTCTGTTTTGTCCAAAAGAAGGGTCTACGATAAGGGACAAACTATAATACCCCTACTTATAGACCCAAAGATCATAAATGTCACCCTGGTCTTGTGGCCTCTTCACTATGAGAAAAAACTATACATCTGTGATATACCTACTATATACATATGTAGATTACCTATACTATACATACTGTATACACCGACTACTTATACATTCGTATATACCCTCTACTATACATACTGTATATACAACTACTATACATACATAGACTACTATACTAATATATCTACATACACCTACTACGATACTTCTGTATATCCTACTATTTTTTTCTATACATATTGGTCTACCGACTACTATTACATTCTGTATATACCTACTACTATACATTCTGTATATACCTATCTACTATACATACTGAGTATACACCGACTACTATACATTCTGTATATACCTGACTACCTCCCATATAACTGTATTATACCTACTACTATACATATGTTCTACACTTACTAATATACATTTCGTATATACCTACTCTATACAGTCTGTATATACACTACTTACTATGGCATACTGTACTATACCTACTACGATGCATACTGTGTACACCAATATTAGCAACTGTTATGTACTTACTACTAGCATACTGTATATAGAATACTACTATACATCACTGTATATACATACTACATATACCTTACTGTATATACCTAGGTAGTAAGTCTGAGCCATCTAATTAGAATCACAACAAAATGGGAAAACTTATTGATTGCCTAATGAGAGAAAAGACAGCACGCTACTCATTAATGAATGTCCACACTGAGCCCCTTAAAAATGTCCACAGCGAAGACCCCCTTTATTAATGTTCCACTGGCACAGACCCACTTTTAATGTAAATATCACACGGCAGAGCCCTGCTTTAATATATGGTCCCACAGTGGAGCCCACCACTTTAATGAAATTCCAAGCCTCCCCTTTTAATGAAATGTCCTCTGCGGATCTCCTTTTTTTAAAATATAAGTCCACAGCAGAGAACTCCCCTTTATAAGGGCTACCCTAACACACAAATCTACTATAAAGGTAGATCGGGTGGTAGTGGATTATGGGCCGTGGGATAGCCTTTTAAGGTATCCTCACGTCCCGCTCAGTTTTTTTTGGTAATGTTTATCAATCGTTTTATGTGTCTTTATTATGCGCTACTGGGGTGGAGTATCCGCATCGAGGTTACACGAGGCGGCTACTCCCACACCGGTAGCCTATTTTCTCCTCTCGACTCACTCTTCGGCGCGCAGCTGCTCGGAGCGCGTGCCCTCGTCACGACGATCCTGCGTCCGCGCATGCACAACAGCAAGGCCCGCGCGTCTGCTCCGGGGCGCGCACAGGCGCGGGCCGTGTGTTCGCGCATTCGCAGGCAGCTGATCGTCGGACGAGGGGCACGCAGTCTACGAGCAGCGCGCCGCCGAAGTGGTGAGTAGGAGGAGAAAATAGGGCTACCGGGGTGTTAGTAGCGCCTGTGTAACCTCAGATGCGGAACTCCACGCCCAGTACCGCATAATAAAATTAGCATAACCGATTGATAAAATTACCAAAAAAACTGCGAGGGGACTGAGGATTAGCCCTTAAAAGGGCTATCCTCAGTCCCATGTGATCCACCTACCACCCGATCCTACCTTATAGTAGATTTGTGTGGTTATTCTCCTTTAAACCCCTTCGACTTGGCCTTTTTTAGTTTTTTTCCCTTCCATTTTACTCCCCACTTCAAAATCTATACTTTTTGAATTTTTCCACATAAAGAGCTCTGTTATGGACTTATTCTCTGCGTAACAAATTGCACTTCGTAGTGACGGTATTATATTCATTGGCGCGTAGGGACGCGGCAAAAAATCCAAATGCAGTGAAAATGGTAAAAAACACATTTGCAAAAAACGTTTTCTTGTCGGGCTTGCTTACAGCTTTCACTGTGCCGCCCCAATGACATGTCTGACTTTAGTATTGGGTTGACTACGATTACGTGGATACCAATTGTATAGGTTTTTATAATGTTTTCATACATTTAAAAAATTAAATCCTCCTTTGCCAAATTTTTTTTTTATGTTTCCATCTCTGGCGGCAAAAGCTTTTTATATTTGGTTTACGGGAGTCTGTGGTGGTGTCCTATTTTGTGCGACTTGTGATGGGTTTTCATTGCTATCATTTTTAGGATGGTTCAGACCTTTGATGCCTTTTTTATTAGTTTTTATATTTTCCAAAATGGCAAAAAAATTTCATTTTTGCTTGACGATATTTTCTGTTACGGGGTTAACGCAGCTGAAAAAACGTTATTATAGTTTTGATAGATGGACATTCTTTTCGGTACGCGGTGATACCGATATTGTTTATGATTTTTACTGTTTATTAAATTAATATCATTCTAGGAAAGGGGGGGTGATTAGAATTTATTACTTTTTTTTTACTTTTCTTTACATTTTCAGACTCCCTAGGGTACTGTAACCCTAGTTTGTCCCTGATCGATCCTCCATATACTGCCATACTGCAAAGTGGCAGTATATTGGGATTTTGTTTTTTTGTTTTTTTTTTTTGTTTTATTTTTTACCATCATTACAGTACGTGCGATAGCACATTGTAATGACTGGGTTAAACGGAAACAACTTCGGGCCGTCGTGAGACCCGAAGCTGTTCATGGCCAAACAGATCACCGCTCCCCATGACGTAATAGGGGAGCAGCGATCCGCGGCAATATGGGCGCAATATCAGCGCAATCTTTTGGAGCCCCGGCACATTGCGGTTCCCCGCGAGCCCTCTCCATGCCCGGATACCCGGCGCGCGCCGTACTAGTATCGGGAAGGGTTTAATGTGTCCACTGCAGAGCCTCTCTTTCATGTAATGTCCACAGCGGGCCCCATTTTTAATGAAATGTCCACACGGTAGCCCTCCTTTAATGAATGTCTGTGCAGAGCCCCTTGTAATGAAATGTCCCCTGCAGTGCCTCCCTTCCACCCTTCCCCTTTATTGTATGTCTATGCAGGAGACCCCTTAAAAAACCCACACGATGTCCTCACTTACTGCTTCTTTCTCCACAGCTCGTCCTTCTTCCCGCCGCACGAGCACGCACCTATGACATCCACCCCGCCGTGGACAACCGTGTGTACATCATGATTTGTGTGCACAGCTGAAGAAGACGAAGCCGCGGGAGAAGAAGCCGAAGATGTTGGGCAATTTACTTAACTTCCTGCGTGAATCCCGAAAGTGCATTGTCCACCGAGACAATGCACATCAGGCCGCGTTCAATAAACATTGTGCGTCCGATTTCCTGCATGTGTCCCCCCCCATTCTTTCTGTCACATGAAAGACTGGCGCGATGCACCCAAATCCCAGCACGTGAGTCCCTGAAAACATCTGAAAACCCGACGAAAATGCGCCCGAGGGACACTTAGTAAATAAGCTCCATTGTTTTTTTTTAACATGCAACTTCACTGGCACCCGCGGCCCGAGAACGGGTGTCCTGGGTCGTGGCCACATAGTATTTAACAGAAGGGAGGGCAGGGCTGCCCCAAGATGCCGCCCCCACGATGAAGCAGCAGCGCTGCCGCCGGAGGCCACTTTCTCAAGTTGCCTCATGGGTGGTGCACCCCTGGATGTAGGATATAGGTTTGTTCACTTGCATCAATGGATTGATCAACAGCAGACCAGGGTGTTATACACAACCTTGGCAAGGGCTATTATACTAATATTGGACAGATCTTTCCTGCATAAACGGTTAAACCTGGACTACATTCCATAATGTAGAATTTAAAGATAATGTTCCATCAAAATGAAGCATGGTAACTCTTTAGGAAGGCTATGCTTTATCTGTCTACAACAGAGGAAATATAGCATTAAAATCAAGCATGATAAACTTACTTATAGAGCCATGCACTGTGACTGTGGTAGACACCACACCAAAACCAATATTAATACTTAATACTGTACCAGAGCTAAGCTTACTACATAAAAACAGGACCAGAATCAAGCTTATTACAGAAGCAAAACCATAATTACTACAGAGATACAGGACCAGAACCAAGATTACTACATATATACAGCACCAGAAGGAAACATCAGACAGACAGTCCTATATGGTAGCAAATTATCACAGTCTGATGCTGATGATTAATCTGGTGCTGTATAAGACTGTCTCCATTTAGGTTGCCCTCATAGGATAACAAAGAGTCACAGCACAAGGGATATGCCACAGAATATTGTGAGCTCATAGGTAATTCTAGCTCTTTCAGTAAATCTAGTGACCGATGACATATTTGATAACAGAATTTCTCCTTTTCTTCTTCTGGCCACCATGTCAGTTTCTTCCCACCATGACTCATGCCTGGAGATCTAGCAGCACAAAAGTTTTAGCAACTTCCTAACTTAATACTGTTCTGCTCACAGTAGCCAATATAGGAACAGTGCCCCCACAATAGCTAATATAGTAACTTGGGCCTCAAAGTAGCCAATATAGTCACAAGGGCCGTACAGTAGTCAATACATTCTTAGAAGCCACAGTGTCTCCCACAGCAGCCAATAGTTAAAGTGTTCCCCACAGAAGCCAAAAGCCCCAGTGTCCCCCAAGTCCTGTTGCCCCCTACATAAGCCAAGTCCCAGTACAACAGTAGCTACAACAGTGGCCATTAGTCATATTGCCTTCCCCCCCAATAGCCATTACTCATTTCACCCCACACCCACAGTAATTATTAAGCATACACCCCCACCCTAGCCTATAGGTCCCACCAACCTCCCCCCAAATAGTGAAAGTACACCTATAAATAAAGGAAAAAAATAAAATACCTACCTCTTTCCACTCTTCTCTCTGCTCCAGAGCTGTGTTGCAGGTGATGCTTGATGGCATGTCTGCCGGCGCCAGGTCAGGTACAGTCATAGGCCTCAGCAGCTATGCTAGGAGAAGGTGTGTGACAGCCACAGGGTAAGGGGGGTCCGCAGCTGCCACACTTCATAATAACAGCATCTGCCCCATACACTGGACCCAAGTTATCTGCACAGCACAAATGCTGTGATTTAGAATAGTGACAGCCACGGACCCTCTTCTCACTGCGGGCCCGGTCACACCCCTGCGTCCTTGGTTGTTATACTCCTATGAGACCTATATATATTTTTCAGGAGGATGTGTATCAGGATTGGTTTATGTATTACTGTTGCGAACCAACACCACAGCTGCAGAAATATTCAAATATTATAAGTCAGGTAAAGTAGACTTGACATTTCATGACTAGACGGCTTTCTGGTTTCACTACTGGGGTCAAAGAGGTTTCATCAGAATGTGACTCTACGATTCAGTCATAGAGGAATGTTGGCTGACCGAAAAATTGTCAGCTGAGTATAATACAATTTTTAAAGATGTGATTATTGTAACTAACCCCTTAACACTGCCCCCCTCATTCAAGTTTGTATTTCCATTTATTACAACAATTCAAAATCTGTAACTTTTGGGAACTTGTTATCTGCAAATTCCTAGTGGCCAATTTAATATCCTATGCAATATGTTCTGGGAACAATTCCAAAGATAGTGTAATAAAAGTCAGGGCCTGTGTTTTCTTACAGGTTTTCAATCAGGTTTATCGTCAGGCGTTTGTGATTATTTCAGGGCTTTTACGCCATTTTTATGGCATAGAAGTCCTGATAAATATCCTCCAAATGGTGAAGTAAAATAAGATGAACTTGAAGATGCATTCATAGATCATCATTTCCATATTGCAGCCTCCTCTCCTCTGGATGCAGATAGAGTTACATGCAATGTTAATGCTTGGAGCTGTCAACACCCCTGTGTGCAGTACAGGCAGACAGGCGCACTGTGATGATGTCATGCCAGCATCAATGACATAATAACCGTTTTTTTTAACAAAGAAAGGGGGAGCATAGAGGGGGCACTAGATAAGAGACGGGGCAACAATAGGAAGGGGTATAACGGGAGGGGGAGGGGGCACAATGTGATTATGGGTACAGAAAGGAGGCCATTATCAGTGGGGTGATAAATTATTGGACTTACTAAGCGGAAGACCAGAAGTAAATGGGGGATTTTATGTGAGGGCCAATAGAATATGAGGTATTATGAGTGAAAAAAAAAATAGCAGCACAATCCAATAGAGAATTAAAGGGGTGCTATCCGATACCCTCCCCGAGAAAAGTAAAAAATACCTTATACACAGAAAATAGGTGGATATACAGTGAAAATGGGGTATCATGGGGGCTAAAGAAAGGGGCAAGTAGTATTATAAGGAGAACCTAAAATGAAGGGCAATTTTTGTGAGATTGCAACAGGAAGTAGGTTGTTGGTGGTCCGCATTAGTGAGCATTGTCTAAGGGGGAATGATACAGTATGAAGGGATTGCCATGGGAGAGGAGGTATTAGATAACGGGGGCCACAACAAAAGGGGCATTATACATGTGGGATATTGCAGGAAGGGTACATTATGCTATATGTGGGCCACAAAGTACTGTACTACTCGGGAATATTAGGGGGTGGGGTAAGGGGAAAAGCCAAGGGTGCAGCTGAGGGTGCCACATCATTCTACATCACAAAAGTTTTGAGGTATGGACTTCTCTGGTGGTTGTATCTCACTAGCTCAATTCCTTGGCCTGCATAGCCTTTAACTATTACAGCACATGTGAGTAAAAGGATAATCACATTAAAGTAAATGTAAATTCTCTGAGGATATGGATGCAGAGCACAAATGTAGTCTTATATACTCCTAAGTGAGACTACTGTCTAAAGGTAGGTCACAGACTACAGTTGAATTACAGGAGCCACTTCATAGATATTAGACAGACGGCCATCACTTTCAGTACCTTACGGAATGAACAGAATGGTTAAAAAAAAACTTACCATAACAGAACTTTTTAATTGGTACTAATTTGGGGTACAAATTACTTTTTTTTACTGCTTTTAACTACATTTGTTTTGGAAGCAAGGAATAAAAAAATGGAAACTATGGCATTGTTTTTTTTATTCTCTTCACATAACATAATTTCCTCTGAGCAATGGCCATTACAGACACACCAAGACCAATTTTATAATAGATGGTTTATTATCTATCTTCTTTACACAATATATAATAACTTATTGGGAAAAGGGTGATTTTTTGCTTTTATTTTTTCTAATATTTACAAAAAAAATTTTTTTTTTTAAATGTCTTACTTGGGACCTACACATGTGATACCTTGATTGCTTCTATAATATACTGCATTACTTCTGTAGTGTTTTGTAACTCAGTTTTACAGTCTGGGTCTAATAGGATTCTGTAGTTGGCAGACCCAGTGGCCAATATGATTAGGTCCCACTGCCATGACAACTTGATGATGCTGCTCACACAATTTTGCTGTTGAATCCAGCCTACGATCATTTTCTTGGTTGCTTTACTCTAACAGTAGAATAACAGAAAAGGATAGTGCAGATCAGAAAATAGCCTTTCCTAGTTTATTATACTCCTCATCTTTACCGGAAATAAGTTCTTGGTTAATACATCTGGCTGTCCTGGACATATTTCTTTTGACATGTCTGTGGCTTGAAGCCAGACTAGAAGGAAGTACCCAACTTCTAATATCTGAACATGTTCATATCTATTGCTGTCTCTCACGCTTTTCTCTTCCTCTTTCACATGACCGACTTCTAGAAAGCAGATCCCTGACATAATTTTTTTTACTCATAATGTACAAGAAGCAGGATGATCGATTCAGTTTTGTTTAGGAGCTATTTAATTGGTCACTGTTCAATTTTACATTTGTCTTTGCCTGTGACCAATATAATTGTCACTGTTGAGGAAACTCAGTGGCAAAGTTACAACAATCATTTCTGCCACAAAATCTAGTGTTCATGTGTCTGTGATCTCTGTCAGATTGCTTGTATGTGCTGCTATAAACCACTATAGACTTTCCCATTATACTTCTGTGCGTGGTAGTAAAGTGTTAACTGCAGGATGGATTCAAGCAATGAGTCCTTTGGTGTGATTAATTATGTATGGGAACAGGGAAGGGGGGTTGACTTGTGCATGGGACTCTTGGACGTTTTCAAGTCTTACATTCCTGAAATTCACCTGCAGGGCCTTATAGTCTCGTCTTCCGCTCTGGGCTCCAATCCATATTTATTAACCAATATGAGTGGTAGAAATGAGCCAAAGAAAACAAAAGGGGGAAGGGATGGGAGACATGCATCACACATTACATGATTTTCTGATTTCCCAGTAAACCAGTTCAGAGCAGGTGACAAGTCAAGACAGATTCTACAAGGGAGCTCTCCATACTCTTCTCTGCACCTGGTGGATTCTTGTTGACCATTGAATAATTTTCTGATCTCATCTCAGAAAAATGATGCTAGTAGAAGCTACATTGTACTGCAAAGACCAAAGCTTGCACCAAACAGGTCTACATTGCTTATTGTCCTGTACATTACAAATTTGCATTATACTACATGTTATGGCGCTTTCACAGACAGCTGGTCAGGTGAGCAAGCATACCTACAAGTGCTTGCTCCTGTACAGGGCTGTTTCTACCACAAAGTGGAATATGTGACCACCGTATTGCCATCAATTCAGAGCAGTTTGGATGGAACACCTGTGATCTCCACCTGCTCCAAATTATTAATTAATCAATAGCATCCTTTAAGATAATGATATTGATAACAAGAGCATTGCACAGAACTAGGAGCTCTTTGGTGTCGCCCTTTTTGGGACCCAGCAGTGCAATCAGTCCATTATGCTGATGATGTCATTAGCAGATCCAGGAGTCAGCAGTTAGAGACTGGATGGCATGCTACCTAATAACTTGCTATCGAAACAAAGTGGCCCTTTTATAACATCATAAATAACATTATAATTAGGGTGCATGGCCAGCTAATGGTGGAGTAGGATGCACACAGACCGAGCTCCTGCACCACCCGCAAGAATACTGCTGCTCCTCTTATCTCTCTGTGCTTATGAGATCCCGGTCCAGAAAACAGGCACAATGGGCACCCGACTCCAATGGCATTAAAAGCTTTCTGCGCAGCTCTCGAGCGGATCCCTTTGTGTCCCCTAGTACCGATATGGTGTCACCACGTGCGCCGGCCTCCCCTTCCATCAGCCAGGACCTGGTCATGCTACCTTCCTCTCTAGTACCTTCAGTTGCCTTCGAGGGTGCCTCATCGGCTAGCCAGCCTTCCCCCAGTGCTTCAGTGACTGATACTGGAAAGAACATCTGCAAGCCATCCTGACCCACCAGGGCCTGTAGGGCCTTATTAAGCGCATAGAGGACTCGCACTAAAAGGTGGTGGAGGAGGTAAAGTGGAATGTGGCTCACATTCTGTGGAGAGTTGAGAACTTGGAACATGCCTTGGAGGCTGCTACAGCCCTTATAGATGAACACCAACTTGTCTTCCAAGAGCACAAAGCACAGTTGCTCACTATACACGCGCACCTGGAGGACATTGAAAATCGCCTTAGGCTAAACAATATGCGGCCTGTCTGAGGATATACCCCCCAGGACGTGGACTCTGTGGTCACTCAGCTCTTCCAGGAGCTCCTGGGTTCTTCCGCTAAACATAGATTGGAAATGGACAGGGTGCACTGGGCCCAGAAACATCGAAAAAGGAGGCCATCCTGAGGGTTGCCAGAGATAAGCAGGTGATATACGCACCTTGCAGCTACGCAGGGCTTTCAGGGCCCTCACACCGGTTTTGAGTGAGAGAGAAATTCCAAATGGATGGGGGTTCCTCTTCCAGCTTCATGCTAAGAAAGGGGATAAAATGGTTGACTTTAATTACTTGGAAGATCTGCCTACATTTTCGGGGACTTTCAAGTTGCTGCAAATTTCCTTGCAAGAATGGCCATCCTTGTGTGTTCTGCCACCAGTTCCGTCATGAGCCACGTGGAAGGGGGTGCAGAAGTCAAGATCCCAGAGGCACACCGCCGGCTGCCTCCCCAGTCACAGGCTGAACGAGTCATTGCACCAGGCCTTCTCCCCCACATGTGGGGTTGCCGGCCGTTGCCGGGTCACGATAGGGCCTTCTGTTTGGGGGGACGCTTTGGGTGGCTCAAAGCCATGGAGCCATGATATTCATGATACATAATGTTGTACTTCTTGCTTCTTTTCAGTTATGTCTACAAGAAGAGGTTTGGTACCCTTTCATAAGCACTGTTACCTAATATCTAACGTTAATATGGGTCATTGTATTCTTCTATTGTTTTAGCAGTGTTTTTACTACATTATATAGAGTCATAACGCGGGTTGGCCGGGGCAGGGTTCATGCAATCTTTAGATTAGTTAGGATCTGGTCTGGCCAATAGACTTCGGCATTTCAGTTTTCCACTCAGATTGCAAGCTTTTCTAGCTTTGGCTTTGTTGCACAGTTATAGTGTTTCTATTAGTGCGTAGTGTTGGTCTGTCTGGGTTTTGTGTTCTGTGTTGTTGTTTTTTTGTACATTTCCTAGTGTTTCAGGTGGTGACATCATAACATTAAACATGTTTACCACGAGTTTCTGCTCCAACAATGTAAGAGGCCTTAATAACACCAGTAAGAAGGGTGAAATTATGTATCACCTACATAGACATTAGGATAAATGGCATCATTCCATGAGTCCCATAGAGCTAAGGGGGTGTCCACAGCCTTTTACAACTCCTTCTCTCCTCAGATCATAGATCCCCGATCAGACTTGGAAGGCAGATCCCTTTTTCTGAAGGTAGGATGGGCAGGGTACCACCAGGTCGCTCCACAGCTGCCACTTTGTTTGCAGCGGTGGCCAAGGAAAGTACAGAATCATAAAGCTTGAAGCGCAGTCAGGGGCAGGCTGCAGGTCGAGACAGGCGACACAGGATCAAAGTCAGAAGCAAGTAGGAGGTCACAACAGGAATTGCAAAATCCTAGGTACACAACAGGAAGCTTTCTTTCTCTAGGGCACAAGGCTCAAAGATCCGGAAGGGGTCAAAGGAAGGGGGTGGCTACTTCTCAGGTCAGGTGGCCAGCAGCACCAATAAGCAGTGCACAGACACTTTAAATATTGCAGGAGGACTGCGCAACGCTAATTGGTGCTGCTGGCCACCTAACCTGAGAAGTAGCCAGCCCCTTCCATTGACCCCTGCTGGATCTTTGAGCCTTGTGCCCTACAGAAAGCTTCTTGTTGTGTGGCGCACAAGCCCTTTAAATCTCGGTGAGCCAGATGCAGGAAACACCATTGAGACTACTTCACTGATACATACAGCCAGAACCCAGAAATCCCCACTGTGTTTTTGGGAAACAATGGCAAAAAGGCCATCGACGGGGTGGGGCTTTTTGGAAGCTACATTGCGTAGCCAGCTGTGCTGACTTGATTATGGTCCTTTATCACAATCCCAGAACGGATCTTAGGGTGAATGGCATCCTCTCTGACTTTTTCCCTGTCCATAACAGGACCAGACAGAGGTGCCCCCTGTCCCCACTACTGTGTATATTGGCAACGGAGCCCCTAGCTAATGCCATCAGAGGAAACAAGGTCGGTGACAGTGGGGGCACTGGTGGAGGGGAGTTTAGTTGTGGGAGGTCAGGAACCAGCGGATCAAGAGCTTGACAGAACCCCTGAAGGTCTTTCAAGGAGCAAAAACAAAATATTTCGCCATCTTTACGAGCCGACAAGGTGAAGGGGAACCCCTAATGATAGGGAATATTCTGTTTCTAAGAAATAGGAAGCAGTGGGTATAGATCCTTATACGTTGCATTGTCACCAAGGCGAGGTCCTGGAACAATTAGACCTGAGCGCCTTCAAACTCTATACTGTGTAACATGCGCCTTCATCATAATCTCTGTAACACAGCACATGTCCTTCAGCCTATTAGTAGCCCCTGTGGGCTCTGTACAGCTTTATAGAAGTATCTGGGTGGTTCTCTAGCACTGAATTGAAGATTGTCTGTAAAATAGTGGGAACGTCTTCCTCGCTAGCTGATTCAGGGACCCCTCTAACCTTTATGTTGTGGCGCCTGCCACTGTTGTATAGATCTTCAACATGGTCCCGCAACTCTTGAATAGCTTTATCTTGGACAGCCAGGAAAGTTGGCACATTTTGGCATTAGCGTGGTCATCCTTAAGCAAATTGACTCTTGGCATATTTCCACTATAACTGATATCCATGCTTCTTTAACCTCAGAGACCAGCATCCGGAAGTCTGAATTTGTGGGAAGTTGAGGTACATGCGACCACCAGTCTGTCGGTACCTGTACCAGTGGGTCTGCGTCTAAAGAGTGTTCAGAGCTGGGTGACCATGTCTGGGAAGGGCCAGGGGGGACGAAAAGCATGAGGGATAGAGTTATATTCCGCTGCACCCTTATTGGATGATAGAGCCCTGCACTGGAGAGATTGCCGCTGTAGTAAAGGGGAGGCTAGTGGGAGATGACTGCCAAACCCGGGCTAGGCAGCAGGCCTACTGGACCCTCTTGGGGGGGGCTCCAATACTGCAATAGGTACAGGGGGGGTAAATACCTGAGTTCGGCGCCCGGTCTTCAATTTCCACCAGGCTGCCAAGATGAGGTTGGGTCTGGTGGCGCACACTGCAGGGGAGTTTGCCTGCCGAGTCAGCGGAGGAAAGGCAGGCCCAGTGACTGTGTCACCCACTGGCGCCATCTTGGCTGCAAATGCTCTTGTCTCCCGGAGAAGAAAATCTGCCATTTTGCGCAGGCTTGGGTTTTGCTGACAGTCTGTCGGCATGCCTGATTTCTTCCCCTTTCGTTTGTTGCCCACAGCTGGTGGAATGGTAGCAGGAGTGTAGCTTTTGTGGCTGGGTTAAGCAGAGTGCCACTAGTGCTCGTCTGCCTCAGTCGTCTACCAGACACGCCCCCTCTTACAATGCATTATTAACGTAGCAGCCAGAAACCAATCAACCAAAACCCTAGACATCTATGACACCCAGTCACAGCACACAATATCTCACCATACTGTGACTGACATGTCCTATATTTGGATGTTTTTTTTTATTAAGCAGTCACTCAGCTTTAAATGGAGAGGGGAGGGATGATAAGCGCTCACCCTTCTTCCTCCTGCACTGGGCTGTATGCATTTGTGTACATGAGGCCTAATGTTGACCAACTCATACATGGTGCAAAGTACACCTTAAAGAAAACCTACCATCTCGGATCTAGCTATTAAAGTAGATCCGGTGGTAGATTCAACTAATAAATGCCATCGTAGCCCTACGGCTAATTCTTTAGTGGCCGTTGCATTTGGCAAAGTTTTATTACCCTAATTTGCTAATTTTTGAAAGAGTCTACTGGGGAGTGGAGTACCCGGAGCTGAGGCTACACAGCACGGCTACTCCACGCCCCAGTAGCCTCTTTCGATCCTCCTACTATGTCACCTACTTTAGCGCGTAGCTCTTGGTAGCTCTGAAAAGACTCTGTACGCAGAGCCGGTGGCTGCGCGTACTCGGGTCTGCAGCCAGAGCTACTGTGATCAGTGGTCAGAGTGATCAGATCTGTGCGTTATAACAAGCCGTGTACCTGTGTGACCATGGTCAGAATTCTGTCCACTGGTAGTAAACATAGATGTTCGTATAGAGAGGCAGCCAGCAGAGATCTAGAAAACTGTGAGTAATTTATACAGAAAGTATTTTGAAAAATTATTTAACCTTTCCCTTTTTTAAACAATATCCATCAGGATTTTGGAAATGGAAATACCCTTTTATGGGTGCACATGATGTACAATACTGCTATTTGACAGGCCTAAGACTTGAAGCTAAATGCGGTTTGGAAAATGTATTTTTTTCTTATCCTTTTTTGCTATATAGATGCATATGTATGGTACCCAACTAGTGTCAATTTCGTATCTGTCTTTATTTAAATCACTTTTTACCGTAGCTATACAGCCACAAGTGCTTAGTAAAAGGAAATGAAAACCACACTGACTTTTGTGTACAGACTGCCACCAGCCTCTACTTCATGAATTTGAGGAGGGCATCTATACAGCCTGCGTTTAAGATATAAATTCTACCTTAGTGAGACTGCAGTGTGTTACAAAAGTATTCATAACTTTATTTCATATTTACTCATTTTTAAAGCCACAAACCTAAATGTATTTTACTGAATACATATGTGATAGAGCAACACGAGTATCTAATATATAAAGAGTGTAATGTGTGGTGCTAAAGTAATCTGGAGCATGGACCGTGCAGTTTACACATCATCAATTTTGGCAGTCAGCCTCTTCTGGAGCTCGCGAACGTCATATGACTAGTCAGTGATGGCAAACCTTTTGGAGCACTAGTGCCACAATCTCAGACCAATACCATTTACATTTCATAAAGTTCCATGCATGACATTTAAAGTAGTAATCTTATTGATCACTGCCGGTATCACAAGTTTCGAATCGCATAGGGCGTCCTAGTTCACCATAACGTGATTGCAAATTGTGATTGTTGGCTTCCTTCACAGGTGCCCGGAGAGAGCGAATCAGTGTATAGAGAAGAGACTCCCAATGATAACCGCCATATATCTAGCACAAACCTCTCGCTCCTCCTGAGGTTGTGGGCAGCCAGACATATGCTGTAAAGTGCTGCTGGAGATGGCACGTCCGGGCTGGCACGTCCTGACTTATGTTCCTTGTACCACACACGAGGAGCTTTGACCTTGGACTGGCAAACTCGCTGTTTGGCATGAAGGCCTGGGTGCCAGCACCAAAAGGTCTCTAATGCGTAACTCTGCGACACCGTGCCATAGTTCGCCACCACTGTACGGTTTGTGAGCGACATTTCACCTTGCGCTTTCCAAATACACTTATTAACACCATATACAGGACCAAATTGCTGCTGCTGCTGTTGCTTGTATAAGCTGAGCTTTTATAGTTACTATTTTCCACAGTGCTAATATGACTCTTACTTTGGTTGTATACGCAAAGGCATGTTGTATTACACCATTCGTGTGGGTAGATGGATAGGATACAAAAGATGGTAGATGATAGAAAGGATACAGAGGAGGGGTGGAGATCTTATATCAAGAATGGTTTGAAGGAGAAACAGTCCGTTTGCTTGCGCCTCGTTCCGGCATGGCGGAAACCATCAAGGATCAGCTGTAAATTTTATAAACAGCTGTGCGAACAGAGATGCTATACACCGAGGGCATGCTGGCTAAATCCTAAGGGAGCCGGCTGGGGTATTATACAGTGGGGCTGGCTATCACACGAGGACACGGGCTGGCTATAATACAATGGACTGGCTGGCTATAAACAGGGACTGGTGGGGCTATATCACAGGGGCTGGCAGTGCTATATAAAGGGGACTAGGTGTGCTAATATACAAACGGGGCTGGCTATCTATACAGGGACGCTGGCTTCATACAGGGTATGGCTATACCACGGGGACTGGGCTGCCTATAATACAGGGGCTGGCTGCTATATATAGGGGATCTGGGGTTGGCTACTTTAGTGGCTGCTATTTGGGACTAGGAGGTTCTAATATATCAGTGGCTTGCTGGTTAGTACAGGGGCTGCAGGCTATATATAGTGGAACATTGGCTTTCTAGAATCTTTGTGCAGTGGGCTATTTACTGGTGAGGCTGGGTGACCAATGCCACTATTCCACCCAGGATTACTACTTGAGAATCCAGGTGTTTTCCTGTTTTTTTTGTTGGTAAATTAATGGGGCTCAGCTTTTTGGCTTTGGCTTATACTCAGGTATATACGACTAATATTCACAATGCCATTAATCAAGGAAACAAGCAGAAAATGCCAATGGACAGTGAGATGGCTGAAAAAACTGATTTGCGCCCTGTTTTCCTTGGTAGGCTGGCTTTTACTGCTTTCACTGTTGACCCCATGACGTTTTTTTTGTGGGTTGGTATGATCACGAGAGATACTAATTGAATAGTTTTTAACCCCTTAACGCAATCTGCTCCTAGCTCTACTGCGGCGAGTTATACGGGATGTATAGAGGGCTCCGGCTGAGTCCGCTTCAATACAGAGTGGGTTTTTTTGCATTTGCAACAAACCCCCCCTCTAATAACGCGTCGGTGCTTGCCCGATCGCGGTCTATTAACCTCTAAACACCGCCGCAAAAGTTGCCGGCGGTGTTTAACAAGACGGCGGCCGCGCGGGGGCGCCGCCATTTTTTTCGATCGCCCGTCCCCGAACGTCATGGGGGCGGCGATCGTTACCATGTTGTGGGATGTCTCGGTGCTCTCCTTCTCCTTCTTTTTGTACACCGACGGCTACTGGTTATAGCCAGTGTCGTTACATGAGCCCAGTGGCTCATGGTCCCATTGTATGACCTGCAAAAATGCCATATCTTGCATTACTAGTATTGCAGTAGTGGTAGGCGCAAGTCTTGACTACCATCTAGCGGTTAATGTACCCTTAAGAGGGGTCTAAAGAATATAGAAAAGCAAAAAAGAAAAAAAAGTTTAAAAATAAAAATTAATAAACTATTAAAAATATCTATCAAATAATAAAAACTTGTTACTGCCGCATGGTTGACCTCCGGCGGGAAAGGCGCCCAATGTCCGGACATGCTACTTTACAACACCTGTTACTAACATAAAAATGAGTCAAAATGATCGCATTTCACTCGCGTTGTCAGTTGCTATTACATCGATACGAATGACTGCTACGCTCAAAAATGGTAGCAATTAAAAAACGTCGCCTCTTTGCAAAAATGCCCCTCACACACCCGAAGCGCTGGGGGCGCGGGCGGCGGCTCCTGCCTGGGTCTAACGTCGGGCGGATCGGCCTCTGGCTCCCGCGCGTGGATGACAGAGGGGGCGTGGCCGAAAGTCGAAACCGTCATGAGACCTGCTTACTTCTCAGAGTGAGGCGGCCGCGTTGTCATGGCCGCTCCCTGTCTATCTTCTCGGAAGGGGTGGAGGGTGGCCAGTGCCTAGGTGTTCCTGCAAGCGGTGCTCCAGGCCTCCCCGGTACGGGGTCGTGGCTGCGCTCTCCCCGCCCCTACTGCCGCTCGGATTTCTAACGTTACGTCTTAAGAAATGTATGAATCACCACACATAAAACCTAAATAGAAAATGAAAAGGATGATCTTCGGGGGTGAGGGGGGAACGCCTTGCCCACTCACTACCAGGGACAAAGCCCGGGCAGAAAGAGCGCAGGCTCCCAACCCGAGGAAGAGAAGAAGGAACAGCGGCCGGGGGGGACCGCCGGACCGACCAAGAGAAGTAGCAGGTATTAGAGCGAAGAGTGAAAGGCGTAAAAACTGAGCCCACAGAACGGGAACCACCGCCGCTGCAGTGAGCACGCCTTGGGAGGAGCACTTCCTTAAGTGGGGGGCGTCTTCTCGGTCGCTCTAGTGTTTCGCCTTGTTACCTTTTGGTGCACAACGTGGTCCGGAGCCTCTTTGGGCTGCATGGCGCTCTGTGGCGGCTTGGTGTGGTCCAGCAAGGGAGGCCCCGAGTGGTTTCTAAGGAGGGCGATGAGAAAGGCCTTCAATCACGGAAGGAAAATTTGGGGAGCGCGAGCAGTCTACGAGGAATAGAATCCCGCACACAGGTCGGGATCAGCACTGTACGGAAAATCTTCAAGGTCGGTGGTAGGGATGTGAGTGCGCCGTATCTGTAGACCGGGGGGGACTGACGTGTCGGCTTCGGCAGCAGCATGAGCTGTGCGGCCCTCACGACGAAGCCAAACCCTGCCGGTCTCCCAGTTCCCGAAGCTCAGTGGTCGTAACGCGGCCGAGTCGTCTGGTGTGCCTGCGGAAACCCGGCCCGAGTGTGGAATAAAAAAAAAGGCCAGACAGAGCGGGTATACGGGGGCTCTCTGAGTACGGGGCAGCCGGGCTGCCGCGTGCGGTGCAAGAGGGAGATGGGGTCCGGTACATTCTCAGTCTCGGCAAAAGGGCAACAGGAGGGGGGAAGGCGGGAATAACGTGGGATCGAGGGGGAGAGGACGAGGACAGGGGAGAGGCTGCAAGACGAGCAGGGGAGGAGGGGGACGGTGTTTATTAATATATATGTTCTCAGTAAAGGGGGTGATTTGAATTTTTTGTTTTTTAAAAATGTTTTTATTCTTTACATTTTTAACGCGTTAGGACCGGGCCTTTCCTGTTTTTCATGTCCATTTTTCACTCCCCACCTCAAAAATCTTGACTTTTTTATTTTTACACGTAAAGAGCTGTGTGAGGCTTGTTTTCTGCATACAAATTGACTTCATAGTGAATATTGAATGTGGTATGATATTCCATGCCGTTGTACGGGAAGCGGGAAAAAAAATTCCAATGTAGTGAAATGGGAAAAAAACCGCATTGCGCCATTTTCCTGTGGCTTGGATTTATGGTTTTCACTGAGCGCCCCAAATGACATGCCTACTTATTCTTTGGGTTGCTAGATACTGTGGGTACCAAAATTGTATAGGTTTTATAATGTTTTAATACATTTACAAAAATTAAACCTCCTGTCAATTTTTTTTTTATTTTGCCATCTTCTGGCGCTAATAACTTTTTTATACTTTGCTGTACGGAGCTGTTGGTGGTTCATTTTTTGTGACATTTGATAATTTTCAATGATATCATTTTTAGGACTGTAAGACCTTTTGATCACTTTTATAGATTTTTTTTATATTTTTCAAAATGGCAAAAAAAATGCCATTTTTACTTGGGTGCTATTTTCATATGGGGCTAATGCATTGAAAGAGACCGTTAATATTTGATAGATCGGGCATTTTCGTACGCATTGATACCCAATGTGTTTATGATTTTACTGTTTATTTATATTTTCAGTTCTAGGGAAAGGGAGTGATTTGAATTTTTAGTTTTTTTTATTTATATATTTTTTAACTTTTTTCTATTTTTATTTTACTATTTTCAAACCCTAGGGGACGTTTAACCCTAGGTTGTCTGATCGATCCTCTCATATACTGCCATACTGTAGTATGGCAGTATATGGGGATTTACCTCCTCATTCATTACAATGTAATGCAGCACATTGTAATGAAGGGGTTAAAACGAAATAGCCTCGGGTCTTCAAAAGACCCGAGGCTACCATGGAAACGGATCGCCGCTCTCACGGGGAGCGACGATCCTAGCCAAGATGGCGGCGCCCATTTTTGAGGATGCCGGCAGCTAGGACCAATCGCGGGTGTTACCGGTAAGTCTTTGCTGCAATATGCAGCAAAGACTTACCGGCTATGGAGAGGGCTCAGCCCGTGAGCCCTCTCCATGCAACGGGAACCCGACCGCCGCCGAGAATACACGGCGGGCGGTCGCGAACCAGTTAAATTTTCAATTTTTTTTACTATTTTTCAGATTACCTAGGGTACTTTAACCCTAGGTCAATGATGGAGAACCTTTTGGAGACAGAGTGCCCAAACTACAACCAAAACCCATTTGTATGTCGCAAAGTGCCAAAATGACAATTTAAAAAGTATCACAGTTTTTAATCATATTGGTGTCTGAGTTCACCAACACAATAGAAAGATGATGGAGAAATTTGGATTGTAGCTTCCCTCCAGGGTCCTCTGAAGAGGAAGAATCAGGAGACCCAGAGCAGGAGCTCAAATGACAATACATCTTTATCCACACCATCTCACTACTCCTGTATTCCTGGCAGCTAAGGATGTTGCTTTAAAATAGTGCTGAGCTATTGAATCGTTTCTGGCAAACTCTGTGTTAGTGTGAAGGCCTGGGTGCCCACAAAAAGGGCTATGAGTGCCACCTCTGGCACCAGTGCCATAGGTTCGCCACCACTGCCCTAGGTTGTTTGATTGATGCTACCATATATTGCCATACTACAGTATTTTACTTCTCAATTACTACAATGTGGCACTGGCACATTGTAACAAATAGACAGAAAATATACAGATCGTGCTCCCCAATGATGTCACGGGGGGCAACGATCTAAGGAAATATGGTAGCGCCCTGCTATCAGTGTTTCAGCAAACACCATTCTTATATGGAGAGGGCTCAGCCCGTGGGGGGGGGGGGTGTTAAACTTTTAAATGTTTTTACTTTTTTTTTTACTATTATTTCAGGCCCCCTAGGCTACATTTACAGTGGAGGGTCTGATTGCTCATACAATATACTGAAGTACAACTGTATTGCAGTAGATTGAAATTCTACAGCTAATCTCTAATAGCCTGCCTTCGGTTATAGGGGGTCTACCAGCTCCCAAATCACCCCAAGTAAAATAAGTATACAACTTTCTGGGTTTCAAGCCACCTATCATTTTAGATAAAGGTCAGTTTTTATCTTGATGTAAATGAGCACTACCAGGAGTGGGGCTCTGCCTGCTGGTGCAAAGGAGGTCTTAAGGGGTACATCTGGTTAGTGCAGGATATGCATAGAAAGAAGTAAACAATGACAGATGACTGATGAAAAAAGAATTTTCTCCAAAATCATCATTTGATCACAGATCATTTGATCAAAGATATGTGTGGAAATCATAGAAAATGTAGAAACTCAATGGAATATTTGCCTAGTTTGCCCCGGTGTGCACCACAACTTCATGTATTGGTATAGGCTCCTACACACGCTTGTACAACCGTCAAAGATTATTTGGAGCAATCCACTACCATGAAAACAATATTTAAAGAAAATGGTTATCCCAATACATTAATTGACCAAACTTACAAGAACAATTTAAATAGTATTAAAACATGTACAAAAACGGGAAAAGGAAATAACAACATAAAATCTTTGTTCCACCCTAACTTTTTGAAAACATATGATAGAAGCAATAGAGAGGTCAGGGAAATCTTGAGCATACACTGGGTTATTTCGATCAAAGATCCATATCTCAAACATATAATACCCAAACAAGCACAAATCACCTTTCATAAGGCAACAACTATAAAGAATGTTATTGCAGATTCCGTTCAAAATTTCCTACTAAACAAACATTACATTGAGTTAGGACCAGTTCAGACAATGTCCCACATCCTCTAGGCATGTTTGGAATTAGCCTCAAACTGATCTATCCTTAAGACCATCATGAATGGCAGAAACAAGGCTAATAGATCTATCATAGATTGGCACAGATATCTGAGGACATACGGTCCATTGTTAATACTAAGCATTTACTTACCTAATGACGAATCCAGGTGATGTAGAAAAGTGGTCTTAACGTCTGCAATAAGATGCGGGAACAAATGTCTCCTGGGAGACACGTCTACAAAGCTCTCCCTGCCAAACTACTGCATGCGCACCTCTACCCGGCAGTTCCACTGACGGTTTACACTGCGGTCCGCCACATTAGCGTACATACACTGCTGCCGGCCATGTGAGTTTGCCTTGGGATTCCTCAGGCAATCAGGTAGAGCACAGAGTGGAGCTTTTCATTTAACAAGGTGGAAGTAATGCCGGATGGCGCAAACCTAATGCCACTCTGCTTATCTGGGTCCCACAGTCCATCACTAGGATGTGGAACTAGCAGTCTTCACATGGGCTAGGCGCACAGCAAGCCTTACACTTACTGTACCCTAATCGGTGTGTTACCCTCTTTTTGCTACCTCCATACATTAGTCCCTCTGAAGAAGCGCAAGAAGCGCAAGACTGCTCTTTAGAGTTAAAAGAGCTGATCTATTCCATTCCTATCTCAGCAATTGATAACTCTCCTTTAGGATTAAAGGCTATTACTCCTTCTGTTAAAAATTTTGATTTGTGTTTTAAGCCTGATCACCAGGAAAAGATTGAACTGTTTATCCTGCCTTATCTACCTGCCAGCATCTTATAAGGACTGCCTTGGCTCAGGGGACATAATCTTATTATTAATGGTACAAAAATGTTATTTTGTACTGGGTAAAGAATGTAATGAAAAGCATAACGCCAGAATTGCCACGTTATCTGAATTCTCTCCACCTACTGAAATATCTGACTTCCATGCAGGGGTGGTGCCAGCATCAGGTGTACCTGGGCAAATGCTCGGGCCCAGATCGGCTCAAATGGCCAAATCTCAGTATATAATAGAACAATGTGGCTCTGTATATAATATAGCCCATGCGGGGGCTGTATATAAAATGGCCATGAGGGGGCTGTTTAGAATGATAAACTAAGGAACATTTAAGGGAACAGGAAACTGTTTTAGCTTCTGCAAAGGGGCCCACTATGGTTCTTTCGCCCAGGGACCTACTGAAACTTGTAGCCGGCCCTGCTTCCACAATGTGTTTAGAGAGTCTAAAACCCTTGCCACCCCATTGTGAGTATGACTGTTTGAGTATGAATTTGTTCCTGGGGCATCTATGCCCAAGAGTTGCCTCTTATACTGTCCATTCCTGAACGTGAGACATTAAAAGAATATTTAGCCAAAATTTTTAGACCCTCAAAAGCTCCTGTCGTGGTAGGGTTTTTATTTGTAAATAAAAAAGGACAGAGGTCTATGTCCGTGTTTAGAGTTACGGGAAATCAATAAGATAACGGTGAGAAACCCCTACCCTTTGCCTTTAATTCCAGACCAGGTGGAGGGAGGACCAAGTGGTTCTCTAAAATTTATTTGAGAGGGGCCTACAATCTCCTGTGGATCAAAGCAGTAGACGAATGGAAAACCACGTTCCATACCAGTAAAGGAGGATTTTGAGAATCTTGTCATCATTCAGTCTCACTAATGGCCCACCCCTTTTTCAAAATGTCATTAATGATGTTTTGGGTAGGGTTTATATATAAATACTGATTGGCAAAGCTTTAAAGATTAGTGGTAAACACTGGACTCCCTATATTGTCCAGGATCAATAGTTCAAAAAAGGCACAATAACCACTATAAATATCTTTCTTTAACATTTTTTTGCTTTATATATTTCTTTCAAATAATCATTTACAAGAATACATCATATGGAAAAAAACATTTTCATCATTCCATTCTGAGGATATACCTCTTGATGGTGTCCTTTGTTATTCAATACAGGTTGTATCAACACAATTCCCTTATAGAGTTGCACTGTACCGTGGCTTGTAGAGATGGTTCACAGTTAATTTTTCCAGAAGGTAAGATTTATTCCATCCGTCACTTCTTTAGCAGAGACAGTGCTCGCATGATTTCTTGTGACGTTGAGGTCACGCCTCCTTCCTCAGACATTGGGTAGGGTTCTAGATAGAGGTGTTCTGGTTTAGATGATATTTTGTTTTACTTCAAGGACATCTCAACTCATTGGGCATAGATAGGAGAGGTCTTACAGATCTTCATAGAGAATGTCTTGCATGCTTAGTCAGAAAAATGTTTATTTTCAGTTCAAGAATTTGCATTTTTGAGGTATATTTTGTCATCTGAGGGGTTCAAGATGGACCCAGGGGATGTCCAAGCGGTGTTGGAGCGGCCAAGGCCTGAGACCTTGAAAGCATTACAAAGGTTTCTGGGCTCCGCCATTTATTATAGGAAATTCATCAAGAATTTTTCTGTTCTTGCTAAACCTATAACTGATTTGACAAAGAAGGGAGTTGATCTCAAGCAGTGGCCTTTGAAAGCAGTGAAGGCTTTTGAAACTCTGAAAATTAGGTTCAGCTCAGCTCCAGTGCTCATCCAACCAGATATGGAGTTGTCCTTTATTGTTGAGGTTGATGCTTCATCAGTGGCAGTGGGTGCCATGCTGTCGCAGGAGAAGGTGGGGCAACTTCATCCTTTTGTCTTATTCTCTAAGAAGTTTTGTCCGGCTGAATCCTACTATGACATTGGTGACTGCGAGTTGTTAGCTATCAAATTGGCCTTGCAGCACTGGAGATAATTTTTGGAGGGTGCTACACAATTTATTTGTACGCTGCAAGACAGGCCCGGTGGGCGTTGTTCTTCGCCCGTTTTAGTTTTTCAGTGACCTATGTTCCCAGCACCAAAAATGTTAGGGAGGATGCTCTGTCTAGGTGGGTAACTCCCAATTATGAATCTGATAAACCTGAAATTGTGCTGAAATGGGAGCTGTGTTGGCAGCCCTGGAAACTGAATCAGCTGGAGATTCTGAAGGCTCAGGACATTGCCCCTAGGGGAAGACAGTGGGGTAAATAGTTTGTTCCAACGACCCTGCAGGGTCAGCTGTAACACGAATTTCATGAATTTCATGGAGGGCGTTTTGTGGCAGGTTGGGAATAAAATTTTCCTTCTCCTGCAGGTACCAATTGACAGACTGAAAGAAAAAAATCAGGATGTTAAACAGTTCCTTTCTTATTTTGTGTCTGATAATCAGGATGATTGAGCAGATTTCTTACCTGAATTTACGCTCAACTAACATGGTTCTTCTGTGGCAGGCTGCTCTCCATTCTTCTGTTTTAATGATATGCAACCTGTTTTTGGGTCCTATTCTGGAGCAAAGTCTTTTGTGCCAGAAAAGGAGTTCTACTATAATAAATTGGAGGATGTTTGGGTCAGGTAAGGAGGAATCTGGTGGCCTGTTCACGGAAAACTAAAATGGTGGATGACACCTTGTGGTAGGTATCCCCGGCTCTGTTCTGTTGGAACTTCTATACCGTATATACCGTGGTGAGAGATTCTTTGAGGTTGTCAATTCCCTTGCATTTTCTCACCACTTTCCTGTCCTCTCTATTGCCCTCCTTCCTAAATTTAGTCTTGGTTGTGTGTTTGTGTGCATGCTGGGATTGATAGTTCTCCAAGTTTTACTTGCAGCAATCTTTTTGCTATGGGGGACTCAAATTTAGTACCCTAGTATTCTTTAGTCCTTTCTCCTACTTTCTGGATAAGTCTTTGTGTTCAGGGAGAGAAGTTGTCGGGTCCAGAGCCAGTCTGGGAAAGCTGGTCATAGAGTATGGACAGTTTTCCCTTCCATGTTTCCCTAGTTCTTGCTGCTCCCTCTACACGGTTTCCTGCATCCGTGTAAACCGTGACAATTATATGTTTAGAAATCCAAGAATGCAGTATTCTTTTACGTAATGTCTGTATAATTACATGGATTGCCATATGCAATATTGCTTGATTAGTTATAAGGAGAACATTCTTCCATATTATAGGTATTATATTTCCAGTTTTGTCAGCCATTTGTATATGTGCAAATGTGGTGACAGATTTCCTTTAAGTTTGTATGTAACAGTTATTAGATTTTGATTTGTTTCTAATTTTTATATCACGGTTAACCAGCACAATGTTACTAAATAAAATTCATTCTTAAATATATATATATGTATATATGTTCAAAAGAAGGTAGACTAATATTACAGTTTTGTTATTCAGAAATTTTACTCTCTAGAACTCAAATAATTTCCTACCATTCTTTCTCCAAGAAAGGATCAAACCTAGTAATTATGAATCCTTCATAAGAATTTAGCCCTGGAGCGCATTCCAAAGTATCAGAAATTGAGGGATGTTGCCTTTTGGACTATAATTATACCTATGCATGTAGACCAGGGTAATCGCAGTTGCCATTTCTAAACACACTCTACTCTCTCATCTCCACAAGAATACTTAAGTACTGAAAAATAATAGGGTTGTAGTGAATAGTAAATAATGTCAAATACTTCCCTATCTACTGTACTTCATGGATAGGTGGTCAATTTCCAAAATTGGATATGCCAAGACAATGAAGAATAGTGAAAAAGAAAAAAGAAAAGTTTTTTCAGCTCACCAACTAATGTTCAGACAATGCCGATTTGAATGTGCCGCCGGTGCACAGACATGCTGTACGGGGAGCAGTCAAATATTCCACGGTACTAACAAAGTAGGGGTCCAGCATCCAGGCAAAATTGAAGTATAAAAATCCACTTTTTATTCAAAAATACATTTAAAAAGTTTAGAGACGTCCCATAACAAGAAAAACTATAGAAAATAGTGAACCCTGTGCTTCCCACAACCTCTGTCCTTGCCTACCTGCTGGCCCGGTGCTAAACCACAGTTAAAAGCTTGACAGCGATCAGTACCCTGGGTACGTGCCCAGAAAAGTCAGAAAGGCAAACAAGAGAGACGAGACAAATAAAAAGGTTGTGTCAAAACCAAGATGGTGGAAAGGTACAAAATTGTAAGTATCATGGGGGCGTGGCCTAGCTATGCTTGTGTGAAGACGCACACCGCTTAGCTCCTCCGTAATCCCAGCACTTTTATTACATTTCGGCTCACCGAATATGGGAAAGGGCTTAAAACAAGCCCCACCTAATGTCAAAGCTAAGGAATTAGAAACAAGTCCTCTATCAAGGAATTGCACTCAAGATCCTCCCCCAGATCTCTCCCAGTTCAATCTGGCACAACGAGCCGCCGTACGATCCCTATAGGATCTACTGAGAGACCACAATCTGCCCTGCAAATGGGGTTTCCCTTTTCTCCTGCACATTCACTCTGAGGGGGAAGATGGCACTCTCTGATCCCCAGATGACCTGAAGCCGTTCCTCCATTCCTTATGCCTACCTCCAGTGTCTCTGGGCCATTGGCCCACATACCTCCCCCAGTTAGCCCCACCCTCACTAGCCTCATCTGCCAACCTCACACCACTGGGCCCCCTCAGGAAGGGTCCACGTTAATGCCAGATGCCCAATGGAAGAAGTGGAACAAAGGCCTCCCCCCTTTCACGGCTTGATTCTTCGCCCTGAAGGACTCTAAACTCAAGCGCCCATTCCGCCTGGGTATAAACGACAACATATCGCATCTAATCTACCATCATATGTGCTACAATAGCCCTATCCAGATCTCAGGAATATTCCCTCACTTATCCATGTCCTTTGCTTTCCCTTAGGGTGTTATGCCACTAACTTTAGTCATGTGCCAGGGTGTCGGTAACGGCTCTCCGTTTCTACCGTTGCACACCTCAAGTAGGTAAAAGGGTATTCGGCTGACACCTGTTGTTAACCAGATTTCCCTATTAGCGTTGGCTGTTAGTTTACGCTGTGGCCCCTCTCCTATGCACTGCTAGCTCACCTTATTTCTGGTTCTAATCTCTTTTTTTTTCTCTCTCATTTTTCCTTCGCCCCCTCCTACCCTTTTCTGCACATACCTTCCTACAGTATGGCAGTATATGGGGATTTTCCTCCTCTATCATTACAATGTGCTATCAGCACATTGTAATGAAGGGGTTAAAACGAAATAGCATCAGGTCTTCGGAAGACCCCAGGCTACCATGGAGACGGATCGCTGCTCCCCAATGACATCACGGGGAGCGGTGATCCAAGGTAAGATGGTGGCGCCGCTATCTTTTAGAGGCTGCCAGTGATCGGTGCTAGCCTTTGCTGCAATATGCAGCGCGACTCGACCGCCGCCGTGAATACACGGCGGGCGGTTGCGAACCTGTTAAACATAAACACGCCCTATCCACCCCAATATTACGTGACCTCCAGACGGCCAGATACGATTCGCTTACTTGAAAAGGTCTTAAAAAGGTCCCTTAGGGCCCCGCATTGCACAATCCTTCATTCCCAGTATTAAATCTGCCCCACAGAAAACGGTACCCACCACCCCAGAGATAGCAGATGTCTTTCTTTCCTTTTACAGAACTATACACCTACAGTCATGGCCAAAAGTTTTGAGAATTACACAAATGTAAATTTTTACAAAGTCTACTGCATCAGTATAATGGCATATACTTCAGAATGTTATAAAGAGTGATCAGCTTAACAGCAATTAATTGCAAAGTCAATATTTGCCTAAAAAATGAACTTTTTCCCCCAAGACTAATTTCAACTTCATTGCAGGCCTGCCTTAAAAGGAGCAGCTAACAGTGTTTCAGTGATTGCTCCAGTAACACAGGTGTGGGTGCTGATGAGGACAGGGCTGGAGATCAATCTGTCATGATTAAGTAAGAATCACACCACTGGATACTTTAAAAGGAGGCTGGTGCTTGGCATCATTGTTTCTCTTTTGTTAACCATGGTTATCTCTAAAGAAACAAGTGCAGTCATCATTGCACTGCACATAACTGGCCTAACAGGGAAGAGTATCGCAGCTAGAAAGATTGCACCAGTCAACAATCTATCACATCATCAAGGAATACAAGGAGAGAGGTTCCATTGTTGCCAAAAAAGCTCCAGGGCGCCCAAGAAGGACCATCAAGCGCCAGAATCGTCTCTTAAAAGTGTTTCAGCTTTGGGATCGGGCTACCAGCAGTGCAGAGCTTGCTCAGGAATGGCAGCAGGCAGGTGTGAGTGCATCTGCACGCACTGTCAGGTAGAGACTCTTGGAGCAAGGCCTGTTGTCAAGGAGGGCAGCAAAGAAGCCACTTCTCTCCAGAAAAAAACATCAGGGACAGACTGATATTCTGCAAAAGGTACAGGGAGTGGACTGCTGAGGACTGGGGTAAAGTCTTTTTCTCTGATTAATGCCCTTTCTGATGAATCCCCTTGTTCGGAGAAGACGAGGTGAGCGATACCACCAGTCTTGTCTCATGCCAACTTTAAAGCATCCTGCAACCATTCATATGTGGGGCTGCTTCTCAGCCAAGGGAATCGGCTCTCTCACAGTCTTGAATAAAGAATGGTACCAGAATGTCCTCCAAGAGCAACTTCTCCCAACCGTCCAAGAGCAGTTTGGTGATCAACAATGGCTTTTCCAGCATGATGGAGAACCTTGCCATAATGCACAGGTGTTAACTAAATGGCTCAGGGAACAAAACATAGGGGGTCATTTACTAAGGGCCCGATTCACGTTTTCCCGACGTGTTACCCGAATATTTCCGATATGCGACGATTTTCCCTGTATTTCCCCGGGATTTTGGCGCATGTGGTCGGATTGTGGCGCATCGGCGCTGGCATGCACGCGACGGAAATCGGGAGGTGTGGCCGAACGAAAATCCGACGGATTCGGAAAAACTGACGCATTTTAAAAAAAAAAAAAAGTGTTGCGGGGCTCGCGCTTACCTTCACTAGGAATAGGCCGGTGAACTTGAGTGCATTCCGGGGAACTTCAGCACAGCAGTGCCACCTGGTGGACGTCGGAGGAACTCCCTTAAAGAATCCCGGCCGGACCCGAATGCACCGCAGCGAACGCGCCACTGGATCGCAAATGGACCGGGTAAGTAGATTTTGGGTCCATGGCCTGGAAACTCCCCAGATCTTAATCCCATTGAGAACTTGTGGTCAATCATCAAGAGACAGGTGGACAAACTAAGACCAGCAAATTGTGACAAAATGCAAGCATTGATTGTGCAAGAATGGGCTGCTATCAGTCAGGATTTGGTCCAGAAGTTGAGAGCTGCCAGGGAGAAATGCAGAGGTCCTGAAGAAGAAGGGTCAACACTGCAAATATTGACTTGCTGCATTAACTCATTCTAACTGTAATTAAAAGCTTTTGTTACTCATAATATGATTGCACTTGTATTTCTGTATGTGATAAAAACATCTGACAAAAACACTGTAAGAGTGTGAACCTAGAGGGCGCTGGAGAGCGACCCACAACCAGAGTTGAAAAGGATCTTGACCATTCCCATCCCGGGCCAACTCCAGCGAGCTCACAGCAAGCCGGAGGTTCAAGAAGTTAGGTAGTGCCCTATGTAGAGGCTAAGCTGTTTGTTATTTTTGTTCTTGTAATAGTTTTAAAGCTGAATAAAGCCATTTCTTTTGGATTGCTACAAGCTCCTACATTATTGTTTTGGCGCTCAGCACCACAAAAGTCGCCTGTAAGGTCCAGAAGCTTCTACCTTTCATGCTAAGTTACCCCCAAACGCCTCAACACATCAAAACCAGAGGACAACAGATCATGTGAAAATATAATATTTGTGTCATTCTCAAATCTTTTGGCCATGATTGTACTATCTACCACCCGTAACCCACAATCTGAACCCCTACTACCTCCCCCCAACATCACCTTTCAACATGTTTCCGACAGAAACCATTGCAGATTTGGAAGTACCATTCACCCCCACTGAATTTACCTTTGTGGTCAAAAACCTACCAGGTGGCAAAAGCCCAGGCCCAGACAGGTTCATGAGCAACTTCTATGAACACTTCTCACAAACACTGAATCCCATCTTAATAAAAGCATTCAAGATGGTCTCACCTGACTGCCCCTTCCCCTTATAGGCCACGACAGCCCATGTCGCGGTCATCCCCAAACCCGGCAAGGACCCCCAAGCATATTCCAATTATCATCCCATTTCTTTACTAAATGTGGATCTGAAGATCTTTGCAAAACTTTTGGCCAATAGGCTTAATCCTCTTCTGCCAAATCTTATCCATAAGGATCATGTGGGGTTCGCTGGGGAGGGAGGGCCGCGACAACACCCTGAAAACCCTGCCTTGGGACACCGTGTATCCTGCCAAGCCTGCCTTGGGCCACCGTGTATCCTGCCAAGCCTGCCTTGGGTGGCCTAGCTATGCTTGTGTGAAGACGCACACCGCTTAGCTCCTCCATAACCCCAGCACTTTTATTACATTTCGGTTACCGAATATGGGAAAGGGCTTAAAACAAGCCCCACCTAATGTCAAAGCTAAGGAATTAGAAACAAGTCCTCTACCAAGGAATTGCACTCAAGATCCTCCCCCAGATCTCTCCCGGCTCAATCGGGCACAATGAGCCGCCGTACGATCCTATTGGATGTACTGAGAGACCACAATCTGCCCTGCAAATGGGGTTTCCCTTTTCCCCTGTACATCCATTCTGAGGGGGAAGATGGCACTCTCTCATCCCCAGATGAAAGATTAGTCCTTGAAAAGGGACTTTCTTTTTGTCCCACTAACCATATGAACAGCTTTGAGACGTTCCTGGACTTAGAGAAATTTATTAGAAAACTAACGATCAAGAGACACTTTGCCACTCAACAATACAAACAATGTGACCCGAGCCCACAGGACAATACTCCAGACCCATATATACATATGGAAGTAAAACCTCCCAGTACCTTCTACCCTATTCACAACCAGGGCCATTTCATAAAAACATTCCACGACTTGGTCCTAAACGATCTCCAATCACTCAACCAAACAACAATGAAACAAGCCAAAAACATGAACCACCGAATTAAAAAAGGTTCAAATAACAAAAACAACAGTAATCTTTCTAGAGAAGAAGCTCTAGCTCTAAAGAAGCTGTCCCAGAATGTCGACATTGTTTTTAGATCAGCTGACAAAGGGGGCGGGACGGTAATTCTTGATTTATCAGATTATGAGACCAAAGCCGATCGTATTCTATCTGATGAAACATATTATACCGAAACACGACATAACCCATTTCCACAACTGGAAAAAAATTACCAAGAGTTAATCAAAAAGTATGCAAGTATAGGTCTTTTCACAAAAAGAGAGAAAAGTTTCCTTCTAACTGCAAACTTCAGCCAACCCTATTTTTATTATTTACCTAAGATCCATAAAAGTCTCACTTCCCCCCCCAGGTCTACCCATTATCTCCAATACCAATAGCCTTACCTGTAATTTAATCATATAGGGGGAACAACACATGCAAAAATGCTCCATCTGGGCACATGAGAAAATAAATGAAGTGCAAAAATGGAAAAAACCATGTGCTATACCAAAATATAATCTTTATTAATGAACCAACAAATGAATAATCACACCAAACCAAGAATCGATAAAAACATTTAAAAAGGAACAAAATCCTCTATGCAAGAACGCAGGGAGGGTAGGGCATATGATAGTGCCCACCAAGACACCACCTCCCCACCAAGCCCCAAACCCTTTGCCTGTCCAGCTACACCAATACAAAAAATAGCGAAAAAATGACAAAGAAATATGCTGCAACATTATGGCAAAATAGCCCATGTAAGAAGCATGGTAGATAGGTAAATCATGATAGTTACCAATAAGGCTAGGCAGGCAGGGAAAGGGGCTGTAATTTGTCTCACTATATAGATCTATTCCTTCAAAAATACGTAACAGAAATGAAAAGTTACCTTAGAGACTCCTCACATCTCATTAATATCCTTAACCGGATTACATGGGAAGAAGACTTTATATTGGTGACTCTAGATGTTACACCACTTTACACCAACATAGAACACGCTGTAGGCCTAGCATGTGTTGACTCTATCCTAGAAGATGACCCCAACATACTATACATTCAGAGACAATTCCTAATAGAAGGTCTCTCTTTTATACTTAACAACAACTATTTTACCCATGGTAAACGCAGATTCCATCAGCGCAAAGGAACGGCCATGGGCACTAAAGTTGCACCATCTTACGCCAATTTATTCATGCAGATGTTTGAAAACATCTTTATCACACCTGAGAAAATACATCTAGGGAAACTTAACCCCTTAACGCTGAAGCCACTTTTCACCTTCCTGACACGGCCCATTTTTTAAAATCTGACATGTGTCTATTTAAGTGGTTATAACTTTGGAACGCTTTAACATATCCAGTTGATTTTGAGATTGTTTTTTCGTGACACATTGTACTTCATGTTGGTTGAGAAATTTAATCAATATGTTTAGTATTTATTTATGAAATAAATGGAAATCTGGCAAAAATTTTAAAAAAACAATGTTTTCCAAATTCAAAATTTTCTACTTCCCCCCGGGTCGACCCATTATCTCCAATACCAATAGCCTTACCTGTAATTTGTCTCACTATATAGATCTATTCCTTCAAAAATACGTAACAAAATGAAAAGTTACCTTAGAGACTCCTCACATCTCATTAATATCCTTAACCAGATTACATGGGAAGAACACTTTATATTGGTGACTCTAGATGTCATAGCACTTTACACCAACATCGAACACGCTGTAGGCCTAGCATGTGTTGACTCTATCCTAGAAGATGAGCCCAACATACTATACATTCAGAGACAATTCCTAATAGAAGGTCTCTCTTTTATACTTAACAACAACTATTTTACCCATGGTAAACGCAGATTCCATCAGCGCAAAGGAACGGCCATGGGCACTAAGGTTGCACCATCTTACGCCAATTTATTCATGCAGATGTTTAAAAACATCTTTATCACACCTGAGAAAATACATCTAGGGAAACTTAAACTATAGAAAAGGTACATAGATGACCTGTTCATAATATGGCAGGGCGACATCACGTCTCTCTACAGTATGGCAGTATATGGGGATTTTCCTCCTCATTCCTTACAATGTGCTATCAGCACATTGTAATGAAGGGGTTAAAACAAAATAGCCTTGGGTCTTCGGAAGACCTGAGGCTACCATGGAGATGAATCGCCGCTCCCCGATTCCAGGTAAGATGGCGGCGCCCATGTGCCGCTATCTTTTTGAGGCTGCCAGCCATCGCTGTGATAACACCCACGATCGGTGCTAGCACCGATCGCGGGTGTTACCGGTAAGCCTTTGCTGCAATATGCAGCGCGAACCGGTTAAACATAAACACGCCCTATCCACCCCAATATTACGTGACCTCCAGGCAGCCAGATACGATTCGCTTACTTGAAAAGGTCTACAGGGGTATGTTACAAGTCTGCAGTAGCATGTTCTAAGAATATGGTAACAAATGTGAATGTATGCTAGCTAGGGCCCTTAGGGCCCCGCATTGCACAATACTTCATTCCCAGTATTAAATCTGCCCCACAGAAAATGGTACCCACCGCCCCAGAGATAGCAGACGTCTTTCTTTCCTTCTACACAGAACTATACACCTACAGTCATGGCCAACAGTTTTGAGAATGACACAAATGTAAATTTTTACAAAGTCTACTGCATCAGTATAATGGAATATACTCCAGAATGTTATAAAGAGTGATCAGCTTAACAGCAATTAATTGCAAAGTCAATATTTGCCTAAAAAATGAACTTTTTCCCCCAAGACACATTTCAACTTCATTGCAGGCCTGCCTTAAAAGGAGCAGCTAACAGTGTTTCAGTGATTGCTCCAGTAACACAGGTGTGGGTGCTGATGAGGACAGGGCTGGAGATCAATCTGTCATGATTAAGTAAGAATCACACCACTGGATACTTTAAAAGGAGGCTGGTGCTTGGCATCATTGTTTCTCTTCTGTTAACCAAGGTTATCTCTAAAGAAACAAGTGCAGTCATCATTGCACTGCACATAACTGGCCTAACAGGGAAGAGTATCGAAGCTAGAAAGATTGCACCTCAGTCAACAATGTATCGCATCATCAAGGAATTCAAGGAGAGAGGTTCCATTGTTGCCAAAAAGGCTCCAGGGCGCCCAAGAAGGACCAGCAAGTGCCAGAACCGTCTCTTAAAAGTGTTTCAGCTTTGGGATCGGGCTACCAGCAGTGCAGAGCTTGCTCAGGAATGGCAGCAGGCATGTGTGAGTGCATCTTGTCTCACGCCAACTGTAAAGCATCCTGCAACCATTCATGTGTGGGGTTGCTTCTCAGCCAAGGGAATCGACTCTCTCACAGTCTTATATATAGTATCGCAAGGTGAATAATATAAAACTTAACATTTATTACAAAAATTACTTAAAAAACACTATATTCGTAAATAATAATGCATCAACATCAACAACAGTGGGTCACTGTGCTAAAGATAGTCAAAAAGCACAGGGCCCTAAAAGAAGTGCCATCTAAGCTACTGATAACAAAGGGATCAAATATGCACAAGGTAATACACGCCAAGTATCATACCAGACAGCATCAAATGCAAGTAGTTGGCACTCAGCCTTGCAAATGTGGCAGCCGATTTGTGTTCGGTGCAATGTGGAAAAATAATAATAATACAGGTGTATGCTACAACAATGATAGCAGTAACAACAGTATGTGGAAGGTATAAAATGGAGTATTCTTACCAATCCTGGGTATGAGATACGGACCATCAGGTTCTCACAGATAATGAAGGACCTAGGTATCCCTTACACACTATACTCACACCTTGATATTGTCCATAAACTCCCGTCCTAACAAGGTGATCAGGTGATCTCAGAACCATAAAAAATGTCCCATTATCCCATCGCGTTTCTTCCGCAATCCCGCGGATTCATCAGGGGATATAGATATCACTGATGTCGGTGATTCTTAGATTTCTTAAATTTCATAGTGGTGGAGACCAGGCGGTAGCTCCTTTAGTCTCCAGGCCGTCCAGCTTAGTGAAGCCCAGACAAGGCGACTGGCGTGTGCAGCTTTGATCTGATAAGTAAGCATAGGGCCGGTCCTATAGCCTCTCTCACAGTCTTGCCTAAAAACACATCCATGAATAAAGAATGGTACCAGAATGCCCTCCAAGAGCAACTTCTCCCAACCGTCCAAGAGCAGTTTGGTGATCAACAATGCCTTTTCTAGCATGATGGAGAAACTTGCCATAAAGCACAGGTGATAACTAAATGGCTCAGGGAACAAAACATAGGGGGTCATTTACTAAGGGCCCGATTCGTGTTTTCCCGACGTGTTACCCGAATATTTCCGATTTGCGCCGATTTTCCCTGTATTGCCCCGGGATTTTGGCGCACGTGGTCGGATTGTGGCACATCGGCGCTGGCATGCACGCAACGGAAATCGGGGGCGTGGCCGAACGAAAACCCGACAGATTCGGAAGAAACGCCGCATTTTAAAAAAAAAAAGTGTTGCGGGGCTCGCGCTTACCTTCAATAGGAATAGGCCGGTGAACTTGAGTGCATTCCGGGGGAACTTCAGCACAGCAGCGCCACCTGGTGGACGTCGGAGGAACTGCCTTAATGAATCCCGGCCGGACCCGAATCCACCGCAGAGAACGCGCCGCTGGATCGTGAATGGACTGGGTAAGTAAATCTGCCCCATAGAGATTTTGGGTCCATGGCCTGGAAACTCCCCAGATCTTAATCCCATTGACAACTTGTGGTCAATTATCAAGAGACAGGTGGACAAACTAAGACCAGCAAATTGTGACAAAATACAAGCATTGATTGTGCAGAGGTCCTGAAGAAGAAGGGTCAATACTGCAAATATTGACTTGCTGCATTAACTCATTCTAACGGTCAATAAAAGCTTTTGTTACTCATAATATGATTGCACTTGTATTTCTGTATGTGATAAAAACATCTGACAAAAACAGTGTAAGAGTGTGAACCTAGAGGGCTCTGGAGAGCGACCCACAACCAGAGTTGAAAAGGACTTTGACCATTCCCATCCCGGGCCAACTCTAGAGGGAGAGCTCACAGCAAGCCAGAGGTTCAAGAAGTGAGGTTGTGCCCTATGTAGAGGCTAAGCTGTTTGTTATTTTTGTTCTTGTAATAGTTTTAAAGCTGAATAAAGCCGTTTCTTTTGGATTGCTACAAGCTCCTACATTATTGTTTTGGCGCTCAGCACCACAAAAGTCGCCCGTAAGGTCCAGAAGCTTCTACCTTTGATGCTAAGTTACCCCCAAACGCCACAACACATAAAAACCAGAGGGAAACAGATCATGTGAAAATATAATATTTGTGTCATTCTCAAAACTTTTGGCCATGATTGTACTATCTATCACCCGTAACCCACGATCTGAACCCCCACTACCTCCCCCCCCATGTCACCTTTCAACATCTTTCCGACAGAAACCATTGCAGATTTGGAAGTACCATTCACCCCCACTGAATTTACCTTTGTGGTCAAAAACCTACCAGGTGGCAAAAGCCCAGGCCCAGACAGGTTCATGAGCAACTTCTATGAACACTTCTCACAAACATTGAATCCAATCTTAATAAAAGCGTTCAAGACGGTCTCCCCTGACTGCCCCTTCCCCTTATAGGCCACGACAGCCCATGTCGCGGTCATCCCCAAACCCGGCAAGGACCCCCAAGCATATTCCAATTATCATCCCATTTCTTTACTAAATGTGAACCTGAAGATCTTTGCAAAACTTTTGGCCAATAGGCTTAATCCTCTTCTGCCAAATCTTATCCATAAGGATCATGTGGGGTTCGCTGGGAAGGGAGGGCTGCGACAACACCCTGAAAGCCCTGCCTTGGACCACCTTGTATCCTGCCAAGCCTGCCTTGGGCCACCGTGTATCCTGCCAAGCCTGCCTTGGGCCACCGTGTATCCTGCCAAGCCTGCCTTGGACCACCGTGTATCCTGCCAAGCCTGCCTTGGACCACCGTGTATCCTGCCAATCCTGCCTTGGACCACCGTGTATCCTGCCAAGCGTGCCTTGGACCATCCTGTATCCGACCAAAGCTACATTGGACCACTGTGAATCCTGTCAGGCCTGCCTTGAATCACGTGTATCCTTGCTGTCCTTGCTTGGGCTCATGTGTATCCTGCCTTGCTTGGACTCCTTTTGTACCTGCCTTAGACACCTGGGTATCCTGCCAAGCCTAATGACAATGAAGTTGTCTTAAATATTATTTCCAGTGTCACTGACAAAGCCATTCACCATTTCATCTACTATTCAACCTCACCAGCCAACTTATCAGACATTCTTTCTACATATTAGCTGTGGACAAGTGGACAGAACACTGAGCCTTGGCAGAAGTGGTACCAAGCCATTAGTTCCTTTTCAAGTGCAAAATTTTGGAAATCGCCCACCCATTAAGACCTACCACTCCAACATTTTCTAAACTTCATTTGATACCCTTAATGCTAAGAGAACGAAGCTAGTTTTAAAGGCCTATATGCTAAAATAATTTCTCCTAGAAAACCTAGTACCTTTAAGATTTAAAGTTATGTCTACAACCTTTTCTTGTTTTGGTATACTTTTAAAGAGTTTCCTCAATTCTCCAAGCCTTAAGAATGGATGTAAATTGAATGTTCTTAAAGAGTCATTTACTATAAAATATTTTATCAGGGTATAATGTTTTTTTCTCCAAATATCAGTTTATTTTTATCTTTCTTACTTTTATCTTTTTCTGAATCTGTCTGTCTTGCAAGAACAAGATGGACTAGACTCACAAATGCAGCTTTTTATGATCAAAACTGAGAGATTCCCTTTAATCATTGGAAGGATTTCCATTGCCACTACTGATTGTAGTTCCAGTTCTATTATAGTCATTTATTATAGTTTCAAAATCCACATATTCTTTGACTAGTAAATCCCAATTGTAAGAAGATGTGTTGTTACTTTTTGAAGTTATCTTGATTAATTGGCGTTAGAGGTGAGCATATGGATGAGTAAAATCTTTAATATAATCCAAAACTTCCCATAACTCAAACATTTGCCAATTGTTTTTGGCAAATTGTATAATGCAATTGTTTAATACCTATTATTATTATTATTATTATTATTATTTCTTTACGGAGCACCATTTATTCAATAGTGCTGTACTTTCAATAAGGGTGTAATGCTGTTATAAGAGAACGGACAATAGGGTGGAAAAATAGAACGGACCCCAACCTAATTTTCCATCCTACCCTAAACAGTAGACAACAAGTAGACAAAGTTCCCTTCCTGTGTCAGAGTCACAAAAACAGAGAGAGAAATAGGACAAAACAAACGTAGAAGAATAGTCATACAAATAAGGGTCAAAACAGAATCAAGAGCCAAATGGATGGTCAGAAGACAGGCCAGGGACAAAAAGTCCAAAATACAGAGGTCCAGGAAAAATGCTAGCAAGCTCCAAGGAAGTCTTATAACAAGCACTGGGAAGTGGGTAGACAATCCTCTTATGAAAAGACCAAAAGGTGATTGGACTGTTCCCCTGACATCCAGACAAGTAAAATAGTAGGGGAGGAAGGTAAGTGGAGAAGGAAACTGCCCAAAACAAAGTCAACAGGAAGCAGTCTGGTATGGGGGAAATCAAATAAGATAGCCAAGATGTTCAGATTAGTGAGTACAGAATTCAAAATAAGTATACAAAAGTCATCATACTTTTTTATCATCTTCAACATTAAATGACAATAAAAAACAAAAAAAACCCTAATGAAAGGGAGCAGAAAGAGGGGTAGGAAGAGGGGGGTAAAGAGGGAGGGAAAAGAGGGGGGTCAGATCTTTGCAACTCCATAGGAAAATGCACAGAGACAAGGAAATATAAAAGAGGTTCTTGGTTTCGGCCCAGGCTCTAGGGATCCATTTAGACCAAGTGTGTTTATGTTTTAGAACTAACCAAAACCGACCCCAAGTCCTCAAGACATGGGACATTAAAGAAGAAACCCTCAGTGAACCCCAATCAATCCTAATGGGCAGTCAGAACATACCAGGTAATTCCCCAGGAGAAAGGAAATTACACTTTCATTACATTAAAATGAGAACAAATTGAAGTACAAAAGACACAAAACAACATTGAACTGGAACAAGTGGAAGTAGCAACCTGTCCGTGAGGGCTCACAATAAGCTACAGAGGATAGATCATATGTCCATAGCCAATCTAGAGGGGTTTCAGCTGTAAGGTGAGTGATGAGTCAATCTAGAGAGGTTTCAGCTGTAAGGTGAGTGATGAGTCAATCTAGAGAGGTTTCAGCTATAAGGTCAGTGATGAGTCCTTTGTAGTGCCTTCTCCTGGTCCTCTGAAGACAAAGAAAACCTGGGCATTCAGATTTCAGTTGATTTAAACACAACATTTTCCCATAATTATGGGCAATTCCTCCAGGGGCTACAGGGCGACCTGAAAAATTGGTAAACCGCTTTCACTCGGCATCTTCCCCACCCAGGATAGCTAAATGGATCCTAATACACAGAAAGCTCCAAGGTGGATTAGGTCTACAGGACTTCAAAGGATACTATATGGCAGCAGTCCTAGCACGGGTCCTGTGGTCACCTACATGCCTGACACATGACCATCATCTAGTTAAAGTGCCCTACTTGACCTCTCAAATGTTGAAGCTACTTAAAAGTACAGGAGATGCTTTGTGACTGTTCGCTACGGATGGTCCGATGACCTCGGTAGTAGAAAACCCGAAATTTCTTCCGGGCTGCCACTGTGACTTTGTAGTGCCTCTGCAACAAGATATGACACTGACTTTCACACGACTCCTTATTGACTCGGGCCTTTTACCATTGGAGGAAGTGGTATCGGTTGAGCCTTGCACTGGAAGAATAAGGTGGGAATACACGCAACTAAAACACTTTTACAGTGTTAATAAGTGTTAATAAGGCCAAACTGAATCTACACAGAGCTGACCACATTTGAACTACTGTGTACATCAAAGACCTCAATCCCCCACTCAATTTCAGCAATTTACTACCTGTTATTGGACAGATGGGCTATACCAGATCTACCATATGTTAAATTGTGGGAGCTAACTCGGGAAGACATTCAATGAAGAGAAGTGGTCCTCTTTTGATCTCTTTTGAGGTCTCATGCTGGTATTGGACCCCTGCAAAAGTCAACAGAATTTACCCCTTGTGCCCCAGTGAATGCTGTAGATGCAGGCAGCCTCTGGGAACCATGACTCACATCTGGTGGAAATGCCCACTGCTGGGGCCCCACTGGACTAGTGTCTTAAATCTCATTTTGTCCTTAACAGGCATTAAACTAAATGATGAACCTGCTACTCTTCTGCTGAACATGCTTCTACTTGCAACAGAAAAGGCTAGGCGATCACTGATGTGGTTCCTGTTGATAGCAGCTAGGACACTAATACCACACCTGTGGAAATCCACCAGGGTACAATCTAGAGATTTTCTCTCAGAAATTTCAATCCTGCATAGGATGGAAGAACTCACAGCAGACTCCCACCAAACCACTGAGCAACATATCAAGACTTGGGGGGCAACATTTAATCATAATCACTAGTATAAAGGACCTGAGAGACCTAGGAACAACCTGTTGTCCCTTTACCTCCCACCCCTATCCTCCTACTCTTACCCCCCCCCCCCCCTTGTTAGATTTGCATCTCATAATATGTGGTTCTTACCTTACTTTTTGAGAAACATTTCTATGTGACTATATAAACCTTGTTTGTATATGTGCTCTGACTCTGAACACAAAAAAAATGTATAGCTTTAACAACCTCCCTCTCTAGGGACAGTAGCATAGTTTGAGATCCTTTAGCTAGCTAAACCTATCATACTGCATGATGACATACAGTGGGGGCCAAAAGTATTGGCACCCCTGCAATTCTGTAAGGTAATACTCAGTTTTTCCAAAAAATTATTGCAATCAGAAATTCTTTGGTATTATTATCATTTTTCTTCAATAGAAAACCACAAAAAGAATTGTCAAAAAGCCAAATTGGATATAATTCCACACCAAACATAAAAAGGGGGTGGAAAAATTTATTGGCACTGTTTGAAAAATCATGTTATGCTTCTCTAATTTGTGTAGTTCCTGTGTCTACCGTGCAAGAAGTTTAAAGCCCATGGCACTGTGGCTAACCTACCTAGATGTGGCCAGAAAAAAAATTGACAAGAGATTTCAACTAACATCCAAACAAGATTCTGAATGAAAAGGGACTTTATGGTAGGATACCCAGGAAGTTCCCACTTGTTACACAGAAACATAAAAAAGCCAGGCTGGGGTTTGCCAAAAGTCACCTGAGAAAGCCTAAAACGTTTTGGGAGAATGTTCTCGGGTCAGATGAGACAAAAGTAGAGCTTTTTGGGAAAATTCATCAACATAGAGTTTACAGTAAAAACATGCCTTCAAAGAAAAGAACACAGTCCCTACAGTCAAACATGGCAGAGGTTCCCTGGTGTTTTGGGATTGCTTTGCTGCCTATGGCACTGGACTGCTTGACTGTGTGCATGGTATTAGGAAGTTTAAAGACTACCAACAAATTTTGCAGCATAATGTAGGTCCCAGTGTGACAAAGCTGGGCCTCCCTCAGAGGTCATGGGTCTTCCAGCTGCACAATGACCCAAAACACACTTTAAAAAGCACTAGGTTTGAGAGAAAGCACTGGAGACTTGTAAAGTGGCCAGACCTGAATCCCATAGAGATCTCACAATGGCACTTTGGAGAAGGCACCTTCAAATCTCAGGGACCTGAGCAGTTTGCCAAAGAAGAAATTCCTGCAGAGCATTGTAAGAAACTCATTGTTGGTTACCGGAAGTGGTTGTTCGCAGTTATTTTGTCTAACGGTTGTGCTACCAAATTATGCTGAGGGTGCTAATACTTTTGTGTGGCCCAGTTTTGTGTAAAATGATCAATGATTTGACTGTTTCTTTTTTGTTTTTTCTTTGCAAGCAAAATAAATGAAGATATTGAGGCAGATTTACTTATTTGGTCCTTTTACGATCCCGTGGTGCTTTGTCCAATGAGGAATCGGGTCGGCTGCGATTCACTAAGCTCGTGCGCCCGAGTTCCTACATCCGTTGATTCCGCGCCGAGGTCCACCGGAGTCCACCATCTTCTTCCCGGTGCATGTAAGTGTGTGTCTTGCGGCACAATTTTAAATGTTAAATCCTGCGCTTTGTCCGAATCCGTTGGATTGTCCGACGGCCCGTCCCCCGTTTTCTTTTGCGTGCAAGCCGGTGCCGATACGCCAAAATCCGATCGCGTGCGCCAAAATCCTGTGGCAATTCGGTGCAAAACGGAAATTGTCGGGAAACCCGACGAAAATGCGTCCGGCGGACCCTTAGTAAATAAGCCCCATTAATACCAAAGAAATAGTGATTGCAATCATTTTCTGGAAGAAAACAAGTATTATCTGACAGAACTGCAGGGGTGCCAATACTTTTGGCCATTACTTTACTATCCTCAACTCATTCCCCTGTGTTTGAGAGCACCAGGGGCTCTTAGTTTGTGTGTCATAATTATTATGTGATTGTGCTTTGAACTTGTTATTTCTTTTCTGCTCAATAAACAAAGCAATGTAGTATTTGAGACATTATTAATACTGTGCTAAAAATAGTTGGATACAGTCTAGGACAGTGATGTCGAACCTTTTAGAGACCAGGTGCCCAAACTACAACCAAAACTACAACACTTATTTATTGTAGAGTACCAGCACAGCAATTTAAGTAGTAATTTATTGCTACCTGTTCTACCACAACTTTCAATTATATCGGCCTTTTGAGGACAACAATGTTGTAGCATCTTGCCATGGTCCCCTTGTACAGGAACAAATGTGGGGCCTAGAGGAGCTCTAAAGATAATGCTCCCCTTTGCACATGTTCTACCTCTTCCTGTAGTCCCAAGCGATCAAGAAAGTGTTGCTTTAAAATAGCACTCAGAGTAGCAATTTTTGAGTTGCTTGGGACTGCAGGATGATTCTTTCAGTTCTATGTCGAGTGCTATGTTGATGGCTTGGGTGCCCAAAACTAGAGCTCCAAGTGCCACCTCTGGCACCTGTGCCATAGGTTCACCACCACTGGTCTAGTATAACTAACAAAGGACATGCACGCATTTCAGGAGGACATAATATTCAGCTCAGAAACTATGGAATCAGAAACAAAAAAAATCTCAGACGTTATGCTCATCTCTAATCAGTAGACATGACCTTGGCAGTCTTATGTGCCTGGGAACCCTTTGTTAGCATATTATTAGCTTATTTTTGTGCCATGAAAGGGAAAAAATGAAACATTTTCTCTGCAGTGCCAATCCCATCAATCTCCCCACCAAAGTTTGATAATTAACAATGCCTTTCCTAATCTATTCACAACAATCTCTGCTATTAGGGCAAAAAAAGGTAGTAAAGACTTAAAAAGGTTGCTGGAAGGAAAATTTGCTGGGGTGGAATGGAGTTTTTGAGAATTCCTGTTGTGACCCCGGTTCCGTTTCTGACTTTGCTCCTTTGCCGCCTGCCCTGACCTGTTGCTATGTCTACGACTTCGATCCTGGGATGCCCGTCATAACCTCCTGCCTGTTCCCAACTATGAGATTGCCTGCCATTCCTGTACCATGATCTTGGCTGCCACTGCGGACAAGTTACGCCTGTGTAACGACCTGGTGGTACCATGCCGCAGCAAGTCCAACCCGCTTTGCGGCGGGCTATGGTGAAAATCGAGTGCCTCTTAGACTCCGCTCCCAAGTAGTGCCTTGTGTCATCATCCGCAGTGGTTCAGAGGATCCACTACCTCTGAGCCTGACAAGCGCAGACAGATTCCGCAGCGCTGCACAGAGTGTGCCAAGTTGCTCCCTGTCCCCAAGGGAGGGGGGCTCACACTCTAATCAACCTAACAATATGTTTTGGAGTGTGGGAGGAAACCAGAGGACCTGGAGGCAACAATACTCTAAATTTCTGTGTATTTCTCAAGAATTTAACATAAATCAGGTGACGTTCTGCATCGGAATGACTTTGCCTTAGAGTTATGCAATTATAACTGAGAATACCCCAATATGTATAAAAACAATTACTGAGTAGTGAATAGCACACCTGAACTGCAAAGTTTGGAGACCAAAAACGGGTAAAAAGCGCTAAGCTGCTTGATTGCTGAAACACCAATAAAGTATCTTGCAATCTCTTAGCAACCACAGGTAGAGCTGGGCGAATTGATTCTAACGAAGTGGAAATCGGTCCGAATTTCAGGGAAAATTAAATTCATCACGAATCCGAATTTTAAGGTGATTCATGGGAACAAAGTTTTATTTTCTCCTTTATTACCAAATATCTGTATACCCCAAATTGCAGTTCTTTTTTGTGGCTGAAGTGAATAGGAAGAAATCTTTGTAAAGTCCACATGGTTTCTGTAGTGATTTCTGCTCCAATCCCAAGGTGTCCGTTTTGGGAGTTCTGTATACCCCAAATTGCAGTTCTTTTTTGTTGCTTAAGTGAATAGGAAGAAATCTGTGTAAAATCCACATAGTTTCTGTAGTGATTTCTGCTCCTATCCCAGGGTGTCAGTTTTGGGGGATCTGTATACCCCAAATTGCAGTTCTGTTTTGTTGCTGAAGTTACTAGCAAGAACTCAAGAGTCTGTGAGGCCAGAACTGTCATCTAGTGGCAGTGTGTTGATCAACAACCCAAAGGTTGTCGATTGGTTGACTAGGTCATCCACTTCCTCCCAAATAACATCTGACAACCCCAGCCTAGAGTCTGTGGGTTCCTCAGATACAACACTTAGTTGTCCTCAACCAGCCTCTGTCCTGTTCATTTCCCTCAGCCAGAGGTCTACTAGGGTCTGAGCTCAGCACCACTATACAGCGAGGATGAAGTCTTTGAGGACAGTTGGCAGCTGCTTGGCAGTGTAGAGGTGGGGCAGACATCCGCTGCTTCGTGCAGTAGGCGGGAAAGTAGAGATGTGGTGAGTGGCACCGGAGGTTATGTTGCACTTGCAAGTAGTCAGGCTGTGCATACTGAGACCATTGAGGAGAATAGCAGTGACAGGGAAACACAAATCGATAATGATGTAGCCGATTGCGAGCTGGGTGAATCAAGGGCTTCATCATTGTCATTGGAAGAAGAAGGTGTCAGCTTGAGCATCAGGCAGCAAAGCAGGCAGCAAGTCACTACTGTGGCCGTGAGGCAAATGGCCGCGGGGTACAGAACCCGCTTCGCAGGTCCAAGTAAGCAGTGCCACAGGGGCTCAGCGAGGCAGCGGGGTTAGTAGTCACTCTGTGCAGAGTGTTGACAGTAAAATCACCAACTCTGCAGTGTGGCAGGTTTTTTTAAGACACCAGAGGAGCCGAGCATGTTTATATGTAGAATCTGCGGGCAGAAAGTGGAGCGTGGCCAGGGAGCTAACGTTGGCACCGCGGCCCTGCGTCAACACATGCAGTGTCACCATCCAATGGCCTGGGAGAAACGTGGCTTAGATGTGGTGGCCCATCCTGCCACCGCAGCAACACCTAGTGGCACACATGCCATTTTAGCCACTCAAGGCTCCAGCACCTCTGCCGAAGGGAGCTGTTTGTCTTTGACATCATCTCCCAGTCCAAATGCTCCTGCTCCTTGCTACGCATGGCGCCAGCAGTCGTTAAAGGAGGCATCCAGTCATCCTAAGGTGCAGCTGACCATGCTCCTGTCCAAGTTGTTGGTACTGCAGTCCCTCCCTTTCCAAGTTGTGGACTTTGCACCCTTCAGAGAACTAATGGCTTGTGCCGAACCGAGGTGGAGAGTTCCAAGCCGAAATTTCTTTTCCAAAAAGGCGAGCCACACCAACAGCTTGAACAGGTTCTCCTCCACGTTGTCAAACTGCAGCTCCTGCACCAATGTCCGCCTCCTCCTCCTTCTCCACCACCACCTCAGCCTCCACAAGTCTAAGTGCTGCTCCATCATACCACATGTGTAGGGCACAGCAGCGTCACGCAGTTCTACACCTGGTTTGCCTGAGCGAACAAAGTCACACAGGTGAGGAACTGCTCCACGTCACGCAAGAAGAAATCAATCTGTGGCTTTCTCTGCGACAACTGCAAATCTGAACCATGGTGACAGATAATGGGAGCAACATGGTGTCCGAGAAGGGATGGTCCTGCAGCGGCAGAACGACCTCCCCCAACATAGGTTGATATGTGATGTTTACACCTGTTGGAATTCCAGCCTCCATATGTTAGACCGCTTGTATGAATAGAGAAAAGCCTCTAATGACTTTTGATGATGCAAGCGGACAGGAGTACTCTGTGTAACTTTGATATCAGCCACTGGTAGCTCATGTGTGACACCTGCCGTTTTCTCAGGTGCTTTGAAGAGGCCACGTTATTCTTTTAGTCACCAGGAGTTTCTCCAGGAGGCTCTCTACCCTCTTGGACCCTTGCTACGGTTTAATATGGGTGGCTTTTTTCCAGCTGCCGAGAGGGAGGAACAACTGGCGTACTATAGAGACATACTGTGCAGACAGTTGGCCGCTGCCTATGTGCACCAATGTCCATCCTCTGTCAGGTCTGGCCAGGGGATTCCAGGCAGTCATCGCTCAGGTACTATTGCCACAGCTGCTGTGGGGAGATGGGGGGGTGGTAGGAGCAGTAGCAGCTCCATCAGCAGCAGCTTAAGTCTGGGGTGCCTAATGAGCAGATTCCTTTACCCGCCCAGTGAGGTGGGTAGCCGCCAACAGCAGCAGGACATGGATCAGACCCTTCACCAGGTGGAGGCCTACTTGGACAGCACTCTACCACCCCAGGTAGAGGATCCCCTGAAATACTGGGCAGCAAAACTTGATGTGTGGCCGCAACTTGTGGAGTTTGCAGTAGAGAAGCTGTCCTGCCCGGCCAGTAGTGTGGCATTAGAGCGGGTGTTCAGTGCGGCAGGGGCCATCGTTACCCCAAGGAGAACCCACTTGTCCACCCGTAATGTGGAAAGACTGACCTTTGTCAAGATGAAGCAGACGTGGATCGGCCAAGATTTTAACACAGCAATGCCTAATGCATCAGATTAGCTCAGCCATGACGCCTTTCACTAACTACCTGCCTCAGCCATTATTCTGATGCTACCACCTGCCTGATGCCACACATCTGCTGCCAGTTGCTCCATCTCTACCAGGGACTGGAATTGTCACCCAGCTCCACACTCTGTCATTGTGCCACTTTCTGACCTCCACCTGCTGCTGCTGCCGGCACCTCCACACTCATGTGTCATTGTGCCACACTGTGGCCTACTATGTTGCTGCCAGCTCCAGAATTTGCCATTGTGACACTCTCTGACCTCATGCTGCTGGTGCCACCTCCACACTTTGTCATTGTGCCACTATGTGGCCTACCATGTTGCTGCCAGCTCCAGAATTTGTCATTGTGCCACTCTCTGACTTCATGCTGCTGCTGCCACCTCCAGAATTTGTCATTGTGCCACTCTCTGACCTCAAGCTGCTGCTGCTGCCACCTCCACACTCTGTCATTGCGCCACACTGTGGCCTACCATGTGCTGGCACAGACGTTACCTTGTCAGACTGTGTTTCCGCTTCACTTATTTGGTCAAGTTGGCCCTTGTAAGTGCCCATGGAATTAAAGAGTGAAGCGATTCTAAGAGCGTTGGCTGTCATGTGAATGTCATACTAAAATACAGCATTGTTTGAAGAGTTTCTACAAAGTAAAGGCGCTGCTTTGAGTGAATAATGTGCAGCAATACCTGGATCATAAAGATGCTTTTATCAGTGATTTCCTTGATTGTAAATGTACTGCTGTCAGTGAATAATGCACAATAATACCTAGAATAGGGGTCCCAAAACTTTTTACATGGGGGGCCGTTCACTGTCCCCCTCAGACCATTGGAGGGCCGGACTAAAGTTTAAAAATAAATAGCAGTACATGTGACCACATCCATAATACACTAGAACCCCCTCAATTAATTATTTAATAATCTGCACCCCCTTGCAAACTATTTTATATATTGGCCCATTTAATTAATTCATTCATTATTAAATATACTGGGACCCCTCTCCATTAATTATTGAATATGCCTCCCCGCATTAATTACTAGACTGACCCTCATAATTAATTATTTCCTATACCCCCACCATTAATTATTTCCTATGCTGCCCTCACCATTAATTATTTCCAATGCTGCCCCCCAACACTAATTATTTCCTATGCTGCCCCCCACCATTAATTATTTCATATGCTGCCCTCCACCATTAATTATTTCATATAATGCCCCCCACCATTAATTATTTCATATGCTGCCCTCCACCATTAATTATTTCATATGCTGCCCCCAACATTAATTATTTCATATGCTGCCCTCCACTATTAATTATTTCATATACTGCCCCCCACCATTAATTATTTCCTATGCTGCCCCCCCACCATTATTTCCTATGCTGCCCCCCACCCCACCATTAATTATTTCCTATGCAGCCCCTCATAATTAATTATTTCCTATGCAGCCCCTCCTGACCGACTGTTGAAGGCCGCAGGGGCCCGGCGTTGGCGTGCCAAGTGTCAGGGGCCGGATCGAAATGGTCCGTGGGCCACATGTGGACCGCATGTGGGCGAAGTTTGGGGAACCCTGACCTAGATCATAAAGGAGCCGGTGTCATTAAATAGTGTGCAATAAGCCTTCTTTATAACAGCTAATTACTAGAGAGAGGTTGAATAAATGTAGCAGAGGTCAATACACAGAAAAGCAAAGTAATAACACTGAGTAATAGGGAAAAGGTATGAGGAGACTTGTAGAACCAGCAAACACAAAGGAAAATGAATGCCTCCTATGCAGCACTCTGTGGGCAGAGGAAGACTTTGGCACAGATGTTACAGATACCTCTTTAATATTTTTCAAAATTCTATACCAAACCTTAACTTCTACAACTCCCAGGTCCTTTTCTCCCACTGTTTTGAATGGGTAAAATTCACCTTCTTCTGTGTATTCCCCATACTTAACTAGACCCCACATGAGTGGAAGGCAGTGATACTTTGGACAAACAGGGGGTTGTCAAGAAGCCCCGGGCAGCTGGCAGGACAAACAAAAGTGGACAAAGGCCACATCTTCGCCTCGTACTGCCCATGCCCAGGACCCAGTCTGCAGTGTAGCATTTTTTTAACAGAACAAGTGCATGCTGTACCACCAGTCCATAAAGCATGCCCAAAGCCTTAACAATCTGAGCACTTCATATATGACAGGCACCTGCGGAGAAAACATGAGAGTCAGTGGCTGAGACACCAAAAACCTGGAAAGACCAAAGGCTCCCCTTGCGAAATGGTGGAGGATTATCTGTCCGTACTGAAGGATAGGATCGCCAAGTTAAATTTCTCAGTGGAAAAATTGGACACTTGGACAGGGCTTGCCTTGCAAATGTTGTCCTGCCACAACTCAGCACCGACTGTGGTGTCACAAGCGACAAGAGGATCTACATCTCTACAGCCAAGTTAGACATCCAAACATTCATTAAGATAAACCGGGAATGGATCCCACTCAACTTTGTTTTGCCAATAACTGAATAAGTTCTGCATTAACTTAACATTTTTCAATTCCATACTACTGGAACTTCAACATTAAAATTTTCAATTCCCTACTACTGCAACTTCAACTTAAAATTTTCTGACTCCCTATTCCTGTAACTTTATCTTGAAATTCTGACTTGAAATTTTTACAATCTTTATTCCCTGAACTTGAGATTTTAACTTTCCGTATTGCCAGAAACTGAACTTAAAATTTTGACGATCCACATTACGAGAATTTTTTTTTCAATCTTATTTTTTATATAAGTTATTAGTTTTTCAGGGGAAAACATATTAACAAACACAGTACAAAATAATTACCAAAATTTTTAAAGCAGTGAGAGGAAGGGAGTCCGGTTTTTCCATTGCCGCTTAAATCCTCTACGTAAATAACTGTCTCTGAACACCCAGGATGCCTTTTACCCGAGTGAGAGAAAGGCTTTGTGGTTTTCCCCATTTCTTCTTTTATTGCAAAGTGAATAACTGGGTCTGAATACCCAGAGCTCCTTCCCAGTGAGAGGAATATTTTGTGGTTTTCCATTTGCTTCTTTTACACCTGAGAGAATAACTGGATCTGAACACCCAGAGCACCTTTAACCACTGGGACATCATTTATTTTTAATAAATAGTTTCATGGGGGTTTTTTTTCATGTTTTTTTTTATTTTTAAGTACTTTTCCTAACCCATTCTGCTATTCCCACCATCTTGTAGCCCTCTAGCCCCTACTTCCCCCATTTTACAGCCATTTTTGGGTGTTTATCTGGTTCGCAACCGCCCGCCGTGTATTCATGGCGGCGGTCGGGTCCCACTGCATGGAGAGGGCTCAGGGGCTCCGTACACCAAAGTATAAAAAAGTTATTAGCGCCAGAAGTTGGCAAAATCAAAAAAATAATTTTTGTACAGGAGGTTTTAATTTTTGTAAATGTATGAAAACATTATAAAACCTATACAAATTCTTGTAATCGTACCGACCCAGAGAATAAAGTAGACTTGTCATTTGGGGCGCTCAGTGAAAGCCGTAATATCCAAGCCCACAAGAAAATGGCGCAAATGCGTTTTTTCACCATTTTCACTGCATTTGGAATTTTTTTCCCACTTCCGAGTACATGGCATGGAATATTTAATACCATCACTATGAAGTGCAATTTGTTACCCAGCCCCAAATCACCTTTCAAACATCTTCCGACAGAAACCATTGCAGATTGGAGTACCATTCACCCCCCTGAATTACCTTTGTGTCAAAAACCTACCCGTGGCAAAAGCCCAGGCCCAACCAGTTCAATGAGCAACTTCTATTAAGGCACTTCTCACAACATTGAATCCATTATATAAAAGCGTTCAAGAGGTCATCCCCTGACTGGCCCCTGCCCTTATAGGGACCACCGACAGCCCATGTCCGGTATCTGGAGATCCCCAACCGGCAAGGACCCCCATGCATATTCCATTATCATCACCATTTCTTAAACTAGAATTGAACGTAAGATCATTTGCAAAACTTTGGCCAATAGGCATTAACCTCTTCTGCCAAATCTTACATAAGATCATGGTGGGGTTCGCTGGGACAGGTGAGGGCTAGCACGACAAAAACCACTGAAGCCCTGCTGGACAACCGGTTGTAGTCCTGCCAGCACTGCCTTGGGCCAACGCGGTGTATGCCTGCCAAGCGTGCCTTGGGTCCACCGATGTATCCTCCAGCCCTCTGGACCACAGTGTATCCTTGGCCAAGCCTGGCCTTGGACCACAGTGTATCCTGCCAAGTCCTGGCCTTGGAGACAGCACCGTGTATGGCCTGCCAAGCTTGACTTGGACCACCGTCATCCAGACCAAACCATCACATTGGGAAAGCACCGTAATCCTGTCAGGCCTGCCCTTGAACCACATGTATCCTTGCGCTGTCCTGCTTGGGCGCTCCTGTGTTATCCTGCACTTGCTGTGGATCTTCGCTGTTGTTAAACCTGCCTTACGACAACCTGTATTATCCTGCCAAGGCCTAATGACAATGAAGTTGTCCTTAAATATTATTCCGTGTCACTGACAAAGCAACTCACCATGTTCATCCTGGGACTATTAACCTGCACACGCCAATATATCAGCGACTTTTCTACAGTTGGCGTTGGACAGTGGACCGAACAGCTGAGCCTGGCAGAAGTGGTCCAAGCCATTGTTCCTTTTCAAGTGCAAAATGTTGTGAAACGCCCACCCTTCACACCTACCCACTCCCACATTTTGATCCTCTAGCTTCATTTTACCCTAATGCTAAATGAACTAAGCTAAGTTTTAAAATGGCCTATATGCTAAAATAATTATCCTATAAACCTTACCTTGAAGTTTAAAGTTGCTACACCAGGAGAAAGGTTCTTTTTCTTGTATCCTTTAAAGAGCGGGCTTTCCGTCAATTGCTCCACAGCCTTAAGAATGGAGGTAACTTGAGATATTCTAAAGACTCATTTACTATAAATCTTGTATCATGGGATATGTTTTTGTTTCCCAATACATCATTATTTTTAATCTTCTTACTTTGTATCTTTTCTGAATCTTGTCCGCTTTGAGCGCAATCACAGATGGACGACTCACAAATGCAGCTTTTATGATCAAGAACTGGAGATTACCATTTAGATCATTTGAAGGATTTCATTGACCACTATGATTTCTAGGTTCAGTTTCTATTATAGGTTCATTTATTATATTTCAAAATCCACAATTCTTTGACTAGTATCCCGTGGTAAAGATGTGTTGTTATTTTTGTAAGGTGTATCTTGATTAATGGCGTTGCAGGTGAGGTGGTTAAAAATCTTTCAATATACATCCAAACTTTCGCATCACTCAAAACATTTGCCAAATTGTGGTTGGCAAATTGTATAATGCAATTTGGTGTTAATAACGCTATTATTATTATTGTATCAAGCAACCAGTTATGTCAATTAGTTCGTACTTTCAGTAAGTGGGTGTAAGTGTCTTTATAACGAGAACGGACAAACAGGGTGGAAAAATAGATGGCCCAACCTAAGTTCCATCCTACCTAAACAGTAGACAACAAGTAGACAAGTTCCCTTCCTGTGTCAGAGTCACAAGAAAACAGAGACAGAAACAGGACAAAACAAATGTAGAAGAATAGTCATAAAATACGGGTCAAAAACCAAGAATCAGAATCAAGAGCCAAATTGGATGGTCAGAAGTCAGGCAGGGACAAAAAGTCCAAAACTACAGAGGTTCAGGAAAAAATGCTAGCACGCTCAAGGAAGTCTTAACCAGCGCTGGGAAGGGGTAGACAATCCTCTTGAAAAGACCAAAAGTGATTGGACTGTCCCTCACATGCATACAAGTAAAATAGTAGGGAGGAAGGTAAGTGGAAGGAAACTGCCAAAACAAAGTAACAGGAAGCATCTGGTATGGGGAAATCAAATAAGATAGCCAAGATGTTCAGATTAGTGAGTACAGATTCAAAATAGATTACAAAAGTCATCATACTTTTTTATCATCTTCAACTTACAAGAAAATAAAAAACAAAAAACCCCTAATGAAACGGGAGCAGAAAGAGGGGTAGGAAGAGGGTGGGTAAAGAGGGAGGGAAAAGAGGGGGTCAGATCTTGCAATCCATATGAAAAATGCACAGAGACAAGGAAATATAAAAGAGGTTCTTGGTTTCGGCCCCGGCTCTTAGGGATCCATTTAGACCAAGTGGTTTATGTTTTAGAAACTAACACAAACCGACCCCAAGTCCTCAAGCATGGGACATTAAGAAGAAACCCTCAGTGAACCCCAATCCTCTAATGGGCAGTCAGAACATACCAGGTAATTCCCCAGGAGAAAGGAAATTACAATTCACTACATTGAATGAGAAACAAATTGAAGTACAAAAGACACAAACAACATTGAACTGGAAACAAGTGGAAGTAGGCACCCTGTCCGTGAGGCTCACAATAAGTCCAGAGGATAGATCATATGGTCATAGCCAATCTAGAGGGGTTCAGCTGTAGGTGAGTGATGAGTCAATCTAGAGAGGTTTCAGCTGTAAGGTGAGTGATGAGTCAATCTAGAGAGGTTTCAGCTATAAGGTCAGTGAGGAAGTCCTTTGTAGTGCCTTCTCCTGTTCCTCTGAAGACAAAGAAAACCTGGGCCATTTCAGATTTCAGTTGATTTTAAACACAACATTTTCCATAATTATGGGCTCCTTCGGGGGCTACCGGGCGACCTGAAAAATTGGAAAACCGCGTTCACTCGGGCATCTTCCCCACCCATGATAGCTAAATGGCTCTAATACACAGAGAAGCTCAAGGTGGATAGGTCTACAGGACTTCAAAGGATACTATATGGCGACAGTCCTAGCACGGGTCCTGTGGTCACCTACATGCCTGACCACATGACCCCATGTAGTTAAAGTGCCTACTTGACCTCTCAAATGTTGAAGCTACTAAAGTACAGGAGTGCTTTGTGACTGTTCGCACGGATGGTCCGATGACTCGGTAGTAGAAGAAACCCGAAATTTCTTCCGGGCTGCCACGTGTGACTTTGTAGTGCATCTGCAACAAGTATGGACACTGACTTTCACAACGACTCCTTATTGACTCGGGCCCTTTTCAATTGGAGGAAGTGGGTATCGGTTGAGCCTTGCACTGGAAGAATAGGTGGGATACACGCAACTAAAACACTTTTACAGTGTTAATAAGTAGTTAATAAGGCCAAACTGAATCAACAGAGCTGACACATTTGAACTACTGTGGACATCAAAGACCTCAATCCCCCCACTCAATTTCACAATTTACTCCTGTTATTGACAGATGGCTATACCAGATCTACCATTATGTTAACTTGTGGGAGCTAACTCGGGAAGACATTCAATGAAGAGAAGTGGTCCTCTTTGAGTCCTTTTGAGATCTCATGTGGTATTGGACCCTGCAAAAGTCAACAGAATTACCCCCTTGTGCCCCAGTGAATGCTGTAGATGCAGGCAGCCCTCTGGAACCATGACTCACATTGGTGGGAAATGCCCACTGCTGGGGCCCCACTGGCTAGGTCTTAAATCTCATTTTGTCCTTAACAGGCATTAAACTAAATGATGAACCTGCTACTCTTCTGCTGAACATGCTTCTACTTGCAACAGAAAAGGCTAGAGCGATCAATGATGTGGTTCCTGTTGTAGCAGCTAGGACACCAACCACGTCTGTGGGCAATCCACCGGGTCCAATCTAGAGATTTTCTCTCAGAAATTCAATCCTGATCCTAGGATGGAAGACCTCACAGCAGACTCCCACCAAACCACTGAGCAACATATCAAGACTTGGGGGGAACATTTTAATCATAATCACTGTATAAAGGACCTGAGAGACCTAGGAACAACCTGTTGTCCCTTACCTCCCACCCCTATCCTCCTATCTACCCCCCCCCACCCCTGTAGATTTGCATCTCATAATATGTGGTTTCTTACCTTACTTTTTGAGAAACATCTATGTGACTATATAAAACCTTGTTGGTATATGTGCTCTGACTTGAACACAAAAAAAATGTATAGCTTTAACAACCTCCCTCCTAGGGACAGTAGCATGGTTCTGAGATCCTTTACTAGCAAACCTATCATACGACATGATGACATACAGTGGGGGCCAAAGTATTGGCACCCCGCAAGTCTAAGGTAATACTCAGTTTTTTTCCAAAAAAATTATGCAATCAGAAATTCTTTGGTATTATTATCATTTTTCTTCATAGAAAACCACAAAAAGAATTGTCAAAAGCCAAATTGGAATTAATTCACACAAAACTAAAAAAGGGGGTGGAAAATTATTGGCACTGTTTGAAAAATCACGTGATGTTCGCTAATTTGTGTAGTTCCTGTGTTCTACCGTTGCAAGAAGTTTAAAGCCCTGGCATGTGGCTTACACACCTAGATGTGCCAGAAAAAATTGACAGAGATTTCAACTAACATCCAAACAGATTCTGAATGAAAAAGGGCATAAGGTAGGATACCCAGGAATTTCCCACTTGTTACACAGAAACATAAAAAAGCCAGGCTGGGTTTGCCAAAATCACCTGAGAAAGCTAAAACGTTTTGGGAGAATTGTCTCGGGTCAGATGAGACAAAAAGTAGAGTTTTGGGACAATTCATCAACATAGAGTTTACAGTAAAAACATGACATTCAAAGAAAAGAACACAGTCCCTACAGTCAAACATGGCAGAGGTTCCCTGTGTTTGGGATTGCTTTGCTGCCTATGGCACTGGACTGCTTGACTGTGTGCATGGTATTAAGGAAGTTTAAAGACTACCAACAATTTTGCAGCATAATGTTAGGCCCAGTGTGACAAAGCTGGGCCTCCCTCAGAGTCATGGGTCTTCCAGCTGCACAATTGACCCAAAACACATAAAAGCACTAGGTTGAGAGAAAGCACTGGAGACTTGTAAAGTGGCCGACACTGAATCCCATAGAGATCTCACAATGGCACTGGAGAAGGCACCTTCAAATCTCAGGGACCTGAGCAGTTTGCCAAGAAGAAATTCCTGCAGAGCATTGTAAGAAACTCATTGTTGGTTACCGGAAGTGGTTTTCGCAGTTATTTTGTCTAACGGTTGTGCTACCAATTATGCTGAGGGTGCTTAATACTTTTGTGTGGCCCAGTTTTGTGTAAAATGATCAATGATGACTGTTTCTTTTTGTTTTTTCTTTGCAAGCAAAATAAATGAGATATTGAGGCCGATTTACTTATTTGGTCCTTGTACGATCCCGTGGTGCTTTGTCCAATGGAGGAATTCGGTCGGCTGCGATTCTAAGCCGTGCGCCCGAGTTCCTACAAGCCGTTGATTCCGCGCCGAGGTCCACCGGAGTCCACCATCTTATTCCGGTGGCATGTAAGTGTGTGTCTTCGGCACAATTTTAATGTTAAATCCTGGCTTTGTCCGAATCCGTTGGATTGTCCGCGGGCCGTCCCCCGTTTTCTTTTGGTGCAAGCCGGTGCCGATACGCCAAAATCGATCGGCGGTGTGCGCCAAAATCCTGTGGCATTCGTGCAAACGGAAATTGTCGGGAAAACCCGACGAAAATGCGTCCGGGGACCCTTGTTAATAAGCCCCATTAATACCAAAGAAATAGTGATTGCAATCATTTTCGGAAGAAAACAAGTATTATCTGACAGAACTGCAGGGGTGCCAATATTTTGGCCATTACTTTACTATCCTAAACTCCTTCCCGTGTTTGAGAGGCACCAGGGCTCTTAGTTTTGTGTGTCATATTATAGTGATGTGCTTTGAACTTGTTATTTCTTTTCTGCTCAATAACAAAGCAACTGTAGATTTGGACATTATAATACTGTGCTAAATAGTTGGATACCAGTCTAGGACAGTGATGCGAACCTTTAGAGACCAGGTGCCAAACTACAACCAAAACTACAACACTTATTTATTGAGAGTACCAGCCACAGCAATTTAAGTAGTAATTATTGCTACCGTTCTACCACAACTTTCAATTATTCGGCTTTGGGACAACAATTGTAGCATCTTGCCATGGTCCCCTTGACAGGAACAAATGTGGGGCCTAGGGAGCTCTAAAGATAATCCTCCCCTTGCACATGTTCTACCTCTTCCTGTAGTCCAAGCGATCAAGAAAGGTTGCTTTAAAATAGCACTCAGAGTAGCAATTTTTAGTGCTTGGGACTGCAGGATGATCTTTCAGTCTATGTCGAGTGCATGTTTTGTGGCTTGGGTGCCCAAACTAGAGCTCCAATGCCACCTGGCACCTGTGCCATAGGGTTCACCACCAACTGGCTAGTATAAACTAACAAAGAACATGCACGCATTCAGGAGGACATAATATTCGAATCAGAAACTTGGAACGCAACAAAAAAAATTCAACGTTATGCATCTATCTCTAATCAGTAGACATGACCTTGGGCAGTCTTAAGGCCTGGGAACCCTTGTTAGATATTATTAGCTTCTTTTTGTGCCATGGAAAGGGAAAAAATGAAAACATTTTCCTGCTGAGTGCCAATCCCATCAATCTCCCCACCAAGTTGATATACAATGCCTTTCCTCATCATTCACAACATCTTGCTATAGGGCAAAAAAAAAGGTAGTAAGACTTAAAAAGGTGTGGAACGGAAAATTGCTGGGGTGGATGGGAGTTTTTGAGAATCCTGTTGTGACCCCGGTTCCGTTTCGACTTTGCTCCTTTGCCGCCTGCCCTGACCTGTTGCTATGTACGACTTCGATCCTGGGATGCCCGTCATAACTCCTGCTGTTCCCAACTATGAGATTGCCTGCCATTCCTGTACCATGTATTGGCTGCCCATGCGGACAAGTTACGCCTGTGTAACGACCTGGTGGTACCATGCGCAGCAAGGTCCAACCCGCGTTGCGGAGGGCTATGGTGAAAATCGAGTGCCTCTTAGACTCCGCTCCCAAGTAGTGCCTTGTGTCATCATCCGCAGTGGTCAGAGGATCCACTACCTCTGAGCCTGACAAGCGCAGAAGATTCCGCAGCGTGCCACAGAGTGTGCCAAGTTGTCCCTGTCCCCAAGGGAGGGGGGCTCACACTCTAATCAAACCTAACAATATGTTTTGGAGTGTGGGAGGAAACCAGAGGACCTGGAGGCAAACAACTCTAAATTCTGTGATTTTCAGAATTTAACAAAATCAGGTGACGTTCTGCATCGGATGACTTGCCTTAGAGTTAGCCCAATTTAACTGAGAATACACCCAATATGTATAAAAACAGCAAATGAGTAGTGAAGCACCCGAACTGCAAAGTTTGGAGACCCAAAGCGGTAAAAAGCGCTAAGCTGCTTGATTGCTGAAACACCAAAAGTATCTTGCAATCTCTTAGCAACCACAGGTAGAGCTGGGCGAATTGATTCTAACGAAGTGGAAATCGGTCCGAATTTCAGGGAATTAAATTCATCACGAATCCGGAATTTAAGGTGATTCATGGGAACAAGTTTTATTTTCTCCTTTATTACCAAATATCTGTATACCACAAATTGCAGTTCTTTTTGTTGCTGAAGTGAATAGGAAAAATCTTTGTAAAGTCAACACTGGCTTGTAGTGATTTCTGCTCCAATCCCAAGGGTGCCTTTTGGGAGTTCTGTATACCCCAAATTGCAGTTCTTTTTTGTTACTAAAGTGAATAGGAAGAAATCTGTGTTAAATCCACATAGTTTGTAGTGCTTTCTGCTACTATCCCAGGGTGTCAGTTTGGGGGATCTGTATACCCAAATTGCAGTTCTGTTTTGTGCTGAAGTTACTAGCAAGAACTCAAGAGTCTGTGGGCCAGAACTGTCATCTAGGGCAGTGTGTTGATCAACAACCCAAGGTTGTCGATTGTGACTAGGTCATCCATCCTCCCAAATACATCTGACAACCCAGCCTAGAGTCTGTGGGTTCCTCAGATACAACAATTAGTTGTCCTCAACCAGCCTTGCCTGTTCATTCCCTCAGCCAGAGGTCTACTAGGGTCTGAGCTCAGCACCACTATACAGCGAGGATGAGTCTTTGAGGACAGTTGGCAGTGCTTGGCAGTGTGAGAGGTGGGGCAGACATCCGCTGCTCGTGCAGTAGGCGGGAAAGTAGAGATGTGGTGAGTGGCACGGAGGTTATGTTGCACTTGCAAGTAGTCAGGCTGTGCATAGATGACCATTGGGAGACAGCAGTGACAGGAAACACAATCGATGATGATGTAGCCGATGGAGCGTGGGTGAAGCAAGGGCTTATATTGTCATTGGAAGAAGAAGGTGTCAGCTTGAGCTCAGGCAGCGAAGCAGGAGCAAGTCACTACTGTGGCCGTTAGGCAAATGGCCGCGGGTACAGAACCCGCTTCGCAGGTCCAAGTAAGCAGTGCCACAGGGCAGCGAGGCAGGGGGGTTAGTAGTCACTCTGTGCAGAGTGTTGACAGTAAAATCACCAACTTGCAGGTGGCAGGTTTTTTTAAGACACCAGAGGAGCCGAGCAGTGTATATGTAGAATTGCGGGCAGAAAGTGGAGCGTGGCCAGGGAGCTAACGTTGGGCACCGCGGCCCTGCGTCAACACATGCAGTGTCACCATCCATGGCCTGGGAGAAACGTGGCTTAGATGTGGTGGCCCTCCTGCCACCGCAGCAACACCTAGTGGCACACATGCCCTTTTAGCCACTCAAGGCTCCAGCACCTGCCCAGGGAGCTGTTTGTCTTTGACTCATCTCCCAGTCCAAATGCTCCTGCTCCTTGCTACGCATGGCGCAGCAGTCGTTAAAGGAGGCACCAGTCATCACTAAGGTGCAGCTGACCATGCTCCGTCCAAGTTGTGGTACTGCAGTCCCTCCTTCAAAGTTGTGGACTTTGCACCCTTCAGAGAACTAATGGCTTGTGCCGAAACCGAGGTGGAGAGTTCCAAGCCGAAATTTCTTTTCCAAAAAGGCGAGCCACACCACAGCTTGAACAGGTTCTCCTCCACGTTGTCAAACTGCAACTCTGCACCAATGTCCGCCTCCTCCTCTTTCCACCACCACCTCAGCCTCCACAAGTCAAGTTGCTGCTCCATCATACCACATGTGTAGGGACCAGCAGTCACGCAGTTCTACACCTGGTTTGCGCTGAGCGAACAAAGTCACACAGGTGGGAACTGCTCACGTCACGCAAGAAGAAAATCAATCTGTGGCTTTCTCTGCGACAACTGCAAATCTGAACCATGGTGACAGATAATGGGAGCAACATGTGTCCGAGAAGGGATGGTCCCTGCAGCAGCCGAAACGACTCCCCCAACATAGGTTGATATGTGATGTTTACACCTGTTGGAATTCCAGCCTCCATATGTTAGACCGCTTGTATGAATAGAGAAAAGCCATTAATGACTTTGATGATGCAAGCGGACAGGAGGACTTGTGTAACTTTGATATAGACCACGGTCAGCTCATGTGTGACACCTGCGTTTTTCAGGTGCTTTGAAGAGGCCACGTTATTCTTTTAGTCACCAGGAGTTTCTCCAGGAGGCTCTCTCCCCTTGGACCCTTGCTACGGTTTAATATGGGTGGTTTCCACGCTGCCGAGAGGGAGGAACAACTGGCGTACTAAGAGACACTACTGTGCAGACAGTTGGCGCTGCCTATGTGCACCAAGTCCATCCTCTGTCAGGTCTGGCCAGGGGATTCCAGGCAGTCATCGATCAGGTACTATTGCCACAGCTGCTGGGTGGGGAGATGGGGGGTGGGTAGGAGCAGTAGCAGCTCCATCAGCAGCAGCTTAAGTCTGGGGGTGCCTAATGAGCAGATTCCTTTCACCCGCCCAGTGAGGTGGGTAGCCCCAAACAGCAGCGGACAGGTGATCAGACCCCTTCACCAGGTGGAGGCCTACTTGGACAGCACTCTACCACCCCAGGTAGAGGATCCCGCTGAAATACGGGCAGCAAAACTTGATGTGTGGCCGCAACTTGTGAAGTTTGCAGTAGAGAAGCTGTCCTGCCCGGCAAGTAGTGGTGCATTAGAGCGGGTGTTCAGTGCGGCAGGGGCCATCGTTACCCCAAGGAGAACCCCACTTGTCCACCCGTATGTGGAAGACTGACCTTTGTCAAGATGAAGCAGACGTGGATCGGCCAAGATTTTAACACAGACAATGCCTAATGCATCAGATTAGCTCAGCCATGACGCCTTTCACTAACATACCTGCCTCAGCCCTTATTCTGATGCTCACACTGCCTGATGCCACACATCTGCTGCAGTTGCTCCATCTCTACCAGGGACTGGAATTGTCACCCAGCTCCACACTCTGTCATTGTGCCACTTTCTGACCTCACCACCTGCTGCTGCTGCACGGCACCTCCACACTCATGTGCAGTGCCACACTGTGGACTATATGTTGCTGCCAGCTCCGAATTTTGACCATTGTGACACTCTCTGACTCATGCTGCTGGTGCCACCTCCACACTTTGTCATTGTGCCACTATGTGGCCTACCATGTTGCTGCCAGCTCCAGAATTTGTCATGTGCCTCTTGACTCATGCTGCTGCTGCCACCCCAGAATTGTCATTGTGCCATCTCTGACCCAAGCTGCTGCTGCTGCCACCTCCACACTTGTCTTGCGCCCACTGTGGCCTAACATGTGTGGCACAGACGTTACCTTGTCCAGACTGTGTTTCCGCTTCACTATTTGGTCAAGTTGGCCTTGTAAGTGCCCATGGAATTGAAGAGTGAAGCGATTCTAAGACGTTGGCTGTCATGTGAATGTCATACTAAAATACAGCTTGTTGAAGAGTTCTCCAAAGTAAAGGCGCTGCTTTGAGTGAATAATGTGCAGCAATACCGGACATAAAGATGCTTTTATCAGTGATTTCCTTGATTGTAAATGTACTGCTGTCAGTGAAAATGCACAATAATACCTAGAATAGGGGTCCCAAAACTTTTTAAATGGGGGGCCGTTCACTGTCCCCTCAGACCATTGGAGGGCCGGACTAAAGTTTAAAAAAAAATAGCAGTACATGTGACCACATCCATAATACACTATAAACCCCCTCAATTAATTATTAATAATCTGCACCCCCTTCAAACTATTTTATATATTGGCCCATTTAATTAATTCATTCATTATTAAATACTGGGACCCCTCTCCATTAATTATGGAATAGCCTCCCCGCATTATTACTAGACTGACCTCATAATTAATTATTTCCTATACCCCCACCATTAATTATTTTCTATGCTGCCCTCACCATATATTTATCAATGCTCCCCCAACCTAATTATTTTATGTGCCCCACCATTATTATTTCATATGCTGCCCTCCACCATTAATTATTTCATAATGCCCCCCAACATTAATTATTCATATGCTGCCCTCACCATAATATTTTGTGCCCCAACATTAATTATTTCATATGCTGCCCTCCACTATTAATTATTTCATATACTGCCCCCCACCATTAATTATTTCCTATGCTGACCCCCCACCATTATTTCCTATGCTGCCCCCCACCCCACCATTAATTATTTCCTATGCAGCCCTATAATAATATTTCCTTGCAGCCCCTCCTGACCGACTGTGTAAGGCCGCAGGGGCCCGGCGTTGGCGTGCCAGTGTCAGGGGCCGGATCGAAATGGTCCGTGGGCCACATGTGGACCGCATGTGGGCGAAGTTTGGGGAACCCTGGACCTAGATCATAAAGGAGCCGGTGTCATTAAATAGTGTGCAATAAGCCTTCTGTTATAACAGCTAATTACTAGAGAGAGGTTGAATAAATGTAGCAGAGGTCAATACACAGAAAAGCAAAGTAATAAACACTGAGGTAATAGGGAAAAGGTATGAGGGACTTGTAGAACCAGCAAACACAAAGGAAAATGAATGCCTCCTAGCAGCACTCTGTGGCAGAGGAAGACTTTGGCACAGAGTGTACAGATACCTCTTTTAATATTTCAAAATTCTATACCAAACCTTAAACTTCTACAACTCCTGGTCCTTTTTCTCCCACTGTTTTGAATGGGTAAAATTCACCTTCTTCGTGTATTCCCATACTTAACTAGACCCCACATGAGTGGAGGCAGTGATACTGGACAAACAGGGGTTGTCAAGAAGCCCCGGCAGCGGCAGGACAAACAAAAGTGGACAAAGGCCACATCTTCGCCTCGGTACTGCCCCATGCCCAGGACCCAGTCTGCAGGTGTAGCCTTTTTTTAACAGAACAAGTGCATGCTGTACCACCAGTCCATAAAGCATGCCCAAAGCCTTAACATTGAGCATTCATATATGACGGCACCTGCGGAAGAAACATAGAGTCAGTGGCTGAGACACCAAAAAACTGGAAAGACCAAGGCTCCCCTTGCGAAATGGTGGAGGAATCTGTCCGTACTGAAGGATAGGATCGCCAAGTTAAATTCTCAGTGGAAAAATTGGACACTTGGACAGGGCTTGCCTTGCAGATGTTGTCCTGTGCCACAAACTCGCACCGACTGTGGTGTCACAAGCGACAAGAGGATCTACACATCTCTACAGCCAAGTTAGACATCAAACATTCATAAGATGAACCGGAATGGATCACCCAAACTTTTGTTTGCCAATAACTGAATAAGTTGTGCATTAACTAGAATTTTCAATTCCATACTAATGGAACTTAACATTAAAATTTTCAATTCCCTACTACTGTAACTTCACATAAAATTTCTGACTCCTTCCGTAACTTATCTTGAAATTCTGATGGAATTTTTACAATCTTTATTCCCTGACTTGAGATTTTAATTTCCGTATTGCCAGAAACTGAACTTAAAAATTTTGACGATCCACATTACGAGAATTTTTTTTCAATCTATTTTTTATATAAGTATTAGTTTTCAGGGGAAAACATTTACAAACACAGTACAAAAGAATTACCTAAATTTTAAAAGCAGTGAGAGGAAGGGAGTTCCGCTTAAATCCTCTACGTAAATAACTGTCTCTGAACACCCAGGATGCCTTACACGAGTGAGAGAAAGGCTTTGTGGTTTTCCCCCATTTCTTCTTTTATTGCAAAGTGAATAACTGGTCTGAATACCCAGAGCTCCTCAGTGAGAGGAATATTTTTGGTTTTTCCAATGCTTCTTTTACACCTGAGAGAATAACTGGATCTGAACACCCAGAGACCTTAAACCGCTGGGACATCAATTTATTTTAATAAATAGTAATTGTTTTCTCTTTTCTGTTTATTTTTATTTTTTAAGTACTTTCCCTAACCCATCTGCTATTCCCCACTCTTGTAGCCCTCTAGCCCTACTTCCCCCATTTTTACAGCCATTTTGGGTGTTAATGGTTCGCGGGCGGGTCCCACTGATGGGAGAGGCTCAGGGGCTGAGCCCTTCATAGACGGTAAGTCTTTGCTGCATATTGCAGCAAAGACTTAACGGTAACACCCGCGATCGGTGGCAAGCGGCGCCATCTTACCTGGGTCGCCGCTCCCCGTGGCGTCATCGGGGGGCGGCGATTCCGTCTCCATGGTAGCCTCGGGTCTCCGAAGACCCAGGGCTTTTCGTTTTAACCCTTCTTTACAATGTGCTGATAGCACATTGTAATGAATGAGGAGGAAAATCCCCATATACAGCCATGCTGTAGTATGGCAGTATATGATGAGATCGATCAGACAACCTAGGGTTAAAGTACCCTAGGGAGTCTGAAAAATAGAAAAAATAAAAATAAAAAAAAGATTAAAAAAAAAATTAGATTAAAAAAACCTAAAAATTCTAATCACACCTCCTTCCCTAGAACGACATAAATAAATAAAGTACAAAAATCAAACAACTTAGGTACGACTGCGTCCTAAAATGCCCATCTATCATCTATCAAAATATATTAACGGTTTTTCAATGCGTTTAACCCCGTAAACGGAAAATAGCGCCCGAAGTCGAAAAAGGGCACTTTTTTGCCATTTTGAAAAATATAAAAAAATCTATAAAAAGTGATCAAAATGTCGTACAGTCCTAAAAATAATATGCAGTGCAATTTGTTACGCAGTAAACAAGCTGTCACACAGCTCTTTACGTGTAAAAATAAAAAAGTTATAGATTTTTGAAGGTGGGGAGTGAAAAATGGACATGAAAAAACAGGAAAGGGCCAGGTCCTTAACCGGTTAAATTCAGGTCCCGATTGACTTCAATGGGGTTTGTGTTTGTGTCAAGGAGTGGTCCGAAGTCTGTGTCCCAAACTGAATTATGCTGCGAAATTTGGATGAACCCCTCAAACCAGATTTTTGAGCAAACCACTCATCTCAGAGACTACCCAGAGGTGACTTTGTGGGTGTATGCATGTGCTGGAAGTGCCAGTGAATTTAGAAGATACAGGTAATACACCAACAACATAGTACTATTGTACAGAAGCCACCATAAAACACATATGCACAAGAATATGGGTTTTAGAGACATGAAGCAATGTGACAGGGAATGAACACAGTGGTATCAACAAATTGACAAGCCCCAGGTAGCAAACTTGTTTAGAGAGATTCAGCTAATTTGTTAACTCTGCGTTAGCAAAACGTAAACACTAAGACAATGTTAACGCCACATTACCATTGCATTTTGTAAATGCAAATTAGGCATATCTTCTCTTCCCAGCTGTTGTATTGCGTATCAAAACATGGGGGGGGTTGTTTTGTAAAATATTCCAAGCTGCACATAGCAGCGGACGAGGAATGCATGAAAGAGCATACTGTAGATTCTATGCATTTAATACTATAACATTACTTTCATAGTAAACAATGGGAAGACCTTATTCCTATAACAATAATGCTATATTTTATGGCTTCTTGTAAGCACACAAAATATTAATCTTGAACAACTGATAATTCCACATATCTGCTGCTGCCATTTAAAAACATGGACTCTGCACTTATATTACCCTTTTATCATTTGCTTATCTTTTAATGGGTAGGAAGCAAAGGGGCATTTCTTCTTGCTTTAGAGGCAATTTATATATATTGGGGCACATTTACTAAGGATCTGCAGCCGCGAATCCGTCAGGTTTTTCCCGAATATTTCCGCTTTGCGTTGTATTTCACAGGATGGTGCCGCACGCGATCGATTTTTGGCGCAATCGCGCCGACTTTCACGCGACAGAAATCGGGGGCGTGGCCACCGGCCAACCCAAAGAATTCGGAAAAACCACGGAATTTAAAAAGCCATTTGTGTCGCAAGATCAAGCACTCACATACACCAGAAAAAAGCAGGTGAACTCCAGCGGACCTTGGCGCAGCAGCGACACCTGGTGAATATCGGCGCACAGACCTTAGTGAATCCTGGCAGAACCCGAATCAGCGTCGGAGAACCCGCCGCTGGATCGCGACTGGACCGGGTAAGTAAATGTGCCCCATTGTCCTTTTGCTCAATACTTTCCTTAGGGGTAACTTGGTGTATTTGATATAAATTCTCTGATTTTAGATTCATTTCCCTGATCACATAATGATAAAGACAGCTGTAGAAGCCGGTGATGATCTGGTACTGTGCCAGACATTCCCATGTTGTGTGGAGCTGTGTGGTGTAGGGTAGTGTATGTAAAAGAGATCTGACTAATGATGAGTCACTGTGTGTGCAGCCCCAGATAAAGCCCATGTCATCAACATCAGTGTCACACATCAATGTGCCACAAGCTGAGAAACCAAAAAGTTGCTTCGAAAAACTGGGCGGTAATATTTGTGTGAAAAGTGTGAAAGGAGAAAAGACTGCCAGGAGCAGAGAGGTAAAGAGCCCTGTCTGCAAGAAAGAAGAGCAGCCTGCCAGGAGAACAGGGAGGTAAAGAGCCCTGTCAGGAAGAAAGGAGACTGCACAGAGAAAAGGTGGGTAAAGAGCCCTGTCTGCAAGATAGAACAACCTGCCAGGAGTATAGAGAGGTAGAGAATTCTGCCTGGAAGATAAGAGCCTGCCAGGGAAATAGGAGAGCAGTGGCCAGGAGGAGAAGAGCCTGCCAGGAAGATAGGAGAAGAGCCTTCAAGGTGCACAGTGAAGAAGAGGCTACCAGGAGGAAAAAGGTTTGTGAATTGATGAAAAATCGAAAAAATTTGAAAGAAAATGCTTGTTCTTTACTCATGCCTAGGATCAGTGTGCTGCTGAGCTGTATCTAAGCCCTCATGAATTATGTTTTCTGCAAAATTCTGTATCCAAGCCAGGTGTTTGCTCAACTGCTACATCTAATCCTGTAATGTATCATTCGTTTGTAATGGTAACATGTTTTACACTGTTTGCTAAGCCACTGTTTCTGATTCATTATGTTGAACTATTGATCCTAATCCTGTTATATTTGATACTGTTGAGAGCTGTTGTATCCAATTTAATCATGTGTAATGATGTTTGCCTAAAGGTTATATCTTAGATTATCGTGTATGATACTGTCTACTGAGCCACTGAAAATATATCTATAGATACATACTATCTGTTGAGCTTTTCTAACTTACATTGTGAAATGAGCTGCAGTATCTAATGATATCGTGTGTAATACTGCTGGACTGCTGTAGATCGTTGTATCTAAGCTTATTGAGTGTGATATTACCATAAGGGCTGCCACAAGCACTGGGCAGACCCAGGCAAGTGCAGGGGCCCAGGGCTGCTGGGGGGGGGGGGGGCATCAGGCTGTACAAAAGGAATCTATGTTGTTGAGAGGGCCCATTACTAATTAATCCATAGATTGTAAGGGGGATTTATATAAAATAACCATGAGGGGGCTGTTTGGGATGATAAGCTAGGGGATATTTTAGGGAACAGGGGACTGTTTTTGTTTCTGAATTTTTAATGCCGCCACATGAGTTCACTGCAAAGTGGACCAGTGAGGCTCTGTCACCCAGGGGCCAATTGAAAACTGGAGCCAACCTTGTTTACCATCACCCCGTGACAATGCCAGTTTTGCAAAACATTTGTCGGGGTGGTGCCTCCCCCTTCTGTGGTCTGTATCCTGCCCTCTCTTCATCTTGTTTTGAGGCGGTGTTTGCACTTTAGATTCAAAGTAAGTGTATTATTGTTTTATATCTATTAATATTTTTATATATTGTGACTCATAATTTAGGGGCAGACTCCCCACTTAGAGAGACACCTTTATTCCTCCTGTTTTTACTGTTCCGCCACACGTCTTACTATGTGCACACGTCATATTTCGTATATGCTCAGTGTACCCATTGACATATACTGGTAGACGGAGGCAAGTTGTTGCTCAGTATGAAATGTTTTCTTTGGAAAAAACAAGGATAGTAAGATGTAGCAAGCTACGTCTTTCCATCTAGCTCCCTCCTGCTGCATGACCTCATATCCTTAGCGGAGCCAACAGAAGCCTATGGGGAGCGGATGCAATGTCCCCCAACCTCTGATGAGCAGATACGTCACTCAGCAGGATGGAGAACACCGGTGATGTCACGGTCCATATAAGAACAGTGACTTCACTGGGGACATACCCCTAACATTGCCATGAGCCAATCACTGGATGCTACCATTGTTCACTCCGGTGTCACCGGGCAACGTATCCCACATTATTAGGACTGTATAGTCCAGTGCACCTTATATATGAACCGTGCCTTGAACTGTGCACAGGTCTGCCACCTGCTGGTCATTCATCCTTATAATCAGGTGCGCCTTATAATCCGGTGCGCCTCATATATGAACTTAGACGTTTCAGCAGGCATTTATTGATGGTGCGCCTTATACTCTGGTGCCCCTTATAGTCCGAAAAATACTGTAAGTGTTTATGTAGTAGTGCTGTAGGAAGATATTGAGCTGCTATCACACTGATTAGGTGTGTTTGTGTGTGATATTGTTTACTTTGACACTGCAGCAAATAAAGGGTAAGTCTACATCTCACAATATGGCAAGGTTCAGCTATCAGGTACTCATATTTGTATATGGAAACAGCTGGTAATATGGCAGCTGGTAGTTGGTCTAGTGCTGACACCTGTCATGAATAAGTAGACATGTGTAGACACTGTAGAGACATCTCTTCTATGACTCATCTACAGTCATTTGTGATTTCTTCCCTTGTATACAATACCAGAATTCAGGATCTGAAAACAGCCACAGCTACAAACCAGGAAAGGCTTCAGCACCAGAGGACTTAGATTCACAAAATATATATGACTTTAAAGTCTGTTGTGTATCTGTTCCTGTTCGGAGAGAAATTGACTGTAGAGCTGCTTTATCTCATCTTATCATGTGCATATAGAACACCACCATACAGGTTGAAAGATCAGAGAATGTGTGGGTACAGCCCAGGAGATTACAGAGCACAGGCTAATAGATCATGGGGTGAAAACTGATACAACACAGGCAGAAGCTGATAGATCACAGTTCTTAGGACCTTGCGCACTTAAACGTATTTGTGTGCTGTTAACTAGGCGCAAAAAAGGCTGCTAACTCATACTGATATTGATTTCTATTGTTCACATTTATGGTGTGGTGCATGCAAAAGTAGACCAGCCCAAAATTATAAAGCAGGTCCAATTCTTGCCCAGATTTGCGGCAAGGGAAGGAATTTCCTATGGACACTGGTGGGGTGAGCCGCTCACCTGATTTCAGAGGGACCATAGGCAAATCACCCAGCCCGTTGTCTGCTGTCTGGAGATTACACATGGTAGTGTGCATGAGACCTAAAGGTTGGTTCACATCACATTTTTTGTATATGTTAAGCATATACATTGGAAAAGCACCTGATGTCTATGCTTAGCGTATACATTGACAAATAGTGGCATACGTAGGCATAGCTGTTGCCTCATCTGGCCACTAAAGATTCTGTCCGCCCAAAAGTACAAGATGGAAACACATAGCAAACTACGTTTTTTCCATCCCGCAGCCTCTGCCTAAGTGACTTTGTGCTTAGCGGAGGCAATAGAAGGCAGCGTATTGCATCTATCTCCACAGCCCTCCTGAGCGAAGTATGGAGGATCTGGTGATGTCACGGTCATATTAGGGCAGAGTTTATTGGCAGCAATCAATTGTCGGTTGCTGCTGATGTACACTCCTGTATTCAGGGGAGAGGAGGGATACAGTGGGATAATTCTGTGCTATACGTTGTACGGACATGTCAGAATCCTCCTGACGTGTCATTACAACGTATGAAACAAAACGTGATGTGAACTCAGCCTAAGACAGGTTAAACCAGGCCCAGGATGAGGAAACAGCAGACACTAATAAAACATAGGAGACAAGCTGAAAGATCCCAGGGTGCAGGAGGCACAGCATGAGATGAGGCAACACCAATAGGGCATAAACTGAAAGAACACAGGGACTGAGAACATGGCACACATGACGAGAGAACCCAGGCTTTGGCCAAGAGATCAAGGCTTAGGCAGATAACGCTTAGCTAAGAAGAGGGGTTTCAGAGTATAAGGAATACAGTGAGGTGTTATTATGTAAGGGTGAGGGGATTGATACTCTCTCTCTTATATGTATTTATTCACTGAGCCTCTCCCACACATATACATGATGTGAACTTAGTTTACACCCACTGCAGATGTGAAATGTCACACTGAGGTGATGACCAGACTTTCATGGTTCCCACAGTCAGTGCCTAAAATGTACAAGAAATTGCACAGCTTGTATGTACTGTGTGCACAGTGTGCATGATGTGTATAATTTTGCTGCGTACATTATGGGGGAGATTAAACTAACGGTGGCACTACAGTAGGTGTGGCAGTGTATCCCCCCCCCCCTCATCCCCATATTTATCAGGATGCTCCAAACCTTGCAACCACCTTTATGAACCATTTTAACATCTGGCTTTTCTTCTTCCTCTCCTATGACATTCCCACCATCATCCTGGGAGATTAAACATCTCCACTGAGAGTAACACAAGCTAGGGCTTATATTCCAATCAGCAAAAACTGCCTTCTACAGCACCACTATCATCTCAATTCTCGACTCTGCTGTCTCTATAACTCAACAAGCAACCCCGGCACACTAACCTTACAATGCTATTGGGGTGGGGTGGGTTTGGGGTATAAGGGAATATACATTACTCTACATCACGAACAGGTGCCGAACCATGAACGAAGGTCAAATTATGTAGTGAAATGGTATTGGACTGTATGTATTTGTATTTGATGTTTTGGCTACTATGAATATTATGTATATGTATTCTGTATTTTAACTTTATAAAAAAATAAACTAACAATGCTGAACTGTTTCAGAAGAAAAACGTCTCCAAGGAAGACCTCCTGTCATACAAGAATTTAGTTTTCACTTTTAAATCCTTTGGTGTCACTGAACTGGCCCATTCCTGGATCACCTCATACCTTTCAGACCTTGTCCTGGGCACCCTAGTCTTCTCCATCTATACATCTGGCCTAGCACAGTATATTAAGTCTCTTGGCTTTAATATCATATACTTATTATACCCAGATTTGTACTCTGGCCCAGACATCACCTCTCTGCTAATTTCAATACTATCCAAACTTACATTTGGATTGTACATTTACATTTAAAACAAATTTACTGTCTCCTCTTCAAGAACAACTTTCACATTCAATCCTTCCTGAACCCATAGTCTATTTAATTGCTAGTCCATGCCCTCATCATCTTCTGCTTCATATCTCTTACCTAATGATCAAATCCTGTCCAAACATAATCCCTAATAATTCACAAACCCTTCTGCTATACTATATAATGTTTTCAAAACCATATCCAGGACTTTTCCAGTACATCTTCTGTACCAGGAGCTCAGTAACAAAACACATCTAACGGTTCCCCACCTTCAAATGTAACTTCAATACTCAATACACAATAACGCCAATGGTATGTGCATGATGTCTTCAGAATTGTTTTGGTGGGACTTGTGTAATAAGATGAAAAATGCTCCTTTATTGTTGCTGTAAGTTATTATTAAACTATTGAACTTTCTATTGAATACCACCTGGTTATTACTGCTTTATATAATACACATATTGGGGATATTTATCTTTGCCTGTGGCGGGATATGATAGCCCTGCTGCTGCTTTTTAACAGCCCGATACATCAAGAGCCTTCTTTTAGCTAAACATTGTTTCCTCTATATCCGATAAATCAACTTTATGTTATATTACATAAACTTATATATTATATTAATATATATAGAGTGCATGTACTGCACAGCTGGCCCCTCCGATCCTCCCCATGTCCCATGCCTCTTCTCAGCATGTTATGTTATCAGGGCGTTGTCATCTTAGGTCCTGTTACATCTGCAACGTCTACTCCATGTATGTATCTGATTACATGAAATCACAACATGCTTCCATGGAGGATGGGAATGTGTAGAATCCCTCTTGCTGTGTTTTGAGGTGATCAGATATAACAGGACCTTAAATTTAGCAATGTGTCATTCACAAACGAAACGGCTCTAAGAGCCAGCTCTTGTTCGTGAAGGATGTGACCCAGCTCACCTCAGTGAGCCGATGGATCAATTAACCCTGCCCCTAGCCAGCTCACCATGTCCCCTTTATCCCGATACAATTGGGTTAAAAGTGGAATGGTGTGGGGTGATTAACTGGCCTGCGGCTCCCTATTATATATTTAGTGAGAGGAACCTAATGAACCAGCTCACTAAGAAGAGTAATTCCCATCACTACTTAGATGACATCAACCTGGCCACATGACTGTAACAGAGCTCTCTCTCAATGTTCCATACAGCAGCATATCATAACACTTAGACCTGTCAATCAGAAACAAAGAGGATTGGCAATGAAGTAACCACTTAATATGCAGGGCCTCATTGGACTTACTTAGTGTGATGGAATTGCATCAGTTGTTGCAAATAAGTTTACAAACTGATTTTTTTAACCTTGCAGCCAAGGAAAGGAACCAATGCTTTTTAATCATAGGTTTTAATGAAGTATTTATTTGGGTGGGTTCATTTAATGTTCTATTTGATGTTCTCTGTTTTGACAACAAACTAGGCAGTGCTAAACCTTTAGAGCTTGGTATGTTGTTATAATGTAATTTTAAGAAATGTGTACTTTGCAACTGTTTGGCAATGCTAATGTAATTTAACCCCTACATGGACCTTAATGCTTTACTATGTCTTAGTGATTGTTTAATTAGCGCACCAGGATGTGCTATAATATCCTCTCTCCCGTAGCGCACTGTCAGTATTGACAGTGTCCGGGAGGGGGGAGTTCAACTGTGACAGATAGTTGACATTCCCCACTCACCAACAATGGACCGCTGCTATTGGTCCATTGTCAGCGATTGCTGTGACATCGAAGCAGGGAACACAGGTTCCCAGTCTCACTGTCTGTACAGACAGTTTCAGGAATTGGGAGATCAGCTGTTTCGGGAACTCCTCAGTCACCACAATGGACCAATAGCAGATTGGATACCAATGTACAAAAATGTCTTCATTTTTCAGATAATTCCGTATGCCCCTCCAGGATGACCCAAACAATGACTGTCTTTTAAAAATACAACCCATTATTCCAATTTTAGACGAACGATTTACATCTGTCTTCACCCCTTTAAGGGAAATCTCAATAAATAAATCCCTAGTTAGGGGAGAATTAAATTCTGTCAGTGTCTGCCAAATTAGCAAGCCAGATAAAAAAAAAAGTTGTGTGAGGCAGCGACAGGATATACATTCATTGCATGTTTATGGGGACAATACAGCCCCCAGAATGTCCACCACACATAAGCACAAGTGGAATATTGTGTTGGACCTTATATTCAAAATGCATAATCAGGGGTACCACATATACACTGACAACATACCCCTGTTTAAATGTCTCATGGGAAAAAATAGCATGACTTGTGGCTTGCGTAAAAATCATAAACCTCTTCCAAAAACCTTTGTCAGTCAACCCTGAGAGCTGGTGAAAGCACAGCATTGCAAAAAAGCGGTGCAAGATGAAGCGCTAAGACAGCGCGAAACGATTCGTCCCTCTCACACTGCTACCTGCGTCCCTCCCTCTCCCTGATCGCATGTATGTATTTTAAAGGATCGAAAATAAAGAAATTATGTTTTAATCTACAATGGTGAGTGCCAACTATTCATTTTCTATTTGACTATTGCATTGCAAAATGAGGTTGTGCTTTGCTTGAAGTTAAAAGACAAAAAAAGAGGTGACGATGCTGACAACAATCCTTGATGCCATCTGTACCCCTGACACCATGCGTGGCACTTCCACTCCTATCCATAAGTCTGTATGTATACAGGATTATAATAAATTTATAGGGGGTGGGTTGATTTAAATGACCAGATTTTGACACCCTTCCTTGCCACTAGAAAAACCAAAACTTGGTATAAAAAATAGCAATTCCCTTTATACAAATGGCAATGTACTATGCCTTTGTCCTTTTAAGACCGGCCGCCCACCAGGGTCCATGTTTAGAGTACCAGGAGAATGCCATAATCACTTCTCCTGCTAGGAGGGGAGGGTAAAGCTCTGCCTCTTCAATAAATGTTCCCCAAATAGTGCAAGGGCAGCACTTTCTGTCTGTGGTGCCACCAACAGAAACAAAAACAGAACCCCCCCCCCCCTCCTCCTCAAAAAAAATTCTGTGTGTGCACAAGGATGGTATCTGCAAGGATGCAAGTGATACATGTTCTTCCAAAGCTGGGCTGTGTATGAAGGACTTCTTCCAAATCTACCAAACAGCCGTGGAAGTGTAATTTGTTAAAAACATCCCAAGCTTCATTTTGATATTTGCCCAGTTTTTATTTTATCATCTAACGAAAAATAACAAAACTAAAAACATTATCAATAAACTCCTAGATGAATAGCTAATAATTTTATTATATGCACATTTATAGACCTATACCAGTGGTGCCCAAAGATTACCCAAGTAAGCTACAGCCTGAAAAATGTTACAAAGTCTATGTTCATTTTTGTGCTCAGATAGGTGTCTGAAAATGTGTCTTATAAATTAAACATTTGTGGAAAAATTAAAAACTAAATTTAACTTAGGCTTTTCACTAAATCCTAAATAAAATTTTGTCACTTTCAAAATGGCATCACATATCTGTTTTGAGTACTTCAATAGGTGCAGACTATAATATATGGTGAGTTATGGGGGTTTCTAATGTAAATGCCATAAAAACACTTTAGAAATGTAATGGTCCCCCAAAAAAATGGTTTGGGAAATTTTCTCTAAATTTGGAAAATTTCTGTTATATTTTTAAGCCTTCTCTCATCCTAAAAAAGTAAAAGAACACTGACAAAATGATGCAAACATAAATTAGACATATGGTAAATGTTAGATATACACTAGTTTAGATAAGTTGAAGTGTTCCAAAGTTCTAACCATATAAACTGATACATTTCAAATATGAAAAATTGGGCTGCGCACTTGAGGCCAGAATAGGCTGGGTCTTGGAGGGGTTAATATCTTTGCGAATGTAAATATATGGGGGTTATTTATCATATCAAAGTTCTATGTTTGTCTTTGGAGTTCCACTTAGATTCATTAAAGTGTATTTGGTCCTTTCATAAATGTTCTTATTCTCTTGCTGTCTGCTATTTTTTCTCTTCAAAAAGTTGCAAAATACATAATAAGTCACAGCACATATACACCAGCAGTGGACTGGAGTGACTATAAGACTTTTTATGCAACTTCATTAAAAAGTCGCAAGTTATGAATCAGGGTTTGCACTTCTTTGCACAAGCAGTAGTTCTATGTTCTCGCCTTTATAGTGAGGTGGCGGATATAGCCCTGCCCAACTTTTTAGAAGGTGCCTAAAATACTCAAAGCAACTTTTTTGCCAAAAAAGCAAGGCAAAACCAATGAAAAATAAGCCCCTATATGTGTAAGTCTACATCACAGTTACTGAAAATATTGTGATACAATTACTTTAACTATTAACTTTAACTATTACTCGTGTCATGGTTATTAGAGAGTCTGATGTACCACCCCTTATAAAATTAATAAAGTGAAGCTGCAGCAAAAGATGGTTGGGTCATAGGGTAGCATAGGGTCAGTTATGTATGCTTCAATGTACCCTCCTTTACAGTTAGTAGATGAAAAAAAGGGGGTCAAACTACCTGATGCAAACAAATCCAGAAGGATGTTGTGTTGTAAAGAAACCAGCTTACTGTAGGGGGTGATGTGCCAGCCTATATAGAGCCACAGTGTTACAATAAAGGTCTAGCTGAAGCTGCAGGTGTGAGCATATCCTGGTAGAGGTCAACTCTTGAGGCACAAGAAAGTCCATCCGTCTTTAAAGGGACTGTCTCGTCGCCTAACCACTTTTCATACTGACATTCTCAGGATATGTTGGGTCTACTATCGGATAAAAAATAGCTAAGAAAAGTAGGAGAGGTTAAATACTCCACAGATAGGATGGCATTGTAGACAACGTGAACTGTCAACTGGTGCAAGTTCAAACCTACTTGTTGCCTTTTGTTCTAAGACCACCATACAAGTTGTTTTCCATGAAGCATTGGGACAGTGAAGTTAAACAGTTACATGTGTGTCCTCCCACTAAGTGGAGAAGCACTTTACCACCAATGACCATTAGATCTTTTTCACTTTCACCTCTACACTGCCTGGCAATGTTTGAATATTTTTACTAATACAATGTAAATAGATTTGCTAGCATATAAGGCTGGGGAACACAAAGCGAAAGGAGCATAAGGTAAAATTTTGACACAGACTTGAACAATGTAAAAACCGACTGTAATGAGCTGGAAATCTACAACATAAATATCATATTTTTTACTTGCACATAGATGGGGTTTGTTGAAAATTGCTGTGAGCTATCCTCAAGCATGGCCACAGCATCTGATAACTACATTTTATCTTACATGTCATTCGCCTTGAGTTTCCCAGCACTATTTTTGTTGTGTTTTTGGGACTTGTAATGCTAAAAAATTGTAATGCTTGTCAATTAAAAACAAGTGCAGCTAGAGTATACATCAAAACTGAGAAAATTGCATATTAATTAAAGGGGTTATCCAAGATTAGCAATAAATTAGTGACGGGTTGGGGCTTGTAACTGCAGGACAATCTGTAACAGTAAAAAAATCAAGTAAAAGTGTAGGGCCATTAAAAGAACAATTGCAAAAAAAATTGTGGCTGGTCCTGAACACACAAATTACTCAGGTCATAAACCAGTTAAACATAATGGTGTTGGCTATGGTGATTTTGAATACTTTCCTTTAGCAGAACAGGAAACATTAACCTCAGCGCTGCACATAGCAAGCAACTTACCGCACTTACCGTAAATATCTTTCAAGCAGTTTGCACTGAAATGAACTGCAAATTCCACCAGAATACTGGCGCAAGCATCTCAGTAAATGTGGGCCGTTACGTGCATTATTGCAATTCAATCTGATTCACTTCAATGGAGCCGATATGCCATATCACACACAGCCTGCAGCGGCAGGTATGGTGCTGTTTTAAGAAGAAAGTAGCCACATTTTTTTCTTATCTTGTACAAGGATTACACACTTATTCATTATTCCCAGTGCAATTCTAATACCAAAACACTACAACCCTCAGTGTGACATGTCCCTAGAAAGGAATCATTGCTCTTTGTTCATTAGAAATGTGACTTCATACATCCGGGAGGGATCAAGGGATTATCTGATGTTACCTGTACACACACCTGAGGAGGAGGAGCACTCACCGGAATCTGGCGAGACGCCGCAGGTAAAGGACAAAGGACAAAACAAAAGAAAACCAGACATGGAAACCCCATCTCACCCACAATATACTGTGTAACTCCAGCTTTACCAGAGACAGTGCACATGCCCCCCTTACCTAATAGAGACATTGCATCAAAACCTCTTCTCCTCTAAAGACTGTGAAGTGTGCCCCCTTTTTTTTTACCAGAAACCATATAATGTAGCCCCTTCTCTCCCACACTGTTCAATGTAACCCTTATCTTCCAAAGACTATAGTGTGACCCCTGCTTTTTCACTCTGTGTAATAACCACTTTCCTTATGACCGTGTGCAGTTTAACCCCTTCTCTTCCAGAACCTGTGCAGGATAGCCCCTTTCTCTATTACTGAATGTACAGCGTAGTCCTCCTAGGACTGTGATGCAGCAGTGTAACCTCTTCCTTTCCAAGGATCTTGTAGTGTAACCTTTTGTTTGCCAGAGCCTCGCAGTGTAGCCCTATCCAGACAGAGCTATACTTGTCCTTGTGTCATTTGCATTGTTGGTGTCAGTGAGAAACTGCTACCCCCTCCTCCTCCTCCTTCTGCAAACATTAACAAAGGTTCTTTTCTCCTCCAGCTTCAGTGCCCGGATCACCCTGGAGGATCAGTCACCATGTCCCTGCTTTTCCTTCTGCTACTTCTACATGGTAAGTGTCACAATTCTCATGGAGCCCCTTCACCTGTGCCTCAAATGAATTGTAGCTAAAATACTACCCTTCCACCAACATAACATACACTTGCATTACAGACTGCACCTACACCTGCACTTTTTATATTACCCCCTACACCCCATCACAGCCAAATGCACTCTGTATATAGGTCCTTCCACCTATAACCCAACACTGACCCCTGTGCTCAAAATACTGACCCCTCACCTCCACACATACAATCATATCCTCTACACTGTCTGCAGAGCGTTGTATCTATTCCATGCATGTGCGATACTGTCTGTGGAACATGTATCCAAGCCTTTGTAATCTGCTGAGCCACTGGAATGCTGCTATGTTTAATGTCTCCAATGTGGCATACTAGGTGTGAAATACAAAGATATGTGATGCTTTTTGAACTTTATATCTAAAACTATATTGTCTCACATGCCAATGTATCTTATTCAGTCTAAGGGTGCTGCCACAGGTCGCGTTCTTGGACCGTTTAAAACGTGTTCAAGTTCATTTAAAAACGGATGCGTTTTTGTAAGTTTACAATGGGTTTAGCTGGTTTTAATCTGTTTCACAGCTGCCTACACTTCTGGAAAGAAAGATAAACAGGTCAAAACCAGCCAAACGCATGGTAAACATTCAAAAATGCATGCTTTAAAACGGTTCAAGAACGCAATGTGTGGCAGCACCCTCAGGTAATACTGTCTGTTTAGCTGCTCTAATTTTATCATGCATGATGCTGCCTGTGTTGTTGTTGTTGTTGTACACATAATCTATCATGTATGATATATGTATAATCTATCATGTATGATATATGTATAATCTATCATGTCTTTAGAGCTGTGGTATCATATTCTATCATGTCAGACACTTTCTCAGAGAACCCCACAGCACTCCATTCCCTGCCCTGTAAGATGCCTTTGGACTTTTACTGATGGAGCAAGCTATGACTTGTTCTGGTAATTATGGTTGGATTGTTCTAAAACAATAATTGAATCAAATGCTTAAGTCTTCTGCTACATGAAACCAGACAAGACTGACACAAAGCGAGAGAATCTGTGGGCAGACTGTGACACATTCCGTACACAAAAGACATTGCCCCCGCCATTGGAAACTTCTCACTCAGTGTGACTCCAATCCACGCTGCAAAGTTACAGACCCTGTGTCTAATGTATCCGCTATCACCATAACACAACTAAGTACATCCTCTATCAATTTTTTCACCTTCCAGAAACCTGTAGCATCCCCTCTACATGGCTCCTTTCATATTTAGGGGAAGAGTAACTCATAGAGACACCCAAGCACCAGATGTCAGGGAAACCCCACTCAGTGAAAGATGCAGCATCTCTCTGAGACCAGCTGTATGGGATTTTTTGTGGTGTTCTCCCTGTTTGCTTTGAACAGCGTTCCACAGGATGGTGGATATTAAAGGAAATACAGAGTCCGTGCCATTTGTGGTGGTGGGGCTTGACATAACTTTGATAGGGTCTCCAGTATTGACAGATCTACCCATATATATGTTATTAGGTGACATTGAGCCTCATCTCTCAGCATTCTGGTACCTCATCTCTGTAATATATTATTATAGGACAGTGTCATCTCCTCACTATTCAGCAGCACATTGCTTTCAGCCCCTGCCTGTAGACTCTCTCTTCAGTTGACAATACTTTATTGCCCTTATATTATTATTATTATAATAAATAGTTTTTTGCACATTTTGTTCCCCATACAGTTACATGTATGAATGGCTTCCATCTGTCCTATTCCCGTTAATTATAACAGTGAAAAGTATTTGTGCTTTTTTTGACCTATATACTGGTGGTAGAAACTTAGCTTTAGGCTCCATTCACACCACCGTATTTGGGGCCATGATTTGGCCACAATTTCATGGCCCCATAGAGGTGTATTATATCCAGGCACAGTGAAGTGAACACATTGGGAGGCATTTATTAAGTTTTCTGGCGTTTTTTTTTCTTGCTGCACCTTCTGAAGTGTTAGTGGCACCTTTTCTCATACTTATGCCTTTTTCTTTGGAGGGGGCACTCAATTTGGGCATAGTTTGGTAAACCTGACACTTATTTGGGTGCAATTTTTGACGCACAAATAGAGAAGCTTAAAGCTGGTCTACCAAGTTCTATTTCACTTTCTTGAACATGGAGTCAGCTCAGTTCCTTTTCGGTTATGGGCTTATTCACTTTATCCGTGTGCCGAAATCTAAAATCCCAGTTTAACTTACAGCACAATCTAAAACAAAACAGACCCAGCACCACAATTGATGAATGACCCCAAATATGGTTCAGCGTACCATGAGTGAAACGAGTGGCCGCACTGCAAAATATAGGACTGTTCGTCTTTCTAAGGAGGGGTGAGCAGAGCCCGAAGCACACGGGTTGTTTGTTTGAATGAGGCCTTAGCTAAACAGCCCAACACTGTAGTAAAGAGGGATGAGCAACTGCAGCGTTTAGCAAACAGAGGATTTTATTCTAGTCTAGATGCTACTCTAATCAGATGCAGATACAAAGAAGAGTCATAAAACCTACAAAAAAAAAACTTAAAATGAATAAGGCATTGAATAACATTCATACAACCAACCCAAGAAAAAAATCAAATAACCCAAATTAAAAAAAAAAAAAAAATAATCTTTAATAAATTACAAATGAAAAGATCATACTAAATTTATGGACACATATTTAGGTCGTTCTAATTGAAAAAGAATAAAAATAAACCAAGATACAGAAGGGGCTAGGAGTTAGGAAATCCTGGTGTGGTTTCCAGCACTCTATCAATGAGTAAATTCCAACCCCTGTAAAGCCAAGGTAAGGCTCTGTACCTGGGTAATATAACATAGATAAACAAGAGTGTTCTAATTCACAGTTAGCAGAGATCTTGAGAAATTGAATGACGAAGAATAAGCTTAATTTACAGAAAGTTTATATTAATTAAGTTATTATATATAAAGTTTAGATTATTAATCCTTTAATAAGTATTAGATGCTATGTTACATGACATGTGCTTTAATGTTCCTCAGAGCTGATGCCGGGCACACAAGGCTTGTCACTGTGTGGATGGAGGACACAGGAAAGTGGTGGAAACAAGTTGCAATATTCAGCTGGCTCTGGAGAAGATACATTTACTGTGGTGAACACAGAAAAGGCTCTGATCGTGTATTCCCCTTTTCTGAGCTCTAATGAAATTGTCCTACAGCCATTGCGGGGAACTTATTTATTCTGTGTGCACTGGATACCTGCCTTGGGCATCTTTAACTTCACGTATGGAGTAACCAAATCACATATTATGCAGACCAGCCCACAGACCAGGAGTAATCTGCTCCAGCCAACACCGCCATCATATACATGTGATTCCAGCACTTTGCTTTTTGATGTCACCATCAATGGACAACCACTGAATAACTCCTGCAATTTCACCTTTCCCCTCCTATCCACGGCCACAGGTGAGAATTACATTCAGGATTGGACTTTGACACCAGAGTGGTGGGCCCAGTCTGTAACATAATAATGGGTCCCAAGGTCCCACAGAAAACAAGCATATCAGAAGGTAGCAATCTTTTGTTATAGATTATTCTACCTTCTTAGTGTTGATTGAGGGTGGGCCTCAGCATTATAACGCCTGGTGAACCCTAGCTTCCCCAGTACGATACTGCTAACATTGATGGTAAAAACAGGAGAAATTGTGAGCACTATATATTGTATAAGAAATAAGTATACCAAATATACATTCTGTATGTACTGTACTCTCGTTCTCTCTTCTAGTGTCTATCTTTGTCTCTGTCTTCCCTCCTCTCTCACCCACTTCCTTGATTCCCCTCTTTGTCTTTCTATTCTCTTTCAGTTTCTTTTTTTCAGAACCTCTCATACAACCTGCTGTTTAGGACCTTGGACAGTAAGCAGATATATGGGGAAGATAGGGGGAATTCCTGACACCATCTGACCTCTAGCGCGTACCAATGTTCAGACAGTACACATTATGGAGTAACCTCCCCTTTATTCATATATTGCCAGAAATTATTGATGAGCATTCTGTGGGACTCCCACTCCCAATAGACTTACTAGGTATAATATGCAGAATGGTTCAGTATGATGATACACAAATCTGGCAACTTGAACAGGTTCTGTCTGTCTATGATTCATTTTAGGGGAATGGGAGGGCACTATGACTTGGAGGGCTCTCTGGTAGACTTGGTGTACCCTAGCAAACAAAAAAAGAATCACTCATGGATAACTGGGTTCTTGTTATTTAGGAGGTGGTAACTGTACAGTTATTTTTATGGTAATCAGAGGATTTAGTAGATAGGTCTGGTGAAAATGCTGTAGTATAGTCATTGGAGCCCAGTGTCATTCAAAACCATAATTGATTCTGCTGAGATTGAGGGATAGTTGTACCTCTGCATTAATGTTGCCAGTTTTTCTTCCGGTGTCATGTGCACAGTATGTATTTGCTGCTTAGGAGCCCCCTATGTCTGCCATGCTTATATGGTAGATGGATATAGTTTGCTGCGCTAAAATCTTAAAGAAAATCTACCACCAGGATCAAGGGTTGTAAACCAAGCACACTGACATGCTGGTGTGTGCCCCCTCTGGCAGGATCCGTTCTTCATTTAGCTTTTAATTGCCCTGTTTTTAAGGGGAAAAAAGGCTTTAACATTATGCAAATTAGCCCCTGGGCTTTGGGTTCCATTAAAAGTTATGGGCTCATTTGCATAATTTCTAATTGCAGTCATGACCATACAGTTAATGACGGATCCTCATATAGGCAGTATAGGTGGGCCCGGGGCCGTTGGATTCCCAGGATTCGGGGCCCTGGTTGCGGTAACATATCTTTGTGAAATCATCTCCGGCTTCTTCTGCCCAGCTCTGTCTTCTTCTCTTGCTGCCCAGGCGCATACATTATGACGGGGCGGTGTTGCGGACACATGACGTCATAGTGTTGTGCGCAAACCGGAAGAGGAGAAGACGGAGCCGCAGGGCCAGAGAGAAGAAGCCATAGGTAAATATTATTTTTTTTTTTCAGGGGGGCTCTAATTTGGACATTTCACTAATGAGGGTGGAGGAAATCCCTGCTATAGACATTACATTAATGGGGGAAAGCTTATAGTTGAGTCAATGGGGCACATTTACTTACCCGGGCCATTTGCGTTCCAGCGGCGGTTTCTCCAACAAGCGTTCGGGTCTTCCGGCGATTCATGAAGGTCCTGCGCCCGATGTCCACCAGGTGTCACTGCTGCGCCGAGGTCCGCCGAGTTGCGTCGGAGTTCACTGATCTCTTCCTGGTGCAAGTAAGTATGGCGCGTGTGACCAATTTTTTTTTAAAAATGCGGCGGTTTTTCCAAATCCGGCGGGTTTTCATTCGACCACGCCCCCCGATTTCCGTCGCGTGCATGCCAGCGCCGATGCGCCACAATCCGATCGCGTGCGCCAAAATCCCGGGGGCAATACAGGGAAAATCGGCAAAATCGGAAATATTCGGGTAACACGTCGGGAAAACGCGAATCGGGCCCTTAGTAAATGACCCCCAATAAGTTTTACCATTTTTTAAAATTTGTGGTAAAATTTGGAGCCTTGGCTTATTTGCCAATATTTACTGTATGAAAATTTTTCAAACAGTGTAATGGCCTAAGACAAAGGGACGTCACACAGTAGGTGTGTGGGGGCTATAGAAAAGTGTCTCCTTTCCTGTAGACCCTTCTTATAGACAATAGAAGAAGTAGCACTATTAGGAGGGGCTACAGACAAAGGTGCAGTATAGACCGGGGACTGCTGGAAATGGCACGTTATATGTGTTGGGGATGGATATGGGGTATTTGTGGGGTGACCAATTTTTTTTTCCAAGGAACCATGGTAAGGGGGTTACACAAAACGGTCCTTGGAAGCAAAAATCAGTATGGGCTGCGGTGGTGTTGTTGGGTGGAGGAGATTAGGCCTCAGGAGCGCACAGAGGCCGGGCCAGCAGGAGTTCACATCTCCTAGACCAGTGATGGCGAACCTTTTAGCGGTCGAGTGCCCAAACTGCAACCCAAAACACCCCTTATTTATCGCGAGGTGCCAACCAAAAATTAAAGCAGTAACTTATTGCTCCCTGTTCAACAACTTTCAATCATATTGGCCTCCTGAGGACAGCAACACAGTAGAAAGATGGAGAATTTTCATCATTTTAGCTTCTTTCCAGTGTGCCTCTGTACACAGAGAATCGTGGGGCCAGCAGGAGGTCCTCCAAAGATAATTTGGCCCTGTCTACTCATTCTCCAACTTCCAACAGTCCCAAGTAAATATAAAATATAACTGAAAGCAGCATCCTTTAAGTTGCTTGGAACTGCAGGAAGATTCTTTGAATCCTGTCTGGTGCGCTGGGGCGTTGGCCATAGGTTTGCCACCACTGTCCTAGACTTTCTGGGAGATCTGGTCTGTACGGTAGTTGGGGTGGACGGTTTCATGCAGTTAGGGAATGTGATTGGCTTTCCTGGGTAGCCCTAGTCCTGTGAACAACCCAGGGACCATACGCTACTCCATACAATACATTGCAGAAGGTCAGATTGCCCACACCCTGCTGATACTTAGTCACATGGTTTCTTCCGCTTCAGTAGCTTCTTACTATTGTAAATGATTTGTCATTAATGGTCACATAGCGTGTAAGACTCCCCCTCCCCCACCACTATTCATATTGGAGAGAACCCATTGCATACTGAGACATTGCTTCTAATAACTTGCACTATGTAAGGTGTCTGTATTCTATAAAGAGCCCATGTGGACTACAATTTACTTCTTACAGAGAAAATTCAAGATTATCTCTGTGGGGAGGAGGCGCCACTACTGAACACTTGTTGTGAATTGATGGAATTTCAGTTATCTGAAATCTGTGCCAAGTGCAAAGGCCGTCACATCCTCCCCTCCCCTGCATCAGGACATCGAGTGGGAAAAGCAGTGAAAGAGGGCATGGGAGCTCACATTCTAATAATACAAGTCACCTGCGCTGTCAAGCTTTATACTATAACATTCATGATGGTAGTGCATATGTATGACATTTGTATTTCAGGAGAGGAGAGTGTAGACGTAGGGGGTTTACTAAACACAGGTCTATAAGTGTAAGGGTACATTAGGGCAGGCACACGTCAGCACGATGGAGAGGAGAAGGGATGAGCACTGCTCACACCCCCCTTCTCCATAGAGCAGTGCAAAATTTAGGAAATGTCCTATATTTCTCTGTGCAGGGTCTTGGTGCGGTGAGGCAATGGGGCAGATTTATCAAGCAGTCTGAAAGTCAGAATATTTCCAATTGCCCATTGCCCATGCTTGATAAATCTGCCCCAATGTGTGCTTACCGCACCGCAACCAGGCGTCATAGCTGTCAATGGGGACCGATATGCAGCCACAAATGGTGGCAAAAAAACATGAGCGGAGGTTCTTACTGTAAGCGCAAAGATTTAGCATAGATACTGGGACAAGTAGAAGAGTTTATGGTCTCAATGTGATATAAAGATTTTACCAATAATGAAATTTTGATTTATTTCCAGCACCACAAATATGGCAGATGATTAAAGTCTTTCTCCTACAGTCAGTAATGATCATTGTGACTGCCTGTCTTGTAGATATGAAGAATGTGGAGCATGACATCTCACAAGTTGCTGACTATCTAGATAAGAATCATTTCAGCGGGAAGGGACGCATGTGAGTTAATCACTAAAAAATAATTCCACTAAGAAACCAGCTGTACAAATTCTCCACATTACAGCCTCTTCTGTCTCTTTTCAGGCTCCGTTACTGGATTGAAACTGTGTTGTCAAATGTGACAATTGAAGAGAACAGTCACCACTTTGGAAAGGGTTCACTGCAGGCAGCTGTATATAAGTTAAATTCTTCTGACGTGGTAATTTATAATTTGGTCATAAATGGTGTTTGGTCAACTCACAGAACAGGATACTATAGGTTATGTATAGTGAACTGGTTGTAAGCACGTTTTCCTTATTTCCTACAGCTAATTTCTCTCCCCGATTGTCTTGGCGTTTCTTTGTCATTTCCAAAACAGTTGATGGAGACAGTCAACACCGGCACCAGGTTACATGTTGTCCGGATTTTGGACTCTGGAGCGCTCTTTCAGGTGAGACTTCATTCACTCATAGTTGTCACAAGATGAATCCTCCAAAAATATTGAGTAATGTTTTGTGTGTGCACAGGATGCTGCAAACAACACAGTTGTGGACAGTCAGGTTATCGGCATCACCTTTGAGGGAACACAGGTCTCCAATCTTTCCGAAGACATTGTTATCACCTTTCACCACCAGCCATTACAGGTAACAGAGGATTTCGGAAGGGACTGAGGTTTGTTAAGGTTTTTAGGAAAAAGATTTTGTGTGATCTGAACCCAATCACATTCATATATATGAGTCTGCACATACCAGTAGCCATTATCTATAGCATTATAGAGACATCCAAGCCAGGAAATGCAATAGAGAGCCATAAGCAGGCATAGTCAAACGTCTTCTCAGCCAGCCACAGGAACTAGCCATAAACCCAATGTAATGTGTAGCCTGTCTGTAATATGAACCTTTCGCCAACTTTTACATACCCAGAGGGGAGTCTGTTCATTTTGGAATGGATGGACTGGTTTGGCTATTATCCCACATCATGTCATAAGACTCACTGGAAATTATGCTTGGTGTAACGGGGACTGCCTCTCAAGGTAGCAAGGAGACAAAGTTTTCCTTTTGTCATCATGGAAAATGTGTTTGCACATTTACTTCCAAGAATCCCTAGCGGAGCATGATGGACTCAATACACATGAAATGGTGTCCTTTAATGACAAACTCTCCTTAATGAGTCAGTTTCTTCCCTGACCTACGTCTTCAGCCTCTCACCTAGCCAAGCCAGTTTCTTACAGTATTCTGATGAGATGCAAAAACATCAAAACACCTCCTTGGAAAATGTATTTGAATATTTCCTTCTCTACTGGATAAAATCCCTCTATCTTTAACAATTACTGAATATAATCAATCACTCTCCTTGTAACACGAAACATGGGAAACACTATTCTCTTCCTATGACACCCATCTCCCTTTTCTTTTTTTTTTTAAAGTGCCTATATTTGGTATCCCCCCTTCCCCCATAACACTTTGCTACCTTTTTACAGCCATGTAACATCCGTCTTAAGAAAGCTCTCCAGTCCCTCACTTAAGGTTTACATTTTGTGTGATATCTGTCACACGCTACAAGTGCACCTGTAAAATAAGGTGGTACAACGGCTGAGGAACAGGAAATATACCCAACTGTTACAATGATGCAGATGCTACTTGCACATTTGAGGGAGATGGTATGGAGAGATAATATTCTCTGCCATGCAACCTCTGAGTGGTGTGGGGGGTGTGACCCAATTTCCTTCCCAATTGTAAAGATTTAAGTATACAGTAGTATTAAGACTAGAAATGTCCCTATCACCAGTCATTACAATTTATATTAAAGCGCTCCCATCTTTTGTGCCACAGGTAAATTCGTCTCCAGTCTGCGTATTCTGGGACGGTGAGTACCCTTCTCTTCTATCAATGTGTTCTGAGCTCCACCTTGTACAGTAACCACAATCAATAGATACATGTATTAGTACTGATCTGGTTGCATATCTGTTCCTACAGAGCTCTCAGAAAACTGGAGAATGGATGGTTGTAACACGGTGCCTGGTGAGGTACGCACAGAATGTAGATGCAACCACCTTACATATTTTGCACTGTTGATGGTAAGTTATGTTGAACTATCCAGGTCTTGTCGTAAACCCCAGTATTCTACCTCACTCCTATCCTGAACTCCAGAACTGTAATCTGCTATATCATTCCTATAATGAAATAACGTAAACCACTTAATTATTTGTATCCTTAACTACTTTATCCTACTGCAAAACCCCATCCTTATAGTAATTCACTACATTAGTCCTATTCAGCACTCCAGTAACCTGCTACATCACTCCATTCCATACTGCCATATTCTGCCATACTCCCATTAAGTGATCTGCTTTATTACCCGAGCTTGAACCTCAGTTATCTGCTACTCCTCCTCTATTCTAATTCTGGTAATGTGCTATTCCACTATATCACTGCCACCATGAACCCTGGTAATATGCTACATGATCCTCATTCGGACCAAAGAAACTTGTGTTCTTCTGTTGTCCAGCAAATATCCAGCGAGGTCATCCCTGAGGTCCATCTTGTGATGCTCTCTGTCCTGACATTTGCTGGATGTAGCATTTCTGCTGTTTCGTGCTTCTTCACAATTATTTGGATTTGTTGCTCCAGGTATTGTATAGATTTATTTTTCCTAACTTATTATAACTCTGTTGGCGTGCAGTCATATATACAGACAGAAGATAAAGTGCAGCAATTCTCACCAATTTCTCTTAAAATCTTGCAGCTGAAGAGAGGGGTTGTTTTGTGCTCTTAAAGAGGTGTTCCCACAAAGACAAGATTCTTAAATATTCTCAGAATAACAAAATAACACATTCTCTAATTCACTGTTATTAACAAAAATACAGCATTTCACAGATATAATTCCAGCTTGTCTCTATTAGACCTAGTTTATACAAAAACCTCACACACACAGAGACTTCTTGCCAGCAAGCAGCAGTGTGAGGAGACTAAATCTACAAGCTACAGATAAAATCTTTATAACAGGGGAAGGAGTTTTAGCAGAACTGACTGTGTGTTTTATAGCTCAGATGTAGCAGAGCTGGGAGTGACATAGTTTTTTTAATCCATCGCATGGATCTCATCATCTCTCATCTCCGATTTGTCTTATCTCTCTTTTTCTCTGTCAGATACTTGTAGTATTATCAGAAACTAAATAAAAGTGTAGATAAACCCTGCACCCTGATATTCTAAGCACATTGTTAGCGCACAGCATCTCACAGCACAGAGGAATCATTAAGTGTCTGCTAAGAGAGTCTGCAACCATACTCTGGAATTTTACATGGACCATCATTATAGGAGATAAAACAGCAATAAAATCGTAAACTAAGGGTGCAAAAATTATCTTTATTGTGTAAACATCACTAGTGGATTAAAACTTTCTTTCATGGGAAAACCTTTTTAAGAGCTTTCTCAAGCCTCTTATGTCACCTAATCAGGCATGCCTGTGTAAGGCTTATGGAGTGACGCCAGAAACTTGAGAAAGCGATTCAAAGCATGAAACAGCCCGTCGCTTCAGCCACATATTCTGCTGTCCTGTATGCATTGAATAAAGTTTAAAATTTGAAATCTACCATTTGATTTCATGCATTATGAACCAAATCTACCTTGAGAATGCTGTAGCTTCACTGATGCAGGTATATATCTTGTTTAATCCCTGAGCAGAGTGGTTTTGCTTTAAAAATTATAACATTCAGGATCTTGGGAAAGCTGGATTGCCTTTAGCCTGCATGTTACACGGAACTTCCTGAATTGTCCAGACAGGACTAATCATCCTGAGCTGGATCACTCATAGACAGCAGCTGGGGGATGGTGCATTGATTGCTTCTGCCTGTCAGGCACAACATATGAGAGGAGAATTGCTGAGCCCCAGCACAGAAGCAACAGAGCTTCATTATCAAATTAGCAAAACCTCTCACCTGAGGGATTAAACAAGATGTGTTTCTGCATCAGTGTAGCTACAGCATTCTCAAAGTATGTTTGGTTCATAATACATGAAATCAAATGGTAGATTTCCTTTAAAGGAAACCTACCACATCAAAATGTTCATTTTGACCTAAACATACCTTTACCTTGGGGTGTGAAAGCCGATGCTGGAGGTGGTCTTGTTGAGGCAGATAAATCTGCAGTTTCGGCAAAAAATAATTTTTACACTAATCAAATGACCCCATTCAGTGCACCTTTGCCCCTGACCTAGGACGCTTGGCCACGATCATAATAATGCACGCGCCTTTCGTATGTGAAACTGCTCCCCCCACCCTCCCTCCCTTGCTCCTGAGAGCCGGTGACGTCACTGAGCTCTCGGAAAGCACTGGCGCATGCGCACTGTATCTTAATTTCTCACGGCTGCAATACAAAGCGGACGGCAGTGCAAAATTAAGATACAGTGCTTATGCACCAGTGCTTTCCGAGAGCTCGGTGAAGTCACCAGTTATCGGGAGCGAGGGAGGGTGGGGGGAGCAGTTTCACACACGCAAGGCGCGTGCATTATTATGATCGTGACCAAGTACTGAGCGTCCTGGGTCAGGAGCAAGGTCCGCCGAATGGGGTAATTTGATTAGTGTAAAAATTATTTTTTTTGCTGAAACTGCGGATTTATCCTTTACAAGTCCACCTCCAGCATCAGCTCACATACCCCAAGGTAAAGGTATGTTTAGGTCAAAATTACCATTTTGAAGTGGTAGGTTTCCTTTAAGAGATATCAGTGAGCTGCCTTTAATCTGCATGTACTGTATATATGATTGACTATGTTGGTTGAGCACCCCCGGTTTCTCTTGTGAATTCCATGCGAATATCAATCCCCCTGGCTGGACATCTATGAAGATTGAATGATATTGGGAATCTGTACAATCAGTGCCAGTGTACTCTGATATGTATGTCGGCATGTAGTATGTGCTGATGTGCTATATGTTATGTTTGGTTGTTATGCTATGTGTACAATGCAGTTTGTGCTGACACTTTATAAACGTGTGTATTCTAGTATGTTGTGATATCTTATAGGTGTTCATTGCTTTACTGTGACATTTATTTTCCGGACAGGAAGATGCAGTCGAACCCCACGTTGCAGATCCATTTAAACTTGTTGGGAGCTGTGCTTCTTTTGGACCTGAGCTTCATACTGAGTGCTGTCCTTGGGGCTCTAGAGGAGCGTAGTCTCTGCATCAGCTCTGCAGCTGTTCTGCACTTTGCTCTGCTTTGCACTTTCTCCTGGATGGCCATTGAAGGCTTTAATCTCTACCGGCTGGTAGTGAAAGTGTTTCCTGCATCCTCTGTAACCACAATAAAGTTGGCCCTGGTGGGCTGGGGTGAGTACTTGTGTTTTTCTATCTTTTATTTGCCTTCCATACTGGACTGAGGTAAGAATTTTCATGTCTTCTCTGCAGGGGTCCCCATTCTTATTGTGGCTGCTGTGATGCTGATGGATCAGGAGAGTTATGGGGTTTCCAGCATTGCAGTAGAGCGGCCATCATTCCACAATTCCACAGCCTCTATGTAAGTTCTTTCTGTCTCAGTACATGGATGACATTTTCTGTTTTTTTTTTCTTCTGTTATATTTCTATCTGTGATTTTCTTCTAGCTGTTGGCTAACAGAGCCCATCGTTCATGTATTGAATCTGGGCTTCTGTGCTGCCATTCTACTGTTTAATGCCTGTATGATGGTGGCCATGACCCGACGTGTCCTGCGACTTACTGCACACACAAGAACAGAGAAAATTCGCCATTGTGTCACATTGTTAGGTCTCACCTGCATGTTAGGACTTCCATGGGGCTTGGCATTCTTCGCACATGGAGCTCTTTACCTGACGGTCCAGTATATCTTCAGTATTCTCAATGCATTGCAAGGTGAGCACTCTACCCCGTCACTTATCATTATCCTCTTGAATCATTGAACTTATTCAATATTAATGATCTTTACATTTTGTTAATATACTTCGGGCCCCTTTATACTCATCAAGTTTCAAGATTTGCTTCTTTTCATAACAATGTTATAATGACCACTAGTAGAATTACCACTTGTGTTCCCAGTCCTCTATACTAGGGCACCACTATGCCTCCACTCCCATACATTATGACACCCCTGTGCCCTGCTATAGCCGATTTACTTTTCTGTCCACACTTCTATAGACTTCAGCTCCCCTATAAAACCACTTTCCATTAGTTTGATACCTTCAGTCGGTGGTAACAATTTAGTCAAGAGTAAAAAAAATATATATAAATGGGGTAAGAATATCCTGCTCCCGAGTACACCCCTCCTTTACTGGACACCCTAGGCACAGACGCTTAAGTGGCTAATGACAAGGAGGGACGGAGTGTGATAAGTATAGTTATATTACCAAAAAACAAATTTGCTAATAATAATTAGGAGCGAAAAATCCATTAGCGGCTATGTAAAAAGAAGGAAGGTGAAGAAGTAGAACCAGTGAATGATAGACTAAATGAGTGATAATGTGCAGGCAACAAAATGCCCAAGGCTACATGTACATGAACATATGCTCCCCCAGCCTTAGCTGGGGGAGCATAAAGTGGCGCGCTGGAGAGGAAGAGGGGTGAGTGGGTGCTCACCCCTCCCCACTCCATAGGAAACAGTAGCGAACGGCTGTACACAAGGGGAAATATAGAGCATGCTCTATCTTTTACCCATATATGGTGCGGTGCCAAACACGTACCGCCGCAGGGCTGCCATAGCAGTCTATGGAGACGTATATATGTCCCCACAATGGTTGTGTGCAATAGGCCTTACCCAAATAGAATCAGGCAAAATACCCACCAACTATAGAATCAGACTTGACCATCAGGAGATCATTAGAGACTTTTGCTAGGCAAGGATCAGCTTTTGAGTGTGAAAACCAGACTATAATCAGACTCTATAGGAGAAACTGCTGATAAGACAAGAGCAAGAAAAATAGTTCTGAGATGGAGACATTAGTGATGAATTGATAGAAGTGCAACTTTGAGACTGCAGAACTCAATGTCATAGAATGACGTCACCAATATAAGAACTAAGGAGGTGGGAGACAGTTCTAGTTGAACAGGAGGAAAGGGGTTGATGCTGCTTGGAGATTACATTTTATTCTCTGCCAGATGTTCAGTTATAGCAAACTAAATTCCCATTACCATATGCACTTTAGGACTAATGCCCCTTTCACACTTGTGAGTGTGATGCACTGAACTTGCATCACACTCGCAGCATGTGCTGCCTGGATCTCCCGGCTCGAACGCTGCAAACCGAAACCGAACTCAGCATGACAGTCCAGTTCCAGTTTGCAGTGTTCAGACCGGGAGATCCAGGCAGCACATGCTGCGAGTTCAGCGCATCTCACTCACAAGTGTGAAAGGGGCCTAAGAGTGGAGTGAAACGTACCAAAGCATTAAAGAAAACCTACCTCTGCCCTAATCTGTAATTTAATTATCCTGGAAGCTAACCTAACTTGCTATTACATGCCCTAGTAGTCTCTGCAGTTAATTAACATATTACTAAAATAAAGTTTTTTAGCAAGTTAGGTTAGCTTCCAGGATTATTTCATTACAGATTAGGGGAGAGGCAGAAAGGAGGAATCTACCATCAGATGTACTTCTGATAGTTGATTCCTCATGGTAGGTTTCCTTTAAGGTTTATTAAAGTGAGATTAGATAAGTGAAGTAAGCAAGGAAAAGGGCAGAGAAATGTTTTGAGCATAAACCTTTGAAATCTGCTGGTGGCATATTGCATTTAATCTGTAGAGGTCTAGCACAACATCTAGAGCACCTCCAAAATATTTGGAGGGCTATTTGGAAGGTCCGGAGAGTGTCTATGGCACTTTATAACTATGTCCACTGCACTTTCGAAAGTATTGTTGTAATATATCTCCTCCAGATGAAGACATAACAGAGAAGAAATTGGGGACAGTGATGACAGGGCTGTCTATGATCTGCTGAGTTTACAGTCACATTTTGTGGTCTGTGTCATGAAACCAGTTGTCTGAGCCACATTTGTCAGATGTTGCACAAGTAGGGGAGAATCAGCAGTTCTTGAGAAGCCACCTAATAGTGTGCTAGATAAGAGGTATACTAACTTTGGGGTATTTCACCATACCATCTAGGATACACATAGCCTGCCCTGCATTCAAAAGATCTGGCTAAGATATAAGAAGTTATTGCACTCACAACTGCAAGAAAAGTCAACTGCGCTTTTTACCTTAACCGTACACAAAAAATGATATACCATGTTGTAGGTAATTAGTGGTATATATAGTTGTCACCGAACCCGACTCACCAGAGTTCACACACGGGGATACCTACTCTATGGAGTCCCAGAATTTAGCCCTTAAGCTCCGCCCACTTCCACAAAATGGCGTCCTTACGCTAAATTTACTCCACAGAATCCACACTGCCACCACCCACGAGTTACTTACGCAAAGAAGGCCGTAGGCACCTCAGCCACACAGACAATGCACCCTGATGATAACTCAGCACATGCACTCACTACTTACACAATATTACAATTATAAATTCACACAGAACATGCAATCGCTTACTACATGGACTATGCTAATAATGACCTCTGGTAACGTGATTCCCTTCAGAGACTCAGATTCTTTAAGGCTACAAGCAGAGGCTTATTAAAAAGTTTTAATTTACATAAAAATGCAGTACACTCAAAGAATTAAATTGTCAGATAAAATGAAAAAAGGATTAAAACAATACACATACAATACTTACAAACAGTTATGGAAGAAGAAACAAAAAATTCTTGCTAGTGGAATAGGAAGAAATTCTTTGGCCCGAGGACAGGGCATAAGCATCGATCCAGCCTTCTATTGTGATAGAATCCTCAGACTGAACACTACTATGTGGCTGCTTCATTAATTTAAACCCAGGTTATTTTTTGACCCCCACCCCTGGCTGTGATGTCACTGTGAGGGGGATTTTTCTATCCCCCTCCCATCAGTGAGCTACCTTTTGGGTCTGGGTTTTTATCAGAACCCCATAACTTTTGAGAGATGGCACAATTGTGCCATGGCTTGGGAGATGGCACAATTGTGCCATGGCTTCCAACCAAACGGGCATGTTATTCCCATTAACCCCATACCAAACTCGGGGTGTCTTAGCCTAATATCAGGGGTGTTCTGCTATTGGCTGCCTTCCATTGCAGCTAACGTTCTGATTTTCGGTCCAGGAGTGTGTCTAGACCCCATAACTGTCCTGTGTAACTTGGGACCTATAATTATGAATTATGTCCCAGTTATGGACAGCTATTATATTCCCTTTGTCTAAATTTGGAGGGAAGAACATACAGTCTGTGGCTTCTTTTCATCCCCCACTAGCTAGACTACTCTGGCTGAAAGGTGTTAATTCTACCACTTAGGAAGACCATGCTTCTCTGATCACACAGACTCCCTGGGGTGTTATAAACCAGCTTCTGGCTGGTCTTAAACAAATGGAGCCTAATGATTTATAACAGGCAGAATGAAACAACACAAAGAAAGAAAAATAAAAATATATAAACAAACTATGGAGTAATATTATTATCACAATAGTTATATACAGTGTCATGTGGCTAGGCATTATTCACATTATGTATTTTATCTGTAAGTAACCTCTGTAGTAACCGCTCTGCCGTTTCCTTCCCCTTAGGCCTCTTTATCTTCCTGTGGTATTGCGCCTTGTCACAGCCTTCTGCCAAAAAACAGTCACACTCCTCGGACTGTACAAGTGCCACTCCAGCCTCCCCCCGAGCTGAACAGAGTCTAAGCAGCGACCACAAGAAACTCCTTGGATGAAGGTGGAAGATGGAGATTAAAGGGGTTGGTCACTTTACCTCATGTCTTTTGTAATGTATGTATGTGTAATTGTGGGGGGCGGGATATTAGGTAATTTAACATTATACATCTATTAAATAGTTCTGCACATCTTTCTTGATATGTAAAGTTAAAGGAGTGTTCCTGATTAAGCAAATAAATGTTAATGCTTGTATATTGAAAATTTCTCACATTGTTCTACAAATGTATTTGCCGTTATTCTATAAAAAGCTTTACTGTTTATTTCCAGTGGGCAGGTGAGCGGCTCGTTATAACCCACAACTCTGATTACTCTATATAATACTAACAAGCTGTATACCTGTGTAACCATGGTCTGTCCACTGGAAATACCAATGAAGCTTTCTCTATAGAAGGACAGCAAGCGGAGATCTAGAAAACAGTGAAAAATTGATAAAGAAAGTATATTGGAAAATTGTCTAACTTTTCATTAATATTTATTGGGAATACCCCTCTGCAGATGCAGGGTCATGTGATCTCTATCGCTCCATGAACAATCACCAGTTAGAGATCACATGACCCTCCATCTGCGGCCATTTTATGGACAGGAATGTCTGGCTGATGAGGTAAAAGACAGGAGGTTTCATTTTACATATCAAGAAAGCAGAGCAGAGTTGTTAATAGATGTAGATTTGTAAATGAATCTAATATCCTGCTCCTTACACACAAATAACAAAAAACATGAGGTAAAGTAGCCAACCTCTTTAATCCCTGGTAAATCTGCCCCATTCCCCCTTCCATATCACAAGCACTTTACTAAAAATGGGAGCACTTGGCCAAAACCATAGACAAGACAGGACATAAGTGTCTCAACCATTCCCACACCTGCTGGTCGGGTGTAGACTGCAGTAAGTTCTTGGGGACCAGTGGACATGGAGATTGTGCATCAGCAATTCCCTACCATGCCATGTAGATGGGAGTCCTTCCAGGTATCAGCTTTACCTGTTCATGGCAGCCTAGGCATTTGGCAGTGTTTCCTGATATTTTATATGCAGAAATTTCTGTGTTGCATATTATGTCTTAATTTTTGGGACTTGATTTACACCCAAGGTCATCAACGTAAACGCCCAACCCAGCTAATTCAGTCCACAAATAATCCAGGAAAAGGGAAATGATGAGATTTCCAGTGCATTGTGGAACATTGTGTGACCATATGTCCCGTGAGAGCTGAGGCACCGGTCAGCAATGTGAGAAGGCAATGTAGATTAAGTGTTTAAAAAGTTGCTTGGTCCTTGCCAGCAAGGAAACAAAATTCTTACAAGTCATTGTTCTAGAACCCAAGGCTGACTACACTAATAATATATTGAACACTGTCATATGTCATAAGACTTTCAGATCTTGGCTCCTCATTGCATAGGCTAAATAATGCTCTTTTAGATCATCATTTTGTAGGCTGCACACATTATTTGATCAGCATTGTATAGATTGCCACTTTGGAAGCATATTATACACACAGTCTTATGTCATTATGGTATAGAATGAGGTGCTGTCTTCCATCATTCGTCACCTCACCCTGTATATAACCAGCTCTCGATGTACATACAAAATGTTGTTGGTGTATATGTTGTACTGTAAAGGGATTTTATGTATATAAATTAAATTTGCTTATAAAAAATATCCATCCTAGAATTTGTATTACATTTGTCTTTTAAAGATCCATTAGGAACACCACAACATTGCGGTTTAAACACTTTAGTATCTTTATATGTTAAGCCGGTCCGCCACACGAGCGCGTACCACGGTGCGGCGAACTGGCTTAACATATAAAGTGTTTAAACCGCGATACAGCGGTTTAGAAGGATAACGAAAATATGCTCCGGCACCAGCTCACCCTGAGCTGGTGCTCGGTTTTTGAAGCTTACACTTACCATTTCATGTGGTAGGTTTCCTTTAAGGCCCTGGTATAGGCACAAAAAAATATGCACATACACTTCCAAAAAGCACAAAAAAAATGCAAAAGAAAGGAAAAGTCAAAATAAAAATACAAGTTCCCAGTTAGACACTACAAGTATTTTGGGGCCTTGTGCTCAGCAATCGATTGGCCTCTGCTATGAGTAATATAATAAGGAGCATGTGAAAAGTTAGGAGCTTTCTCTGCTGGGCTATACTTGGTAGATCCCTGTAACATTGTCTGCCTCACACATGTGCCCTCTGGTGGCATTAAGAGTTTAATAGATGTAAAAGATGTGGAGAAAAAAAACATGAAAATCTTCATTATGGGTCTCAGTTCAGTCACTTCATGTGATTATGCTACCAGGACAACTCTAAGATGACTTCTAATGGTTAAAATTGAGGAAGTAGCAATAGGGCACTAGATGAGGAGATCTCAAGTTGCTGCTCGAGTTAAACTGCAGCACATTGATCCATGATTCTGAAATGACCAATGGCAAAAAGAATCATGATGACTTTCATGATCTCTAGAACAGTTCCCATACCTCTCTCCATTATATCCAATATATATATATCCATTTGTCTGTTCTTGTTCCACTCCTAGCTTACAAATATGTATATAAAATACAGAACTATGAATGAGGCTAAAGGCCACATAACAAAGCTATTTGATAATACGCTTGTGCTGACTGATACAATGGGGCTTATTTACCAAGGGTCCCGCGGCCGCTTTTCCCGAAGTTTTCGGGGATTGCGGCACTGGGACAGGTATTTAATAGACAATTGTGTTGCACGTGATCGGATTTAGTCGCAATCGCACCGGCTTACATGCGACACAAAATCGGGGGGCGGGTCGTCAGACGATCCAACGGATTCGGACAAACCGCAGGATTTAACTTAAAAATTGTGTCGTAAGCCAAGCACTTACATGCACCGGGAGGAAGATGGTGAATTCTGTCGGACCTGAGCGGGGAAGCGACACATGCACGATATCGGGCGCACAATCTTCTTGAATCGCAGCACAGTGCATTGTCGTGAGACAAAGCACTTTCTAGATCTCCTCCGGACTGGGTAAGTAAATGTGTCCCAAAGTATCATAATATAATTTTTGTGCTGCTGCTATTTAGCCCACAGCAATGTCTACATTGGGTTGTTGTCAGATGTAAAGTGTTCTTATTCACAGAAAACCCAGCCAAAATTGAGCAACTTGATTATAGATTTATTTAGTTGTAGAACCTCTTTTATGCAAATATTAAGCTTTATGTATACAAAACAGAACCTGCATTTGTGTTTCATCTGTATTTTATTTATGCGTCTTAAATCTGTATATACACACTGTGTGTATGAGTGGAAATATATATACATATAGCCCTGAAAAAATTGCAAATGCTAGCTTATAGCCAGCACTTGCGATTATTTTCTTTAATCCTCGGGGGTTGTTCCTTTCCCAGCATTTAAGAGGCTCAGGACTCTTGATGCATCTTTTGGGGTCCTGACACAGAAATAAACTACCATAGATGCTCAGCAGGGCTATAATACGTCAGCGTACAATGATTAACCTCCGGTATGTGTACATGAGAGGATATATTAGTGTTTGTATGTGTTTATGAGAGGAGGCCTGAAAAACTTGCATAAGTACATGAAATTTCATCTCTCTTTACTAACCCGATCTGTGTACTTCTCATGTCTGTTATCCAGAAAACACTGGATAGATAGCTTCAGACTTCTCTGCAGTCCCATTGACTTTGGATTCTGTATGTAGGATGGTGGCTGATCACAAGTTCAAGCAGCATTTTTACTTATTAAATTATTTTAATTCCATTCCTTTATAAAGAATGGCTGGACCATAATACCTCGTGCCCCCTCTTCATAACCTATGAAGATAATCTTAATTAAGTTTCTGTAACAAATAATTCCAGCATTACATGAGAATATAAGAGAAGTGTTTCCTTAGTTACCACCGCTCCACAGCCCTATGACAATGATCCATTCCTTTCTAGTAACTGTGGCAACACAAAAGAAACTCAGAGCCGCAGTTGTTGGTAATTCAGAAAAGATGTAGACAGGACATGATAGGTTCAGATTTTATTCAGAGGAGTAGCTCAACATGAGCAGGATTAGCACGACTTCTCAAGGCAGTCATTTTCTTTAAAGCTTTAGCAAAAGCAACAGTACTGAGGATAAGGAGAACTATTCCTGCAGCAAAAGATCCTGCAAAGATGAGCGCCTCAAGTCCTGGAGAGGAGACAAGATTGGAGTTGAGACCAAGAACAAGGACATACAGAATATGTATAAATCACCACCATTCTGCCTGCTTGTGTTACATAAAGAACCACCATGAAAGCAGACTATGTAAGAACTCACCAGTAAAGAGGGAGATTAAACATCTCTCTTGCTATAAGTGCTCTTGGTCCCATAGTGTAGGGGGTAGTAATAGTACCATGTGCAGCTATAGTTTACTCATGTAATGGAAGAGGCTCAATCACAACAACATCTATATATCATAGCACAGGAACATAATTCTTCTTTGCAGCAAGCAGTCATTAGAAAAGCAGGGGCCGATCCTAGTAACACAAGCAGTCAGTTGGAAGGCCCATTTGTCTGAGAAGGCTCTACAAGAGTCGCTTTGTAGGCCGTTAGCTTTGACTTAAAGAAGAAAACTCCTAGGAGGGGTACAGTTTCTGTAAAGTGCATGAGAGTCTGTAGTGTAGAGGCTGGCCAGACAAAGCTGGTTCAGGCTTCTAGCTCCATCTGTAGTGTGAAAGAGCTGATTGGAAAGGTGCAATTTATAAGTGACCGTTCCAATGGATAGGTCATTGATAAAGTCACCAATACGTTTCTACCAAAACAAAACATGTGATCAAGAACAAGCACCGCAAGTGTTCCAGTAGAAACATATCGGTGATCAGGCCAACCTCCCCATTCCACAGGCTTTGAAATGCAACGAGGGAGATGTATAAAAAATTTGGCCAGGGGCTGCGCATCGGCGCATGCACGCATTCCGATGGCGGCTCCGGACTTCTGGCTCACAATGAGTCGCACAAGTGCCTGTGACTCGGACTTCCCGAGCTCCGATTCCCGTCCTTGGATGCGGGCATGATGACCGTGTCAATGCTCTAAAACGCGCACCCGCGATGAGCTGTTAACTCAGGTAACAGCAGCATCACTGGCCCAGGCGGGTCACATGATTAGATCATATTATGTATATATAAGTTGTTCCTACCACAGCACACCCACTGGTGGAAGAGACGGTGAAATGTACGTCGGGGTGGTCCATCTTCTCTCCTAAATTTTGTATGATGTTATGCCCGGGTGGGTAATTTGACTACATATATCTATATTTGTATACTTTGTGTCCATTTGAACATGTTTTAGGAGACGCATATGCACTTGTTTAGGACCACCACCACATTTCGTTGTGTTTTTGCAGACTTTTTATCATAGTTTTTAATGAAGTTTTCTTGATTGCTGTATTTGGTGTTAAAAATAAAAATTGATATTATATTTTAATTGTGTCATAATTTATGATCTTTGACCTTTTGGTGACCTTTGTCCTATATTGGTAGTGCTATAAATAAAATTTGAGTGCTCTCCCTGTCAGACCATTCACCAATAACACGCAGATACAATTGTGTGCTGTTCTGCTTACAATATTTGTTCCTTTCCTTGCAGCAAGTGGTTTACCTTGAATTTAGAACTACATCCCTTCTGACCAAAGTCTAAGAAGGTGGAAAATAATTTTTTTATTCTGGAGTTGAGTGCTATCAAATAGGTCAGAAAGAAGAAAAGGTGGTGGAAGGACACAAAAATAGCAGTTAAGCCATAATAAATGTCCCTCAATGTGTATGCAGCCTAACTGCACAGTTTGTAACTAATTGACAAACTGTTTGCAGGGCAAAACTTATGTAGACAAGTGGCCAGGACCATATTCCTGACATAGAACAATCCACTATCTGGCTATGTCCATGTCTGAAAATAACCAACCACAATCAGAGAATCACATACCAGACTCTGGTTCCTCCATACTGGTCCTGACACTTCCTTCCAGCTTGACTGGGCCACAGGACACCACTTTTCTGTATGGGTCACTCAATTCTCTTTTCGTCCGTTCAAGCCTGGGCTTTAAAAGGAAAAGCACATTAAGATTAGCCATGGTGGTCAGACATGTAAAGTGGTTTTCCCCAATTTAGACATTTATAACTACAAAACATTCCATAAAAATCTTCGAGGTCAGATCCATATTCTGTTTATATAGCCTACAGGGTTGCAGATGGCATGTGAAGACTAATCTACAATACTATGGCAAGCATTCCTTCTGTCCTCAACAGTAAACTCATAACCATTAGACCAGTCTTCTGTGAGAAAAGTACCTACCTGCTGGTGGCACTGCGTGGCATTGTATTGGCAGAGCCAGATACGGCAATGCAGGTAAACTTCCTCATACTGGATGAAGTGAAACATCAAAAGGGAGAACCGACTTAAGGACCAGTTTCCAGAGTCGATTAGGTCTGTCGTAGAGTCATTAGCAATTCTATAGAAAGAGACAATTCAGTCAGCAATGAACTTGCCATCTACTGCCAAACCAACCATACTTTAAAGGACACCTGTTCTTTAAATCATATTTTCTTTATTATGTAAATGAGGCTGGTCACATGGTCAGAGGTAGTGATGTCACCCCTGTTACCCCTCCCCTCCCCCTGCACAGGTCTGTGTGTATAGTAAAGCATTGCTAGTGTCAGTGCTTTATCTGCCGACATGCTCTCCCTCCTAATACACATGTGTGAGACACAGACATCAGCTACACAAGTACCTGACATGTTCTGCTATAACATGGCTGCCTGGAGCGGTTGTATCTCTCCTATACACACACACATAGGCTGCAGGGGGCATGGCCGCCAGCACCAGGAAGCACATGGAGCCGCCATTACATCATTATACAGGCTGCAAGTCATGCACTGGGGGTGTGGCTGTGCCTCCCACTCATGAATAAGCCAGACAGCTTGAAAATGATAATGACGCATTGGACCTCTCACAGGTCATTTGCATACAGCTTTAGGACCTCATTGCTTAAGTTTACAGGCATGTAGAGGGATAATGAAGGGATAGAGGCAATGCTTTATAATGGCAGTTTATGAAAATATATTTAGTTTAGGGGGTTATTTTGCCCGACAGGTTCTCTTTAAATCCAAAAGTGACACTCACCCATCTCTAATAATGAGATGTCGAACCATGCTGCCATGATCAGCCCAAGGGGTGGCCCAGCATTCTTCTAACTTTAGGGTAAAGTAGGTCTGAGGACTGTGACCATGGATCTGCAGCTGTACATACAAACGCTGATTCAGAGGGATGACAGGAGGGCGATTGTATGGCTCTAGGTACTCTGCCGTGGGGTACAAAGTCATTGTGACATTAAACTCTCCTTCGTTTACCATGAATGTTGCCAGCCTGAATATATAAAATACAAAAAAAAAAAAAAAAAAAGAAAAAAAAAGAGAAAGATGGAGGTCAGACAGACAGTAGCCATCTATGTGGCAAAAACAAGGATGCATAATAAGAACCCCAGATTATATTCAGGTCCTTTAAGTAAATGAGCTTGGGTGGGATCCCCGTAATGAATACAGATCAGTTTACTTACCCAGCACTAGTGAGCAGAGGGAATGGCAGAGACACAACCCGGTCATAGCGATATACACAGGAGAAGCCAATCCGGATGCTAGAAGTCCTTGATATGATGGAGCTGGGGACCTCTGCTCTCTGATTCACTGTATTTGTGCTCAGCTCATTGGTGTAGATAAGATGACTGCCATTCACCTGGGCCAGGAGATAGAATACTAAATTTTGACAACTATGAAGCAAGAGGTTCCATGTTCAGCTGGTTAACAGAAACTAGCAAAATAGAGGTGGGAAAAGATCAACTGCTGCAAAAGGTGCCCTTTACCCAAGATGGCTACATTTTTTTTACCATCAACCCATCAATTAGAGGTACCAGCCTTATCACCACAGTTCATTTCACCAAGATTATTGATGCGAGACAACATAATGTGGTGAAGTAAAGTTTACCTGGATCTTGGTGCCACACAGAGTGTGGTTTTCATGGGTCAATGTGACCGAGGCATACAGCTCAGATGTGTCCTGTAGCTTACATGCTGGGTTGGACATGTGTAGAAAGGATATGCTCACATTCACCTCTTGCAAAGTGCTCTTCAGAACCTGGAAGGTCATGCGGTCAGAATCACAACTAAGCTGCAGCTGACGATCTGGAAAATAGGACACACCATAAGCCTTAACAGAACCTAGAACACACCCTCCACCATAACAGCATTTTTTCTGACTCTCTACCTTGGCACTGGTCACCTACAAAGCCTGGGTTGCACTGACATTGAGGGTTACCATTGAGCATGAGACATGTTCCTCCATTCTGGCATAAATTATTGGGACATGTATCGCCCAGGAAGACCGCGGCTGCAGGTGCTGTGGTTTGCACAACAGGCCATGGGTCTTTATAGAAGACACGTACGTGGTCTTTAGAATTTTGAGCTGATAGGAGAAGAAAATGTCTAAATTAAGAAACAAAGAAATATCCAAGAAGCTACCAACAGTATATCTGCTCTCCCACAGCTTACCATCAATCTGCTCCAAATTGACCAAAGTCAGTAGCTCCAACACAGGAACAAACAAAAAACAAATACCCAGAGGTGTCATCTGCACAACAGAAAGCGGAAAATCAGTGGCTTATAGCTCACACACAATAGCAGGTAGACTGTCATGTACAAGTCACCAGGCAAGGAAACCTCCAGCCTAGAACACTAGCGGGTCAGCAGCAGCTTGGAATACGACTTGTAATGTAATATCCAATGTCACCTGCACATTATGAAGAGGAGGCCATATTTAGCACTTGTAGCTGTATACACATCTGATGGAGGGGTGTAGGGGGATATATAGATACAATGTATTGAAAGGCATGTAGCGATGGCGGGGGGGGGGGGGGGGGTGGAGGGTGTGTACAGGGTAATAAAAGTTGGTTGTGAGCAAATAGTTACATGTAGGTATGTATTTACCAGGGGGAGATGTAACATATAAAGAACATAGGGGGATGAGTATGAGGTGGAGCTGAAGATGATGTATGGTCACATATAGGTACTAAAGGAGGGGGCGTACATGCAAGGCTTATATAGAGGTAGAGTAATGTATGTCTGTATATACGAGCAGGGCTGCATAGAAGGTAAGAAAGGTGCAGGAGTCACACGCAGGAAGAGGTGACCTAGAGAACGTAGAACCAATACACTTCACCATGTGATCGTTGAACTCCGTCTCATCACCATCACCAGCACCAACCCCTCCCCTTATAACTAGCAGGTGTCAATCATCACACGTTAACTGTTTCAGCCTGCTTCTCCCAGCAGCCACCGCGCTCCAGCGTGGTAAAGCAGAGGATCGCTCGAGACTGGACGAACTACATCTCCCTGTAGCCTTTGCGTTTAGCTTCCGGTCGCGTTGCCCCGCAACCAAACGCGCAGAAGTTAACGACAGGTGAGAGTTTTATCATCTACTGATATTAATGTTAGACAACGCCACCCGTCCATTACACTCAAACCCATCATCACACCGTCCATTACACTCACACCCATCATACTACCGTCCATTACACATTCACCACCCATCATCCTACCGTCCATTACACTCAAACCCCTCATCCTACCGTCCATTACACTCACACCCATCATCCTACCGTCCATTACACTCACACCCATCATCCTACCGCCCATTACACTCACACCATCATCTACCGGCCATTACATCACACCCATATCTAACGCCATTACACTAACCCATCATCCTACCGTCCATAACAATCATAGCCACCATCCTACCGCCCATTACACTCACACCCATCATCCTACCGCCCATTACACTCACACCCATCATCCTACCGTCCATTACACTCACACCCATCATCTTACTGTCCAGCACCCTTCCACCCTGTCCAGGGGCGTAACTACAGTGGTATCAGCCATAGAAGCCGCTTTGGGGCCCACAGTGTCAGGGGGCCCTGTCATCCTACCTGACAGTGGAGGATGTGCACCATTATATACATTGTATATATACACATTGTACAGCATAACATGTATATAACATATATGTGATGTATATATGCTCTGTATGTGTGTATAAATGTGTGATTGTAACTTGCATGTGTAAGTATACAAATATGTATATTTCTTTTGTGAGAAGGGGGCCCCATGCAGAAGCCTGCTATGGGGCCCTGATTCTCCTAGTTACGCCACTGCCTGTCATCTAACAATCATCTTAATGAACAGCTTAGACCCTAACTCCACATTGCTACCCCATCATGATTATTTCCAGCTTTACAGTACACTAACGCTCTTTCGCCATCAGTCAGGTTGTAGATTAATATTAGATTATTAGGGGTCCAACTACTGGGACCCCTACATGTCTCCCCATCCCATATATATATATATATATATATATATATATATATACTGCTCCATTCACTTCTATGGGTTTGCCAGTGATTTCTTTGATGGCACCAGTATTTCCCCCATCACCATGGCAGCTCTGAAGGTAATATCTACACGAACTGATCGAGGACCCAGGCGGACTCCCTCCCATAATTTTACCCTCGTCATTGTGACTACCTACTTCGGCTAGGCTCAAATGCCGGCGAGAAATTCATAGGGCTGTCGGTCTTTGGGAGGACGCAGACGTGATACGCGTCCGGACTTTCTTTTTAGCGATAGCACGTGTCGGGCAAACCTCGCGCGGGGAATTCGTGACCACCTCCTCTTTCTTCCAGGGTGTACCCCTGTCACCCGTGGGCATACCCCCCCGGCCCCCTTCCAGGGCGAAGACAAGTCGATACTGCGGCACCCTTCTTTCCCCAACGCCCTCCTACTCGATTTCCCTTTTCCATCTATCCCTCGTCACTACCCCCCTCAGCCCCCTTTCCCCAACTACGATTTCCGTTCATCCGGAAGTAAGCAAGGCAACCTGAATCGCCAGACTACTACGCCATCGCATGTCCCCCCCTCGGATCGGAAAGGAGGTTACTTTAAATAGCCGGAAAAACCTACCCAAGATTGTCTACCCTTTCTTACCATCCATATCCCAGCAGCTAGTACCACCCCACCATCCCCTTTTTCCAGGTGACCCGTCTTCTTCCCCTACTTTCCTCATACCCTCCCCATCCGCTCCATACCCAGGTGGGAAAAGGTCTATTCAAACCCCATCCGGACTTAAGATCTCTCCGCCCATATCAATTACACTTCGTAACTAAGCCGCACCACAAAAGCGAGCTGAACTCTCAGGACCTCGTAAGGAAAAGAGAGCACGGTCAGGGGACTTCCCACCCTCCCCCTCACTTTTGCCGTTCGACATCGATTCTTCAACGTGCTCTACCCCACCTTTTACCAATGCCTTCTTACATTCCACGTCTTCGTTCTCTGCCTGGCCCCCCCCCTCCCCTTTCTTTACCCCCCTCTGACCTTTGTTGGACCGTCATAAACCCACCAACTTTTGTGTCTCACGTCTCGATTTCAGGCCAAGTTTCAGCCCCTCCTTCGGGGGCTTCATCCCTATTACCCCACGCACCTAACCGACTCCTAGAGGTGTCCACCGCTGTCCCTCCTAACCCTCGGCGAACGGACTTTCCCCCTCTACATCGGCCGCGCTTGAGTTTGAGAAAAAGGTCCCTCACCCTGACATCGACCACTCTTACTGTGGTTCCTGGAATCTCGCTCCCCCACTCACGGCACTACTTCCTTATTCTCTATTCCAGGCACCAATCATAGAGCATTTCCCATTTCGCCGGCGTTGGCTAAAAAATCACCCCCTAAGGAATGTATACCTTGGAACAATTCCTCCTAGCGCACACGACTCCATAAGCAGGTTCCTCACAGAAAAATAACACCCAGGAGACTCAGAAGACAGTTTCCGTGGGCACGAGCAAAATACATCAACACGTATAACTCTTCCTCCCTTGGGCAGAGGACGCCTACCTTTCAAGAGGAGGGAGATATATTGTATCGTTTCGACGAGGCGGGGGAGGTGGGGGACATCTAACTGCAGCGCGGGCTCCTTGTTGCCTTAGCCGTAGCTATACGCGAGGACCTCCCCAACTCTGGTCAGCCTAGGATCCTCCCACGACACGCGCCCATCCCCAGGAGAGGGTTCAGCGGAGAGAATACGAAGAAGATATCACTGCACGACCCAGGGGTGCCATTAGTTAACTCTCGAAGTGCACCCTATTCCCTGGGAGGAACCCCTTCCCTACAATCCCACCAAAATGGCAATCGGCTACTTAGGGGCCGTATCCGAGAACAAGAGATGGATCCTAGACCAAATTTTATTCCGGCCTTCAGGATTACGATCCCAACCATCACTATCCATGTGCAGCTTGACAGTTCGCCGAACCCACGGCTCTAGCCGGTATAAGGAACGATGGCAACCCATGTACTTGCTTTTCACGCCCAATCTACAACCCCTCTTCTCTCACAGCCTCCCCCCCGGACATTCATACTCAAGGTGGCGAAAGAGAAAGAATAGCCAGGACCCTCGCGTACTTCGGCCAACTCTTACACCCCCCGCCTCCCACCTTCAGCGGGGGAATCTTAGGCTCCTACCCCAGCTTAGGCGCTGTTTCTTCCTTCCCTTTTTTCTCAGCGGTTCATTTCCCTTCAATCCCACTGGTCATCTGACAACATTAGGGCATCAATCGGTTACGGACTCCTTGACTCGGTTGACCCACCGCTCACCCCCCCACCAAATCCCACGCCGGCGCTAGACGACTGCCAAGTGGTGAGACGGCATGAGAAGGGAAACACTACCCCCCAGCTCGCCGTGTCTGCCGGACGAAAAGGCAGGGGGAGAAGACGAACAGGCACGCCGGTAGGGAGCGAGTCCCGAGGAAGGGACCCAGCCCCGAACAGCCGGGAAGTCACGAGGAGACGATGCTCCGGGAGAAAAGTGAGGAAAGAAGGATATTGAGAAAAAGACGGACCGCAGGGGTTTTATTCTTCGGGCGAGAACTCCTTCGCGATCCCACGCTGACCGGAACCTGTTCATCATTCTAACATACGAAATAAAGTGGAGTAGTTGGCCAGCGCTTCCCTCAGCACCACATCCCCATTAGGATCATAATCGGTCGGGCGAGATAAATCAACCCAAAAAGCCATCCACCGTACATATTCATGCTAGTGAGTCACGCATGCTGAACACCTGAAATACTCCCCGGCCCTGCCCGTACCGACCCCGCTCGACTCGACCGATATCTTACTGAAAGTCTTGTTAGCAGGCCCTAAGATCTCGAGCATTCGACAAATAAGCAATGCAGAGGAGATGAGGAATTCGTCTTGTAATCGGCGAACTCTTATGACCTACCTGCATGCCCCTCCCCTCAGTTTACTTCCTTGATCCCATCGAACCGCCGCACCATCACACTTTGCCCCACAGAAGCCAGATGGAAAGAAGAATGGTGGGAAAATAGATAAGGACCCTCTACAACCCTGCTATCAAGGGACCCATTTCTGATCAAAAATACCTGCCAACCTCACTATTCTCTCATATCATTGCCTGATGAGGGCACGGCCTAACTAAAAAAAGTGAGGATACGGTCTATAGCAATTAAAAAAAGATCCCTCTACTGAACTACGGTATTTGATTTTGCTGCAGTGTTGGCACGGATGCCGCCTATCATGGATTGCAAGAGAGGTTGGTCCGTAGAAATCCACACATCTTCCGGGCTCCGTTCGCTCCAACCCGAGCCGACTGCCATCAAAGTTTAGGTTTTCTTTCTGAATCAACCGAGGCGGTAAGTGGGCATGTGGCAGCCACGGCACACGGCCCTTGACGTTCCCCTTTGGGCGGGACGAAAAAATAGCGAAGCAGAACAAGGAAGCGAAGTGATTCCCGGTGAATAAGAGAATTAGGTCGTATCTCCTCCCCCGTGGTTGTCAGCACTGCTTTATATCCCAAATCAGGATCGTCATCCCCTTCTTCAGTGTACACTCGTTGTACAAATTTATCTCACTAGTCTCGCAGAATGTCCTCTGAAGCCACTCCTCGAGACTCCTTTAGACGCCTCCCTTTCTCTTTTCCTCTGTTCTAGGCATTGGCCTCTGCAATGGAATCGGAAAGGACAACGTAACACATTTGGTTTCTCACAGGCAATTCTGAGACCACGGCACGGAATGGGCGTGCACCAAAATCCCCCCGGCCAATACGGACCGCCTTGAGTCTATCAATAAGGGGTGCCTCCCGGTGTACCATATCGAGTCTGAAAGGGGTTGCCTATTAATAGATTGGCCTGGACGACAGTCCTAACCTCTCTCCTTTAACTCATCACGCTTGCTCATCTGCTCATTCACAGTTCCTCCCCTTTTCTTCGTTTTTCCCAGCCTCCCGTCTCCTCGTCCTATGTTTAATAACTGATCCTCTGGCGCCCTAGCAGTCTCCCTTTCTGCATCTGTCTGTGCAGACTTTGTCCTTACTGTCTGCGTTCGGGGATAATGTTATTACAACCGGCGTAAACCTTTAAGTGTAAAGAAGGGGAGTTTCCCTGCCTGGTCGCGGGTGGTGGCTGGAGAGAATAGAGTAGGGAGAGACGGAAGGAAATGAAGGAGAGGACAGGGGGGAAGGGAGGGACCGGCAGACAGAGGGGATAAACGACAAGACCAGGGAAAATCAATTGCGGGGTAGTGCTCTGAAAAAATCCGGACAGATGGGAAAGGCATTCTCTATCTGCCCACCGGGTCACATCATGGGAAAGGCCAATAGTGGTAGATGGTGTGTTGCAGCGCATGGAATCATCGCCATATCTCAAACTGTCAAACTGTACCAACTCGGTGTGGGTTAGGGTCGCTACATGCACGGATACCTCATTACCTGAAACATTGATTTGCCCACTCGTTTCTTTTTATGCTTTCCTCCAATCTGATCTCCTCTTGGTCCTTCCATTGTAAACCGTCACTCACAACATCCTACGCATTTACCTCCCCACGCCCGTGTCTCCCCCCCTTCGACTTTAATCTTCACCATCGGCGCTCCCCATCTTTTCTCCTTGCTTTTTTAATACTCTAGCCTCACTTAGCTTTAACCTCGCATTGCCGCCCCTCCTGGTTCCTAATCCTAGCCACCAAACCCGTCTCGATACCCGTCATTACAACCTCCCCCCCTCTTTCCAGCCATCCCCCCTTCCATCCACGCCGTATTCCCCCTCTCCCCTAGCCCTAACCCCCTTTTACATAACGCCCTCCTTTCTTCCCCCCCTGTCACATTTTTTCTTCCTCCCCGCGTCCCACTTGCCCCTTATTCCTTCCTTTCACCTCCACCCTATCCTCTTCCACCCCCCCTCTCCCCTGCTCTTTTTAATAAAACCTAATAAGGACATGCTGTATCCGAAGCTATATCGCCACCTGATTGTCTCCTGGTTAGAGATATAACCTAGATCTGGGATGTATTTAGATTATCGTTAGGGACAGCACTGCTTCCAGTGCTTTTATTGCAGTGATCCCGGCAGTATTTTGATGAACTTTCACCATATCTATTACACGGTTTCTGGAGGTTTTGGAGGCTCATGTCGAATTACATACCTTTGCATGTGTGATACTGAGACATCTGCTATGACAGCATGTACAGGACAGTGTCCAAAAAGGACTGTCGGGATTAAATAATAAATTAATTCCTCAGGGGTATGTTATCGGTACTGGGGGGGGAGGTGTTCTCCTCAGTTATAACTATCCCTACTATCATTCAATGAAGCTAGTGAAGGATATAAAGTCATTTATTCCATAAGGTTTTACAGAATTAATTGTGAAGGTCCTCCATTGGGCTTTTTTCCTGAGGATCATTCTGTCCTAGTCCCCTCCTCTTGCAGATGGTCTTACTACCTCAATGCCTAAACCATATTTCTCTCTGATTACACCGATGATGTAACCACATGTGTCTTGCTGTTGGAGTAAGGTGTTATGCATTTACATGCTGAACAGTGTCCACAGCGAAACATGCCCTTCGGTCTCCTCTCTTACCAAGTTCTTTCAGGTTTGGGTTGGGGTAGATAGCTGTGGAACAACAGGTCCACATCCAAACCAGCAAGTTAGTGGCTTGTGTCAACCTGTAGCCCATCCAATTTCTTAAGCACCTCCATGGTGTCCCTTACATACAGTATGATGGGAGAGACAGTACAAAGGGCCTCAGCAATTTATCAAGGTAGTAGCTGGCATTTTGTTTCAGATTGTTCATGCCCGACACAATCGGTTTCCCCTTGAGGGGTGGAGACCCCTTATGTACTTTTGGAATGAATCAGAAGACCGCAATTTGTGGGTGCTTTGGAAGCATGAACTTGTGTTCTGTCTTGAAAATGAGTTTTCGTGCCAGTGCTGAATCTAGGATAGTTTTCAGATCATCTTTGAATATCCTCGTTGAGTTTCTATTCACTTTTTGGTAGCTTTGGGCATCTTCGAGAATTGACATACACATATCTTCGTATGTTTCTCTGTCCATGTATACTATGTTCCCACCCTTGTCAGATGGTTTTATGACAAGGATGGGATCACTGCCAGAGAACTTAAGGCTTCCGTGTCTTCCTTGCTAAAATTTTTATGCTGATAATTTTTTGGATTGAGCTTCTTCAAGTTCTTTGTTACGAGGTCAACAAATAAGTCAATTTTTATAGTCTCCTATTGGAGGGGCTTTAGTACTCTTTAGCTTGAGTTCAGTAAATGGACCTTACCTTCCTCTCTGCTTGCCTCACAATCAGCAATTACAGATCACAAAAGCCCTTAGCATGTGTTTCTTCTAAACCGTGTTCAATGCAACTTTTTCTATTTTGAATTAGAAAAAGTTTCCGCCACTTGAAATTTCTTGCAAATAGATTTATGTCCTTTGTCCATTCAAAGATGTTGGTTTGGACATCTGGGGCAAAGGACAACCCTCTCATGAGGACATTCATCTCCCTCTCAGTTAGTTGATGGGATGATATATTTATTACTTAGAGGTCGTCTGTTCTTCCTGGCTCTGGGTTTGTCTGGGGTACGGTGGTCGACCTAGAGGTGGACCTAGAGGAAGATCTAAAAAATTCCCCTTTGGCCTCTACCTCTGTTTCAGGGCCGGCTCCAGGTTTTAGTGAGCCCCTGGGCGACAGAGCCTAAGTGGGCCCCTCCATGGGCCGCCCTCCAGTGGCCACACTGCCCCCCCCCCCCGGACACAGTGACTACCCCCCTTCCACCTGCGGACACACTGACCACCCCCCCTCCCCTGCGGACACACTGACCACCACACCTCCCCCTGCAGACACACTGACTCCCTCCCCTGCGGTCACACTGAACCCCCCCCCCCCCTGCTGACACAATGACACCCCTGCTGACACACTGACCCCCTCCCTCCTCCTGCAGACACACTGAACCCGCCCCCCCTTCCTCTGCTGACACAATGACACCCCTCCTCCTCTCCATGCGGACACACTGACCCCCTCCCTCCTCCCTCCCCCTGGGACCACTGACCCCCTCCCTCCTCCTGCGGACACACTGAACCCTTCCCCCCCCTCTGCTGACACAATGACCCCCTGCTGACCCCCCCCCCTCCTCTCCCCATGCGGCCACACTGACCCCCCCTCCCTCCTCCCTCCCCCTGCGGACACACTGCCCCCACCCCCTTGGGAAAGAAAAAGAATTCACCTTTCCTGGTTCCCCGGAGCAGCGCCTGCAGCTACTTCGGTCTTCGCCTGGGCCTCTCCGTACGCGCTTCACTGAAGCCGGCACACGTGATCCGATGACGTCATCATGTGCACCGGTTCGAGCTGTCGCATACCCTGCGGAGCACACATCGTGGCAACTGGGACAGGAGTTTTAGATTCTGCCTCTATGCTGCGCTCCGAACCAGCGCAGCATAGAGGCAGAAAAGTGATCGATCCGGAGGTGATCAATTGTGCCGTGTCTTATAGGCGACAGGTACAATGATCGGGGCCCAGTGGGCCCCTCCATAACCCGGGGCCCCGCGCAACTTGCCGGTTGGCGGGTTTTGGCGCCGGGCCCTCTGGTTTTTTCCCCCTTTTGTCTTGATGACCTTCACGGATGTGGTTACTTTTTCGAGTGTCAGAAACTTCTGCCTCTGATGAGGTGATATCTGTATCCACTATTTTTGTGGGTCTCTTCTTCATATACTTTTTTTATCCCTGAAATCTTGTGTATCTCTTATATGCTGTGTATGTTTGCGTTCTTTTATGTGGGCAGTGTATTTAGTCAGAGTTGCTTCTAGAATTCTTTTTCCTTTTCTCAAAACTGTGATCTGATGCAAAGCTCAGTAGCGGTAGCGGTATGCAGTTGTACAAAAAGCCTATCCAGCAGAATTTTCTGCAAGAGGAGGGGACTGGGATAGAATGATCCTCAGGAAAGGGGCCCAATTTACAAATTATTCTGTAAAACCTTATGGAATAAATGACTTTATATCCTTCCGTAGCTTCAATGAATGATAGTGGGGATAGTTATAACTGCGGAGAACCCCCCAGTACCGATAACATACCCCTGAAGAATGAATTTCTTATTTAATCCCGACAGTCCTTTTTGGACATGTTGTCATAGCAGATTTCTCAGTATCACACATGCAAAGGTATGTAATTCGACATGAGCCCCTTTCACTACTCCATCTTGAACCTGCCCTTATAATTCTGAGCACCTCTGATACTACTCCAAAACCGTGCAATAGATATGGTGAAAGTTCATCAAAATACTGCCGGGATCACTGCAATAAAAGCACTGGAAGCAGTGCTGTCCCTAACGATAATCTAAATACATCCCAGATCTAGGTTATATCTCTAACCAGGAGACAATCAGGAGGCAGATATAAGCTTGGATACGCAGTGTCCTTATTAAGGTTTTCAGGTAATGAGGTATCCTGCAGTAGCGACCCTAACCCACACCGAGTTGGTACAGTTTGACAGTTTGAGATATGGCGATGATAATCACAGGCGCTGCAAAACAAGCAGCTACCACTATGCCGGTATGTTACCCAGGTCACTGTGCAGATAAACAGGTGAAAGGGTATTGTAGGGTTTACACTATGCCGGGAAATACGTACCTGGAATATGACTTCTTGCCTGCAGTATAGAACGAGCGTAGATCACAGGCGGGCCGGATCAAGTGCTGGCCCCTCCAACGCATCGACGATTGGACATGTAGGCGTGTTCCATAGCAGTGCATCACGAATTACGTACTGCCTGCTGATTGGCTTCTGAGGGAGGGGACGAGCCCTTGATTTGGGATATAGCAGGGCTGACACGGCGCTGCCACGGCTAGTACTATGCCGGTGTGCACACCGCACAGACCTATGTATATACACTTTAGAAAAATCTGCCTTCCTCTAAAAGACCCCTGATGAATTTTTGGCGAAATGAAACACGTGGGGGCGCAGGGTCTAGTGTGTATTGATGGCAGGAGCTAGTACAAAGTTAGCTAGATTAGATTGCTAACTTCAGAATCAGCTAGCCTAGCTAGGAGAAAGTGAAGATATGGTTATACCAGGCTCATAGCAGAGGAGACTAGTGGTGCTGCTCAAGCATAAAGGGTTATGGCAGAAGCCTATATAACCACAATTAGCTTGTAATAGTCTGATAGCAGCGGTATATACAGTCACAGCTAGCTAGTAAGAAAAAGAAACCATTTATATTCTCCAAACTAGTGCACCAATGTGCAAGGAGCTGACATAAACTAGCGTTACTGCCCAAGCACTGTATGGCGATGAGAACACCGTATTCACACCACTGACGTGTAGTTAAGCATTTTTAAGCTTCGTTATACAAAGTGTTGCAGACAGTAATGCAACATCTTCAGTGGGTTGCAAAAGCATCTAATACGTATGCACCTACTACGGATATAAAAAAAAATAAACAAAGCAAACACATCTATGTTGTCTGTAACTATAGTCTTGCCCACATGTATTGCATACAGAATCTGCTCCCATAAAAACTGGTGCTTGAAATAGAGGAGAAGTGTCTTTTTTTTTTAAAGAGGACCTGTCACCCCCAAAAAATAACCCCACTAAATTAGTTCCCCCTAATCCTGTCCCTAGCCCCTTTATATTTAATGAATTTTTATTAAAATGTGTGTGTGTGTGCATACTTAGTTTTAAACGATCCGAACTCTTACCAAATAAGAGGTCGGATTGTCGTACAGGTCCCCTAGCAGTCGGCCATATTCATGAGAGGGCCGTCCGACACACAACCCCTTCATGCCCCTGTTAGTCAGGGACATGTAAGAATCAACCAGCGCTGTGAATAAGCCCCTCTGCGGCCGCTGTCAGCGCACCGCATCACATAGAGCTGGCAGCGATTGCGCAATACAATACAGAGCCGGTGATTCTTACATGTCCCTGACTGACAGGGGCATGAAGGGGGTGTGTCGGACGCCCCTCTCATGAATATGGCCAACTGCTAGAGGACTGTACGACAGTCCAACCTCTTATTTGGTAAGAGGTCGGATCGTTTAAAACTAAGTATGCACACACACATTTTAATAAAAATTCAATAAATATAAAGGGGCTGGGGACAGGATTAGGGGGAACTAATTTGGTGGGGATATTTTTCGGGGGTGACAGGTCCTCTTTAAGCTAACTAAATTTCTTTCATATCTACTAAATTCTACCATTGTACTTGTGCCCAAAAATAAAAATGTTATTGGCAGCAATGTAAAAACTTCTTTATAAAGCATTTTTTATGTGGGTTTCACATTGATACACTTAATTTTTTATTACTCTGACTTTTAAGCTTTTTTTTTTTTTATTTGTTTCCCAGAGAAATAGATGAAGATGTGGACTTCACAGTATTCCCATCATCCTACACTGAGAATTCTCCTCAGGAAAAGACACTGCTGAACCTGGCGGACAACTTTTTCCGGCAGTACACGCACCTCTACCCCGACAGGAAGCCGCTGTTCATGTCCCCACTGAACGAGTGTGGTGTGGAGGTCAGTGGGATTTAGCATGACCATCCCCAGCATGTAAGATGGAGGATAGGATGTTACTGTTTTCATCTCTTTATCCCACAGAAGTTTGTGTGTTCTACGCTGCGCCCCATACTCCTACCGTACCCGGAGCTCTATCACTGGGATGAATGTGCACATTTTGTCTCAGAATTTTTAACAATGGAACCACTAAATACTCCAATTGAGCTGGTGAGAAGACTCTATTTTTCAAGACAACTGTAACCTCAGATCATTCATCTCCTCTACTCTTTTCATATACCTCCATTATTCATTCACCCTGACTCTATGCATCATATATCTTCACCATTCATGTATCTTCTTAATTCACTTCATAAGTCTCCACCGTGAATTTATCTTCTCCCTCCAAATCACATTTCTCCATGGTTCATTCATTTACGATTTTCATAAATCTTCACCAGTCATTTGTTGTTATTGAGTGAAACTTTCTCTGTGTGGATGCGATGATGTTATAGAGAAGTGATAGCAATATTAGAATAAGATGATACGTTTATTAGGTGAAATTGTAGAATAGAAAGCAAGCTCTAGGACTGTGTTTCCAGGTGATAAGATATGGTTGGGCATGGAGACATACAGGGTCTCTATGGCATCCTGCTCCACAGATATTGCAACTGGTCATATAGATTTTGCGCATTTGGAAGTTGCCAGAGCTGGCATGGTCCGATGCCAACAAATCAATCCATAACACTCCAGGTTTCTCAGTCAGGACACAAGTGCAAACAATGGTGACTGGCAGTCAATGGTAGGACACATTATTGGCTCCCAGATACCATATCTCTTTCTGCTACAAGCCTGGATATTATCTTGGCTAAGAATGTTATAATTTATATATTTGCCTTAGATAAACATATCTGCATGTCCAGTTTTTGCAACAATTCAATATTTCTCACTGGTTGGGCTATATTTTAGACTCTTCCTTTCTGCATTCCATCCTTTCTCCAGGCCTTCCCTTTCTCTTGCCTCCATATTTCTTCCTTGTTATTACTTGTCCTTGTATAGTATATGTCTCCATTCATTTACCTCTCACTGGACCTTTCATATTTGCAGCCACGCCAGCTCTTCTCCTCATACTCCATTTTGCGGGTACAGAAGGGAAATTGCTTTGATTTTAGTGTCTTGCTTTGTTCCTTGCTGCTGGGCGCTGGATATGATGCCTACTGTGTCAGCGGGTATGCCTCTCGCGAAATGTGTCTTATGGATGAGACTCGCGAAGTTTGTCCTCTCCTAAAAACCACACTAGAGGTAAGTTTTCTGTATCTGTCTATTCTGTATGTTGTTAGTAGAACTTGTGCCCTATGTGTTCTTCTATAGATCGTTATACCTTTATCTTCTCCTCCAGTAAGGTATCAACTGCATGTCTCACCTCTTCATTCACATTCACCCATTCTGTCCTATATGTTGTACAAATATACACCCTATATTTTTTTTGTAATGCAGAGCCCTGCAGCATCACCGGAAAAGTCTCATAAGAAATACAGTGTGCGGCCTCCAAGACAATTGGTCAGTAAGTTTGAACTCGAGCAACAAGCAAAAAGAGAGGCTAAGATGCAGGCCTCCCACCTCAAACAACTGGAAGAGGAGGAGCAGCGTCAGGTGGTAGGTTAACACCCACCATTGCTTATAGTACTAGCACATTGGTCTTTGTACATCTGGTGCATGATCCCTAACCAGTGTCACTTGTGCAGGATTGAAATCCAGGCAGATGGAAACTGGAGCAAAATGTTTTATCTTCCATAAGTAACAGCATGACATGTGTCCACAGAATTCTGAGAAGCCTGGTCCAGACCCCATGTATGGTCGCAGAATCCACTGCTGGGTGTTAGTTCTGGCTGGGAAGAGAGAAGTGCCAGACAGTTTCTTCATTGATGCATTGACAGGCAAAGCATATGAGACAAAAGACCAACACTTTTTGGGCATTGAGAGTCTTTGGAACCATGAAAACTACTGGGTGAACATGCAAGACTGTCGCAATGGCTGCAAGGTAACTGGACAGTATTATAGACGTGAAATACATAGACCAGTGAATAGAGTGGAGGGGTGACATAGGACAGTGCAATTTGTAGGTAGATAATGGGAAGTGATTTGGGGAAGCAGTGTGTAGTGTGCGGAGCCACTTTGTAGACAGTGGCATGTGAAAGTGGAGAGGGAAGTTTGTAAATTTTAACAAATAGCAGGGGATATAGACAGGAGGGAGAGATATTTGCTAGTATAGTGGGTACAGTGACAAGGTACAGTCCAATGTGTACGGTGCAACAAGGATTATGGTGTGTAAAGTGTAGTGAGTAAATGAATGTGGTGGAAGGTGTTAAGTGCTTGGAACGACTTCATAAAATACAGACTACAATGCAGTTTTTTCATTTTTTTTGAGAGTGAGAAGGAAAAGCATTGGAATACCATTTATATGCTCTATGGTTGACTTATCTTTTTGCATAGGATCTGACTTTTGACCTGGGAGACCCTGTTTGTTGGGAGTTTATGCTATTAAGCACCATAAAACCTGTGCTGCTTATCCCAGAAATGAAGGAAGAAGAAGATGAGGAGGATGAGAATGGAGACCAAGTAAGTGTCCATGGGGCAATGGAGAATAAGGGGCTGTAGGGTATAATGAAACAAGGATGGAAGTATGGCCAAAGGGGAACCCAATCAAATTATGCTCTGTGGTGAATAAGCAAGTAGTTATTCCATAAATACTGAACCTTTTGTGTGAAGTGCTGTATGCTGTATGCCAAATACTGAACCTTTTGTGTGAAGTGCTGTATGCTGTATGCCTGGTATAAGTGCTTATCTGTAGGGCATCCACATTACCTACATAGCACTTGCAGGGTCTTCGGTGTGGCTTCCTTTTGGGTTCTTACTGCCAGGACCTGCAAAGATGTAATCACGCGTCCTGGATCGTTATTCAGTGTGATCGTAATTCCACAAAAACAAGCCAAAACTTAGACTGGCCTAATGCAGGAGGATCCGCTTTAGTCTGCGGGCCTAGTAGCAGCTTTTATGGCTTCTATTGTGTATCTGAATAGAATTATGGATTGATATCCAAGGCCATGACACTTTTAATGACAGTTTACTTTTTTTGTTTTGTCTTCTAGGAACAGGCGATGCAGGTACCAGTAACCTGGGTGCTGCCCATTGTGGTGACCCCAAAAGGTTTGTACAAATAATGTGATTACAGAAAAGTGGCACTTGGTATGTGATTTCTAAATGTTTATGTTGACAAAACATGCTTTGCCATAGCTCCCAACCGTCCCGATTTTGACGGGACTTTCCCGTTTTTCGTACCTCTGCCCACGCGTCCAGGGCAGCTATGAGATGTCACTATTCTCCTTCTCCCCCCCAGGTCCCCCGTGTGTCCCCATAGTAAATACTTTGAAGGCCTGAACTCACAGTACAAATGGCTTCTACTAGAGCATCGGGTAGGAATCCTTTCAAGAGTGTCGGGCTTTAGCGGAACAGAGACCAGACGTCCAGTCCTTCCAGAAAACTCAATTCAGATCGTGTCCATATATGGTCAGCCTTGCATCTTCCTAGGTTTCCCCCAGAGCAACATCGGCAGGAATCCGTTTCAGAGAAGTGGGCTTAGCTGAGAGAGCAGGGACCAACTTCATCAGTCCGATCAGATCTGTCCATATTGGTCCTAGGAGGCTTCCCCCGTACCCAAAGCTCTTAAATTAAAATTACATAAAGTTTTGGCCAGGCTGAGATTCGAACCTGGGACCTTGTGCACTGTAGACAGGAGCTTAACTAACTGAGCTATAAGCCCAGTGATACAGAGCTGAGGATTTCTGGTAACTAAGACATGTTATCTGCCAGTGTTACATTGTGATACAGACTAATGCACTGATATATAGAGAGGGATCTTCTCAGAGATTATTATTGTAATTATTGAGACTATTATTATTATTATTAATTTTATTATTTTTATTATTATGGAGATGATTATTAATAATGGTAAAAATAATAATAATCATCTCAATAATAATAATAATCTCCATAATAATAATAATAGTCTCAATAATTACAATAATCTGAGAAGATCCCTCCCTATATACCAAGGCAGTATATGGTCATAGTTCTTAGTTACCAAAATTCTCCAGCTTGTTAATCACAGAGATTATAGCTCAGTTGGTTGAGGCGCTGTGTTATTATTGTACATGGACACTGCAGGTTCTGGGTTCAAATCCCAATGAGGATAATTTTATTTATTTTTTTTTATTGAGACGATTTTTATTATTTTAATATGGCTAAAATTTGGGGCGTGGCCAGGGAGTGATTGGGGGTGTGGCTTAGGGGGATCGCCCCCAAATGTTGGGAGGTATGTGCTTTGCATCAATGCCCATGGTGCTGTACATGGTTTCTGTTAATTAACATGGTGTTTAATCTTGCACATGGTTTGTTGTGGAGCGCATGATGTATCATGGGGTACTTGGTGTGTGGTGAAGCACATAATGTTGGTGGTGCAGATGTTGTATGGTGGAGTACATGATGTATAGTTAATGCATATGGTCTGTTTTGGTGCACATGGTTAAGCACATGGTGTGTGGTGATGAACATGATGTTTGGTCACAGTGCCACAATGGCTGCAGTTATGACAGACCTCATAAGCCACTGTACAATACTATAGAGAAATATACAGCAATAAGGTTTACAGTATCCTCATTTACTCTATTCTTACTACAATCATAGAAGACAGCACTGAATATACCTGAAACATAGTTACTTGGCACGGTGCACCACTGGTATACATTCAGTATTTAGCTGCTTTCACACAGCCATTGTGGGGACGTTTATCCGAAAGGATTAGGTTTTTGGGGGCGATGGGGAAAAATTATTTTGGGCACTGGTGGAACTACTTGGGTTAGTGCAGTGGGGGAGGGCCTCTCAGTGGCTGCCAACTCTATCTGTGTTCTCCGAAAGCAGATTTAGTCGACTACAATGCTGATGCAGGCAGAAAAGGGCAGCAGGGTTACAGAAAAAAGTGCATAAGTTGGGGCTACTGAAAAGGGGCATATGTTTAGGTCTACTGAAAGAGGAGCATTTTTGGTGGAGCTCCAACAGCGAAGGAACACTATGGGGCTCATTTACTAAGGGTCCGAATCGTACACTTTCGTCGGGTTTCCCGACAATTTCCACTTTGCGCCGAATTGCCCCGGGATTTTGCTGCATGCGATCGGATTTTGGCACATCGGCACCGGCTTTCATGCAACAAAAATCGGGGGGCGTGGCCGTCGGCCAACCTGATGTATTCGTAAAACCTGCGGATTTTAAAAAACAAATTTGTGTCGCAAGATCAGCACTTACATGCATCGGGAAGAAGCAGGTGAACTCCGGCGGCCCTCGGTGCAGCAGCGAAACCTGGTGGATATCGGGCGGACGGACCTTAGTGAATCCCGGCAGACCCTAATCCTCGTCGGAGAAGGCGCCGCTGGATCGCAACTGAACCGGTTAAGTAAATGTGTCCCTATAAGTGAGACAGGCTCCTCAGGTACTAAAAGTGATGGGACAGAAATAATAAGTCAGGGGCTAAACGAAAGTGGATGCTATACTATGCGGGGCCAGTAGAGGAATATTATACTTTGTGGCCACACTAGGGGTGGGATTATAGCACTAAACTCATTTTAATGGAGAGGTAACGGTATATTTTCACACCGCAACATACAGTTGTAGAGGGGGGGGGGGGGCGGTAGGCCTAGGGGCAAAAGTTTGCTATGGGGCCTATATAGTTACTTAGTTGCATAATTAGTATGGTTGAAAAAAAGACATACGTCCATTAATATCAATTGTGGAAGGAAAACGAAGGGATTTAATGAAACACATTTCTATATTATAATATAACCATTTGTTATTTTGATGTAAAAAGGCATCTAGACCCTTCTTAAAGATCTCTGTTGACCCTAATGTGACCAGTTCCATAGGCAGGCTATTCCAAAGATTCACAGTTTTTACAGTGTCTCCAGTGAAGATAAAGCCTTTTATCACCAAGGATGATCTTATATGTCCTCACAAGGTGGCACCTGTATGGTCTTGGATTCTAGGAGCCATTACGTTGTATCCCTGGCACCTAGAATTTCCCCTTTCATATGAAGTTAAGATTGTGTCTCTAGGTTCCAAGGATCCAGAAATCAGGGAACTTTCTAGGTTCCCCTGGGTTTATTAAAATATACACAATTCGCCTTGATTTTTAGCATAAAAGCCGCCAACAAAAATATTAGAGACGCATTTATTTATGGATTATAGTGTATGTCGCACTATGCCACTAAGTTAGCTTAGACATTGCTCCTCCAAAATTAATTCTAACATATAAAGTGCCCCCTTTAATGAAAATGTACAGTGTTTTTCAAATTTATAATATTGTGCTGTCATTAATTATAATAGCAATTTACATATATACTTCACAAGAACAAAGCATATTACATAAATACAGTACCAGTATGGAGTTCCTAATTACAGTACTAGAACCAAGCACACCGCAGTCTCCCCCCCCAACCACCCAGACAGAGCACCCCCCCCACCCCCCCCCCCCCCCCGTATCTAGGTAGCCAGCACACTGCAAACTTCACAAAGTATATTGGTATCCAGCAGACTACACAACCCCTCCAGTATATAGGTAGCCAGCACACAGCTCCCTGCGGATCCTTTTCTCCCCTCTTCTTTAGCAGTAGTGCGACCCAACTCTGTTAGCTCTGCTGGCGCACACACTATAACATCATAGTAAGCGCACAAAGCCGGGTCGCACTGCTGTTGAAGATAGAATAGAGGAGCCGCTGGGAAGGTGAGTACTTCGTTTTTTTCTTTAGTGGGGGCTGCTTGAACCCCTGTTTCCTCCACCGGGTGTCGCCTGCCTGGTGGAAGAAACGGGCCTGTCAGAGAAATTTATCACAGTTTGCTGCTGAGTGGCATAAGGGTTGTTGTGTGTATTTAAAAGTTATTTTTGTACACTGTGTTTTGTGAAAAAACACATTCGTGGATTACAACCAAATATTGAATGATTTTAGTTTTAGCACTTTTGGAACGGTAAATTCTTTTTGATGTTGTGTATTCTGGTTAATCAAGACAAATGCAATTGTCAGGTTGTCTGCTTTCAAAAAATATATAGGTTTCAGGGGTGCCTTTACTTTTAAATCTGTGGGGAACATTTACTCAGAACAGTGTTCCATGTGCAGTTTCCCTGTGTATAGTGCAGAGTGCGCCAGATTCATGATTTCTGGTGCATGTTCTGCATGAATCTGGCACCCATTGCACCGCATTTTTTTGGTGCACCTTTAACACAGTCACACTTCTGTTGGACTTTGCATGTTAAATCTAGTGCACCGTCCGACTGTGTACCAGAACGCCCCCCTTCAGTGCAGAAATTTGTGTCGCATGAAGGATAATGCTGCCACGACACAAATGTGGGGCAGGCACTTCTTAAATACCTCTGCAATCAGTTTGCACCTAAAAGAACATGCAGTCCGACAGAAAACTCAACACTGTGCCCCTATATTTTGAAAGTTGTGATTTCTATCTTAATAGCTAATTTTTGGTTATTTCATTTTTAGTAATTTTATGATGATTTGTTCATGTGAACATATGACTATGAGGTATCTACTGTATGTACTCATTACATGTTCATCTATTACATTTAGGAGATATAAAGCAAATTATTTACTGTAATAATTTTTTTCAATGAAATTAAATTTTTAGCCGTTTTTTAAATTTTTTTTTTTGATTAAAAATTGCATGAAGGTGCCAATGTCAATAAACTCCTTGATACAATTTTTGCAACGGTCTGCTTTTGGAAAACATATGGGTTGTTGGGGTTGAGTACAATTCTTTATGCTGTAATTTCAGTTTTATTTGTATATGTCAGAATGATTAAAACTGCTCTGAGACAAAACTTCCAAAAAGGCCTGTCAGAGACTGTGCCCCTTGTCTTTTGATTTGATTTAAAGGAAATCTACCATTTCATTATGAACCAAACATACCTTACTTATGGGCATGTTGAACAGCTGAATGGGGGCCCATGAGTCTATAGTTTCTATCCTGGTGGTCCATATGTTGAAAAAAAGTAAAGCTACACTGTCATTGGTTGCCATGAGCACCAAATGTAGTTTTTTCTTCACTCAGGTTTCATAAATCTGCTGAATGCTATAAGATTAAGATGATGTGTGGTGACATGCACATATAGTAACCTATATAAATATTTAAAGTGGATTTCCCACAAAAGAAGATTCTTACATTTTAATCCCCTAGTGTTGTTAACACAATAAAGCCCATTTTAACCCCTTACTTTACAATTTTACTCTGTTTTATTGCTGTTTTAGCTCCTATCACTCCCTTGGCTGCTCAGTGCAAAATCCCAGGGTGTGGGTGGGGCCTCTCTAAGCAGACACATTATAATCCATCTAGTTCTGTGGGGTGACAATATGGTTAGATTATTAGGGTACAGGCGTATAAAAACTTTCATCTGGTTTCTGACATTGTACTAACTCACTGACACCTAGAAAGAGAGATGACACATTTTAGAGATCCATGAGATGCCTATTACACACACAGCACTGCTACATCTGTGTTCTCACAGACATGTGCATTCCTCCCCTTACCCCGAATCACTTATCTCCTTGTAGTTTGCAGAGTCTCTCTGATCACCATGTGCTGGCAGGATGTGATGAGTGAGTGCCTGTGAGCTCCGTGCTGGTGGGCGTAGCTAAAGGCTCAGAGCAGTAAGACACAGAAACTCAGCAAGATGGTGTCCGACCCTAAAGTCAGAAGTTACAGGGTTGTGTCTTTGAGAAACTGAAATTGTGTACAGCAGGACTGATATCTGTGAAATGCTGCATTTTTGTTAATAACAGTGAATTAGAGAATGCGTTATTATGTTGCCATAGGTACATATAAGAAACTTGTCTTCGTGGGAAATGCTTTCTCATGATGTAAGAAGGAACAGCTCTATGTAAACCCCTCTCTGGTCATTTGGAACCCCGTTCAGGTTATGGTTATAGGCTATGCTAGCATTGTAGCCTTGGATGACTTGGTAGTCCTGTCCTCACATACAATGTTAGCATGAGAGTGAGTGACAATGATAGTAGACGCAGAAATCTCAATATACAATACCAAAAGGTCTCATTGTGCTCTATTTCTGCACTATTCCTACAGAATTTGAGACGCGATGTCCTCAGGGAAAGAAGCTTCTACAATACAGGAAGGCAAAACTGGAGAAGTGGGCCCCCTACCTCCAGGATAATGGGCAGGTGTCACGCCTTACCATTTACCAGGATATAGGATGTAAGTTCTAAAAAGTTACCATAATGGAGAGGGTTAAATATTCCAAGCTGACACCTGGTTCTGTTCTGTTTCTCAGGCTCCATAGTGCTAGAGGTTCAGGACTGCTTCCAGAATCGGAAGGACAAGTTGGACATGAGGCAACAGAAGAAACAGTCTGGAGTCACAACTGAATACTTCTCTCCAGGTCGTGTGGACGCTTTGAAGGGTAATATGCTGACCTTATGACAAGTGTTAGGTCTATGCACAGAGACTACTTCTAATCCTCCAACTATGCTCTAGTTCACACCTTCCGCTCCCAAGTCCCGGAAACAGAGCGCACAATGCTGTTTTATAGTGGGGCTCGCCTGGATGGATTACAGAGACGGGAGGAGCAACCAAAGGAGATGGTCGAGATTTTCCAGGGTCGAGAGGACTTTCTTTGTTACAAGCACACGCAATATGGAAAAAGGCCAAAGAAAGTGTCTATAGCTGGAGGACCTACAGAAGCCAACCCCAGACCTATCCTGGTATGGACTCTAATCCAGTACAGGCGATCCCCTACTTAAGAAGACCTGACTTACATACGACCCCTAGTTACAAATGGACCTCTGGATTTTGGTAATTTACTGTACTTTAGTCCTAGGCTACAATAAACAGCTATAACAGTTATCACAGGTGCCAGTAATTAAGATTTTTCTTATGACAATCCAACATTTTTAAAATCCAATTGTCACAGAGACCAAAAAAATTTTGACTGGGGTTACAATGATAAAATATACAGTTCCGACTGACATACAAACTTTACTTAAGAACAAACCTACAGAACCTATCTTGTACGTAACTCGAAGACCGCCTGTATATAAAAAAAAACCTTTTTAAAGAGAACCCATCATGCAAAATAACCCCCTAATCTAAATATATTTTCATAAACTGCCATTAGAAAGCATTGCCTCTATCCCTTCATTGTCCCTCTACATGCCTGTAAACTTAAGCAATGAGGTCCTGTATGCAAATGACCTGTGAAATGTCCAATGAGTCATTAGCATATCCAAGCTGCCCAGCTTATTCATGAGTGGGAGGTACAGCCACACCCCCAGTGCTTGACTGACAACCTGTGTAATGGCTCCTCCATGTGCTACCTGGTGCTGGTGCCTCCTGCAGCCTGTGTGTCTGTATACAGGAGAGATACAACAGCTCCAGGCAGCCATGTTATAGCAGAACATGTCAGGTACTTGTGTAGCAGATGTCTATGTCTCTGTGTATTAGGAGGATGCGGCATGTCAGCAGATAAAGCACACACACTAGCCATGCCTTACTATACATTACACACAGACATGAGCAGGAGGAGGAGAGGGGAGGGGGAACAGGGGTGACATCACTGCCTCTGACCATGTGACCAGCCTCATTTACATAATAAAGAATAGATGATTTTGCAATGATTAATGTATAAATTGACAAGATAAAGGCTGGGATGGGATCCTTGTGAGCTACTCCAATAGGTAGTGGTGACAGGACTAGTGACAGAGACCTCATGACAGGTGTCCTTTAAGACACTCAATCCCCTTTTACTATCAAATATATTATAATAAAGATACTCCCGCTAGGTAATGTAACAGACTTTACCTATGTTTTTTCACCTGAACATCAGTGGTTCCCGACTATATTTTAACCAAAAAATGCACACAAAAATTTCTTTCCAGGGCCTGGCGGGATGGGAAGTACCAAAAATTTGAATTTCACAAGACCATAATGCCCATCTTTCTGTAGCCCTCTGATGTATGCCCTCTATAACATCTCCTCTTTAATGCCTCCTTTTCTGGTACACCCTCATCCTCCCTGCTTTCTTTTTCCTTTTCTTTTCTTTGCCCTGCTTGTACCATGATGACACCGCACACAGCCACAACAGAGAAGGGGAGAGAAATACTCCAGGGGAACGAGGAAAGGGGAAGAACTGAATGTCTGCAGTTGCACCTGGGATCAGCAATGTCACGGCCCAGTCTTGAGCCATGGGTTGGAGTCCTCTGCTCTATAGTGCTTTCACATATCACAGAGACTCACTTCATTGACTACTCTTTTGATAACACCAGTTATAAGTTACATTTATGACTATACAAATTGTATCCTTTGCCAGAAAATTACAGAACGTTTCCATAGAAACACAGACAAGTCAGCCAATGAGGATGTGGCCGAGCGAATCTTCCTGATCACTGAGGATCGCATCCATGTGCGCTGTCATCAGCAGGATGATCACATCACAACATCCACGTGGGAGTTCATGAAGCCAGCCAACCTTGGAGAGAAAGGGGCACAAGTGGTGCTAAACCCCGAGACTTGTATCTCCTACCAGGTGATGTGAACCTAACCCTTTACCAATCCTCACAGGAGGAGAGGCTGCTGGCTATATAAAAAGAAAAGTGGGGTTGGTTACTTACAAAATTGTCTCCAACTCTACCCATAGTTTCAGAAAAAGGTCTGTGCTTTTCCTGTGGTCTTCTGGTGCCAGTCCCATCTTGACCACCATCTCCCTTGTTCCACTACCTCTTCACATGATTGTCCCACAAGATATCAAAATTGGGTTTACTGTCTAATTTTACTGAGTTGTCCAGTACTTAAACTCAAGGAAATACAGTCACTAAACAAAGTCAACTACATCATGATAAAATCTGCATATAATCAAAACTATTAACGGTAACATAAATGTTACTTTTGGCTAATGGCTCCCAGCATTTCTGCTCCCAACAAGCTGTCTGCTAACCCTTGGCTTAAACATGACTGCTGAGGCCAGGAATGCCTAGACAGGACGAGCACAATAGATGCTCATCACCACCAGTCTTTTGGGAGCAGAAGCAACGGGTAGTATAGGATTCTTTCTATGAATTAAAAAAGTATTAGCTTCCTACAGAAGATCAGAAATGTAATCAGTAGGTGGATATTGAGTTTTAGCTTCGGCGCCTAGATTTGACATTTCCGCAAACACGTAATGTCCTGCATGACAATACTATGCCCAGCAACCTTGTACATGAATTGTATGATTCCTCTAATTATACATTCTGCTATCTGTCATCCCCCAGGTGGAGCCACTGGAGAAGTTTAACACAAAGCTCTATGTTTATGAGACTCTTCTTCAACTCCAGCAGGCAGAGCAGTGCGCTCAGGAGGTAGTTCGGAAATCTGAGGCGGAGGTACATAACTACACATTGAAGCTAAAGTATTTTATAATGAAGTAGGATATAATATGACACATGACGGGTACAGTGATAAATGTGACATATGCTTGAGGAAGAGTAACTAGTGTGACACAAGAGGGGTACAGTGATGGATATGATGGATCATAATAGATGTAGGGAACGAGGATCATTATACTGAGTCGCCACTTTTCCGGGCTCTTTGTAGCATAATGTTTGGGCATGATAATGTGTCATCATCTTGTTACTAGAAATGTTCTCTACATGTAATGTGGGTACGCTAGTGGATGTCAGTGATAATAAAGTACACTGACATATGTGATGAATAATGGGGGTATACAAATCTACAGGACAAATAAAGGGGTATGGGGGATCACCAATAGATGTAACAGATAATGGGGTACAGTAACAAATGTACTGAATAAGGCTACATTCACACTGCGGTGCATGGGACTTATAATAATAATTCTTTATTTATATAGCTCCTACAGGTTATGCAGCGCTGCGCAAAGCATGGCAAATTGGTCCCTATCCTGAATGGGGCTCACAATCTAACCTAACAGTATGTTTTTGGAGTGTTGGAGGAAACCAGAGGACCCAGAGGAAACCCATGCAAACACAGAGAGAACATACAAGCTCTTTGCAGATGTTGAACTGGGTGGGATTAGAATCCAGGACCCCAGCGCTGCAAGGCAGAGGTGCTACTCACCGTGGCGCCCAACTTAAAGATGGCAATAGGCGCACAGAGCGATATGGTGCCTCACACGTGTGGCACTGTACCGCACCGTACACGGGAAAAGATAGAACATGTCCTATCTTTCCCCATGTACACGGCCGTGTAGCTTACATCTCTATGGAGAGGGGAGGGGGTCACCCCTCCTCCTCTCCAGCATGTCGGACATATGCATACGTCCACATGAATGTAGCATAACTAGAACATAAATATGTAAATGGTTATACATCTGGGTTAAATCTGGTAACTGAGTCTGATGGTTTTGAAAGAATGTAAGGGTTTTCTAATGATATTGACAGCATTATTGGATACTGCTATATCGAATATCCGAAGATTAGTTATAGTCAAAGGTGTGACAGAGAAATTAGATTGATGGATGTAATGGATCTTGGACGTAAAGTGATGGATGTGACCACCACCTGTAGGTACTGGAGATACTTTCCCGGAGGGCTCAAGAAGAGGCAAATCCTCAGCTCACAATTTCTATCTATAATACTGAGAGGAATAATAAGAGCAAGGAGCAGCGGGCATCCCAGGTGAGTGGTCATGGTACTGTACCTCTTAATTTAATTATGGATTTAATAGATGTGTCATTGCCTTGTCACAGGAACGTGCCTTACAAGAAGAGCGAAAGCGGCAAGCTGTGCTGGAACTGGATTATCTGGCTCCATATCTTGCACTTATAGGAGATCCTGAGAAGCTAACAAGACTGCAGGCTCAACAGGTCAAGGAGGATTGTCTACGTGACCTCAAGGACAGGCTCATTCAGCAAGCCAACCTCATCCAGGCACGATTCGAGAAGGTAAGTAGTGGCCACATGGAAATGTCGTCCATAACAGCAGCTCTCCCTTGTTCAAGAACTGACCTGTTACATTTTTCAGTTTTAACTTTTTTATTCATCCATTTACAGAGCCATATGAGCCATGATGTATCCATGTTTTTTCTGACAGATTGCAAAGATTGGAGTTATTCAGCTTAAAAAATTGGAGGACTTAGGTGGAGACCTCATTACAATGTATAGATATCAGAATGGGCAGTACAGAGATCTCTCCGAAGATCTTTTTATACTTAGGCCTGTGGCAAGGACAAGGGGGCATCCCCTACACCCGGAGAGATGCGGTTCTACCATCACTATAGACAGGGATTATTTACTATGCGAGCAGTAAGACTATGGAACTCTCTGCCACAAGATGTTGTAATGGCTGTTAATTGGAACATGTTCAAGAGGGGCCTGGTTTTCTAGATTTCTGCTTGCTTTGCTTCTGTACAAAGCTTCTAAGTTTACTTCCATTGGATATAATCTGTCCACAGTGATGTGACAGACAGGTGCATGAGCAGTTATTATCACACGGCTCTGATTACTCTTTGTGCACCTGCATGTCCATCACCACACCATAGACAGATTTCTTGTCACGGATGCACCCACGATCTTTGTCGCGCCTTGTTGTGTCGTGGCCTCCGCTGCCCCCGGTCCGGACTAACCATTCCACGAGCCTGCCTCCCGTCCGACTAGGCCGCACGCATACCCGTTCCTAGGACGCGTGCCGGCTCTCCTGGACTAAAAGGGCCAGCATCCCCCTGATTGGCAATGGTTAATCCGGCTCACCCTTATAATCCAGCAACTCCCTTCATTGCCGGATCTTCTCCTAGGATCTTCCAGGGTTTCCATACCCAGCTTCCCTAGGATGCTCCTAAAGAAGTGAAAGCCAGATCTTCAGCCTTTTCAAAGGAATTCCCAGGGTTTCCGTAGCTCGCTTCCCAAAACGGGTCTTCAAGCGGTTCCAGTTGAAGAGAAAGCCATTCCTGTACAGATTCAGGACAAGTCACATGTTGTTTTTTGAAATGCATCCCAAACCAAACAGTCCAGCCCTGTGACTAACCCCAGGATTTTGTCAGGATGCAAGGTAAGTTAACACACAATTATATTGTAATGCAAATGCTTAGAAAAAAGGCAGAAAGCATTTTTGCACTGCAGGTGTCATGGGCTTTTACAATCTGTGTTTAGTGAAAAATGAGGTCACTGGTGACACGGTTCCCTTTAAGCGCCAATGAAAGAAACTGTTTGCAGTTAGTTGTTCAGAACTCCCAGCTTTTAACGCATCAAAATCAGGGCTCAGCCTATTTTGGCTTCAAGGACACAGCCTCATTTTCAATATGTCCTGTGTCCACTATGAGATGACATGTATAATAGTTTACGGCTACCACCTTATCAAGTTCCTGAAGTCCGGCCTACTTAGTCATTGCAATGTATCTTAAGTTTTTCCCCTTTGTGATACATGTGATGTGAGTTGCCTGTTTAGTCTCACTTATGCAACTTTTTGTGTTGTGCAAATTTTTAGTCCCAAATAGTAGCTCCAAAAGTAAGTCTAATTAGCATGCTCGGTTTTGGCATGTCAACAAAACTCTGGAGTTCAGTCACAATTCTGGAGAAGGCGACTCTCAGGGCAAGACAGGATACTGGAGTCGGGGAACTGGACCCCGCGGGAGAATGATGGAACTAGCCGGACACCGGGAGGGACCAGCTAAGTGCCTTCACCAGAGCTCGCCCCAAAGCGGGGATGGTTTGTTGGCCGGGTGCCAGCAGGTCATTCCACAGGTGTGGACTATGCCCGAAAGTGACAGCCAAGGTAGTACGGAGATCCAGGACAAGGTCGAGCACTGGGGGTGGACGCAGGGAGAACAGCTTGGGAGAATACGCTGGACACTCACGGCAGGACACATGAGCTGGCACACGGTACTGGAACACAGGGGCGGGACTGGCACATGGAACAGGCACGCAGGAACGGATGACGGGAAACACAGCAGGCACAGGAAAACACTGGAAGGCTTTCGCTCGCTTAGAGGAAATTATATTGAAGGATCAGCGAGGCAGGAAGGGAGGTGCCGGATTATAACCAGCGAGCCGGATTAACCAGCGCCAATCAGGAGGACGCTGGCCCTTAAGTCTTGAAGAGCCGGCGACGTGCCCTAGGAGCGTTAATGCGTGTCGACCTAGATGGACGGGAGCAGGCTCGTGGAGAGGTAAGTCCGAATTGGGGGGCAGTGGGGGGCCACGACACAAAGAGGGGGCACGAGTGTGCCCGCAATCTGCAAGAAGGATCGCAGGTGCATCCGTGACAGTAGTCCCCCCCACCCCCCTTTAGGACTCCTCTTCTTCTTTTCAGTCCCAGGACATTCTGGAGGGGGACTAAGAAGCTGGAAATTGGTCAGGACAGGAGGGGTGGTGAAGCCATTCTGCAAGAGATTTCCAATCTGGTCCCCAACTCAGGATCTACCAGTCTGCCAGTTGAGGCCGGAGCATGGAGTTGTAGCCATGGAAGACAATGTGGATCGTGGCAGGACATAGAAAACCAGAGTTTCCTTGTGATGAGCTCCAACCTGGAGATAAATTGGCTCATTGCAGTACGGGACCTGGTTCGGACAGGATTCTGACCATCAACGGAAGAAGTAAACGTTTATTTGAGAGGAACGACGAGAAATTGTGATGCCGGGAGACCAGAGCGGAATCCACAAAATTCCCGCAGAACCAGAGTCCAGGAACGCTGGACTTGTACAGGAAAGCGAGCACCTACACTGAGGAGCACAGGAACCAACAGATGAGGACACAAAGCATTAACACCAGGGAAGTACCTCCCAGAAGCCCAAGGTGTTGGGGTCTGCTGGCCGTGGGAGAACGGACAGGACAAGCCCCAATGAAGTGTTCGGGCTAGCGCAGTACAAGCAAAGTCCCTCCCAACGACATCTGGAAAGTTCATCAACGGGGAGATGGACTCTGTTGACCTGCATGGGCTCCTCTTCAGTCTGGCGGCTGGGCTTGAGACAGCTTTTGGAAAATCGGAGCCAAGGTGTGGCTGACGTGGGGAAGCTGGACTTGAGGTTGTTGTGAGCCAGGGGTGATGAGACCACTCAGAGTAACCAGTGCGTCTTTCACCGGGGAGACAGTCCTTGCTTGACAATAGTGACAAGGCCACATCATTCCAGGAAAGCTCGGAGGCTATGGTGCGGAACTTGACACCATACTCGCCCACAGAAGTGTCTCCTGGGCGCAGGTTCAGCAGGGCTGTTCAGCATGAGCGGGTTCTTCAAAACGAGCGAAATTCAGCCATAAAGGTGGTATGGGAAGCGTCACTGGGTTGTCTCTGTCCCACAACACAGGAGCTCAGGGAACCCTGGAGCAAGGAGGTCAGGGAAACACTGGAGGAAAGGAGCGTCAGGGAAACCTGGAGGACAAGGAGCGTCAGGGACCCGGAGAACAGGAGCGTCAGGGAACCCATGAGACACAGGAGAGTCACGGAAAACCTGGAAGACCAGGAGGTCAGGGAACCTGGAGACACAGGAGGGCAGGGAACCTGGAGACACAGGAGAGCGTCAGGGAACGCTGGAGACACAGGAGCGTCAGGGGACGCTGGGGAGACAAGGAGCGTCAGGGAACGCTGGAGACCACAGGAAGCGTCTGGGCACGCTGGGACACAGGAGCGTCTGGGAACGCTGGAGACACAGGAGCTCAGGGGAAAGTGGAGACACGGAGCGTCTGGGGGCATACAGATGGACGCTCCTGTGTCTCCAGCGTTCCCTGACGCTCCTGTGTCTCCAGCGTTCCCTGACGCTCCTGTGTCTCCAGCGTTCCCTGACGCTCCTGTGTCTCCAGCGTTCCCTGACGCTCCTGTGTCTCCAGGGTTCCCTGACGCTCCTGTGTCTCCAGGGTTCCCTGACGCTCCTGTGTTGTGGGACAGAGACAACCCAGTGACGGCTTCCCATACCACCTTTATGGCTGAATTTCGCTCTGTATTTGAAGAACCCGCTCATGCTGAAACAGCCCTGCTGAACCTGCGCCAAGGAGACACTTCTGTGGGCGAGTATGGTGTCAAGTTCCGCACCATAGCCTCCGAGCTTTCCTGGAATGATGTGGCCTTGTCAGCTATTGTCAAGCAAGGACTGTCTCCCCAGGTGAAAGACGCACTGGTTACTCTGAGTGGTCTCATCACCCTGGCTCACAAGCAACCTCAAGTCCAGCTTCCACGTCAGCCACACTTGGCTCCGATTTTCCAAAAGCTGTCTCAGCCTCCAGCCGCCAGACTGAAGAGGAGCCCATGCAGGTCAACAGAGTCCATCTCCCCGTTGATGACTTTCGCAGATTTCGTCTGGAGGGACTTTGGCTGTACTGCACTATCCCCGAACACTTCATTGGGGCTTGTCCTGTTCGTTCTCCCACGTCCAGCAGACCCCAACACCTTGGGCTTCTGGGAGGTACTTCCCTTGGTGTTAATGCTGTGTGTCCTCATCTGTTGGTTCCTGTGCTCCTCAGTGTAGGTGCTCGCTTTCCTGTACAAGTCGCAGCGTTCCTGGACTCTGGTTCTGCGGGGAATTTTGTGGATTCCGCTCTGGTCTCCCGGCATCACATTCTCGTCGTTCCTCTCAAGAATACGTTTTATCTGTCTTCCGTTGATGGTCAGATCCTGTCCGAACCAGGTCCCGTACTGCAATGAGCCAATTTATCTCCAGGTTGGAGCTCATCACAAGGAAACTCTGGTTTTCTATGTCCTGCCACGATCCACATCGTCTTCCATGGCTACAACTCCATGCTCCGGGCCTCAACTGGAAGACTGGCGAGATCCTGAGTTGGGGACCAGATTGGAAATCTCTTGCAGAATGGCTTCACCAACCCCTCCTGTTCCTGACCAAGTTTCCAGCTTCTTAGTCCCCCTCCAAGAATGTCCCTGGGACTGAAAAGAAGAAGAGGAGTCCTAAAGGGGGGGGGGGGGGGACTACTGTCACGGATGCACCTGCGATCCTTCTTGCAGATTGCGGGCACACTCGTGCCCCTCTTTGTGTCGTGGCCCCCACTGCCCCCAATTCGGACTTACCTCTCCACGAGCCTGCTTCCCGTCCATCTAGGTCGCACGCATTACCGCTCCTAGGGCACGCGCCGGCTCTTCAAGACTTAAAGGGCCAGCGTCCTCCTGATTGGCGCTGGTTAATCCGGCTCTGCTTTATAATCCGGCACCTCCCTTCCTGCCTCGCTGGATCTTCAATATAATTTCCTGCTAAGCGAAAGCCTTCCAGTGTTTCCTGTGCCTGCTGTGTTCCCGTCATCCGTTCCTGCGTGCCTGTTCCATGTGCCAGTCCGCCCCTGTGTTCCAGTACCGTGTGCCAGCTCATGTGTCCTGCCGTGAGTTCCAGCGTATTCTCCCAAGCTGTTCTCCTGCTGTCACCCCAGGCTCGGACCTTGTCCTGGATCTCCGTACTACCTTGGCTGTCACTTCGGGCATAGTCACACCTGTGGAATGACCTGCTGGCACCCCGCCGCAACAATACCATCCCGCTTTGGGGCGAGCTCTGGTGAAGGCACTTAGACTCCGGTCCCGGGTGTCGGCTAGTTCCATCATCTCCCGCGGTGGTCCAGAGGTCCACGACTCCAGTATCCTTCTTGCCCTGAGAGTCGCCTTCTCCAGAATTGTGACTGTAACTCCAGAGTTTTGTGACACCAAAACCGAGCATGCTAGATTTAGACTTACTTTTGGGAGCTACTATTTGGGACTAAAAATTTGCACAACACAAAAAGTTGCATAAGTGAGACTAAACAGGCAACTCATCACATGTATCACAAAGGGGAAAAACTTAAGATACATTGCAATGACTAAGTAGGCCGACTTCAGGAAACTTGATAAAGTGGTAGCCGTAAAACTATTATACATGTATCTCATAGTGACACAGGACATATTGAAAAATGAGGCTGTGTCCTTGAAGCCAAAATAGGCTGAGCCCTGATGTTGATGCTTAAGCTGGGAGTTCTGACAACTAACTAGCAAAACAGTTTCTTTCATTGAGCGCTTAAAGGGAACCTGTCACCAGGGACCTCATTTTTCACTAAACACAGATTGTAAAAGCCCATGACACCTGCAGTGCAAAAATGCCTTTCTGCCTTTTCTAAGCATTTGCATTACAATATAATTGTGTGTTATAACTTACCTTGCATCCTGACAAAATCCTGGGGTAGTCACAGGGGCTGGACTTTTGGTTTGGATGCATTTCAAAAAACAACATGTGACTTGTCTGAGCTGCAGACTGTCTCCATCTATATGCACCTGTACAGCTTGTACCTCCCCCACTGATGTCAGCTCACCAGGCTGTGACCTCTGAGGAGGAGCTGTACAGGAGCACAAAGGTGGGGGCCAAGCTCTGAGAAGCAACACAGACAAGGCACATGTTGTTTTTTGAAATGCAGTGAAAAATGAGGTCCCTGGTGACAGGTTCCCTTTAAGCCTCCTGGTTCTGGCTACCACTAGAGTCTTGGTATAATGTTCCTCCTGACTAGTGGTAAGGCACTGGTTGTGATCATTTACAATTCAGGTGCTATGATGCCATAACTGGTGCTCTTGGCTGTCTGGTTCCAGTTTCGGGGCTCCATTGCACAGAGTCATGCGACATGGAGTCCCCTGCTGCTGCTGATTGGCTGGGTACTGAAAGGGGGGTGACAGGCTGAGTGCCAAGCTGGTGCTGCAGGGCAGCTTCTTGACAGTACAGTACATTTTAGTAAGTGCAACTGCTGGTCCACCAGATTTAGATTAGGTCAGTCAGTGGAGGACAGAGTTGAATGGTGTGACTTTACTTTTTGCAAGTGTAAGATGAGTGATTAAGTAATTTGAGTTTGACAAGTACTTACAAGAAAGTGTTCTGATTCCAATACAGCTTAGTAGACCTTACATGGGAAGCAATAGCCCTTTTTTGTGACCCACCTTGTATAACGCTTTATACCTTTCTCCAATTTAGGAGACTCAGGAACTGCAGAAGAAGCAACAGTGGTATCATCAGAACCAGCCATCCATGAACAAGGAGGATGAGGAGGCCTACCTGGAGTACTGCTCTGAAGCCATGTTCCGCATACAGATCCTGGAGACCAGACTGAACAGGTACTGCATTCAAAGAACCACTGCTCATGTTGTTACTAGTTTCCTGAATGCCAGTAACTCATGGAACCATTCTGAATCTTATGTGCATTTTGTTCCTGATTTTTCCTTGTAAATACTTCTCATCTAGTTACTAACCCCTTATTGCTCTCTCTTTTCAGACATAAGGAATCAGCCCCGCAGAAATACCTGGCCCTAGAAGATCGACTTAACCGAGACCCCCGTCTGTGTGAGCCATTGCTTTCTCTGTAGCTGGGTCCTATAAATTACTTACCATATACGAAAATAAGCAGAAGACAACATCAAGACATGTTACATGTCTCTGAGTTGAAAGAACCCTGGAACAGATATAATAAAGTAGTAGAAATTTTAATAATATTCGCTTTATATTACACAAAAGATGACAATAGAAAAGAGAAATGGAAGGCGTGGAAAGGGAAGGGAAGAATGGGTCTCTACATTGCACGTTAGTATCCAAACCTTTAGAGTACACTATGAAACTTTTCTGTTATACAGTATATAATCCATCCAAGGTTTCCAAACCTTGAGGAATAGGTCCTTTTTGTCATGTACTATCTAATCCTAAAGTACACAAACAAAAAATTCAGGGGAACAATAAGTGCAATGAACACCAGTATGTGATATCCTAAATACACAGGCCCAGATTTATTAACTGGCTTGCACCAATTTTCTTTCAGCCTTTGCACATAGATACATGTGAAAACTGGTTGCACATACATTTTTGAAGTGTTTGCGCTTGTATTGTGTCTCGGCTGCACCATGCACACCACGATACAATATTGTGCACAGAACGGGGCGTCAGACAGAATGAGGCACATAAATCTGATGCACAAAGATCATGCTCATGCTAGACATGCTGCTGCTGTACACTATTTATAAGGATATGTGTATGGTGCTGTGAGTATATGGTGGTGTGGCATATATGTGTATTTTCAAGTATGTGCGGGACTGGGGTTGCAGCGCATATTTAGGTATGGGGGCCCTGATCCAAAGTTTGCATCAGAACCCATTGATATCTTGGTACACTAATGCTGACCCAAGTCTCAAGTTTACCACTCCTCAATCTTTGCGGCCAAAGTCCCTGTTGTTCAACAGCTAGCAATGCGATAACTAGCTCTAACTAGTTGAGAGTTCCAAGTATCATCCTCATTCAAGGGCTCCAGAACAGGCAACATTTGTCCTTCTCCCCTAAGTACATAAATGTAACAGTTATCTGGTTAGGATGCACCATAGAATCTTAAGGGAACATATTAACAGAAATTGGCCAAATAATTCACCACCATATGTGGATGGTCCCACCAGTCAATGGTGGATCTTTATATAGCTGGTATGTGGACGGGCGTCGGCCCCACGGAAGCCAAAGGCTCCGGGTGCCCACCCATACCGCCTTAAAAAAAAAAATCTATACTCACCTCTGGCTTCTTCTCCCTGGCCCCGGAGCTCCATCTTTTCTTCTTCCTGCTCGGGTGCATTCACTATGACGAGGTGGTGTCGCGACCATGTGACGTCATAGTCTATGCGCTGTGATGCCAGGAAGAGGAGAAGACGGTGTCACTGAGAGAAAAGGCTGGAGGCGAGTATAAAGGGGTTTTTTTTCCAAGAGGGCCCTGCTGTGTACATTTCATTAATGGGGGAGGGGGGAATCTCTGCTGTTGACATTTATGTAAAGGAGGGCATTTTATTAACCCCCTAAAAATATAAAAACGGCAACATGTGTGAACAGGCACAATGGGATGTCGACATTGCAAGATCTTGGAGTGCAAGTTAATACCCACCCCAGACTCGCGTTGTCATGTCAACAGTACACATCATACATAAAATGAACTGGTCTCTATAAAAATCAATTAACATTTGGGGGACAATGTCTATTGTGAGAAATCATGCCAAATGTAATACACATTTATGTTAAAAATAGTCACTAATACATGGCTATTTGTGGCAACAGAGAATCAAGTGTTAACGCGCACAATGATGTGTGACAGCAAAATGGCTTGTGAATCTAAGTCAAATAGGGAGAAGGAAAAGAAATAGGAAAGGAAAAGGTATTACTAAGGAAGGACACACAAAACAGGGGTACAGGAATGAGAACAGTATAGAGGAAGACCATCTGATAAATGTACAGATGGCAAAGAATGCAGAGGAATAAAGTAAGAATTTGTGTGCACACAAAACACCAACGTAGTTGGATAACTATGTGTGAAGAAACATCAGTATTGACTCAAAAATCTTAAGTACCATTGTACCATAGTCCAATGCTTCAATAAATAACATATCTATAAGACATTTGTGTCGCATCAAAGCTAGCGCGACTGCACCTAAATCTGATCGCATGTGCCAAAATCCCCTTCTAAATCCCTGTCCCAGCAGCGCAATCCCTGAAAAGCGCCAGACAACGTTTTCCGACGGAAATGTGATCAGCAGACCCTTAGTAAATAAGCCCCCTTGTCTCTGGGGAAGTCCTGGGAGATGTTAAGACTCCATATATGGACACAATGGGGGTCATTTACTAAGGGTCCGATTCGCGTTTTCCCGACGTGTTACCCGAATATTTCCGATTTGCGCCGATTGTACCTGAATTGCCCCGGGATTTTGGCGCACGCGATCGGATTGTGTCGCATCGGCGCCGGCATTCGGGGGGCGTGGCCGAACGAAAACCCGACGTATTCGGAAAAACCGCCGCATTTAAAAACCGAAAATGTGTCGCTTGGGAAGCGCTTACCTTCACCTGCTCTAGCTCGGTGTATTCCGGCGCGGTCAGATGATTTTCAGCGCAGCAGCGCCACCTGGTGGATGGCGGAGGAACTACCTTCATAAATCCCGTCCGGACCCGAATCCTGTGCAGAGAACGCGCTGCTGGATCGCGAATGGGCCAGGTAAGTAAATCTGCCCCAATTTTCTTTTTGGTCCTGTTTTTACGGCTTTTACTGTGCGCTCCAGATGACACCTCCCTTTGTTCTTTGGTTTTATAATGTTTTAGTAACTCTTTTCTAAGGCCATTTTGGGGACTATATGACCTTTTGATCGCTTTATATTAAAAATTTTATGTGTCGCAAAATAGAAAAAATGCCTCACGGACTAAAAGAAATGGAAATTTCGGTTAGCAAATTTCCTCCTTCCTTTTTGTCCGTTCGGCAGCACACATATGGGACTTAGCAAGCAATACTTATGGCGAGGGATCTTAGTCGCCTGTTGCAGTACCACCATGTGTAAGGCTGAAACCTTAGGAGGCAGAGAAGTCCATCCTGCAGAGATCTATAGACGAGGATGGAGAGGACCACGTGGCTGCTCTGTAGAACTGATAGACGTGACAGAGCTCCTCTAAAGAAGCTGATGTAGAGTTGTCTCTCAGCTAGTCTGGAGCTTCATGACCGGAGAAACTCAACAGCATCTCATGGAGTCAATGATCCTTGTCGACAATTTGCCCCCTTTTTAAAGTTCTTTAAATCCTTGAAGGACAGTGCTTGTAGTTCTGCAGTCCTCTTGGACAATATTGTGGCCATCAAGCATGAACTGGTTTGAGGATTAGGCTTAGGCTTTTAGTGGAGCCAGAAGATGTATCCTTTGTGAGTAGCCGCCCTGGACCCGCACTCAGTGCTGGCCGGGATTTGTCATGTGACGTCACATCTTCATGCAGGAAGAAGATAGGACGGCCCGCTGCCTGGACACAGGTGAGATTGGTCAGGTGAGGCAGGTTTAGGGATGGCCAGCAGCAGGGATAAAGAGGGACTTGACCGCGCCTCCATTGCGGCTGCGGCAGCTATTGTCAATAGGGCCAAGCCCCCTGGGTACACGGCATGCTGTAGGCCCTGGGCTGGCCCATTAGCATCACTGCTACGGTGGTAGTCATATTTCTGACATCCAGAATACTCGCTAAGGATATCAAAGAAAATGCAACTCTGCTTAGGGCAAGGTTTTGCATTCTCTTGTAAGTTGGGACTTCAGGAACCTCTTTACAGTAAATTACTTATGTAGGCAGCAGCACATTGTGATTGCTGCAGAAGAGATAGACGTGTTAGAATAATAAAGTAGAAAACAATAAGATAGAAGTATTGTGACGCTGGTCTGATTGGCTCACATCTCCCGATGAATAGAGGACAATATCTTTTCTTGAGTGTTCCAAGACTTATGATCCTGGCAGGGCCGGATCAAGGTTGGTGGGGGCCCCTGGGTGCAAAATATGGTGGGGGCCCCCATTGTATGTAGTCCAGACAGGGAACAGCAATCGCTACATACCACTCCCCAGTAATCGCTATATACAGCTCCCCCAGCAACTGTTGTATCCAGCTCCCCCAGCAACTGTTGTATCCAGCTCCCCAGCAACCGCTATATACAGCTCCCCCAGCAACCGCTATATACAGCTCCCCCAGCAACCGCTGTATCCAGCTCCCCCAGCAACCACTATATAGAGCTCCCCCAGCAACCGCTATATACAGCTCCCCCAGCAATTACTGTATACAGCTCCCCCATCAACCGCTATATACAGCTCCCCCAGCAATCACTATATACAGTTCTCGCGCCAGGTCCTCCTCCCCCTTGATTTTCTCCGCCCTTTTTTTGTCCCGTTTTCTGTTTGCCCTTCCCAGCAGCGCATCCTTAAAAGCATCAGACAACGTTTTTTCGACGGAATGTGATCAGCAGACGCCTTAGTAAATAAGCCCCCTTGTCCTCGGTGTGAAGTCCTGGGAGATGTTAAGACTCCATAGACGGACCAATTGGGGTTCATTTACTAAGGTCCTCGATTCGCGTTTTCCCGACTTTACACGAATATTCCGATTTGGCGCCGATTGCCTTGAATTGGCCCCGGGATTTTGGCCGCAGATTGCATAGGGCGCGCTCTGTCGTGTTTTGATCTCATCGCGCCGGCTTCGGGGCTGGCCCGCACGGAAACCCCGACGTATTCGGAAAAACCAAAAAAACCCCGCCGCATTTAAAAAACCGAAAATGTGTCGCTTGGGAAGCGCTTAACCCTCATCACCTGCTCTAGCTCGGTGTATTCCGGCGCGGTCAGATGATTTCAAGCGCAGTCATGCAGCGCCACCTGGTGGATGCGGAGGACTACACTTCATCCATCCCGTCCTGACCCGAATCCTGTGCAAGAGAACTGCGCTGCTGGATAGCGAATGGCCAGTTAAAGTAAATCTGCCCCAATTTTCTTTTTGTCCTGTTTTTACGGCTTTTCCTGTGCTCTCCAGATGACCCTCCCCCTTGTTCTTTGGTTTTATAATGTTTTATAACTCTTTTCTAGGCCATTTTGGGGACTATATGCCTTTTGGATCGCTTTATATTAAACATTTTTATTGTGTCGAAAATAGAAAAATGCCCAACGGACTAAAAGAAATGGAAATTTCGGTTAGCAAATTTCCTCCTTCCTTTTGTCGTTCGGTCAGCACACATAGGGACTTAGCAAGCAATACTTATGGCGAGGGATCTTAGTCGCCTGTTGCCGTAACCACCATGTGTAAGGCTGAAACTTAGGAGGCAGAGATTCCATCCTGCAGAGATCTAAATATAGACGAGGAGGGAGATTACCACGTGGCGCCTAGAACTGATAGACGTACAGAGCTCCTCAAAGAAGCGTGTATAGTTGTCTCTCACTATCTGGAGCTTTCATGACGGAGAAAACTAACAGCATCTCATGAGTCAATGATCCTTGTCGACAATTGGCCCCCTTTTTAAAAGTTCTTTAATCCGTTGAAGTGACATTGCTTGTAGTTCTGCAGTCCTCTGGGACAATATTGTGGCCATCAAGCATGAACTGGTTTGGAGGATTAGGCCCTTAGGCTTTTAGGTGGAACCAGAAGATTATCCTTTTGTGATAGCCGCCCTGGACCCGCACTCAGTGCGGCCGGGATTTGTCATGTGACGTCACATCTTCATGCAGGAAGAGATGGACGTCCCGCTGCCTGTACACAGGTGAGATTTGTCAGGTGAGCAGTTTAGGGATGGGCCAGCAGCAGGGATAAAGAGGGACTTGACGCGCCTCCCTTGCGGCTGCTGCAGCTATTGTCAATAGGCCAAGCCCCCTGGGTACACGGCAATGCTGTAGGGGCCCTGGGCTGGCCCATTAGCACACTGCTAACGGTGGTAGTCCCTATTTTCTGACATCCATGAATACCTCCCTAGGTAACTATCAAAGAAAATGCACTCTGCTTTAGGCAAGGTTTTGCATTCTCTTGTAGTTGGGACTTCAGGAACCTCTTTCAGTAATTACTTATGTGGGCAGCAGCCACTTGTGATTGCTGCAGAAGAGATAGACTTGTTTAGAATAATAAAGTATAAAACAATAAGATAGAAGTATTGTGACCTGTCTGATTGGCTCACAGTCTTCCCCGATGATAATAGGAAATATCTTTTCTTGAGTGTTTCCAAGACCTTCTGATCCTGGCCGTGCCGATCAAGGTTGGTGTGGGCCCTCGGGGTGCAAAATATGTGGGGGCCCCCATTGTAATGTTAGTCCCAGACATGAACAGCAATCGCTACAATACCACTTTACCACTCCCCCGTAATCGCTATATCAGCTCCCCCAGCAACTGTGTATCCATCTCCCCCAGCAACGTTGTATCACTCCCCAGCAAACCTATATATCCAGCTCCCCGCCAGCAACCGCTATATATATGCTCCTCCCACACCGCTGTATCCAGCTCCCCCAGCAACCACTATATATGAGCTCCCAGAGCTCCCCCAGCAACCTCTATATACAGCTCCCCAGCAATTACCTGATAGCAGCTCCCCTCCATCAACCGCTATATACAGCTCCCGTCCCCAGCATCACTATATAACAGTCCCCCAGCATCACTAATAAACAGCTTCCCCCAGCAACTGCTTGTATACAGCTTCCCCAGCAACCGCTATTGACCTCCCCCTCAACAGGCTATAGCCCCATCCTCCCCCCCTGTAAAACCTCTATTGGACAGCTCCCCCCCTGCAAACAGCTTAGACGCCCAAGCCCCCCTGTACCCTATATACAAACAGCTCCCCTATAACTATATACAGGCCCCCTATAATAACTATACAAAACCCCTATAACTATCAGCCCCCCCTATAACTATATACAGTCCCTCTATAATAACTATATAACCCCCCCCCTTTTCTATAAGAGCCCCGTATAATAACTATATACCACCCCCCTTTAACTATGTAAACCCCTATACTCTATACCGACCCCTATATAACTAACTACATACAATCCCCTATAACAACTATTACAACAACCCTCCTCCCCATAATAATATATACAGACAATCCCCCTATATTAACTATATCAATCATAATAAAGATAAATTGTTCTCACCTTCAGCGTTCCCCCGATGCGCGCCGTCATCATCTTTCCGTCTCGGTGTGGATGTACAACAAAATGGGCGGCGCCCTGCTCCAGCGGCGCAGTCATCGCGGCAAACCGTGACGTCACCCAACGCTTAGTGAGTGGTGGTGGAATGTCACACAGTGGCGCCGCACAGCGGCAGGGGCCGCCATCTTTGCTAATGTGCAATCGTTTATGGCAGAGCAGGGAACTTATTGTTCCCTCGCTCTGCCTCTACGACAGTCATGAACCATCGACCGAATCGGCCGGGGGAGCCCGAAGCCAAGTACACTGTTGGTGATTCGGGTGGGTCGTGGAGACCCGCCTGAACGCCCCCCATTTGTGGGGACCCCTTTAAGGTGCTACGCTCGCGCCCCCGGGAGCCCCCCCTAAGATCCGGTCCTTGGTCCTTTGTCATGCTCCTACATGGGACCCCAGCCTCGGAAAGAGTTATCCCTCTGGTATATGGTGTCAGGGCGGCCTGGCCATTGTGCTCCACCAGGAATTTTTCCCTGTGGGCCGGTCTGTCCGGGCCGGTCTGGGGCCGGTCCCGGAGCTGGTGCGGGCCTGTCCTCCATCACTGACCTAACTTTAACATAATCATAATAACGTGCATCGTCGCGCAACGACTTCATTGCGTGACCGTTAGCGTTATGTTGAGGCTGGAACCTACCAGCTTCAATGTCCCCTCCCTGTTATCTACTCCTGCGTGCGTGTGGAGCGGGAGCAGTGACAGTCATATCCCATCCCGCCCTCTACCCAAGCTGCTGACGACCCGACGGACAGGAAGACACCTGCTCCAAAGAGGGTGAAGTATTAGTTTTTTGTTTTTTTTTATTACAGAATGGGGGACATTAATTATAATCTGAATGTCGGGGTCATTAATTATATGTTGTGGTGGGGGTGGCTATTATTGGTATATATGAAGCTGGCAGGGGCATAATTCTATGTCTTGTGGGGGGGGGGCATTATTCTATATCTGGGAATGGCTGAGTCATTAATTTCATGCGGGGTGTGGGGGGCATATCTATATCTGGGAAGGCAGGGAGCATAGAATTATATGTCTGGGTGTTGGGGGTGGATTATGATTATTTGTGCTGGCAGGGGGCATTATTAATTGTCTGGGGTGGGGGGGGCATTATTCTATATCTGGGAATGGCAGGAGCAATAAATATTATGTCGGGGCGGGTGGTTGATTATTAATTGTTCTGCAGGGGGCATAATTTATTCTGTGGGGTGGGGCATTATTCTATATCTGGGAATGGCAGGGGCAAAAATTATATTCTGGGTTGGGCATTATTCTAATCATCTGGGAATGTCAGGGGGCATAAACTTATTGTCCTGGGTGGGGGGCTGATTCTATATCTGGAATGCAGAGAGCATCTATTATATGTCTTGGGGGGGGGTCATTATTTCTAATCTGGGGAAGGCAGGGACATTAATTATATGTCTGGTGTGGGGGTGGATTATTGTAATCTGGGAATCATGGAGTCATTAATTATATTTCTGTGGGGGGGGGCATTATTCTATATCTGGGATGGCAGGGGAGCATAAATTATATGTCTGGGTTGGGGTGTGGATTATTGTATAGATGGCTGGCAGGGGGCAATACATTATATGTCTGTGTGGGGGGATTATATTATATATGGGCTGGCATGCGTGGCATAATTGATATGTCTGGGTGTGGTGGGGGGATTTAGTTATATTTATATGGGCTGGCAGTGGCATAAATTAATGTCCTGGGGGGGTGGGCAATTATTCTATATCTGGGAATGGCAGGGGACATTAATATGTCTGGGTGGTATGGGGGCATTATTTAATATAGGGGCATGCAGGGGTGGCTTTATTATATGTCTGGGTAGGCTGGGGCCTTTTATTTTATGGCCTGGGTTCATAGTAGAAGTCGTCTATCCTAGATGGTTGGCGTGGTGGGGCGTTAAGAGGGTGTTATAAGGAGTCATAAGGAAGAAATACATTATCCTTACTCTTACAGTATGGACATTAAGGGGCGCTATTGTGTGTGGTACTAATATTGTAGGGGCGTCTATTCAGTATTTTGGGCACAGTATTGGTGGTAGCAGAAGAAAGGACAATTGGAAAGTGGCAGAACATAAAGAACGTCTGTGTGGTAAACTCGCAGGAAAGCTGGTACCTGGAGGAAGGAGACAAGGTGATGGTGTAACTAATGGAGAAATAGGAACGAGTACATATCCAAGGAGAACGTTCACCGTGATGGTCACTGGATGCAAAGGTAGAAGGCTCCATGTGTTTATAGATAGGGGCTATCAATATTTCTTTGTCTTTGAATTGTCACATGTAGGGCAAGGGGAAGGTATTTAAAGAAGGCTTTACCGGGTCCGTGTGGTTTGCATCATTTTAACTGATCGAAGGTCACCTTCTTTGCAATTATTCACTTTCCTAGCCAAAAGATGTTCTTGTTTTGGCATTAAGCATCACCACAATTTGTCGTATTAACCCCACCCACATTATCTGAACCACACCCCTTGTATTGATTCGCCCTAAACAGGAGGCTACTTTTATATTTTTTTTTCCAGGGCCACTTTTAATTCCCCAATCCGCCCTTTAATGTGTGAGGATAAGAATCTGGGCAAATGTAGGCGCTTGAGTCTGAGTCCTTCTCCCAATGTGGAAAACAGGATGGGTAATATGAAGATCTGATAGTGCACAGTTGATGCGCGTCATGATACCTCTGAGGCAGAATATACCAAGTAGCAGATTGCTGGTCAGATCATCCAGGTGGAACGGGTTCCGAGTGTATACCCATGTATTGGTTGAAGGACACCATGCGTTTTATAAGACTTTGGGGCCAACATCGAAGATAAGGACCCCTCCTTGCTTATTGTGTTGATATTACACCAGGCCAGATGCACTAAAACGCCCCCGGTTTGAGTTAGTCGCTTTTTGAACCCACTCATGTAAGTGTTGCCTGTGGTCTGACCGACCCTGTTACTAAGTTGTGATAGAATAACAACAAACTGTCCTGTTTTCTTCCTGGATGTTTGAGTTTTTAGTCTTGAAAGGACAGGCCCCTGAAAGCCAAATCTTGCCTAACTGTACAATAAATACTTAGACTTGGCAAAAAATGTTGAAAATTCAAAATCCTCTTTGCTGGCGCTCCATATGTCCAGAGCTTTTCCAGACAGCGCTTTTGCCACCGCCAAAGCACCAGACTTCATCGGAATTCCTTAACACTGGTAAATAGCTGATTGTGACACGATTACATGCCAGTAGCGGCAAAACTGTCGAGTTTCATCCCTTGTCACTGGACCCTCTAATGCGCCGTTTTCCAGGTTGTGTCCTCCACGCTGAAACATCATATAGACGGACCTGGTTGGTGGGGAAGACGTCATTCAATCATTGACCGGAAATTAGAATCATCTCCTTCCCTGTTGTTTCCCTTCAGTTTCTTTATGGATTCCACGGTGGTTACATTCTCCTTCCCAGAAGGAAGGATCTGGTCTGGTCATCACTTCAATCTGCTGATCTGTTATACTGGTGTAACCCAAGGATAACGATATTAACTCATTCTCAATGGGTTAGGACACTAACCTCTTCTGCAAAGTTTTTCCTCCTCTTTACTCTCTCTAGGGGTCTGTGACAGCCGCTCAGGGTAGAGGACGTTCTAGGTGAAACACCAAGGGCACCAAAATGTGTACAGCAAGCCATATGCAGCCAACCATAGCACTGTATTAGGGTTCTGCTTGCCGGGATATGAGATGATCACTCTCCAATGCCTTAATCTATAGCACTATGGAAGAACATACCTATAAGCAGAACTTAGAGTGCGGTATCAGCTTCTCTGTATCATTTTACATTATTTCTACTATGTATACAGATCCTGGATACCTGTCACATTTCCCCAGATAGAGACCTGTGGTACAGTGGGGGTAACCTCACCGGCCACTTATTAGGTAACACCCCTGTCCACACTGCCTCGTTACACTTAATTTTCTAATCAGCCAACACTGCGGCAACTCAGTGCATTTAGGCTGTAGACATGGTACAGACACATCTTCTGCTCGAGTTTCAAACCGAGCCATCAGTTGGGGAAAAAGGTACTTGTGAGTGCCTTTGAACGTGGCACTGGTTGTTGGTGCCAGAATGGCTGGTCTGAGTATTTTCATGAAAACTTCTGATCTTACTGGGTTTTCATGCACACAAATGCCATCTCTAGGGTTTACAGATAATGTCCGAAAAAGAAAAAACATCCCGTGAGCGGCATTTGGTGGGGAATGCCCTTGTTGATGCCATAGGGTCAGAGGATAATCTGGCAGACTGGTTTCAATCTGATAGAAGTAACAGTGACCTCAAAATCGCCACCCGTTACAACCAAGGTAGGCAGAAAGCATCCTGAACGCACAGTACGTCCGAACTTGAGGGCAGATGGGCTACAGCAGCAGAAGACCACAACCGGTGCCACTCCGTTTCCAGCTAAGAACAGGAAACTGAGTGCTACAATTTGCACAAGCTCATCGAAATTGGACATTAGACTATGGAAAAAAAACGTATTGCCTGGTCTGGATGATCTCGTTTTCTGCTGCGACCAACATTCGGATGGTAGGTTCATATTTTGGCGTCCAACATGAAAGATGCATCCATCCTGCCTTGTATCAACGGTTCAGGCGGTGGTGGTGGTGTCATGTGTTGGGAATATTCTTTGCTACTCTTGGGCCCCTTGGTACAATTATTAGCATCGTTGCAACGCCACACGCCTACCTGAGGCATTGTTGCTCTGACCATGTCCATCCCTTTATGACCACAATGTACCCAACATCTATGGCTACTTTCAGCAGGAATGCGCCATGTCTAAAAGCTGATCACTCATACTGGTTTCTTGCAGGATAAAGTTTTCCACTGTACTCAAATGGCTCTCCACCCAGTTCACCAGATTTCAATCCATAGAGGCATCTTTGGGTATGGTGTGTTTTAACGGGAGATTCGCATCATGGTGTGGCAGCCGACAATCTGCGGCAACTGTGTGATGCCATCACTGTCAATATGGAGCCAAATCTCCTCAGAATGCTTCCAGCAACCTTTGTGAATGTATCCACAAGAATGCGGCCAGTTCTGAAGGCAAAGGGGGTCCAACCCGTACTAGCATGGTGTACCCTATAAAGTGCGGTGATGTGTATGACACACGATCCATGCTCCATTGCATAACCAGCTAGCTTGCTGAGCGCATGCTCATTCCATACCAGAGGCTTGACGCTATGCTCATTCCATACAGAGGCTGAGCGCATGCTCATTCCTACCAAGGCGAGCGCATGCTCATTCCATACCAAGGCTGACGCTATGCTCATGTCCTTACCAGAGGCTGAGCGCATGCTCATTCCTACCAGAGGCTGAGCGCATGCTCATTCCTTACCAGAGGCTGATGTCATGCTCATTCCTTACCAAGGCTAGTGCATGCCATTCCTTACCAGATTCTGAGTGCATGCTCATTCCTTACCAGAGCTGAGTGCATTCTCATTCCTTACCAGAGGCTGAGTGCATGCTCATTCCTTACCAGAGGCTGATGCATGCTCATTCCTTATACCAGAGGCTGTGCATGCCATCCCAGAGCCTGAGTGCATGCTCATTTCCTACCAAGGCTAGTGCATGCTCATTTCTTACGCAGGGAGGTGGTGTCACATACAGAGGCTGGAGTGCATGCTCATTCCATACCAGAGGCTGAGTGCTGCTCATTCCATACCAGAGGCTGATGCATGCATCATTCATACCAGAGGCTGAGTGCATGCTCATGTCCATACCAGAGCTGAGTGCATGCTCATTCCATACCAGAGGCTGAGTGCATTCTCATCTCCATACCAGAGGCTGAGTGCATGCTCCATTCCATACCATAGGCTGAGTGCATGCTCATTCCATACCAGAGGCGTAGTGATGCTCATTCCATAGCCAGAGCTGAGTGCATGCTCATTCCATACCAGAGGCTGAGTGCATGCTCATGTCCATACCATGAGGCTGAGTGCATGCTCATCCAACCAGAGGCTGAGTTGCATGCTCATTCCATAACCAGAGCTGAGTGCATGCTCATTCCATACCAGAAGGCTAGCAGTGCATGCGCATTCCATATACCAGAGGCTGAGTGCATGCCATTCCTATACCAGAGGCCTTGTGCATGCTCTAGACTATACCAGATGCTGAGTGCATGCCTCTTCCATCCAGAGGATGATTCCATGCCATGCTTCATCTCCTTGCCAAAGGATGATGCCATTCTGCATTACCATGCCATTACATACCAAAGGTCTAGTCCAGAGAAAATGGTTAGTAAAATTCACAGTGTAAAGATCACAGATTATACACATGAATACCGGTAAATAATTCTAAGTCAAGCAGAGCTCACAGACTCTGCATTTAAACCCGTGGAGTCAGGCGACAGAGTGACTTGAAATGTAGATAAACATCAGCAATGAAGATCTATTCATTTAGCAAGGTAGACAATATACCTGAGCATTCAGCAAGGTAGACATTATACCTGAGTATTCAGCAGGTGGATATTACACCTAGCATTCAGCAAGGATAGATATGAGACCTGAATATTCAGCTTACCTGCTTTGCAGAGTGCAGAGGTTATCTGGCAGATGAGACCCCACGCTGTGATGTTGCATGATATTATGACTGCAACTGTGAATGCAATTTAAAATGCACCAATACAAAGCAATTTCTGACACATGTGCACAAGACAGCACCAGAATGTCCAGGACAGAGCGCAGGCCAACCGGGTGCTCACAATCTATATCCCGGAGCCGAAATGTAGCGCTCCCTGTAAAGCAAGTGATAGCAGGGTCAGTGATATCAGGGTATGACACTCGAGAACTCTGTGTACAACATGTGGTAACAGTGTAAAAAAACTTAAAATATGCAGGGATCTCCAGCAGAGGTTAAAAAAACGTATAACATATCACAGGTATCAAGGTTCTTCAGGATGAGAGACCAGCGGCCTGGTAACAGCCTGGAATTTACTCCTGATACAATGTGCTGCCTCCATCCCGATGAACAAATGTTATAATAAACCGAGCAGTCGGTTTGTGGCCTATACAGGAGGTGATCTCAGCGTCCAATGGTGAGGCACGCAGGTTAATGACCACAAGGCCCCAGCAGGTAGGATGATGCTAGCAGCGATCTCATGTGTCATGATGTGAGGTAGATATTTAAAGGACGCCTGTATCAGGTCTGTTGTCACTAGTCCTGTCACCTCTACCTTGTTAGAGCAGCTCACATGGATCCCATCCCAGCCTTTATCATCTAGTAATTTCATACAATAATATTATAAAAATCATCTATTCTTTATTATGTAAATGACGCGCCTGGTCACATGGTCAGAGGCAGTGATGTCACCCCTGTTCCCCCTCCCCTCTCCTCCCCCTGCTCATGTCTGTGTGTAATGTATAGTAAAGCATTGCTGGTGTGTGTGCTGCATCCTCCTAATACACAGAGACACAGACATCAGCTACACAAGTAGCTGACATGTTCTGCTATAACGTGGCTGAATCCTGGAGCTGCTGTATCTCTCCTATACACACACACACAGGCTGCAGGAGGCATGGCCACCAGCAAGCACATGGAGCAGCCATTACATGGAGCAGCTGTCAGTCATGCACTGGGGGTGTGTCTGTACCTCCCACTCATGAATAAGCTGGTAAATAGCTATTGTGACAGATTACATGGCCAGTAGCGGCAAAAACTGTAGGATTTCATCCCTTGGTCACTGGACCTCTAATGCCGTTTTCAGGTGTGGGCCATCCATGCTGAAAATATATAGACAGGACTGGGTGAGTGGGGAAGACGTCATCATCAGTGACCGGAAATTAGAATCATCCTTTCCCTGTTGTTTCCCTTCAGTTTCTTTAGTGGATTCCACTGGTGGTTACATTCTCCCTCCTAGAAGGAATATCTGGTCTGGGTCATCAGATTCAATCTCTGGATCTGTATACTGGGGTAAACACAGGAGAACAGATATTAGACTCATTCTCAATGGGTTAGGACATAACCTCTGCAAAGTTTTCCTCCTCTTTACATCTCTCATAGGGGTCTGTGACAGCCGCTCAGGAGAGGACGTCTAGTAAAAACACCAAGGGCACCAAAGATGTGTACAGACAAGCCATATGCAGCCAACATCACTGTATGAGGAGTTCTGCTGCCTGGATATGAGAGGATCGTTCTCCAATGCCATTAATCTAGAGCAGACTATGGAGAACATACATATAAGCAGAACTTAGAGATTCTGGTATCAGTCTGCTCTGTATCATTATTACCTTATATACTCGAGTATAAGCCTAGTTTTTCAGCACAAAAAATGTGCTGAAAAACCCAAACTCGGCTTATACTCGAGTCAAAAAAATAAATATATCTAAAGTCACCTTTCCAGCGACCCCTGTATATCTCTGTGCGATCGGTCCCGCAGCGGCGCAGGCTATATACACTGGGGCAGGGTCTGGCAGGCTATATACACTGGGGCAGGGTCTGGCAGGCTATATTACTGGGGCAGGGGCTGGCAGGCTATTATACTGGGGCAGGGCTGGGCAGGCTATATACACTGGGGCAGGGCTGCAGGCTTTAGGGCAGGACGGCAGGCTATATACACTGGGCAGGGGCTGGCGGGCTATAACACTGGGGCAGGGGCTGGCAGGCTATATACACTGGGGCAGGGGCTGGCAGGCTTATACACTGGGTCGGGCTCTGTGACCAATGCATTTCCCACCCTCGGCTTATACTCGAGTCAATAGGTTTTCCCAGTATTTTGTGGTAAAATTAGGGGCCTCGGCTTATACTCGGGTCGGCTTATACTCGAGTATATACGGGTACATTATTTCACTATGTATACAGATCACAGATACCTGCACATTTCACCAGATAGAGACCTTGGGTACAGTGTACACTCACCGGCCACTTTATTAGGTACACCTGTCCAACTGCTCGTTAACACTTAATTTCTAATCAGCCAATCACATGGCGGCAACTCAGTGCATTTAGGCATGTAGACATGGTCAAGACAATCTCCTGCAGTTCAAACCGAGCATCAGTATGGGGAAGAAAGGTGATTTGAGTGCCTTTGAACGTGGCATGGTTGTTGGTGCCAGAAGGGCTGGTCTGAGTATTTCAGAAACTGCTGATCTACTGGGATTTTCACGCACAACCATCTCTAGGGTTTACAGAGAATGGTCCGAAAAAGAAAAAACATCCAGTGAGCGGCAGTTCTGTGGGCGGAAATGCCTTGTTGATGCCAGAGGTCAGAGGAGAATGGGCAGACTGGTTCGAGCTGATAGAAAGGCAACAGTGACTCAAATCGCCACCCATTACAACCAAGGTAGGCAGAAGAGCATCTCTGAACGCACAGTACGTCGAACTTTGAGGCAGATGGGCTACAGCAGCAGAAGACCACACCGGGTGCCACTCCTTTCAGCTAAGAACAGGAAACTGAGGCTACAATTTGCACAAGCTCATCGAAATTGGACAGTAGAAGATTGGAAAAACGTTGCCTGGTCTGATGAGTCTCGATTTCTGCTGCGACATTCGGATGGTAGGGTCAGAATTTGGCGTCAACAACATGAAAGCATGGATCCATCCTGCCTTGTATCAACGGTTCAGGCTGGTGGTGGTGGTGTCATGGTGTGGGGAATATTTTCTTGGCACTCTTTGGGCCCCTTGGTACCAATTGAGCATCGTTGCAACGCCACAGCCTACCTGAGTATTGTTGCTGACCATGTCCATCCCTTTATGACCACAATGTACCCAACATCTGATGGCTACTTTCAGCAGGATAATGCACCATGTCATAAAGCTGGAATCATCTCAGACTGGTTTCTTGAACATGACAATGAGTTCACTGTACTCAAATGGCCTCCACAGTCACCAGATCTCAATCCAATAGAGCATCTTTGGGATGTGGTGGAACGGGAGATTCGCATCATGGATGTGCAGCCGACAAATCTGCGGCAACTGTGTGATGCCATCATGTCAATATGGACCAAAATCTCTGAGGAATGCTTCCAGCACCTTGTTGAATGTATGCCACGAAGAATTGAGGCAGTTCTGAAGGCAAAAGGGGGTCCAACCCGTTACTAGCATGGTGTACCTAATAAAGTGGCCGGTGAGCGTATGACACACAAATCATGCTCATTATATACCAGAGGCCTGTGGGCATGCTATTCCTACCAGTGGCTGAGTGCAAGCTATTCCACCAGAGGCTGAGGCATTCTTCGATTAACCCCAGAGGCTGAGTGCATGCTTCATTCTACGGGCGAGTTGAGGCATGTCATTCCATTACCAGGCTGAGTGCTGCTCATTCATACCAGAGGCTGAGTGCATCATTCCATACCAGAGGCTGAGTGCATGCTCATTCCTACCAGAGGCTGAGTTGCATGCTTCATATCCATACAGAGGTGAGTGCATGCTCATTCCTACCAGAGGCTGAGTGCATGCTCATTCCTACCAGAGGCTGAGTGCATGCTCATTCCTATACCAGAGCTGAGTGCATGCTCATTCCATACCAGAGGCTGAGAGGCTGCTCATTCCATACCAGAGGCTGAGTGCATGCTCATTCCATACCAGAGGTGAGTGTGCATTCATACCAGGGCTGAGGCATGCTCATTCCATACCAGAGGCTGAGTGCATGCTCTTCCATACAGAGGCTGAGTGCAGTCCATTCTTTACCAGAGGCTGAGTGATGCTCCTTCCTTACCAGAGGATGAGTCCATGCTCATTCCTGCCAAAGGAGCAGTCCTGCTCTTAATACCAAAAGGTCTAGTCCAGAGAAAATGGTTAGTAAATTACCAGTGAAAATCACCAGCATTATACACATGAAATACCGGTAAGTAAGATATTCTAAGTCAAGCAGAGTCACAGACTCTGCACTATAACCCGTGGAGTCAGGGCACAGGAGTGACTTGAAATAGATATAAACATCAGAATGAAGATCTATTCATTAGAAGGTAGACATATACCTGAGCATTCAGCAAGTGAACTTACCATGAGATTATACCTGCAGTATCAGCAGGTGGATATTCACCTGAGCATTCAGCAGGATAGAATGAGACCTGAATTCGTTACTGTCTGCAGAGTGCAGAGTTATCTGGCAGATGAGACCCGCTGTGATGTTGCATGATATTATGACTGCAAAGTGGAATGCAAATTTAAAATGCACCAATACAAAGCAATTTCTGACACATGTGCAAAGAAGCACCAGAATGTCCAGGACAGAGCGCAGCCAACCGGTGCTCACAATCTATATCCCAGGAGCCGAAATGTAGCGCTCCCTGTATGCAAGTGATAGCAGGGTCAGTGATATCAGGGATGACATGCGAAATCTGTGTACAACATGTGGTACAGGTTGTAAAAAAAACGTTAAATATGCAGGGATCTCCAGCAGGAGAGGTTAAAAAAAGTATAACATATCACAGGTATCAAGGTTCTTCAGGATGAGAGACCAGCGGCCTGGTATAAAGCCTGGAATTTACTCCTGAACAATGTGCTGCCTCCATCCCGATGAACAAATGGTTAATACCCAGAGCAGCGGGTTGTGGCCTATACAGGAGTGTGATCTAGCGTCCAATGGTGAGGCACGCAGGGTTAATGACCCACAAGGCCCAGCAGGTAGGAGATTGCTAGCAGCGATCTCATGTGTCAGTGATGTGGGTAGATATTTAAAGGACGCCTGTAATCAGGTCTGTGTCACTAGTCCTGTCACCTCTACCTGTTTAGCAGCTCACATGGATCCCATCCAGCCTTTATCATCGTGTAATTTCATACAATAATCATTAAAAATCATCTATTCTTTTTAGTAAATGACGCTGGTCACATGGTCAGAGGCAGTGATGTCACCCCTGTTCCCCCTCCCCTCTCCTCCCCCTGCTCATGTATGTGTGTATGTAGTAAAGCATTGCTGTGTGTGTGCTGCCTCCTACCTAATACACAGAGACCAGAATCAGCTACACAAGTAGCTGAAATGTTCTGCTATAACTGGTGGCTCCTGGAGCTGCGTATCTCTATACACACACACAGGCTGCAGGAGGCATGGCCACCAGCAAGCACATGGAGCAGCCATTACATGGAGCAGCTGTCAGTCATGCACTGGGGTGTGTGTCTGTACCTCCCAACTCCAGGAATAAGCTGGACAGCTTGATATGCTCATTGCACATGTCACAGGTCATTTGCTAAACTTTAGGACCTCGTTTGATTAAGTGTACAGACAGTGGCGTTTAAAGACCGCTGGTCGACAGTGTAGCAGCGGTCGCCATTGAGAACGGGCCCATCGTAGGGGGGACGGACCGGACGACCCCATCTCAATGGCGGACCGCGGTTCGTGTTCGGGTCGATACGCCACTGGCAGCGGGCAGGGATACCGTCGTCGGACAGGAGTCCTGCACGTCCACGGAATAGTGCTCGATGCGGCAGTCAGCGGTCCGCCTCGAGCACTATGACTGGAGAGATGTGGCGGAAGCAACCCCCGGCGCACATCGCTCCATGGAACTGGGATGCGCGGCGCGTGAGACGTCATCACGCTTGCGCGCACCCCTTCCTGCCCGCCCAGCGGGGCAAGAAGATAAAAGACGCGGGGACCCGCTGCCAGAGGGGAGTATAGGTTTGTTTTTTAAAGGGGGCATATTTATAAAATATAATTTTGATGATAATCATGGGGGGGGGGGGGGGGGGTTAGCGCAAGAATATGTGGTCAATAATTTGGAGGGGGGGATATGTAATAATTAATTGTGGGGGGCCAGAATATGTGTAAGGAATTGTGGGGGGGGGAATAATATTTAATTAAATTAATTGTGGGGGCGGGGGCAGACAGACAGATATGTAATAATCATTGTGGGGGGGCAGAATATGTAATTTAAATTGTGGGGGGAGAGGCTTGTAATAATTAATTGTGGGAGGGGGGGCCCAGACTATGTAATAATTCATTGTGGGGAGGCAGAATATAGAATAAGTATTATGTGGGGGGGGGGAGGAGAGAGATTGTAATAATTAATTGTGGGGGGGGGGGGAGAATATGTAATAATTAATTGGGGGGGGGGAGAATATGTAATAATTCATTGTGGGGGGTTATACTATTTAATAATTCATTTGGGGGGTAGAATATGTAATAATCATTGTGGGGGGGGGGCAGACCAGAATTATGTAATAATTAAGTGTAGGGGGGGAAGACGAAATTAATAATTTAATTGTGGGGGGCAGACAGAACAGAATCAAAGAATATTTAATAATTCATTGTGGGGGGTAGAATATGTAATAACAGTGTGGGGGGGGGGGGGGGGGGGGGCAGATATAATAGTATTCATATATTAAGGCTGGAAGGGAGACGCAATCCATCAAGTCCAACGTTCAAAGAATAAATAAATGTTTATGACACAGAACTGTGATATTTGTTCTCTCCAGAAGTCATCCAGGCATCTCTTGAACATGTAATAGAGTCCGCCATAACAACCTTCCCTGCGGCAGAGAGTTCCATAGTCTCACTGCTCTTACAGTAAAGAACCTTTGTCTATGGTGTGGTAGAATCGCATCTCCTCTAGGCGTTTTAGAGGATGCCCCCTTGTTCTGGTCACAGGCACTAGGTATAAAAAAGATCTTTGGAGGATCCTTGATACTGTCGTTCAGGTATTTGTACATTGTACGAGGTCTCCATCAGTACGTCGTTTTCTAAATGAATAATCCCAAATTTTGTAATCTGTCATGTTTCTAGTCCCCCCAGTACCCTAATAATCCTGGTTTGACTCCCTGCACCCGTTAAAGCTCTACTATATCCTTTTTATATACTGGTGCCAAAATGGACCACAATATCCATTGTGGGGTCTGGACCAGGGATTGTATAGGGCAAAACTATGTCTTTATCATGCGAATTCTATTCCTCTATTGATACCTCCCATTTTTTATTTGCTTTTAGCAGCCGCCGCCTGGCTCTGGTCACTAAAATTAAGTTTACCATCCACCATATTCGCCCAAGTCCTTTTCGCTTCAGTTTTACTAAGTATTGACCGTTTAGAACATAATTAACTTTTTGGTTCAATGGCCACGTGCATACTTACATTTATCTAAATTAAACCTCCTCAACATTTCTCTGCATCCCTCAAAGCTTTCCACAAATCCCTATGTACATGCCTAAACTTCGGACCTCAGTATTTATTACTGTACCCAGTTAGTTCATCTGGCAAAATATGAAACTTGACTGTGTAAACCCACTAACAAGGTCATTAATAAAAATATTAAAAGAAGTGCCCAATACTGACCCGTGGCACTCCGCTGGTACAACGCACCCCAATGGAGAGGTGCCATTATGACGACCCCATGTTTTTCTATCACTAAGCCAATTACTTACCCAGATACACCGATTTCTCCTACTCCCAGCAGTCTCATTTTATATACCAACCATTTATGTGGCACGGTTGTGGTCCAAATGCCTTTGGAAACGTCCCGATATACAACATCCCCCCAGGGTCCCCCAGATCAAGTCTGACTTACCTCTCGTAGAAACCAACAGATTAGTCTGACAGGACCGCTTTCTCATAAAACCCATGCTGCGCTGGGTGATAAGGTTGTGCACAGTTGAGATACTCAGGGGATAGCATCTCAATAAACCCCTCAAATATTTCCCCCAAACAGCAGTTTAGACTTACGGGTCGGTAGTTTCCAGGGATCGCTATTTGATCCTTTGTTGGATATTGGGTACACTTTGCTCTATGCGCCATTCTGTGGAAACATAACCAGTCCTCAGTGACTCTTCAAATATTAAAAATAAAGGTCTGTATATCACCGTACATAAGTCATGCAGAAAGAAACCGGGGGTGTATGCCATTCGCCCAGGTGATTTATCTATAATTAGTGGATGCGAGGCGGGCAGTACCTCTTCTGGGTTAAAACTGTTGAATTCCAAAAAGAATTTACATTATTCCTAATTGTGGCTTCCACCAGGGATTTTCCTGGGTATAACAAACAGTGAGAAGGCGGACTTCAGTAGATTGGCCCTTTCCTCATATCCTTCCACCATGACCCCATGATTATTTCTAAGGGGACCCACACGTTCTCGTGGTAGTTTCTATCATTTAATACTTGGAAAAATAATTTGGATTATTTTTGCTCTCCCTGGCAAATTTCTCCGTCTCTATTTTTGCGGCCGTTATCTGCTTTTTAACAGGATTTATATGTTCTCTCTATAATCCTGTTAAGGACTATCGCACCTTCACGTTTTAGCACTTCTTAAAACGCTTTATCTTTCTCGCTTATTGCTTCCTTACACAGACTAGTTAGGCCACATAGGCTTTTCTTGTCCTTTTATGATTTTTCCATACGGTAGGTGTTCTCACAGACTTTTCAGAAATATGAGAAAAAAGTCCCATTTTGGGGGGGGGCTTTTGTTCTTTGAGAGCATTATCCCAGTCTATGCTTTAAGGGTTCCATTAGTTGATGAAAATTTGCCCTCCTGAAGTTTAGCGTGTGGGTTGGCCCTTCCACGAACGTGCTTAGTAAAGCGAATACAAAATCGAATGATATTATGCTCACTATCCCAGGTCCCCACAACCTGTAGTTTTGAGACCCTATCAGGATCTGTTGGAAGGATAAGGTCCAAGCAGTGCCCACCCTTCTTGTTGGCTCCAGGAACGTAGTTGCGACAGGTGGGAATTGTCTTTTGTTGTTGAAAAGAACCTGCTACATTTGAATGAACTGCAGGTGTCGGCCACCCAGTCAATATCCTGGGTAATGAAGGTCCCCCATATAAGTACTTCACCAGGCTTTGAAGCCGCATCCATTTCATGATCAAGCATTTCCTCTGCTGCCTCCATTATATTTGGAGCCTTGGATAACAAAAACCCTAGTAATATTTTATGATTATTTTTCCTCCTCTCATACACCATAGGGACTCCACATTGCGTTCTGATGTCATATCGCAGGGACGGGCGTGAGGCAAGAAGGCACATATAAACAAAACCCCTCCACCCTTTTTTATTTATAAGATTCCTTTTAAAAGACTTTATAACCATCTATTAGTAACAGCCGTCATTAGGTTACTGCCCAGCCCTGTTCATATTTCCGTTCCAACATCAAGAGGTTCCAGTTCTCCATTTGGTTGTAGGCTTCTGGCATTTGGTACATACAACTTTATATGGTTTTCCCTGGCCGTATTCCGCTTGGTCCTTATTAACAATTCATTCCAAGCCCCCTTCCTCCCTCAGGACTATGACTTTACAGCTCTTCTATGTACACCGTCTAGTTTGCCCTGCCACAAGTGTAGTGCCTCCCCCCAGGTCTCTAGTTTTAAACACTCTCAACCTTCTAGCCATTTTTTCCCCTAAAACAGCAGCCACTCCACATTGAGGTGGACAAGCCCATCCCTACTGTAGTAGCCTGTAGCCCACAGAAAAGTCCGCCCAGTTCTCCATGACCCAAAACCCCTCCGTCATACACCAACTTTTGAGCCACTTATTTACCTCCCTTGATCTCCCGTGCCTTTCTGGTGTTGGCAAGTGGTACAGGCAGTGATCTCGGAGAAAATTACCTTTGAGGTCCTTGCCCTGAGCTTATGGCCTAAATTTCTACTGAAATCATTTTCTTCAGGACTTCCACCTACCGGTACTCGCATTAGTGCCAATGTGGACCATGGGACCGCTGGTCCTCACCAGCCCCTCCCCGTAATCCATCAAACCCGATCCGCAACATGCCGACAACCCGTAAATAATTATGTAATAATTCATTGTGCGGGGGGGGGGATAGTAATAATTGTAGGGGGGAAAGAATATGTAATTAATTGTGGGGGGGAGGAATATTTAATAATTCATTGTGGGGGGTAGAATAGTGTAATAAGTAATTGTGGGGTGGGGGATTGTAATAATTAATTGTGGGGGGGGGGCAGAATATGTAATAATTCATTGTGTGGGGGCAAAATATGTAATAATTCATTGTGGGGGGGGCGAGCAGAATATGTGATAATTCATTGTGTGGGGGGAGAGATGGTATAATTCATTGTTGGGGGGGGGCAGACAAGAAACAAGAATATGGATAGTCATTGTGGGGGGGCAGAATATGTAATAATTCATTATGTGGGGGGGGGGGGAGATTGTAATAATTAATCTGTGCGGAGGAGAATATGTAATAATTAATTGTGGGGGGGGATATGTAATAATTCATTGTGGGGGGGGGGGGAAGAGAGGAATATGTAATAATTCATTGGGGGGGTAACTATTTAATAATCATTTGGGGGTAGAATATGGAATCTTAATGTGGGGGGCAGAACCAGAATATGTAATAAATTAATTGTTAGGGGGGGGGAGAGAATATGTAATAATTAATTGTGGGGGGGGCAGACAGCCAGAAAGACTATTGAATAATTCATTGTGGGGTTAGATGAATTTAGATTTAGAATACGTAATAATTATTGGGGGGGGGGGACGAATATTGTAAGTAATTCATTGTGCGGGGGGGGGGGAATATGTAATAATTGTAGGGGGGAAAGAATATGTAATTAATTGTGGGGGGGGGGGGGATATTTAATATTCTTGTGGGGGGTAGATAGAATAGTAATAAGTATTGTGGGGGGGGATTGAATAATCATTTAATTGTGGGGGGGGGGGCACAGAGCAGCAAGAGCCAGAACAGACAGAAATGTAAAATTCATTTGGGGGGGCAAAATATGTATAATTCATGTGGGGGGGCAGAAGAATATGTAATCTCTCATGTGTGGGGGGCGAGATTGTAATAATAATTGTGGGGGGGGGGCGACAGACAGAATATGTAATAATTGTAATTGTGGGGGGAGATATGTAATAATTAATTGTGGGTTGGGGGGAGAGAGAATATGTAATAAGTCGTGTGGGGGGGGGCAGAATATATAAATAATTAATTATGTGGGGGGGGAGAGATTGTATAATTTAAGTGTGGGGGGGCAGAATAGTTAATTCATGTGTTGGGGCAGAAGATGTAATAATCATTGTGGGGGGCCAGAACAGAATATTGTAATAAGTCATTGTGTGGGGGGGGAGAACTCTGTAATAATTTAATTGTGGGGGGGGCCAGAATATGTATAATTCATGCTGGGGGGGCAGACAGCAGATAGAATATGTAATAATTCATTATGTGGGGGGGGGGAGGGAGGAGATTGTATATTAATGTGCGGAGGAGATATGTCTAATTAAGTGTGGGGGGGGGGATAGGAATAATCATTGTGGGGGGGGGGAGGGAGGGAAATGTAATAATCATTTGGGGGGTTATACTATTTAAAATGCATTTTGGGGTGTAGAAGATGCTAATTACTTATGTGGGGGCAGATATGTGCAATAATTAATGTAGGGGGGAGAGGATATGTATTAATTAATTGTGGGGGGGGGAAGAATATTTAATAATTCATTGTGGGGGTTAGATATTTAGAATATGGAATATTTCATGGGGGGGGCAGAAGCAGAACAGAATATGTAATAATCATGTGCGGGGGGGGTGAGGGAATATGTATAATTGTAGGGGAGGAAAGAAATGTAATTATTAAGTGTTGGGGGGGGGGAGAATATTTATTAATTATTGGGGGTTGGTAGAATAGTAATAAGTAAGTGGGGGGGGTTTGTAATAATAATTGTGGGGGGGGCGGGGGGGGGACAGACTATGTAATAATTCATTTGTGGGGGCCACATAGTCATAATGCATTGTGGGGGGGGCAGACAGACAGAATCTTTAATCATTCTGTGTGGGGGGAGAGATTGTAATAATAATTGTGGGGGGGGCACAGAATTGGAATAATTATTGTGGGGGGGACAGGTCTTGTAGACTCCTCCCCCCCCTCCCATTTGTGTCCAAAGTGCCGTGTTAGTCATTCCTAATGTGTGTTGGGGACTCGTCAGAGAATATTGAGAAGAGATGAGAATGAGAATAGAGCCGAGAATAGTTCAATACTTCATTGTGGGGGGGGGGGGCGAATATCCCAGGAATCTCAGAATATTCAGGCAAGGCAGAGGCAGAAACCAGACAGCAGCACGACAGACGACCGAGAATATATAATAAATTCATTATGTGGGGGGGGGGAGAGATCTGTATAATTAATTGTTGTGGGGGGGCGAGAAATGTAATAATTCATTGTTGGGGGGTTTTTATACTATTTAATAATTCATTTGGCGGGGGAGAATTAGATAGAATATTAATAATTCATTGTGGAGGGGGGGCAGAAGGCCGACAGAATCAGAAATCCACAAGACACAGCACAGACAGACAGAATCAGAATAGAAGAGCAGCCCGAATATGTAATAATTAATTTGTAGGGGGGGAGAGAGAATATGTAATAATTAATTGTGGGGGGGCAGAAATTTAATAATCATTTGTGGGGGGTAGATAGATAGATGAATCTGTATAATTCTTGGGGGGGGGCAGGACAGAATATGTAAATAATTCATTGTGTGTGGGGGGGGGAATATGTAATAATTGTAGGGGGGAAAGAATGGAAACGAATATGTAAGAATTGTGGGGGGGGGAAGAATATTTAATTAATTCATTTGTTGGGGGGGTGGGGAGGTAGATAGGAATTAGAATTGGGCTGGTTAGATAGATAGATATGTTAACAGTAATTGTGGGGGGGGATTGGGATTGTAATAATTATTTGTGGGGGGGCAGAATGGGGGCAGATATGTAATAATTCATTTGTGTGGGGCAGAATTGTCATAATTTCATTGTGGGGGGGCAGACAGACAAGACAGAGCAGACAGAGACCAGATATCCAGGAATATGTAATAATTAGTGTGTTCTGGGGGGAGAGATGGTAAATAATCCATTGTGGGGGGGCAGAGCCAGAATATGTATATTCAGTGTACGGGGGGCAGAGATATTAATTAATTCAGCTGTGGGGGGGGGGGGGAAGAGTCGTATAATAATTGTGGCGGAGGGAATATGTAATAATTAATTGTGGGGGGGGAGACGGGGATTGGGGGATGGATATGTAATAATTCATTGTGGGGGGGGGAGAAGACGTAATAATCATTGTGCGGGGTATGGGGGTTCTACTATTTAATAATTCTTTTGGGGGGTATTATTGGAATATGTAATAAGTAATTGGAGGGGGGGACGAGAATAAGGTATAAATTAATGTGGGGGGGGGGCCGCAGACTATTAATAAGTTCAGTGTGGGGGGTTAGAAATGTAATAATGAATGGGGGGGGGGGCAGACGACAGAGGGGCAGAATATGTAATAATTCATTGTGTGGGGGGGGGGGAATATGTAATAATTGTAGGGGGGGAAAGAATATGTCATTAATTGTGGGGGGGGGAGAATATTTAATAATTCATTGTGGGGGGTAGAATATGTAATAAGTAATTGTACCGTTGGGGGGCGGGACGTGGGAGGGGGATGGGGGAGGGGGGGATTGGGGATGGGGGCGGGGATGGGAGTGTGGGGGGGGATTGGGGGAGAGGGGATCGGGGGATGGGGGGGTGGGGATTGGGGAGGGGGATTGGGATGGGGATGTGGGATGGGGGGCGATTGGGGGAGGGAGGGGGAGATTATGGGGGTTGGATGATGGGGATTGGTGAGTTGGGGGGGGATTGGGGATGGGGGGGATTTAATAATACCGCCCGGATGGCCGGGAGTCTTTCGGGGAGCGGGGATGCCCGCGTGAGATGGGGAAGATCGGCTCCGGGGAGGGGCAGGCGTGGGATGCGAGGCCATGGGGGCGCGAGGGGGAGCCCGGGGGAGGCGGGGTGAGCGAGAGATTGGGAGGGGGGATTGGTGGGGAGTGCTTGGGGGCAGTTCAGGGGAGTGGGAGTGACCGGAGTGTGGGAGTCCGGGGGATCGGGGGGGGATCAGTTGGGGGGCGCGAGTGGTGGACTGGACGGGCGGGAGGGGAGGAGGAGGGGACTTGGGATCGGGAGTGGAAGCCGGCGCGAGGGAGGCGGGAGTGGGGGTGGGACTGGCGGGAGGGGAGTTCGGGAGGATCCAAGCGGGGGGGGGAGGTGAGGGGAAGGGCGATCCTGGGCCGGGGGGGATGGGTCGGTTTCGTCTTGGGGGATTGATTGTGGGGCGGTAGTTGGGGGGGCGAGTGGGGCGGATGGGAGAGGGGGGATGTTGGGGAGGGGAGGAGGGATGGGGAGTTGTCGGGGAGGTGGAAGGGGATTGGGGATTCGGGGAATTCGGGGATCGGGAGGGGGGGGGGATGGGGATGGGAGTAGCGGAGGGGGGGGGAGCCTGGGGGGGGGGGAAGTGGAGGGAGGGTGATGTGGATGTAGCGGGCGTGGTGGATGGGGGGATGGGATGGTGGGGATGGGAGGGGGATGTACTTAGGGGATGGTGGGGAGGGAGTGTAGGGGAGTTGTGGGGAAGGGGGATGGGGGTATTGTGGGGCTTATTGGGGAGGGGCTTGGCGGGCTGGGGAGGGGATTGGGATGGGATGGGGGCACGGATTGGGATTGGGGGGCTTGTTGGGAGGGGGGATTGGGGGGGGATGGGGATGGGGGGAGGGGGGGAGCGTGGGCACAGTTATTCGGCCGAGGCCCTGGGGGAGTGGGATTGTAGGGGGGGAGGGGATGGGGGGGGGATGGGGGGATTGGGGGGATTGGGGATGGGATGGGGATTGGGAGGGGAGACGGGGGATGTGGGGGGGGGATTGGGGGGTATGGGGGATGGCGGGGGATGGATCGGCGGATTGTCGTGGGGAGGCGAGGGGGATTGTGGATGGATCGGTGGAGGGGATGGGGATTGTAGGGGACGGGAGGGAGTGGGATTGTTGCGGGGGTGGCATTGTAGTGGGATTGAGTGTGGGGGGGGGGGGGGGGAATTGTGTGGGAATTGGGATTTGTGGGGAGGGGGATGGCGGGGAGGGGATTGGGGATTGTAGGGATGGGGGAGGGGGGGGAGGGGGATGGGATGGGGGATTGGGATGTAGGGAGGGGGATGGGGATGGGGGGCATGGGAGGGGATTGTTAATGGGGGCGGGGGATTGTGGGATTAGGGGAGGGGGGGGGCTGGGGATGGGTGGGATTGGGATGGGGGAGATTGTAGGGATTGGGGATTGGGGATTGGGGAGGGATTGGGGGGGATGTGGGCGGGGATGGGGAGGGGAGAAGGGGGGGGCTTGTATAGGTGGGGGGATGGGATGGGGCGGGGCTGGGGCTGGGAGGGGATTGGGCTGGGGGGGGCGGGATGTGGGGTAGGGGAGAGCAGGCCGAGGGGGCAAGAGGGGGAAGGGCGAGGACGCCGGGCGAGGGGCTAACGACTGGGGAGCCGGGGGCGCGAGCGTCCGGGGCGAGGTTGGCTGAAAGGGGACCGGATACAGCGGGCCGAGCTGAGGACATAGGCAGGAGCCGCCGACCGGCCAACCGGCCGTCGCGTCCCCTTTTCGGCCCCAATGGACCACGATGAGCAAGCGGCGAGGATGAGAAGGAGGCGAGAGGCGACGACAACGGGGCGCGGCCAAGGGGAGGCAAGGTGAATCGGGAGAGAGCGTAGAGAGGAGGCGATAGGAGGGGGCTTGTACGGGGGGATTGTAAAGCTGAGGGGAGGGATGGGATAGGAGCCGGATGGGGATGGGAATGGGGGGATTGTGGGGATGATTGTGGGGAGGGCGGGAGGGGATTGTATGTGGGGGGAGGGATGGGGATTGTTAGGGTGCGATTTAGGGGATTGGGGGGGGATGGTAGGGGGGGGAGGGGATTGGGGGAGGGGGGGGGGATTGTAGGTGGGGGGGATTGTAGGGGAGGTGGGATGGGATGGGATGGGGATTGTAATATTAATGTTGGGGGGGGGGGGGGGGCAGACAGAACTATGTAAGAATTCCATTGGTGGAGGGCAAAAGATGTTAATAATTCATTGTGAGGGGGGCAGAAGATGTAATCAGTCATTGTGTGGGGGCGAGGAGAGCTTGTAATAATTATTGTGGCGGGGGGCAGACAGCAGGAACAGATATGTAATAATTCATTGTGGGGGGGCAGACAGCAGATATTTAATAATTAATTGTGGGGGGAGAGAATATGTACTAATCATTGTGGGGGGGCAGATATGTAAATAATTATTGTGTGGGGGGAAGATTGTAATAAGTATGGTGTGGGGGCAGAATATTGAATCATCATTGTGGGGGGGGCCAGAATAGGTAATAATTAAGGTGGGGGGGGGAGATGAGATTGTTAATAATTAATTGGGGCAGAAGATGTAATAATCACTGAATATCGGTTAGCAGAAAGGGTTTGAGGTTTTTTTATTAGGTATAGTTGGGGGGGAGCCGGGGGGCCCCATTAGAATTTTGTCCCGGGGCCCAGTGGACGCAGTTACGCCACTGTTTTACAGGCATGTGAGGGACATGAAGGGATAGAGGCAATGCTTCTAATAACAGTTTATGAAAAAATATATTTAGTTTAGGGGGTTATTGCATGAGGGTTCTCTTTAACACAGTATGAGCCATTACCCCTGTAAGGACAGGATAGCTGTACAGGCTCTTACTGGGCTGCGGGCCACCCCAGAGATGCCGCAGTCACTGCCAGTAAGATGGCGTCGGTGACGTGAATCTTTAGGCACAGTGTCAGCCTAGCCAGTGCATCGGTGACACTGCTAATACCCCGCAATAAATGAGTAGCAGACTCATCCATGAAACAAGCAATCAGATAAAAAAGAAAAAAAAAAAAATGTTATTCAAATAAAAATAAAGTAATACATCAATAAAAATGCCCATAAGCTCCATAACATATAAAGAGACATATAACTAAAAAAAAGTCTAAATCATAACAAAAACCCCACATATATAGTATCACCGTGTCCGTAACAACCCGTAAAGCAAATAATTATTGAACCTGTACAATGAACGCCGTTAAAAAAAACTGTTAAAAACCCACCAAAAATGATCATTTTTACCTATTCAATCTTACAAAAAATGCAATAAAAAGTGATCAAAAAAACATTTGTACTCCAGAATGATACTGGTTCAAAGTACAACATGTCCCGCAAAAGAACAAGCCATCAACCAGCTCTGTAGCCAAAAAATTTAAAATGTTATGCCACTTGGAAGTCGGCAATGCAAAAATGATAGATTTTTCCCCACATTACGGTTTAATTTGACAAATGTAGTAAAACATAAGAAAATATATTCATGTCTGGTATCCCTGTAATCGTATTGACCCATAGAATAAAGATAACAGGATTATTAGTCCATACGGTGAACACAAAAAAAAAAAGTCAAAAATCCAGTACAGAATTGATGCTTTTTTACTTCTGCCCTCAAAAACGAGTTCCTAAATTTTCAACAATAGGTGATACCAACCCCAAAATGGCAACACTGGAAAAAGTATCTCATCCAGCAAAAACAATGCCGTCACATGGCCCCAATAACGGAAAAGCGAAAATTTTATAGCCTACAAAAGGGGCCAATTTGAAAACTAAAATCCTGGCAGCTGCAGGGCGTTCTTCCCTTCTGCGCCTCGCTGTGCGCCCATAAAACAAGTAACGGCCACATGTGGGGGGTCTCTGCACTCAGGAGAAATTGCAGAGCAAATTGTATGGTGGGTTTTCTCTTTTTATCTTTTGGAAATGTGTATATTTTAGGGCTAAATGAACGTATAACCAGCACAATTTGACCATTCTAAATTTCACCTCCATTTTGATTCAATTACAAAACAGTATTTATCCCCAAAATTGTCAATTCTGAAAATACAGAAAATCGATATTCGATTTGTAAGCCACGTGACGTCAGAATAAATTATCCAGACACAAAAAATTATCAAGACACAAAAATGATGAAAATGTAAAGTAGACAAATGGGAAATGTTATTTTCTTTTTTTTTTTGTAAATAAACGCAAAACTTATCATCCAACATTTACCACTAAAATGAAGTACAACATGTGGGGAAAAATTATCTCAGAATCGCTTTGATAAGTAACAGTGTTCAAAAGTTATAACCGTATAAAGAGACGCAAGTCAGAATCCAATAAATGGTACTGCATTCTTAAGGGGTTAATTATATTATGTAGTGATGACATCACAGCTCTCCTTATATTAATCACATTATGTAGTGGTAACATCACAGTTCTCCATGATGTTAGTTATATGGTTATATAGTGGTGACATCACAGTTCTCCTGATATTAATTATATTATTATATAGTGGTAACATCACAGCTCTCCTTATATTAATCATATTATTATATAGTGGTGACATCACAGTTCTCCTGATATTAATCATATTATTATATAGTGGTGACATCACAGTTCTCCTGATATTAATTATATTATTATATAGTGGTAACATCACAGTTCTCCTGATATTAATTATATTATTATATAGTGGTAACATCACAGCTCTCCTGATATTAATTATATTATTATATAGTGGTAACATCACAGTTCTCCTGATATTAATCATATATTATTATATAGTGGTAACATCACAGCTCTCCTGATATTAATCATATTATTATATAGTGGTGACATCACAGCTCTCCTTATAGTAATCATATCATGTAGTGGTAACATCACAGCTCTCCTGTTGTTAGTTATTTTATTATATTGTAATGACATCACAGCTCTCTACATATTGGGTTTTTTCGTATTCAGTGATGACGTCACAGCTCTCTAGCTATTAGTTATATTATTATAAAAGGATGACATCACAGATTTCCAGATATTAGTTTTTTCTTATATAGTGATGACATCAGGTTTCCCCACATATTAGTTATATTATTATTATATAGTGGTGACATTATATCTCTCCTGATATATTAGCGTATACAGAACATGATAGCTCAGCCCTACTAATACAGATCATGATACAGCAGCGACGTTTAACCTGAAGGACTCTCTCCTCAGTGACTAATCTGCCAGTAACCATCATGGCGCTGATGCCTCACGTTTGCGTATTTACGTCAGAGGGGACGCGCAGGCCGTTAGGGGGAGTGGATTTACGTTTGTTTTGAAGCCTGTTGTCAGGAAACCGCGAATGAAAGCGAAGATTATAAACTGGTGTCTGAAGACCGGGACAAGGTAGGTGAGTAGTGGGGTGGTGGTAATGCTGGGGTGCACCAGGTTGTGGATAGTATTATCCAGGTGGATGCAGTGCTGTGTTATAGGACTGGTTTACCATCCGTCTGATGCGTCTATCAGTGTGTGTAGTCGGGGGTACTGTCGGGTCAGTAATGAAGGGGTGGTGTATTATCAGCAGGATTAATTTATGTTACAAAGTATGGATTGTTATTGCTGTAGCTGTTCTCTGTTTTCAGGCAGCGGGAGATCCCCTCACTCGTCCTGGTATTTATGTGCGAGACGATCACCCCCTAGGGTAGTTACTTTTAGGGTCTGAAGTTTAGGCTTGGTGAGTGCAGGTACATGGCTGTAGCATGTATTGGGGGAAGGGAGTTAATTATTGTGGTTATTATAAGTTGTCCCCAGCAGGGAAGTTACTGGGGAGGATTGGTATGGAGGGTGCCCTGTCCTGTGATGACTCTATGATGTGATTTTACCCCTAGATCTTTGAATTCCTCAAGCATCATAACTACACAGATCACATTGCATTTGAAGTAAAGAACTGGGGGGTACACCCCCCAAACCCAGCAACGGTTTCATCCCTGTAATGTGAATGTCCCTTGGCATTTAAACATGGCTGCCCCAGGAATGACAAAAACAGCATGGAAGTTACGTGAGTATTTAGGGGTGAGGTTGGATTATAATGCCCGTTTCTTGTGTGTCCTGATATCTCCATTCTTTCCTTACAGAAGAAATAGTGGCCCATGCCAGCAATGTGTCCGCCCTTGCCCTCGGGAAGAGCTCCGGCCGTTTGCTGGCCACAGGAGGAGAAGACTGTCGTGTCAATCTGTGGTCCGTCAATAAACCAAACTGTATAATGGTGAGCAGAGAAGGAACTGTAACAAGAGTATACTTACCCCCTTCAAACACTGTTCATGACCAATGAAACCCCCCTATTCCAATGTTCTCTAACCCCTTCTAATGCTCCACCTAGAGACCCTCTTTTATCTACAATATACCAGCCCATAATGTGTGTATGTTACGTGTCTCTAGCACTAACATCTGCACAGTCTCTGCCTGTCCTTCCGTCCGTCTGCCTTTTTCTCTTTTTTTTCTTTTGAACAAACAAAACAGACACAAAACATGTACCACATCAACAGAAAAACCACAGAAAGCCCCCACCTTACACCCACCCATCACAAGAGGCAGTCCCTCAGGAAACCCCTTCCCCTAAACCCTCATTAAGAATAGGATACGTCAAAATGGTCACCAAACAGCCCAGATACAACTACTATTCTAGTCCTGCCCTGGGTTACTAAAGAGCTTTTAAAGGCAAACCAGGAATGTCGATCCATCTACCCCATATTTTTTCATTTATCTTCAGGTAAGTACTCTATTCAAATCCCATATAAGATGCGGTCTTATCCAATGGTCCACTTTTCTGACCTGATAGAGAATACCGTATACCCACGTTTTTGGTTTGGTCTTCAACATTTAAAGGGTTATTTCAGAAATAAACATAATTCATATTTAAATATGTTAATAGAATATAAGCTAGTATGCAATTAGTTATTTAGACACACTATAAAGAATTAAAATGCTACTGGCCCTTTAATGGGTCCTGTGATTTTGTCCCTGTTGAGAAGACACAGGACAGAAGATGGCCGCTCATCACATGTACGCATCACATGACTTGCACATCCGTATACAGTTATGGACCATCTGGCAAGAAGTAGCACCTGTCTAAAATATAAAGTCAGGTGATCATTTCAGCAGTAATTAAGGGACATCTACCACCAGGATCACGGATAGTAGACCAAGCACACTTGCATGCTGTTGTGTGCCCCTTCTGTTGTTTTTACAAAAAATAGGCTTTCTAAGTTATGTAAATGAGCCTAAGAGGTTCCATAGATGTTAATTGAGCCTGGAGCCCCTCAGGCTAATTTTGCATAATTTTAAAACCATTTTTTTGTAAAAATGAGGGCATAAGAAGCTAAAAGAGCAGATCCCTCCAGAGGGGGCACACACCAGTATGTTGGTGTGCTTTGTTTACAATTCTTGATCTTGGTGGTAGATCTCCTTTAAGTGAGAGCAAGTGTCCAGATTGGCCATGGTGTGAAGGGCAGATGTCAACCTCTTCACCTCCATGATGTGTCATTGTTAGTGATGTTGTGGTAAAGCCCCTTTACAAGAACATAGTGAGACATTGTTACAATATTTGATGAAATGCACAAACACTATGGACACTAGATGGAGAACGTGTCATCTGCATTAATCCAGACAACTGAGTTCAGAATTGTCTGGTTTTAGTTTTTTACAGCTATATTGACAAGAAATTATTCCATAGCCCTATCTTACCTGTTGTACACACAGCACATTTCAATCTACCACCACCCAACCACTCTATGTGCCACCTACATTTCCCCCAGTCTTGTGTGCCACCAGTGTTTCCTCCTTAATGGCTCTGGCACCAGTGCTTCCCTTCACCACAGCCCCTTGTAACATAGTTAATGTGTCTGTGTTATAGAGTTTGACAGGACATACATCCCCAGTTGAGAGTGTCCGCTTCAGCACATCTGAGAAACTAATTGTGGCGGGATCACAGTCCGGTTCTATACGGGTATGGAACATGGAAGAAGCTAAAAGTAAGTATCATATACCTGACTCATTTGCATATAATGCATATATATTAAAGGGTTATAAGTAAACTATGTGTATATAAGGGCACTGTATAATATACATAGAAGTGTATAGGTGTGTGTGTGTTATTACAGATAAACCCAACATTCCCTACATGTAAAATAAATTCACAATTGCTGTGTTTTACATTCTGTTCCGGGGAAACCATATGTATGACCCTTCTCTGCTTCTCAACAGTACAAAGGACATTAATGGGACACAAGGCTAATGTGAGCAGTCTAGATTTCCATCCATATGGAGAGTTTGTAGCGTCGGGATCCCTGGACACCAACATTAAGGTATTGAGTTTGATTTTGTACCTTTTTATTGTGCTGCCTGATGTCATGTGATATACGTTTTACTTTGCCTGGTACACAATGTTCTTAAAGGGGGTTGACTAGGATTGGGGCTTTTCGTATATGGGCCCAGGGGGTTATAAAATTAACAAATAAGCCATACTGTCCTTACTCTGTCACACTCCATGACGCCTCTCGTCACCTCCAGCCTCTGTTTATAATGTGGCAGCGACAGTGCACTCATAATATAGTTGCAGGCTGTAACGGGTGTCAACAAGACCTCGCTGCTGATCCTCTGTATGCAAATGGAGGTGGCATGCTAAACTGGAGGGAGGCTAAGTACACCATTATTTATACCACCCAGGGGCATATACAAAACTAAAACTGGTTCCAAACGAACCCTTCAAGGCCTTCTGTTAACCGTGCTATATACAGTCTAGTGTACTTTTTCTACATATCAGTCGCCCAACCTATTTGTGTATAGTGCCATTCCCTAGGCCTCATTCCCAAAGGATAACTCCTGAAATCTGCACTATAAACAGTCTACATAAAGAATAGTGAGTCTTGATCCCATTGCTTAACTGTTCCTATAAGATGGTAGGGGCTTATGTCTATTACACTGGGTAGGGGCTTAAACTGTACACTTCTGACTATGATTTGTTCTTTGCAGTTGTGGGACGTGCGCAGGAAGGGTTGTGTGTTCCGTTATAAGGTAATTGCTCCCACTTCCAAGTGTTCATACTGAGTTCCATCCTTGTCCAAACCATCCCCTTACTTGCTTTATGTTTAGGGACACACACAAGCTGTGCGCTGCTTGCGCTTCAGTCCAGATGGCAAGTGGCTTGCATCCTCTTCAGATGACCACACTGTCAAGGTAGGTTAGGAGATGGAATGGCTTAAACATTGTAAATGGTTATACTGCAGACGTCTAATAACTTTATTGATTTATTTTGTGTTCATTTTTAAGTTTTCCTTTTAATCATCGCCCAGAGTGTAAAACTGACTTCTTTCTTATTTTTCCAGCTCTGGGATCTAAGTGCTGGAAAATTAATGGCCGAGTTTACTGAGCACACAGGCCCTGTGCAGATTGTGGAATTTCACCCCAATGAATATTTGCTGGCATCAGCAAGTGGAGACAGGTACATTAGGGTTGCCCTAAAACATTCCTCTTTTACCATACTCTCTGTAATAAGGGCTGGTTTACTTTGTAGGACTGTGCGTTTCTGGGATCTGGAGAAGTTCCAGTCAGTGGGCTGCATGGATGGAGAAGTAAGTCCCTTCAGGTAAGACATTTTTGCAGCCGCCAGTGCCCTCTTATATGTGTCTGTCTGTAAAAGTGTCAGTGAAAATCTTGATTGTTGTGCAAGGCTAACCCAGCAGTGTTACTATGTATGAATGGGTATCAACACGTAGTCTCTTTTTGTTCTGCAGGTCTATCCTTTTCAGCAGTGATGGCGGCTGTCTGTTCTGTGGGGGCCGCGATACGTTACGTGTATATGGCTGGGAACCAGAGCGCTGCTTTGATACTGTCTCTGTAGCCTGGGGCAAAGTCTTTGACCTGTCTATCTGCAACAACCAGCTAGTAAGTATAGCATGAAAGTGGACTTATTTGCTGATATTTTTTTCCCTTTCTCTCTCTACTTGAGCTGTTCCTTGTGTCTTGCAGATTGGAGTCTCTAGTGCCCAAACCAATGTCTCATCTTTTGTGGTTGACCTTCACCGTGTGAAAATGACTGGTTCAGGGTCACAGGGAACTCTACCAAAAGAAACGCCAATTAGCCAGCCCAATCCAGCAATATCATCCTTGAGACGTAACTATGAGCGACCATCTACCACCTGTACAAATCCAAAGAGGTAAGGGCAAATGGGGATGTACCTGAGGCAGAAGATATGGGGTCTTTACCTATTAAACCAAGTCTACCTGATGATCCCTAAACATCTCCTTGAAATGGGATTTACAAAAAAAATGATAGGTTCTCTACGAGCCAGAGTCTCGGGGGTGGGACATGTATATTTCCCTCCTTTGGGGAGGTATTGGACTTGATAGGTATTTGTCTATCTCTAAACTAAATAGTCTCCACTGATTTGATTTGTTAGGTAATGTCTCTGAAATTCCAGTCACAGACAGTCAAGGGTTGGCTATATCCTTTGCATATTATGTCATTGTAATATGATAATAGCGTTCCAGTGGAAAGATAAAAACCCAAGCACCATGAATATGTTGAAAGACAACTTACTCCTTAAACTTAACAACACATTTCATATGAAATCCTATGAATAGTTTGAAGACCTCTTCATGGCCGAGTTCATGAGCCATTAGCAATGAATTATCTTGTGCTCTCGCAGTACTAAAAACGGCTAGCACACGTCCTAAATGCTTACTTGTAGCCTTAGACTGATGCTTGAATCGACTTGTTGATGTGCATGTTCTGTACTACAGACTATTATACTGCATGTTATTTTGTAAACTGGGGAACTGCTGTGGGATTGAGATTGGGAATAGTTTGTTGGTGGGGCTTGATTTTGTATTTCTGTTCACTAAGAAAACAATAATATTAATAATGAAGCATGGGGGACATCAACTTTGAATGTCAAGGTTCTATGTCCTAAGTTATGTCATTGTCACAGGGTCAGCCCAACCAGTGATGATGAGGAGAAAGAGTCTCGAGCAGAGATCCAGAATCCAGAAGATTACAAGGAGATCTTCCAGCCCAAGAATGCAATTTGTAAGTGTAAGCAGGGAATGGCCTTCTCCTGAGCCCATCACATCATGCTTCCTTTGATCTTCATAATGTCTTTCGCCTACAGCAAGGACTCCCCCACGAAACAGTGAACCTTTTCCAGCACCCCCAGAGGATGGTAGGATCATACCTATTTTCTGCATGTCCTAGATAAATAACACTGCCTAAGATATATAATTTTCCTTTAGCTATGTCTGACTTTGTTTTCGGTACTTCTCATTGCTACAGTTTCCATTTGCACCCTACAGGTTATGATATGTGATTGTGAAATTTTCTGATACTCAGAAATTATATAAATTTGTACTAGGGGAAGTTTGGTACTGTTAAGTAGGTTCTAGTTACAGAGGATTGGCATCACCTGTTGTCTTGTCAGTTTCTATCTATACCATCTCTTTTCTGTCTGCAGACTCCACCATTATAAAGGAAATTGCACCAGTGCCAGAGGCTGTTACGCCTGTTGCCATACCCAAGAAAAATGTAGGTACATTTATGGATGCAAAGGGGGCCACGGTTTCCGATCCACAAGATCCTCATAACCCCCTAACTGTCGTGTGTGTTGCTTGTATTATAACTCGGTGTTTTCTTTCTAATAGTCTGAACAGCTCCAAAGACCCCCAGTGGCTGCTTCTACACCATCAGTGTGTCTGGACCCTCCAGCTTCTCCAGCTTTGCCCAATAATCCACCGGTGATATCAGCAGCACGGAATGAGCCCATTGGTCTTAAAGTTGCAGACTTTCTCCCAGTAAGTAAAAGCCTGAAAGGAGTTAGATGATTTATAATTTTAATTTTGGGTTAAATTCTACTTGCATCCATGCAGGTCGTGAAGGGCTCTTCACCTACAGAGATAGTGGATGAAGAAGCTGTATGTCAGATACGGAAAGGCCATGAAACAATGTGCATGGTGCTGACCAGCAGAATGCGAAACCTAGATACTGTAAGAGCGGTATGGAGTACAGGGGATATCAAGGTAGGAGCCAGACCTGCATGTGCACCAGCAATTTACAGTCAGTTTGGGGGCCACTTTGACTAAGCAATGTTTTTGTTGTAGACCTCAATGGACTCTGCTGTCGCTGTAAATGATCTCTCTGTGGTTGTGGATCTTCTAAACATTATCAACTTGAAAGGGTAAGTCTTCTAACCTCGTTTAGTAAATGATGTTCTTCTCATCTGTCATTGACCTCTTGATGTCTGTCTCAGATCTCTGTGGAAGCTGGATCTCTGCCTAACCGTGTTACCTCAAATTGACAAACTGCTGCAGAGCAAATATGAGAGGTGAGTACCATGCAGATCAGCCATGATATGTCCTGTCTAGTATCACCACTAAGTATCCCCTTCTCCACAGTTATGTGCAAACAGGTTGCGTCTCCCTGAAGCTTCTCTTACAGAGGTTCTTGCCGCTGATCACAGACACACTCTCTGCTCCACCTTCTGTTGGAGTAGATATTTCCCGTGAGGAAAGGTAAGTCGCCAGTGTATAATCACAGTGATGTAATTTTACTCTAAATATTCTTCCTATTAGTCCCTATTCTTCCATAGTCCCTGGTGCTTATGACCAACCAACTTTGATTATGTGGGTAACACTGGCTTTATGATTGTGCTTATACTTATTACGTAACTTATACCATTTGAGATGGATTTGATGTTTACACTACCTATTTGATTCAAATCTTGGATATACTTTCTATTTTGCCTTGTTACTGATTTCTACTGTTTTGTCTTTTGTTTCATGCACTTTGAGTGCTTTTTAATTGTTTTTAATCCCGTTATTTACTTATTTAATAAAGACTTATGAATTTGTACTATGGACACCCACTTGTACGTACTTTTTCTTTTAGTGACGTAATTTACGTTGTTTCATTCACCAATGACTGACTTCTCTCTGCAGGCTCATGAAGTGTAAGCTATGCTACAAGCAACTTAAGAGTCTCTATGGTTTGGTAAAGAGCAGAGCATCACAAAGTGGACGATATGGGAGCGCCTTCCGGGAACTACAGCTTCTCATGTCTGGACTCGAGTGATGAGAGAATGATCCTGTGGAACTCTACAATTGAAATGAACACCCAGTGGCCTCTAACTAAAGCAGGAGACAGTGGCCCCTGTGGCCTAGCATTTATGGGGTGTTCTGTGACAGAAGCCCCACTGACATTCCAGGGCGGTGCAAGCAGCAAAGTCCTGATGCATCACTGTGTCTCTGTGAGACATGCAGTTGTCACGGCATCATTCTTGCTGGATTCTGTCAGCCCTGAACCTGTTTGTTAAGTGTCTGCTTTCTAGTTTAATTAAATAAGTGTTGTCATATTTTACACGTGTGTGACTCATATGTGACCTGCTATGTTGCCTTGTAATATGTGACTCAAGCAAAACCAAACAAGATGGAAACTTATAAAATACTCTGTAATAAGCTTTAGATCTCTAGAAATATATATATAAAACAATACAAAAGGACATGTACACAGGTAGCTGGGAAGTGGATGATGGAACCGTCTAGGAGATGATCTGATCAGGGTGATGTCATCAGAGGTGGCCGATCCGCTGTCGGACTGAAAAGAAATGTTATTAGTGTCCAAGTGTGCTGACTAAATATGGCAGAGGGTGACTGAGGAGCAATTGGTCTCCCTAGTATTGTCCCTAGAGATACATTTTTCTGGGGAAATCTCGGGTCTGAAGTAGAGGAGCCTGACACATCCTTTAATATGATAATTGGGTATACCTGAAGCTGGCACCTTTTTCCGTAAAGAGGTCGGTCTTGCACCACGTGGAGAGGGGCTGTCGCTCTAGAAGTAGAGAAGACGGGGTGAAAAGTAAATTCAAAAGTTACTGTAAATATGATTGTGATATGGGAACTTTTAAAATGTCTTCTCTGTGGCACTATATCTTGACCCCCCCCGGCCCTGTTCCTACCTCAGAGCTCTCAGTTGCGGATGTTGGCTGTTGCTCTATCTTCCGGCTTGGGACTCCCAACTCCACAGATCGGACTCTGTCTCCAAATCGTAACGAACAGAGTGACTCATTCACATTCTGCTCTGCTGGCGAGACCTGTCGATTGAAGGTACTGAAACTGTAGGACCCTGATAAAGAAGACCCTTATAGAAGATTTCATTCTTTTTTGGAGGTTTGGCCACTGTGTTGCAAGAATACTAAGCATTGATTGGCAATGTAACATACATTGTTGTTCTGGAAAAAATCTTAAATAAAAAGAAAGTTTAAAAAAAATTGGTGAACCTGATGGTCCACTAATGCATATTGTCAGATTTACTGCCAGGAATTATGTCAAAAGATGCAACAGAAAAAAGAAGTTCCAAAAATTTATACTTTTTCTTTCGACCTTGCAGTATGTGTTGAGTTTTGTGATTTACTATTTTTCATGGTGAGTATTAGGTTCCTATATCTTGTGGGTTTTCCAAATTGATATCAGAAGGGAAATGTAATAACTAAGGGAAACTCCACTAATGTGCCCTATTAATGAATGCTATGTGTCACTTGTTATTTTACCTGCTACTCATGTATATTACTGGGTGATTGCATAGTAACAGAGTGAATCAGGTTTTGGTGACACATTTTATTTTAACTGTGGGGATGTTTATGTCACTTATACAGTCACCTGTATGATAAAAAATACATTGCCAGGCTCTCTACAGTGGGAAAAACGAATCTCCAATCCCAGTTACTGCAGATGACACCGGTTTTTGTCACACAGTTATAATGGAGAAGATGGAAAGTCTGCCTCCATGACTGTGTACTTCAGTGAATTTATTTTTCTCCCTCTTGCTCCTAGATTATGTGGGTGAGCACTATTGTGCTAAATATCTCCAAAGTGCTGTGCATTCACCTGTAGAAGTAATAGAGCTTTCCCATCTCTGCTCAGAGCTTCCTGCAGCAGGTATGTGAGCTTGGAGTTGCGGTATGGGACATGGGCTTGCTGTGATCGCAGGGCTGAGAAGACATCACCCAGAGCAGATAGAGAGCGATTGATGCACTGAGCCTCCCGCAAACGTTCTCCAGCTGCTCCTGACCGTGACACCCGCTCTGACCCAGCTAGGTCCACCAGATAGAGCTTTCCTGGGGAGAAAATGAACCCAGTTACATCTTCCCTAGGGATAAACTAACCTTCCTGAGGATGGCTGTACACAATGCAAAATACCACAAGCAAGAACCCCCAAATAGAGAAAAGCACAAACTCCTGCTCATAATGCTACCTACCTGTTGTACAGATCCCAGTACTGGTCTCGCGCCCCTTGGCTGTCAGGATGAGTAGGGCATGGGAGCGGGAGCTGTGGGCATTAAGATTTGTGTGCTCTGTGGCCCGTTGTTTACGTCCTAGCTCCAGAATCTGATACGTATAAGGGACATATTTAATTTCGTCATTTACATTAAAATTGCTGCTTTTTGACACCAGGGTCACTGAATCCTCACCTTATTTATGTCATGCATGTTCCTCACATTGCACTGTGTCAGACCTGGCACATACAACTCTCCAGAGCCCCCCGGAGCCATCTTTATATCCAGAGAGATGTTGCAGTCAGAGCCCAGCAGATCCCTGTCAGTTACAGAAGGAGGTCAGAAGAAGATGGTAGACTAAGAGCGGGTAATACTGAGCAGGAAGAATACTGCCACAAAGAGGGGTAGGAGTGAGATGATGGTGTGAAAAGCAGATATGAGAAGATGACAGCAAAAAAGAACATTAAGTTGAAGAAAGCCGCAGATTGGCTATAGGAAGCTGTCCATAAGCGGGTGGTTAAAGTAACCTTACAGCAGTTTTGACGATACAAAGTTGCAGACCGTGTTAGGTAGCAGTCCAGGAGATCTTTATAACCATAGTTTGTGTGCGTAATAATGAAAAATCGTCATTTTTTTTTATGTAGCACCATCATTTTCTGCAGCACTTTACACATCATGTAGGAGAAGGACTCCTGAAAGATGCATTTATATCAGGATTGTAGCTGGAATTTGAGCACTCTCGTCTACGAGATCTCTTCACTGAACACAACAAAATCCCTGCTGTAGTATTCATAGAGCATTGAAAGGTCTGCTACATCAGGGAGTTGTGCTTTGTCAGGGAAAATATCTCGCACACCACTGCACTAGAATGCTGTAAGTCCAGTTACAATCCTGGAATATAAATAGATTTTACACAGTCCTGCTGCAACTAATAACATACACAGAGGTATGATTGCACAGATATCTAGGGCATCTACCTAATACTAACTGCAGCTTTGCAAGTTCAAAACAGCTTGCCTTAAAAGGGACTTTGCTATCTTTAAAGATCGTTTTTTGAAGATGTATGGATAGTGTAAAGATTAAGAATAAGATATTTTCTGTATAAGTATAGTCATGCACGTCACTCCTTCAGGGAAGCCGGTGCACGAGTAGAGTACCTCTCCAATTTAGTACAATAACATGATAACTCGGCGCTCTAAATTGTAGTGAAGATATATTCTTATTTGTCCACATCAAGCAGATAGCAATCCACATATATTGACGTTTCTGCAACCTTCATCAGAAACTGATTGCTGGAGGGCAATAGAAAAAGATAGCCACCCTGGACTACATAGCATCTGTGCAGATGGGGACATCTCGCCATAACTGAATAGAGCGCACTATTGAGTTGCAGGGGGACTACACAATCTCTCCTATATAATAATCGGTCGCGGGCTGGCTATCTTTTGCTATTGCCCTCCAGCAATCTGTTTCTGATGAAGGTCGCAAAGACTGAAATGTCACTATATGTGGATTGCCATTTGCTTTTTGTGAAGAAATAAGAATTTAGAGTGCCGAGTTATGTTGAAGTAAGATATTTTCTGTCCTCCTAGAAAAATGTATAAATTGGGAGAACAAGGAGGAACCCAAAAGCAATGTTTGAATTGTCATTTGTGTCATTTATGATCCAGTTGTTATTACGTTTTCTCCCCAAAAACCAAATGGTAGAGAACAATGAACATAGGGCCAGATGTATCACAGTTTGGTGTTGCACATTAATTCTGGCACATTGTTGCACCAGAATTATCACAAGCTACAACTATCTGTGATGACTCGAATTCCTGCCTCTTATTAATCACTTTACTATGGGCGCAATGTTGGATACGGCACTTGCATATAAGCCACCTCTCTGCTTCTCTCCCTCACCCCAGCATGAAGATAACACAGACAGCAGAGCCCAGGTGTGTGACAAGCTGCACCCAGTGATCTCCTCAGCAGTGGCTTCTCCTGGAGGGGATCCTGCGATTCTGATCTGCTGCTGCCCTCCTGTAATTCTGGCCAATATTCCTCCTCAGACACCAGTGTGGTCATCCTGATATACGGGGACATCTGCAGCAACTCCACTCACTTCTCTTCTATCGTGCTACACGGGAACACCGTACTGTATTCAGCTCCCACTCACTTCTCTTCTATCCTGCTACACAGGGACAGTGGGACACTTCTCTGTACTATCAGTAAAATCCTACAAACTCCTCTTCTATCCTGCTCTGAGCTGCTGCTTTTGCAGATTGTTTGTAAATAGAAGGTCATAACTGTAAACAGAGGCTGCAGGTAGTGTCTGTTGTGTCTGCTGAGCTCTGCAGCTAGGGATAAGCTGCTCTGCACAAGAGCTCAGTGTTGCTTCTCAGTTTATGCCACCTTCAGGCTGGAGTGTTTTTGCACCTAAATTGCGCCTAAATGAACAAGTCGCTAATGATGGATGATTATTAGGCTTGGTGTTAAGTCTCAAAACTGGTGCAAAAACAGTGTGACAATATGAAAAGGCACAAAAACAACAGAAAATACAAGCGATTCATCTGGCCCATAATCTGATTTTTTTTTTGTAACATGGAGCAGCACTTACCTCAGTGTCTCATTGTAGATTTCAACCATGCTGACACTCAGGTGATGCTCCCAGCTTCTGGACCGTTCGCTTACCTCTGACAAGAGCAGGCGGAGAGCCCTCTGGTTTATCCCAGGATTAGAAGCAGTACCCTGAGGTATGGATATATGATTTAACTTCATGTTCTCCGGTTGACAAACTGAAAATTACCCTCTTCTCTATCAGTGCTCACCTCCATGCTGTATGTTTTACCAGATCCTGTCTGTCCATAGGCCAGAATACAGACATTATACCCATCCAGACAGGAAGTAATGAGGGGAGATACTTCATCGAAAACCTGCAAATCAGAGCTGATCATCATCTTTCCAACCTACACTTCTGACCATAACAAAGGACTCCCCACTCCTACCTCTTCCTGTGTTGTTCTCGGAGGAAAAGTTTTGTCCATTTCAAAACTCTGAATTTTTCCTTTATTTGTTATGTACAGGATTCCATCATCATCCTGATCAAAGGAGACGACATTCCGTGCCCCTGCACCCGTTTCATCCTCGGGTGTGATTGGTCGAACACGAGCAAGTACACGGATGTTTCCTGATGAGTGAACACAGAAACTTTTATGTTTTATTAGATTATCATAATGACATGGAGACAGTATAACTAGGATCTGATCTATGATGTGTATTGTAAAGTCCATAGCTTTGTGTCTGTAGTTTGAAGTCTTCTACATTAACAAGGCTTTGTGTCATCATCCTAGAAGAAAATAACCAGATAAACTATGGTAATCACATACCTCGAAGACGCACCAGTTGATTGTGACATTCTTTCCGCAGGTAAAGTTCTCGTCTGTACTTAGAGAGTAGTTCAGAGTTGGTGGCTTGAACGCTTTTCACAGCTTGAGAAAACTGTGAAAACAGCAATGTTATAGAAAACAATCTCGGATTCCCACAACCCTTTCATCTAGTGTCCTGTTCCCACGCCACGCACCTCATCTCGAGCTTCTCGTATGGCCCCGCACAGCAGGTCTGGGAAGTCTCGCACCTGCCTCTTCAGAACATTGTAGTCATTGGTCAGAGTGCGGAGCGCTGGCTGTAACATTAGAAGATTCTTGCGGACACCTAAGACCATCAGAGAAATTTGATGAATATGTAATCATGAGGGATAGGAAAGGTTATTCACATTTTAGAATGTATCAATAAAGTGCATGTGCCCTTTGTATAGATTTTTTCTAAAAACCATTAATCAAAGAGACAAGGTGGTAAAGTGGTAAGGAGAGGTAATGGAAAGATCAGCAGCAAGTGACAGAAGCTGCAGGAAAGATAAGAAGAAAGTTAATGGAGCCATGTAAATAGATCAGCAGTAAGAGACTGAAGTTAGGTTAAGGATCTTTAATAGGGGAGATCAGAAGATAAGGGATGTTGGGTGGTACATGTCCAATTTTGGTCTATGGCTAATAGGCTTTGGGTCAATAGGTGCTTACCATCTAAACTCTGATGCACAGCTCTCATCTCTTCCTGTGCTCGCTCAAATGCCTCAGAAACAGCAAGCTCCTTCTCCTCCTGCATGGAACGGAATTCCTGTACCATCTGTTCCTGGGCGTGATCAAGCTCTGCAGCATACAATGCCACCTACATGGAAAGTTTAAGGGGTAAGGTCACTTTGCAAGCCACCTCACATTTACAATACGTAGATCAATAATAATAAACTGATGGGATGTATTTGGACCTTATTACAAGACATCCCTTAGCTCCCCACATTTCTTTACTAAAATCACCAATGAGACAGAGCTGATCTTAACTCGGGTGGTAGTTGTTGGTCCTGACCTGAGCACGGAGCTTGTTAACCTCTTGTTGCTCTCGCTGTAATTGCCACTTCATATCCTGTACAACCTGGTTCTGTCTGTCCATCTGTTCCTGGAGATGGTTGTTCCTGGCCTCTGCCTGGTTTACAGCTGCCTTCATTTTTTCAGACTCGACCTCAACTGTCTTTACCACATACTGCAATAATAAAGAAAGATTTTAATAAATATCTTGTAAGGAAAGACAAAAGGAGTCTTAGCCAGGAAAACACATGAAAACTTATGATACTTTATGGCACCTGATGGCACAGTTGTATGGTATAAACAACATATAATGTAAAAAAAATCTTAAATGTTTTTGGAGACCTCACTCCACAGTTCTAGTACTTGGACCTGGAGGCCATAACACCCTTTTATTTTCTACTACTACTACTACACAGTGAACAAGCATCATGACAAAGGAAGCAGGGAAAAGGGGAAAGAACTTTTGGAAGGAAAGCTTTTATATGACTTACAGACTAAGTGCACATATACGGCAATGGGGACCCGGTAGGGGTACGGTACCATACATGTGTGGCACCGTTCCACACTGTACATGGGGAAAAGATAGAGTATGCTCTATCTTTCCCCGTGTGTGCGGACGTGCGCCGCTGTCTTCTATGAGGAGGGGTGAGCAGCATGCACCCCTCCTCCACTCCAGTACGCCGTCGTATTCGTGTATGTGTGTGTGAATATACCCATAGGCCCCATGCACATGAACGTGTAGTAAACATATTAAAACGGCCATATATACGGCCGGCATACGGCCCCATGTATTCCAATGAACAATACGGCCTTTCATGTACATGGCCATAATGTCCACCTTACCACACCTTATAAAAATATAGAGCATGTCCTATTTTCGAGCGTATTTCTGTTCTGTACTGCCTGTAGAAGTCAATAGGTACGTATAAAATATGGGTTGCATACGTGTTGAATACGAGTAGGTCATGCACCTTATGCTGCCATATGTATGTGCAGTATCCAGAGGCAGCCAGCCAATAGTCAGCCATCCATCATTTGCCAGCCCACCATATTTTATACAGATATGGTACGGATAAGGTGCCATACGGTTGCAATACGTCCCATATTTACTGCCAGAATACAGCTGTATATACAAAACAGAAAAGACCATACAGTCGTGTGCATGAGGCCTTAGGATGTAGTGCATTATGAATCCAATCTGTATCGTTTATTGCTTCCCTGCTATGACTCGTCATAATAGTAAAGATTTAGGTATTACTGTATATTAATATTGTCTACCCTATAGAATCTGTCTACCCTATTGATCAATTTCATACAGCCTTTATTCATTATGTGTAGAATTTAAACCTCTGCTTAGCTTGAAAACATACTGATACTGCCTCAACTGTCTGACCTTGCAATAAACATGTGCAGATGGTGAAATTCTCCTGTCCTTTAACCCAATTCTATCTTAACTCCCCTTCACCTTCCCTACTTTTGAAGTGCACTGCATCTGCACTCCCTCACAGGGCCTGCCACTAATTTACCACTTTAACCATCAGGTCCACTTTATTGACCTCTATATTGACCCCCTTCCCCCCCCCCCCCCCCATCTCAGCCAAGGACTTTGTCAGGCCATTTTCTTTTTTTGTATTTCCATTTTTCTCTCCACATCTTTAAAAGCAGTATGAGGGCTAGTTTTTGGGTAACAAATTGTACTTCCTAGTAACAGAATTTCATATTCCATGGAGGTTAGTTGGAAGTTGGAAGAAAACTCCAAATGTAATGACATTATAGAAAAAAACACATTTGTGTTTTTTTCTTGCGAACACAGTTTTTATACTTTTCACTGTTAGCTCTATTTTTCACTCTACTTTACTTTATTCCTTGGGTAGGTATGATCGCAGAAATATTAAATGTATATAGGTTTTATTATGTTTTAATAAATTTTAAAATTAAAACTGTTTGTACAAAAAAATCTTAATTTTGCCCTATTCTGATGGTAACAGCTTTTTCATACTTCAGCCAACTGACCTTTATAAGGTGTCATTTTTGCGGGATGTGATGATGTTCATATTGCTACCATTTTGGGGGACGTTTTTGCTGTTGCGAAATCGCGAAAAATGGAGTTTCAGACATTTGGGCTCTATTTTCAGTTCACTGTTGCCAGCGCCCACCATGTACAAAGAGCCTTCTTTATACATCCTACATTGTATGTCATAATGCTTTAAGGGGTAAAACCTGCAACCACTCAGGTAAATTTTTCTAGTCTTAATGGCTCATTTTCATGGTATCTTATCCCCATACACACCACTGTGCTTATCTCAGCTCTAACCCACCTCTTTTACCTTTTAGTAACCACTGGTACTGTTCCTTGATCCTTCATACATATCACACCCAACCTAAAGAAGCCATCTCTTGACCCATAATCCCTACTGTACTATGGCCCCATCTCATTTAAGTTACTCTATGACGAGCTACACTCTACTTTATGTCCTGCATGCCATCACTCCACTGAGACAGCCCTGATCAAACATAATGACCTACTCTCTGCCCAGAACAAATACCAATCTCCTCTTTCTTGATCTGTCCTCTGACTTTGACACTGTGGACTATTCTCTCCTGCTACAAACCCTATCATTCCTTGGAATCCCTGACCTGGCCCTTTCCTCGATCTTCTCATACACCTCCAACTTCACTTTTAGCATCTATCACCCCCTCTATGTTGATCTTCCACATAAACTATGATTGACTGTAAAACGTGTTCATTAAGGTACTAACGAATGCGGTCTGAGTTGAGAAGGTGCTGATCAGGTTTTGTTTCCTACCAATTAGGGGACAGAAACATTTGTGTACTTTAGTGGTAAGACACCAAGTTTCAGTGCTCATAGAGCATATGATGTTTAACCCCAAACCTTTATATGTGGCTGCTGAGAGAGCTGGTACTCCCGTAATCTGCGATTTAACCTCTCCTCTTCCTCCACCCTCTCACGTACTGAGTCCCTCACACGGAGTTCGGCTTCTGCAAGCCTCTCTGCTTTCTGCTGCACCTCCCGTTGCAAAGCACAAATTAACACCTTCCTCTCACTTTCTTCCTGCTCCATATGTAACAGACGCTCCTTCAGAGCCCCCAGCTCCTGGAACACAAGTGAAAAGGAAACTGTTATCATCATTAGATTTTCATTGGTTTAAGTACCATGAGCTGATGAGCACCAATTGCTAGTGATTGGGCTGTGACCTACAGGCCACAGGTTATGGTACAACCTACCTGTTTTTTCTCACAGTCCCGCTGACTTCTCAGCTGATGTAGCTCTTGCTTTAGACGTTCATTCTCTGACACCAGGAGATCACGGTGCTTCTCCAAGTCTGTCCCTCCCTGAGAATACAATACCAGAAATTATTAAATTAAAATGTTTCAACAAAGTTATCATCAATCAGTAGTAAAAGCTAATTTAAGAAACTTTGTTATATTCACCTCTGTTTTGGTTTCCCTTCAAAATGGACATTCACTGTAAAATCTCTGTTTAATATGTCACTACAATAACTTGGATATCGCTTCAAATAGAATGCCATCAATGTTTGTTTTAAATTTAGAATCTACCTTCATTGCTAGTCAGGTAGAGACAAAGCACACACATGATGGGTGTTTAATAGGGTCTACTTTATATATGGTGGAAAGGTTGTACCTAACACAATGACCAAGAAAGTCTTTCTATGCTTTCTACAGCAGGATGGCCTAGACTCACTAAAGTTTTCCAGACAAGACCTATAGCCTCCTCCTGCTGTCCCAGGCCACCAAGGATGTTGAAATATTAGGTATGTTCCTCCCATGTCAGCTATCAGTATGGATCAGATCTTTTTTTCCGGATTCAGGATTTAAAATTATTTAAAATGATTAATAATGATAATGTTATGTTCCACTGTTATTAATAGGACAGGCATCTGTCAAGAACCTTTACCTCCAGATTATGGAGGCCGGTGAAGATGCTAGTGACTTACCAGTGAGGTGTGAAGACTAGATATCTCTTCAGCGTGACATTGCATCTGTAAAACACAAGTATGAGCCATAAGGGTGGCCTCACAACCAAGATGGGAGAGGACACAAGCCAATATGGTAACCATACCATGCAAACTATAAAAGGTGACCAAACAACATGTAAACATGACCACACCTTACCTCTTGAAGCTTTCTGCACATCTCTTCATGCTCCTTCTGCTTGTGTTCTAACATGTCCTGCATGTCATGTAACTTTGTGTGTAAAATGTGATCTTCCTGACTCCATTCCTTTCCATGGCTATGGCTGTCACCCTCCAGCTGTCTGATTTCTGCTGAGTGCTCACACATGGTGTGTCTCTTGTCATCTTTGTCTCGTAGTTGTCTCGCCTCTGCTTGCAGTCTCATTAGCTGCAGTTGTACTTTGTAGTCTCTAGTGGTTTCATGCTCTGCTTGTCTCTTTGCTGGATAAGTTTTCCCCTCCTGTTGTGTCCTCGTTTCTTGGACCTTTGCCATCAGCGGTCTCTGTGCTCCTCTTAGCTCCTGTGTTGTGTTCCTTTCGTGAGGGCTTTTCTCTTCTATTTCGGGAAGACTTTGTTCATTTTGTTTTAGCGTTCCCACCATGGTCAGAGGGAAAGGAGCGCTATATTTGTTCCCCACCACACACCACCAGCAGCCTGATACACACAAAATAACGGAGGGTTAGAATAAACCTTTGATCCCAGGCAAGAGGCAAACTCATTTATACAAATACTTGTCCAAGCAGGGACTTCTGAAACCAGGAATGTGACAATACAAGGACATTTAACCTCCAAACGTTTAACATGTAACTGCCCTCAGAATTATACACATACGTTGTATTCTGAATCTTTTGTTGTATTCTGACCCTAAACTTTGTGTAACCCTATCTTCTCCCAATTTAACCTATTATCACTTAAAGGTTTCTCAGAGAGGCTTAAGATATGACAAGGAGATATAACAAACATCTTCTATCTGGGAATGTGCACATCAACAAGGAAACAAATGCCATTCCCATGACCACAGCAGAGAGGAATTTCTTGCCAGAATACTGGATTGTTCCTCTCTGCCACCACTGCCTGTGCACTACCAAGGTCACATTCCTACATAACACATTTTTGTACTGTTAACCATTAAGCTAAAGAATAACCCACCAAGAAAACAGTGTCACCCACAGGACTTACAGAATTACACCCCAATGCCCACCACCTGCCTGTTATTTCATATCCATACCTTCCAGAGAGCGCCAGGGTCCATAACAAACTTCAGACAGGAAAGTGAGATCTCAGCAGAGGGAGGGAGGGAGAAGGGAGAGGAGAGGGGAGGAAGAGGAGGGGGAGGGCGCACAACTCAGACTACAACTCATATCAGAGTCAGCCACGAAAGAGGAGCAGGCGAGGAAACATAGTAGAAGCACAATTTAATCCATATAGAAGACAGGTGAAGAAGAGCAGCGAGAATAGCAAAACTCCCATGCTACAGCCAATAACAGAGAAAAGGCATTACAACTTAAAAACTACAAACCTTATTAGAGGCAGGAGAAGAAGTGGTGCAGGGGGAGCACAACTCAACAACCCCAACCTATATCAGAGATAGGTGAAGAAGCAGTGCAGGGGAAGCACAACTCAACAACTCCAACCTATATCAGAGACAGGTGAAAAAGCGGTGCAGGGGGAGCACAGCTCAACACCTCCAATTTATACCAAAGACAGGTGAAAAGGCAGTGCAGGGGGAGCCCAACTCAACAACTCCAACCTATATCAGAGACAGGTGAAGAAGCAGTGCAGGGGGAGCCCAACTCAACAACTCCAACCTATATCAGAGACAGGTGAAGAAGCAGTGCAGGGGGAGCACAACTCAACAACTCCAACCTATATCAGAGACAGGTGAAGAAATGGTGCAGGTGGAGCTCAACTCGACAACTAAAACCCATTTCAGAGACAGGTGAAGTAGCAGTGCAGGGGGAGCACAACTCAACAACTCCAACCTATATCAGAGACAGGTGAAGAAGCAGTGGTGCAGGGGGAGTACAACTCAACAACTCCAACCTATACCAGAGACAGGTGAAGAAGCAGTGCAGGGGGAGCACAACTCACCACCTCCAATTTATATCAGAGACAGGTGAAGAAGCGGTGCAGGGGGAGTACAACTCAACAACTTCAACCTATATCAGAGACACGTGAAGAAGCAGTGCAGGGGGAGCACAACTCCAACCTATATCAGAGACAGGTGAAGAAGCAGCGTAAGGGGAGTACAACTCAACACTTCCAATTTATATCAGAGACAGGTGAAGAAGCAGTGGTGCAGGGGGAGCACAACTCAACAACTCCAACCTATACCACAGACAGGTGAAGAAGCGGTGCAGGGGGAGTACAACTCAACAACTCCAACCTATATCAGAGACAGGTGAAGAAGCGGTGTAAGGGGAGTACAACTTAACAACTCCAATTTATATCAGAGACAGGTGAAGAAGCGGTGCAGGGGGAGTACAACTCAACAACTCCAACCTATATCAGAGACAGGGGAAGAAGCGGTGCAGGGGGAGCACAACTCAACAACTCCAGCCTATAAAGATCAGAGCACATCTGTACACTTACAACAATTAGTGACAAGTGAAAAAGAGCCACATTAGAAGAAGCAAAAGGGGAATTACAATTCAAACACCACAACCCATAGAGAGATTAGATGTACAACTCGGCACAAGCCATATCAGAGACGGATGAGAAAGAGCAACAGGAGAGGAAACAAGATGAAGAATACTCTGTACAGGCAGTCCCCGGGTTACGTACAAGATAGGGTCCGGAGGTTTGTTCTTAAATTGACTTTGTATGTAAGTCGAAACTGTATATTTTATAATTGTAGATCCAGACAAAAAAACTATTGCAGTTTAAACATTTTTTGCTGTAATGGGACCAAGGATTATCAATAAAGCTTCATTACAGACACCTTACAGCTGATTATTGCAATCTGGGATTAAAGTAAAGCATTCAGAAAGCTTCACCAGAGGTCAGTGGGGTCTGTCTGTAACTATGGGTTGTCTGTAAGTCGGGTGTCCTTAAGTAAGGTACCGCCTGTACAGGATATATACTCGATACTGGCGATATACCTGGCTGTGTACAAAACATTCAGCTATTACTAGCAGTATACTTGTCTCTGTATGAGACTTATCAATGCTATTGGCAATATCTCCAAAACGTTGTAAAATATAGCACTTATATGTCTGTAGAAGACATAGGGGCACATTTACTTACCCGTCCTGTCAAGATCCCCGAAAGTGCATTGTCCGTTCGGAATGCACTGTGCCGCGATTCACTAAGATCATGCGCCTGATTTCCTGCATGTGTCACTTCCCCACTCAGGTCCGCCAGAGTTCACCTTCTTTTTCCCGGTGTATATAAGTGCATATCTTGCAACACAATTTTAAAGTTAAATCCCGGGCCCAGTCCGAATCGTCCGATGGCCCGCCTGCTGATTTCTGTCACATGAAAGCCGCCGCTGCTGCGGCAAAATACGATCGCATGCGCCAAAATCCCCAGTTAAATACCTGTTCCAGTGGCGTGATCCATGAAAACGCCGGAATATCCAACTAAAGTGCGTCCACGGACCCTTAGTAAATAAGCCCCATAGTGTTGATACTGGTGGCATACCTTGCTGTGTATGAGACATATACCTGCCTGTATAAATTGCTGAGCCTCTCTGGCTTCACAGTGATAATATTAGCTTCACTGTTATGTCTATCTCTGAGATGGCACGTAGTAAGAGAAATGTGATCTAACCTGATTGATCAGCTGTCAGCCCCTCCCTTTACACAGGAACATGGGGGGGGGGGGACACTTACCTGTGGATCTCTGGTTGTCCTTCATAGAGGGGATAAGACTCTGGATGCAGCGCTGGGAGACGTAATGCAGATTGTAGCCCCGGGAATCCTGTGGCGAGAGAGACCCTCTTATGATGTAGTGTAATGCAGATTTCTCTCCACTCACAGTGTTGGTAATGGATCACCGTATAGATGATTTTATTGTTTTCTCAACCACATGATAATCAGTACATTGGACTTACCCATAGTACCCTCCAGCTATGGGTGGCAGACTCCTGCCCCTTCATATATCTCTAGACATGCAGAATACCTGCCAACACTTTTGACATGAGATTAAAGAAACCAGCTTATAAGAAAAGAAACTCATATGAGAGCTGTCCAAAGACCAATGGTAACAAAGTTATAGTGCTTCTTCATTGACATTTGAATAGTGAAGTGAGCCTATATCTGTAGTATGCGCTTGTATCAGATTTTCAGTGTTGTGCCCATGCCAGAAAGATTTTCCCATCTAACCCTGGCAGCACTAACTGCATTTTTAATCAACCCTTGGTCAGACTGAGTTAATTATTACAATTACATACTGTATAAATGTCACTCATACTGTATGTTAACTGTCTTCATTTGGCTTGTGTTAAATATCCAAACACTAAAGTGGTTATATCAATTGAAGCAGATATTAAGTAAATTCTGCTTAAAAGAAAATACATATTAGTAGGAAGTTGAGCACTGGGGATTCAAAACTCTATGGGGTACATGTATCACTCCTATTGCTTTCTTTTTCTTTTTTTTGCAACTTTTTGTGAGACTTTTTGCAGTTTGAGACTTTTTAGGTGCAGAATCAAGCAGCATGCCAAAGTGAGCTGCCTCAAGGATTTAATGCAGTGCTACATATTTATCTTTGTAGCCCAGATGCTTGTTCAACTTGTAAGACTTTTGGACAGTGAAATTGTCCCATTCTTGCGCCTAATAAGTCCCAAAACAGAGCATGCTAGACCGTGACTTACTTTTGGGAGCTACTATTTGGGACTAAAAAGTCACACAGTACAAAAAGTCACAAAGGTGAGACTAAACAGGCAACTCATGACATGTATTACAAAGGGAAAAACTTAAGATACATGTGCCCCTATGTGTATAAAGTACCAATTCACCTGTTATATAAAATAGATTTTTTGAAATAAGTTGTATTGTACCTGCTGTGACACAACTCTTTGTTTGAATATGGAGTCATGTATATGTGAAACACATATTTATATTGTCCCCATATGAAATGTGTACTTCTAATCATAGTAATAAAAGGATACAGAAAGGGTGAATGGTAACCAACTACTGTATTTGTCAAGTATCTCCTCTGAGAGATGAGAGAGAGTACAGCTTCCCCCTCCCCATGCTGAACACCTGATACCTAACACATCAAATATTTAAAATCTCCAACCTGAATAAGACTCACATACACAACATTACTACATAAAAGGAAACATATACTCTGTATGCTACATACAAATCATATACTAAATGCAAGACATTTACTTATATACGTACCATAAACTGTATAAAAGTCTACGTCTTAAGGCTTTTATCAAGTTTTTTGGTCGGTGGTCTTAGAGTTCCAGTGTTGGTTAATATATGGTGTATAGCATGTGAAAGTTCTAGTAAACATTTTCCGGAATAGAGATTAAGTAAATTAATTTGCTTCCTGAACCTGGATAGGAACATTAAACCTGGACTGGATCGTAGCAATGTACATCTTATTATTTTAGAGACTTCTCCCTTTATAATTCAAGCAAAACCTTGTTTTGCACAAAAAGTATACAGAGAATACATGTATATACCAGGCCAGTTCATAATACTAGCAAACAAATTTTGTGGTGCCTACCGACACTATGCTAGGGTGGTAGAAAAGGATCAAGGTTCTGGGGACTACCTATGGTTATTACACCACTGGAGATGCACTGTCATTTAGGAAAGCAGCCAATGTGGCAGACCCATTAATCAAAACACTTCCTTAAACAGCAGTCTGTGTCCATATCTCATGTTGTATCTACATGACCTACCTAGTATGTGTACATGAGACCAACCATCCGGCAATCCAACCTATAAATCCACCTCCCCAGAACAGGTTCTAGTTTTATACAGGGTCGTACTGTTCCAACAGAGTACCAGAGGATCTTCTACTCAAACACCATAGGCGCTCTTCAGAAGTACAACAAAGACAACACAATTTGGAGGCTAACATGGTTTATTTCCTATAGGTCAATAAAGGGTAATCCCAATCCAATATGTGTGTCATAGCCCAGCCTGTAAATGTATATTGTAGTGTGTGATGTGTTTTTGGCATGTATATGTTAAGTGACATTATCATAAACTGAACAACAGTGCTAACACCACAAATATACAGAATATATACATACATGCACATCAGGTGAGTTCTTCAATATAAGAAGAAGGGATAAAGACCGTCAACTCACCAACACAAAAACAACCATATCATTTTAGAGGAAACCATGTAAGAGGGAAAGGGTGACATCTTAAAATCAGAGACTTACCTCAGCAGAGTTCTCTTACCTTACTGACACACAAAGAAGTCGCTGCTCATCCTCACACCACACCCCGAGTATCTACTACATTCCAGTGTTGCCCAATGCTGCCCAACCTTCATATGATGATGAGAAAGATAGCCTAATGAAGAGGCTGAGCACCGCATGTCCTGGGCTTTCCCGGACTACAGGAAGAATCCATCTCTCTGGAAACTCTGTGCTAGGGTGACAACCTTGGTGCCCGCTGAGAGGGCTCTGACTGCCACCTCTGGTACCTGTGCCCAGGTTCACCAGCACTGCTGTATAATATAGGAGTTTCACTTTGAATTACTGAAAACCTTTTTGCTGATAATCTAATTGTTGAGAAACACTTGTAGGTATGGTATAAAATATTTTTACCTATACTAAAAAATCGCTTCCAAAGTCATATTAAAATGGGCAGAGAAGAGTCATATTTGCCTTAGATGAGTCACTTTTATGGTAGAAAGGAGGATACCCCTATATTTTTAATACTAACAACCATATTAAAGATAAGAATCTCATCTTTCAGATCACATGAGGTTTGTGGTTCTGTGATCTACAGAATCAGAGAAACAGGCAGTTAAAGATATGGTTGTATATGTGAGCTGTAGATAAAATCGAATTCCCTCTTTTTTTCTTTAAATGTTTGTATTTCCATTTCTGTAGATCACAGAACCTAAACCCCTTTGCGATCTGCTACATGCGATTATTGTCTTTAATATAAAAACAAATACATGGATAATATAGAAACAAAGAGAGAAGCATCTGATGCAACATTACCCTCCTTCAGCTTCAAAAATGAATCATCTCTGAAAATGATATGATTTGAGTGGTGATTTTGGTCAATCTGGCAAAGTGAAATTATTTTGATTGTGTAATTGTAATGGAGCCTCCTCCTTTGTCCCATAATGCAACTATAACAAATATATACCCACACAAATTCAATATTTCAAACAGGCTTTATATATTCATTTTTCTTTGACAGCACATTGCTTCAAATAATATATAGATTAAAACACAGCACAGAGATGTCTTCACTTGATATTTAGATACTCCTAACACAAGACTGTAGAGAAGCATCACAGGCTGATGCTCCTGTAACACGAAAGAACTGGACTCTACAGCTATAAATGTCAGATAAGTTATCTTAATATTGAGTGAATACAGCTCTGTGCTGTGTTTGCTTCTACAAATTGTGGCACATTCACTTACCCGATCCCTACGCGATCCCCGATCCGGACTGTCCGACGAGGATGAACTCTGCCGCGATTCACTAAGATCGTGCGCCTGATTTCCTACATGTGTCGCTTCTCTGCTTAGGTCCGCCGGAGTTCATCTTCCTGGTGCAAGTAAGTGCATGGCTTGCGACACAAATGAAAATGTTAAATCTTGCGCGTAGTCCGAATCCGTTGGATTGTCCAATGGCAACCCCCCCCCGTGAAAGCCGTCGCGATTGCGACACATAACGATTGCGTGAGCGATCCCCAAAAATTCGGGAAAACCGACGAAAATACGGCCGCAGGACCCTTAGTAAATAAGCCCCATTATGTGAAGCAACGTGAAGCAAATATCGAATTTGTGCGGTCATATATTCTTTATTTGGGGCACATTTATCAGGGCTTGTATGCCAGTTTTCTGGTGTAAAAGGCCTGAAATAATATCAGTTGTTTGCAAACTGCCAGGAATTGTGATTATTTCCTTCTTTATGCCACTTTCATGCCAAGTGGACATGGAGGGACATGGAGTGGGTTGCAGAGGGTGGCACCCTCGCTAAAGCCTGCGAGCGTTCTATCCTGAATGATGTTAATAGCGTAATCTATATTCTATGAATATGATAATTTGAGTTTATGTAACATCAGAATATTTACTGCAGCTTTACATATGCATAGAGTATAAGATATTATGTAAGCAGAATACTGATGTCAGATGGACTGGATATGATTGGAGTATATGACATGATGCAATACCAGAACTGCGAATGGAGTATAGCAAGATGGTCACTACAACGCTAGAGGATATAACAGCAGGTCTGTATGTGACTGAAGTATAAAACATTGGGGCACATTTATTGAGAACAGTGCAGTCTGTACTATGTGCAGTTTGCCTGTGTAGTGTGCAGGGGGCGCTAGATTCAGGATTTCTGGGGCAAGTTCGGCATGAATCTGGCGCCCCCTACACTGCCCCAACAAAGTGCACCACTATTTTTTGTGCACCTTTAACATTGGGCGTGCAACACATTTTATTGGACTTTGCGTGTTAAATCAGGCTCATGGTCCAACTGAGGACCGGAACGCCCCCTCCAGTGCATAAATGTGTAGCCTTCTGAGCAGAAATCTGTGGCATGATGACTTGTGCAGCCGTGCCACAAAAACACAATTGTGGTGCAGGCACTTCTTAAATACCTATGCAAGCAGTTTGAACCTAAAAGATTGTGCAAAGTCCTACAAAAATGTGGCGCACAGCCCTTAGTAAATTCACCCCATTTTGCATGTTCCTGACATGCAGATTTGTCACCGACACATTAACGGAGGGACAGTTCTATAACCTTGTCGAGGTGTGTGCTCACAAGTTCTAGCAAGTCCTCACACCCAGACGCTGGAAAATATACAGTTCTTCACATAACTACTTGTACTGGTAACACCCAGCATGTGAAGAAAGAAGTTCATTGGGCATTTCTGAGACACAAGTGATAAATTTGGGGACAGATAGATGATATACTAAGTTTCCTAATACTTTAAAGGTCTCCTATCAACAGTGTAAATAACTGTCTATCGGTCCATGTATCCATTCATCTATCAGTTTATCAGTCTTTCCATCCATAAAAAAGTCTATCTATCTTTGCTAGCCAATTGATCCATTTAGGATATGCATCCTTTTACCTTATCCAGGGTTACTCATGTACTTTCATAAACTTCACCTTTTAAAAAGAAATCTACCTTGTGTTTTTAACTTTACTGCCTTTCACACTGCTCTGAGTGGCGTGAATACAGGGATATATTTATTAGAAGTTTGGTAGTAGGTTAACTTATAAAATTAAAAACAAGCACAAGTGCTTTGGGAGGCATAAACATTTTTTTGTCAACTTCTCTGCATTTTTTTCCAGCTTCCCGCTACATGGCATGGAATACTAACTTTTGAAAGATACCTGTCATGAGTCCTTATAGACCGGTGGATTAGTATCCCGAATCATCCTGTTTCAGGTCTCCCTATGGGTGCTGTAAAAAGAAATAAACCTTTATACTTACCTAGAGCTCTGATGCACTTCATCGTACGCATCTCTTGTGCTCCCCACACATACGTAGTAATTCATTGAAGCTGGAGCATTACACCCTGGGTTCATTGAACAAGTGCCATACCCACAGGGTGTAGTTTGCTGTACAGGAGTGTGGAGCTCCAGACCAATGTAAGTATAGAATTTTTGTTTGTTTGTTTTAGCAGGCACAGAGAGAAAAAGTAAAGGGCGAATTGGGAAACTAAACCATTGGACCATAAGGACCTGTGAGTGGTTTAGTGTCACGGATGCACCCTTGTCGCGGATTGCAGGCACACCCGTGCCTCTCTGTGTGGCGTGGCGCACCGCCATGGTGGGCTTACCTCACCAGGTACCCAACAGAGCCCACCGCAAAACAGGATGGTCTTGCGGGATGGTCGTGGAGTGGCTTACCTCTCCACGAGCCTGCTTCACGTCTGACTAGGCCGTCCACTTCCGCTGCTAGAGTGCGTGTGCCGGCTCTTCTTGCCTTAAAGGGCCAGCGTCCTCCTGATTGGCGCTGGCTTCCTTCCTCGCCGGATCTTCAGCATTCTTCAAGGAACTTCCAGGGTTTCCAGACCTCGATTTCCAAAGCCATTCCCAGCGTTTCCAGACACTCCTGTGTTCAGTGCCGGTGGGCCCCGACACCTTCTGACTCCGCCCCCTAGTAGTGTCAACCCCGCCTCCGAAACGCGCAGACTCCGCCCCTTTTCCCGGTTCGCGACTTCAACTGTGCCCGATGGAGTGGAAAGCAATGATGATGCAGAGAGCTGTGAGCTCTCCACATCATCATTGTGCCTCTCTGTTGCTGTGTACAGCAGGTCGGCAGGTGGAATATGATGACGTCATCACCTGCCGGCCTGTTGTACACAGCAGCAGAGAAGATGAGGAGCTGCTGGGGAACCTGGAAAGGTGAGGTATGTGTTGTTTGTTTTTTTAAACTTATGTTACAAAGAGGAGAGGGGGCCACACTATGAGGGGGGAGATAAGGGGGCCCACAAAATTATGGGGAGATAATGAGATGGGGCCCCATTAAAAAGAGGGAGATGCTTCGGCTCCAGTTCCCTTGTCCGATAAAGTCGCTTGCGTCATGACGTCAGCTGTTCACTGACATCATAGCGTGTGCCAATGGCAGCAAGCAGCTGATGTCATGACACTAGTGACGGCACCGCACGGAGACACAGAACTGAAGCCGACATCAATGGATAGAAGGGGACCTGGGGGGGGGGGGGGGGGGGTATCGGAAAGCGAGTACACATTTTGTTGTTTTTTTTCTTGACTCGAGTAAGAGCACATTCTTTTTGCTGAAAAACTTGGCTTATTCTCGAGTATTTACGGTCAATATTCCCATGTAGCAGTAGGTGGGCCCTCAAAATAAATTTCACTGGTGGGCCCTTGGTCCCCCAGTCCTACCCTGCCTGTGTTTCCTGTGTCTCCACTGTTAGCAGACTCTCCTGTGTGTCTCCAGCGTTTCCAGACACTCCTGCGTTTCTCCAGCATTTCCAGACACTCCTGTTTGTCTTCAGCCTGCCTCCGTGTTCCTGCTGTGCCTTCCAGGCTTCCAGTGCAGCGGTGTTACCAGTGTTCCTCCATGTTCCTGCTGTCATCCCAGGCTAGGATTGTGTAGTGCACTTCCTCCTATCCCTGCTACCTTGGCTGCCACCGCGGGCCTAGCCGCACCCTTGGAACGACCTGGTGGCACCCCGCCCCAGCAAGACCATCCCGCTTTGCGGTGGGCTCTGGTGAAGACCAGGTGCCACTTAGACTCCGGTCCCGGGTGTGGGCTATTACCATCACCTCCCGCGGTGGTCCAGAGGGTCCACAGACTCTTCCCAAAGAGACTCTCCTCCCGGTACTCCCTAATACCCTCTGTGACTGTGACAGTTGTCCCTACGAACTGTACCAGTACAGTGACAGTAAGATCAGGTACTTCGCCAAGTCTCCGCGCTTCAACGTCTGCTTAAACACCAGCAATTTCAAGGTCTGCTTCCATGTCCACCTTGCTTGGCTCCGGCTTTCCAGAAGCAACTCCAGTCTCTGGTTTTCCAGAAGCCACTACAGTCTCCCGCTTTCCAGAAGCCACTCCAGTCTCCGGCTTTCCAGAAGCCACTCCAGTCTCCGGCTTTCCCGAAGCCACCCCAGTCTCTGGCTTTCCCGAAGCCACTTCAGTCTCCGGCTTTCCAGAAGCCTCTCCAGTCTCTGGTTTTCCAAGAGCCACTCCTGCCTTTGGCTGCACAGTCCGCAGAGGAGCCAATACAAGTTGACAGAGTCCAATTCATGGCCAAGCGATTTTCCAGATGTCTCCAGCAAAGCCTCTGCCTGTACGGTGCCAGTCCCAAGTCTAGGAGACGCCTTCACCCTGGGGTCCTGGGTGAGACTTCCCTCGGTGTGTATATGGTGTCTCCATGTCTGACGGTCCCTGTCTTCCTCCAGAGGTGTCCCATCACCATGAAGGATTGGAGGAGATGGAGGAAGAGGCGGAAGAAAAGAGGGGCCCTAAAGGGGGGGTACTGTCACAGATGCACCTGCGATCCTTGTCGCGGATCGTGGGCACACTCGTGTCTTTCTCTGTGACGCGGGGCCCCCGACCCGGACTTAACTCTCCACGAGCCTGATTCCTGTCTTACTAGGCCACGCTTCCGCTGCTGGGGCGCGTGCGTGCCGGCTCTTCTTTTCTTAAAAGGCCAGGATCCTCCTGATTAGCGTTGGCTAATCCAACTCAGTCCTTATAATCTGGCTTCTCCCTTCCTTTCACCCTGGATCTTCAGAATTCTTCAAGGAACTTCCAGGGTTTCTGGGCCTCGCTTCCCAAAGCGTATTCTGTTGAAGTGAAAGCCATTCCCAGAGTTTCCAGACACTCCTGTGTTTCCTGTGTCCCCAGCGTTCCCAGACGCTCTTTTGTGTCTCCACTGTTAGCAGACTCTCCTGTGTGTCTCCAGCATTTCCAGACACTCCTTTGTGTCTCCAGCGTTTCCAGACACTCCTGTGTGTCTTCAGCCTGCCTCCGTGTTCCTGCTATGCCTTCCAGACTTCCAGTTCAGCGGTGTCTTCAGTCCGTGCCAGCGTTACCAGTGTTCCTCCGTGTTCCTGTGTTACCAGTGTTCCTGCTGTCATCCCAGGCTCGGACTATGTCCTGCACTTCCTCCTATCCCTGCTACCTTGGCTGCCACTGTGGGCCTAGTCGGCAACTACCTGGTGGCACCCTGCCGTAGCAAGAGACGCCAATAATCACTATATGCAGCTGCCCGTAATCACTATAAACAAGCCCCAGCAATAACTACATACAGCCCCCCGGTAATCACTACATACAGCCCGCCAGTAATCACTACATACAGCCCCCCAGTAATCACGATATAGAGCACCCCAGCAATAACCATATACAGCCCCACAGTAATCACTATATACAATTCCCCAGTAATACCTACTGTATATAGAGCCTCCCTAGTAATCACTACATACTACATACATACAGTGCCCCCGCATTAACTATATACTGTACAGCCCCATCATTAACTATATACAGTCCCCCAGCATTAACTACATACAGTCCCTCCACATTAACTATATACAGCCCCAATGATCAACTATATACAACCCCCAGGATTAACTATATACAGGTCCCTCCAGCATTACCCATATATAGCCCCCAGCATTAACTATATACAGTCCCCCCCAGCATTAACTAAATACAGTCCCCCTCATTAACTATATACAGTCCCCCCCGCATTAACTATATACACTCCCCCCGCAGTAACTATATACAGTCCCCCCATTAACTATATACAGCTCCCCCCATAGTCATCTATGGATCAATCAGATTATCCATTCATCTGAAAATAATTCAATATATTTTTTGACGCTCCATCTGTGCATTCACGTTATCTACCTATTGTAGCAGCGATTTATATGTAAAAGATGTATCACTCCTATTATCCTTTACCTCAGATTATAATGTCTGTAGCTAATACACAAATGTATTACTCCTATCTTCTCTACCCTTCAGAGATTATAATCTAATCTCACTTTATCACACAGTGGAGGATACATGAACCAATGACAGCACTGTTTACTGTTTCTGATTTCCTTCAGACTGTGGCCATACTTGTGGTTGGCTGGTGGCGATCATCTTACAATCGGTGCTTTATTGATGAGAAGTCTGGCTCTCTTTAGTGAACTGAGCCAAATGATGCAGGTCACTAATGAGAGCCAGCTCTTCTAGGTTCTTAATGGTTCTCTATGTAATTACATAGGGATGGGTTGCAGGTAACCAGCCACCGCACTACAATGTTAACCCAAAATTATTGTGTGAAATGGGGGGTTGGCCACATTAGGAGTGGTGTTATCCAATTTGGATCATGGCTTAGTGGGCTCAGCCAAGACTTGCTAATGACCGACCCACCTTGACCCCATTTAAGATGCTGGTCACAGAATTAAGGTGGAGACTTCACTCCACCAGGTGTCTTATTTGTATACAAAGTATGTAGATAAAACTCACCTGCAGCATTGTGGCTGACCCTCCTATCACACAAGATTGTGTCAGTGGTTCTTTTCTTTTCTGCATGTTGCATCCATTGATGAACAGAGTTTGTACCCTTTGGTTTTTCAGAAAGTTGTGGATGGCATTAACAAGAAGGGAGCACAGGACGTCCATCCTTACCCCTGTGCCCAAGCTCCCCCGCTGTCCTTAGCGATGACAGGATCCGTCCACACGAGATGACGCAGGTGACCTGATTATGGGATTAAGCTATGTATCCTGAGTAATCCTGGCAGCCATTAATCCTCATTTCCTGCAGTGCCATCTGTCCGACTATAAGAGGATCGAGGACTCATCATGGCAGAACTGATAACAAAATGGTGGTGAGACTGGGCAGAATGCAGAACATGTACCTACAAAGTAAAAAGCAAGCACAAACCAGTGGTGCAGGAATCTGTATGTATCTTTTTAAGCTTTTTAAGAGTTTTTGAGAGTAATGCCCCAGGATCTAGAGAACAAAATGCATTTTATGAAGGAGGTCCTACATCCAAATAGATGTTTTCCCATGGTGCAGATCCAATGGGACGTTGTGACTTTTAATTGTATTAATAAAGGCCAGGTTTTGGAGGAAATTGATTGTGGTGACAGTTTTCTCCAAGACTCCCGAGCCTGACATTCAGTTGTATCTGTTACAGACCAGCAGTAAAATCACCATTCATGGCAGTCAACGCAGTAACATAAAATAACATCCAAACCGGCAACTTTTTTGGAAAATGATAGCAATGATAACATGATCTCATCCCTCAAATAATGACACTTTACGACATCTGACCATACATTGAAGTATGAAAAATATCCCCTCAGAATATGGGGATATGATTTTTTTTTTTTTTTTTTTGTAGAAAAGATTTATTCTATGCTACTACTACTATTATATTTAAAGAGAACCTGTCAGGCAAATGAACCCCAAAACTTAATATATTTTCATGAACTATTAGAAAGCATTGCCCCTTTCCCTTCATTGTCCCTCTACATGTCTGTAAACGTAAACAATCAGGTCCTAAAGTTGTATGCAAATGACCTGAGAGAGGTCCAATGAATAATTAGCATATTCAGCTGTTCAGCTTATTCAGAGTACGTGGCACAACCCCATCCCACCAGTGCTTGACTGACAGCCTGTATAATGATGTGACACTCCTGGTGCTGGCTCCTCTATGTGCTCCCCAGTTCTGGCCACCACGCCCCGTGCAGCCTGTGTGTGTATGAGATAATCCTATACACATGACTCTCAGCCTGTATAATGATGTGACACTCCTGGTGCTGGCTCCTCTATGTACTTCCTGGTGCTGGAAGCAACACCCCTGCAGCCTGTTTGTGTATGAACACATGACTGAGAGTCTGTATACTGATATGACACTCCTGGTGCTTCCTGGTCCTGGTGGCCACACCCCCTACAGCTTGTGTGTATGAGATATAACTGCTACAAATTGCAGCCATGTGTGTGGGAGGCCATAGCAGGTACTTGTGTAGCTAAAGTCAGTGGGGAACACTTACTATGGCGTTTCTGCCAGTTTTGTGGCGCTCTCACCGCATGTTCTGCTCTCCGACCTATTTAATCCCCGGCAGTGCCAGAAAAAATTACTTTTTCTGCCTGCTCCGACTCTTCTCTAAAAAGGTGCATGGCATTGACGGCGTGGAAACTCAGACACAATTAATATGTGTCACAGCCATTTTTAAGCATTTGTAAACTGGCAGAAAGTTGACCAAAAGAAATTTGGTCTAGCAGGGACACAAAACCGTGCTAGTGCTACTGTTGCCTGTTCTCCGACTGTTGGACACATTTCTGGTTCTCTGGACAGATTTTGGTCCCAGGGACAGAAAATGGTCTACGCGCCAGAAATGTATGTGCACAGCTCCACAATATTAAATGTGTTTCTTCTTTCCGAGAGCAGGTCCGTAACAAAGCCAATGCAGACACCGACACTTTATGTAAATGTGTTGTGTAGCTGATGTTAGTTAGTGTCCATCACGTGTGTATAGCAGAACACAACATGTCAGCAGGTAAAGCACAGACACTAGCAATGCTTTACTATTAATTACACAAAGACATGAGCAGGGGGAGAAGAGAGGAGGCGAAACAGGGTTGATGTCACTTTATCTCTCCATGTGCCCAGCCTCATTTACATAATGAAGAAAATATAAATTTAGAATGATTAATGTATAAATTGACTAGATAAAGATTGGGATGGAATCCTTGTGAGCTTCTCCAACAGTTAACTGTCCTTTAATTAAAATTGGACATTATATAGGGGTTGTTTTGAGACTCTGCTATGCACCTTTCTTTGTCCCATTTTGTGAGTGCAGCTGTGTTCTGCACTTGTTTAAATGTTTTTATACCTCTTTTGTGTGTTGTAGTTTTTAGTATATTGACTAATAAAGCTTATTAACTTTTGTATAAAGGATACCTTTTTGGCGATTTACTGCATCCTTTGTGCTCTTGTTTATATACAATGGGGTACATTTACTTACCTGTCCACGTCGCGATCCCCCATCTGGAATGTCCGACGAAAATGGATTGTGCCGCAATTCGCTACTAGCGTGCGCCCGATATCCTGCATGTGTCGCTTCCCGGCTCAGGTCCACCGGAGTTCACCATCTTGTTCCTGGTGCATGTAAGTGTTTTGGTTGTGACACTATTTGAATATTAAATTCCGCGCTCAGTCCGAATCAGTCGGATCATCCGATGGCCTGCCCCCCCTCCCATTTCTGTTGCATGAAAGCCGGTGCCGCTGCGCCAAAATCCAATCACGTGCGACACAATCCGCAGTTAAATACCTGTCACAGCAGTGCAAATCCCAACAATTTCCAAGATCCGACAAAAGTGCGTTCCGCTGACCCTTAGTAAATAAGCCCCAATAGTTTCAGAAGAATAATGTTTCTATCTATTGCTTATTTTTCAACCCTACTTCATAAAGGCTGGCAAATCATTCTAAGGCTTATTTTCGGGGTAGGTCTTAATAGTGAAGAACTTGGGTAACTCCCTGGGTTACCACTTTCTGTCTCCAGTCATACAATTTGCTGAGTGAGAATTGTTATGAGCTATTACATAATAGAGCTACACATAACTGTGGGGGAAATCTACACACATGCCCATACATAAGTCACTCAGGATATGGACACTGATGTGTGTGCTGGTCTGGTCTTTTTGTACTTCCAGATGTCCACAATGGTGGTTTTTTGGAACATCCTGTGATCAGATATTAGTGACTTTTTGACCTGGTGGTTCTTTGTGATTCTGTGGTGGTGTGTATCACATCAGGGAGAATTAAATATCTGGTGTTGTCAGGCTCCAGGGGTAGTGGACCCACTGGACCACCACGGACAATGACGTAAGTTGACACCAGGGACCGGAGTCTAAGTGGTACCCAGTTTTCATCAGAGCCTGCCGCAAAGCGGGTTGGACTTGCTGCGGCGTGGTACCACCACGTCGTACCACAGGTTGACTTTGTCCACAGTGGTACATAAACGTTGAGCAGAATCGTAGTCGGGGACAGGCAGGAGGTCAGGACGGGCATCACGGGATCGGAGTCCGGGACGAAGCAATAGGTCAAGGCAGACAGCTGCGGAACCAGGGTCACAACGGGAATTCAGAACAAGGGCACAGTGGATCAGGAACAAAGCTTTCTCAAAGGCAGAAGGGACAAAGATTCAGCGGGGTGTGCAGGGAGAGGCTGGATTATAAGGAATTCTGGGAATGGCCAGCACCAATTAACGGTGCGCTGACAATTTAAATCTTCCGAAGCCTGCACACGCTCGCCCTAGGAGGGGAGGACACGTGTGCGCATGCCTGCTGGACCAGAAACAGAAGCAAGGACGGATGTGTAGGAACCCCGGGGCGCTAGGCCGCAGAGAGAGGCATGGGTGAGCCTGCGACCTGAGACATAGGCCGCAGTAGCATCCGTGACAGGTGTCAGTCCAAAGCACAAACATTTTACCCAGATTTTTTAAATAATTTGTTCTGTGAATTCTCTTTGTTTAGGAACCATTAATTGTGACAGTTTTTGAATTATATTCTTTCACATAACTTGATGTAGATAAAATTGTCTAATACCATTCCTGTTTTTCCTTTCTCAACCAAATAATTATTAATAAGAATGTGGCTCTACAGGTTCCTGCATATAATGACGAGATTGCAACACCTATGAAAGAATGCAATGCATGGATAGAGAGCAGTAACACATTTGTATCATATATAGTGACACTGGACAGTCCTACTTCTCTTTTTTCTCCATGTATGAGCACAACACATTACTAATTCTTTTATTCTATATATGATTACTGCACAGTAGTAGTAATTGTTATACTCTAATGAATGTGTGAGAAAGATTATGATTGTGGTGATCTTGAATCTTCTTGTTCTGTCTGCGGTTTCCTGATAATATCAGTTGTGATGCTTCCTCATCTCACCCACAGATTTATGACATTTCCTGAGTCATATAAAATCTTGAGAAGCTGTCTCAGTTTATGGCTATGCATTGTATACTGACCAAAGACATGGCTTTCTGAGTGATATGAGTGGGTGAAATAAGTATAAAACACATCACCAATTTTCTGGTAAGTAAATATACTATGAAATGTGTTATTGACATGCAATTCGCACCAATCCACACTGGCAAAGAAATAAAGGCATAGATGCCCATAAATTTAAGTGAATGTGTAATAATGAGATATGACATAGGGAAAAAATATTGAACACATGAGAGGTGCAAAATGGCAACAGAAAGTCATAGCACCAACTGAAATCTATCAGTAATTAGAAAGCAAACCTGCCACTTGTTAAAAAATAATATCAGCTGGTTTAACTGATGGTCTATAAAAAGGTGTCTCATTACCATGGTGATAGACAAGAAACATCTGACGTTTAGTAAAACCAATGAGCTGTCTCAAGACCTTTGCAAATTAATACTGCAAACTATTCTGATGGCATTGGTTAGAAAAAAAATTCTAAACTACTGAGAGGATCCTGTGAGTACTGTTGGAGCCATAAATACACAATTTCACCATGTACCGGCCAGGACCGATTTCTCCATTCAAGATTTCAGATGTGGTGAAAAGAATTATCAGAAAAAATGTCCAAGGGCAAAGGACCATCTGTGCAGAGGTAAAGAAAGATTTGGAAGTAGGTACAATTATTTCAAACAAAGAACAACCACCATGCAAGTCTCCACTACTGAGCAAAAAATAAATGCTGAAGCGTTTTATAACAGACAAAAGTAGCTGAAGAATCTAGTCTGGTCAGATGAGACCAAAAGGTAACTCTTTGTATGATATAATACACACCATGTTTGGAGGTCAAAAGCCTCTGCATATCAACCCCCATAGTCACTGGCAGACTTTATATAACTGAAGGAAGAATGAAATGACAAATGTACTCAGACCTTCTTGATTAAAAATATATGCTGCCAAATATCAATATAATGAGGATAAAATGAGGGTGGATATTTAAAAAGACAAGTTCAAACACAATCAAATGGTTTCATAAAAAGGAAATAGAGCTGCTAGAATGGCCCTGACTGAAATAGAATAGAAATTCTATTGAAGGAACTTCAGCTCATTGAATCCCTATTGTATCCCACAGTATTGGAAGAGGTCCAAATCCCACCTGAGCAATGCATGTAACTAGTTTCAACATATAGGAGATGGCTTGAAGCTGTCATCAATGCTGTAAGCAATGTTGTGTACCGGGAAGGTTCCCAGTGGGCCAAGTAGTAAAGCAACACCTACTTGGCAGGAGCATCACTTACTCCACCCACACAAAGTATAATTTCCCCTTAGTGTCCTCCTTCCCTCACTTACATTGTGTCCCACCAGCTCTCTATCACAATGTAGCCCCTCTGTTATTGTGCCATCAGCTCCCCCTCATATTAAAACCCTCTCTTATGGTGCCCCACAGCAGGCCCCCCTCATATTGTGCCCCCAGCAGCTCCCCCTGTTGTGCCCCCAGCAACTCCCCATTATTTTGCCCCCAGCAGCTCATCCTGTAATTGTGGCCTCCAACAGCTCCCCCTGCTATTGTTCCCCCCAGCAGATCCTCCTGTTATTGTTCTTCCCCCGGGAGCTCCTCCTCTTATTGTTCCCCCAGCAGCTCCTCCTGTTATTGTGCCTCTCTCAGCAGCTCTCCCTGTTATTGTGCCCCCTCCCCAGCAGCTGCCCATGTTATTGTGCCCTCTCCACAGAAGCTCCTCCCTTATAGTGCCCCCACTATAAAATAATAGTACAGATACTCACCTTTCCCTGTCATCACCTGCCAGCTCTGCTACCTATAGCAGGGAGCTGCACTTTAATCACTTTAATCAACTCTGTCCTGGCACAGACCTCCCACCGGGGGGACAGAGTCTGAAAACCAGGACTGTCCCTCTAGATCCAGCACATTACTAGCGCTAGTTACTAGTGGTAACTCACATATATATGACTCACATGGTGCACATTACCGCCCATCCTACCAACAAAATCGCATCCTCCAAGCCTGAATAAACAGGTCATCGTGAGAATGCAAGCCTTAACCCATTACACAAACATATCTCTTTACCATACCCTGCCATTCCCTATAGCTTTCGCAGTCAAAATGTCTCCCACAGCCCTCATAAACAAAACCATGATTCCTAATGTAGATGACCTATCTACAAGCCTTCAACTGTGACACAAACCACACTCTCTGTCACGGGTGGATTAAGACTGCCATGGGTCCTGGGCTGTATGATTATTATAGCCCCTACAAGTCTGGAATTCAATTCCTACATATTGTACTAGAATCAAGCTTGAAGAATGGGGGATGTGTCCTTTCTACACATGGCTCTTCTGCTGTACATGTGTATTGAGAGCAGGAACAGATGTAAAAGTATAAAACTTGCTTGGTGGTTTGGGTGACCATGGACCCCGGGCCACCGCCCAATCTACCTATGTTATAATCCAATCATGGTCTCTGCAGGTTGTGTGGTTGTGACCAGGGAAGGGAAAGTAGTGGCTGAAGTTGAGTGTCTTCAAGGGGTAGTTGTGGCTGCAGTTGAATGCCTCCATGGGGTAGTTGTAGCTGCAGTTGAGTGTCTCCAAAGGGTAGTTGTGGCTGCAGTTGAGTTTCTCCAAGGGATAGTTGGGACTGCAGTTGAGTGTCTCCAAGGGGTAGTTGTGGCAGCAGTTGAGTGTCTGCAAGGGGTAGTTGTGGCTGCAGTTGATCTGCGGTTGTCTGAGGCCAAAGAATTAGTAATTGTAACAGCAGGAGGATTAATTATCTAGGGCCACAGAAGGGATGGAGTCTGGCTGTGTCCACAAGACTTGTTGCAAAAAGGTTGTAGGAGTTGGATGAGAGTTCTGTCTACAAGAAAAGTGCTTGCAACAGCAGTAGAAGAGGCTGTCCTTAAGTTGAGCTTAAAGCTGGCAGACAATATAGGAATGGTTGTCTTGGCCAGGACTTCAGAAGAAGTGTTTGCATTTGTGGCCACAGGAGTGGAGCCACTACCACAGTTAGAATGGTTATGTTATACCTTCTCTTGTCATGTGCAGATCCAGTGAATATTCTGTCACTTTGGTACAATGAAAATAATAGAACACGGAGAAGCTGTCATTGCTACTTTATTTCAAAAAATAGAATTTTAACATCTAACAATGAGAAGCTTATTCCTGGTATAAGCGCCATTAGAAGATATTCTGGTCACATCAACAATGTGTTTTTTTTCTGCAGATCAGCAACAACATCTTGAGGGACCACCGTCAACTAATACTTGCTGCTATTGGCTATCAGTCCATCTTGGCAAGCAGAGATTATAACCCTTTGACTGGAAGCAATAACCACTCTATGAGATACAATCATAAGTGCATAAGATGACACTATTTTGTCCCACAGCAGGGCTAATGCGAGAATTTTAGTCCTAGAAACTTGAGGACTGCATTTTCCACCTATGTGACACTAGTCTGCTCCTGTGTACAAACCATAACCCTAAACATGTAAGGTAAATGGACTAAGGTCAGGCTATGCTAATCCTGCCTGTTCTGATATACACCGACATTGAGCTTCACCTCTGAATCCATCAATGTCAGGATTCTTGTATGAGCAACCATCCACATCCTAATATTGAGACTACCAAGTGATCAATACTAATTGTAGATGAGATGTTTCCATGTCACAGCCATGTTGATGTGTGTCGCTGTCCTTCTATTTCCAGGACTCGCGTACCTCCTCTCACTTCTTGTCATCCTCAGGTGCAGTTACCTCCACAGAAAGGATTTGCTCATCCCCCCCTGGGGATGGGCTAACCCTTATAAATACTGTGTTGTCTGTAGACTCTGCAACAATCTCGGTAGGCTCCTCATCCTCAGACTTAAAGGCAGGTACTGGAGAGCGGCGGTGCACAGGAGATCCAGGAGGGACAGGGCTGCTTCTTGTGGGCTACATGCAATAGAGGTTAAAAAGGGACAGTGAGTACCACCTCTTTAAAAAGCTAGGCCCCATATTCAGACGGGGATTTCAGTTCTTACATACAAGAATACCTAAGAATACTACTTTTTAAAGCAATTATGGTTGGTCGTCCTCTCAGAGGAGTTTAGCTGCGATGTTTCCTCATAATCTACTATGGGGGTATTGGACCGTCATGAGGGAAAGCAACCCAAAATACAACTTCAATAAGGAGCAGGGTATATTTACTTTTCCTTATGTTCTTTCAACTGTCCTCTGCAGGATGTAGATACATTTTAAAGCTATGGACGATGTTCTACTCAGTGAAGCCATTTAGAGAAGTATTAATGAGGGGGTGCCTAGACATAACTCTGCTTATGGCACCAAAAATGGAAAATCAACATCTGCTAAGGAGATTTGGGTGACCTACAGTGACCTACCTATCACAAGGACCTCCAAAACAAGTTGGCTCATTCCAACTGAATAGGTTAAAGCCATCTCTATGGAAAACCTAAGAAACCCCTGAAGACCCCTTTGTGCGATACTGCTTAACAACGACCTTTTTCTCCATTCACCTTTCCCCCATGACCTTCTCTGCATCTTTAACCCTAACATCTACAACTATTTAATTCCTCCTCTCAACTAAAATCCTGCTAACATTGTAACTAGACCTCCACTATGGTCCCCTTTCCACTAGAACCACCTCTTTTCTTCAACCTGTTCTATTCTAAAGCCTTATGTTCCCTACTGCTCCTAATCAGGACAACCAACTCACCATACAATTTCTTCACTGTATGGCTACCTCTCTGCCATGACCATCTCCTTCTTTGAAACCCCTTCCTCCCATGCAGCCACTCGTATCCTACAGTCCTCCCTCACCTATAGGTCTTTAGTTCCACCCAAAAAAAAAACCTTCACTAGTTTCTTTTGAAAACACACCCCTACAACCTCATGTATTCTCGAATCTCCACAGAACTTCTCAGCTCTACTCTCCTACTGTGCCAAATTCTTTTCTTACCTCAACTGATTTTTTAAGTTTTAGTTGGCGTCTTATCCTGGAAAATCCTTTAAAACCCATCCTCTCTGTGGCAGCGACAGCAGCTTTCAGGAGTTTTGGGGTCTCTGGTCTTGGTGGGATAATGTGCTGGAAACCCTTCTGCTGTGGACCCTCATCTTTTGGTTTCTTGGTGTTTTTAAGCATTTTCCTAAAGGCAGAAAATACAAATTGATATGGTACAGGTATTTACAATGGATGAAGTCTACGAGTAGCACTTCTCTCATTTTTAATACTGATGCCAGCTTACCTACTTTGAGTGGTGAAACGACAATGGCCCACATTTATCCAGCAATCTGCGCCAGTATTGTGGCGTAGATTGCACTCAAATACATGTGCAGACTGCTTGCACTAGTATTCTGTTGTGGCTTCACTATGCATGCGGTGACACAATACTGTGCACCTAAAGGGGCGCTGTGGTGCATATTCGGCATATTCGAAAGTGTACCATATTTATGTTGGCGACTCCAACATAATTGTGGTGCACCTCCATTAAACTGAGTGCACCAGAAAAAACTGGTGCTCTCAGTTTAAGCATTCTGGGTTCACACAGGGTGTTCTAGATTAATTTTTATTTAATTCATTAATCCGGTGCACTCACTATTAATAAATGTGGCTCTATGTGTTTCTGAAGCTGCAGCATCAGAGTATATGCTGAGCAAGTGCAATTGAAGTAATGCTGTCTTGATACTGACTTTTTACTACAGATATTATGGGAAGATGCTGTAGCTCACCACACCAGGATCCTTCTTTAACCAAAGAAGCCGAAAGAGAGAGATAGATAGACACAAGACACTGGCCCACATTTATTAAAGCCCCTGCACCAGTTTTATGTCAGACTTTGCAGGTTCATTCTAGTGCAAACTGCTTGCACATGTATTTAAGAATTGTCCGCGCCACATATGTGTCGCACACAACTAATTTGTGTTCTATACCCGACGCAAATTTCAGCAGAAAAATGGGGCGTTCTGGTACACAGTCAGACTGTGCAATACATTTATAATGCAGAGTCCGACAGAAATGTGTCACAGGCCCCATGTTAGAGGTGCACCAAAAAAAAGTTGGTGCACTCTGTTGGAGCAGTAAGGGGAGCGTCAGATTCGTGAAGAACGGGCACCACAATTCCTGAATCTGGAACACCCTACACACTTCACAGGCAAACTGCACATAGCTTACACTGTTTTTGATAAATGGGCGACACTTACTAACATTTACATTTCACATTTACTAAGAACAATGCAAGCTGTGTACAGTCCAGAGTGTGCACATTCTTCATAAATCTGGTGCCCTCTACACTTCCCAACAGAGTGCTCCACTTTTTTTTTTTTTGTGCACCTTTAATATAGGGTGAGTGACACATTTCTGTTGGACTTTGCATGTTAAATCTGGCGCACCGTCCGAATGAACACCTAAGCGCTCCCTTCTGTACAGAAATTTGTGTTGCATGAAGCATAGTGCAGCTGCGCCACAAAACAGTTGCACATAAAAGAACGTGCAAAGTGCAACAGAAAACTGGCGCAAAGCCCTTAGTAAATCTGTCCCACAGTATCCAAATAAAGAGGTTTTCCCACAAACTAAAGTTACTCCTCGTCCCTCCATCAGACTACTGGGGCAGACGGCCACATATGACTGTTCTAGTCCATTAATCTCTATGGAGCTGACGGAGATCGCCGTGCGCAACAGTCCCCTCGTTTGGGGGTCTCAGCATTGCACAGCATATATGCAAGTTTAGACATTTTATTGTATTTAGATAATATTTATAGCTACAGATATTCCAGGAATACTGTTATATTAGCGCCACCTACTGTTTATTTTTATTCAACCGCCTTTCTATATTCAACTTGATAATAATAGTTAAAGGGGTTTTCCCCCCTAACTTGCTGACCAGTGGGGGTCCCAGTGCTCGGTGCTCCATTAGTCTGATGGAGCGACAGACCCCTAGTTTTCGCGATCTGTGGGGGTCTCAGCACTGATCAGCAAGTCAGTCACGAACTTTAGTTCGTGGGAAAACCCCCTTAAATGAAAGATACAGATTAAAATGAATGTGTCCTACTTTGCTTTCCTTCGAAGGACCTTCTGAGACTCAGGATAGTGGGTGAGAATGTCATTCAGGTCCTTCTTGTCCAGGATGAAAAGGTTAGTAAATCCATGAGCAACCACATTAGCTGTTCTCCTGTTTCCTCCTCCAACCGCCAGCAAGCTGAAGAATGTAAGAGAGACAAACTGCACTTTTTATAGACAGGCCCAGGCAATCAGACCGATTTTTGAATGGCCCCATGTTTATGGCACATAAAGATTATTGAATAACTAATTTTTAACAACCTTTAACTATTTTTCTAAAATACTCCAATTAATGTCTTTTTTTGTGTTTTAAAAGTTGTGCCATTCACTAATAGCATCAATATCAGAAGCCTGGGATTCTGTCAAAAACTCACTTCAGCCATACACATTTTTTTGTGAAGAGGTTAAGGAGATTTTTAGAATATGGTTGTCAGGAACAGGATTGTTTATCCTTAAAGAGATTGCCTTTGCAGGTGTATGGACTCTTAAAGGTTATACATGCTTTGCAGAGAATTCTGGGTAAGGAATATGCAAATAAGTCCCCAAGCTAGACTGACAAAGAGCAATGAAAGGCATTTGTCTGGCAGTTTTCAGGTGGACAAGGCATGTAAAATCTAGCATTACCAATGCCTTTGCTAGGGCAGCGGCGTAAACAGAGGCATTTGGGGGGATGTTTTAAATGCCAGTGTTAATTTCCCTGCGCTGGCCTTTAAGTAAATCCGAAAGCGCTCTCTCCTACTGCCAGGATGAATCTCTGCCAGGTTTAACCAATTTTGTCTCCAATGGATAAATGACCTGATCTAAATTGGTCAAACCTGGCAGAGATTGATTCCAGCAGTGGCAGAGCACTTTGCAGACAGGGGGAAAACTCCAGTCTTAATAAATTCCCCCAAATGTCTCTGAAACAGCGCTGTAGAATAAAAAACTTATGACAACTAAAATATGTGAATGGACCCCTCAGTTGGTTGTCTTTTCCTGCTGGCAGAAATTTACTGGCTTGGCTATTGTTCATGTCATGTCACACTACGTATTGAAAATATGCTTTGATCTTTAGGGAGTTGTTTTCTATTAGGTCAAATTAGAAGAATAGTTTTCCTTTACCAATCCTGGAAAATGTGTATATTCCTTACCTAGAGTATGGCTGGAAACCATTAAGAAGAACATTGCAAGATAGCAAAATTGACCCCTGAGCCCCTCACTGCCATTCAATGGAAGAAGAAACAACTCTTCTCCTTACATGCCGAGTGTACTCCAATGTACACCAGTTGCAAGCAAGTATGGAGACAGCGTACCTGATTTCGCCAAAGACAGATCCAGCTTTAAGGCTGACTAACACAGTCTGTCCATCTGGGCCACCCAAGACCTGTACCTCTCCAGCTTTTATGATGTACATTTCACGTCCAATCTCTCCCTGCAGGAGAAATGATTCTTTAGTGCTATTGTAGAGATATAACAGTATGTAATGTTCATAAACAGCCCAGAATCCGGAAATGCGATTTACGATCACTTGCAATATCTGATGAAATCATGTAACATTGTGGGGCTGCCTTCTTTAACCCTCACCTTCTTACACACATAGTCTCCCGGAAGGTAAACCACAGAGCGGAGTCTCTTTAACATGTCATAAATCATCTGACGGTCACAACCCTGAGAAATACAATAGATACCATTATCAAACAGTGGAAAAGTTTCAGTGGAAAAATATCGGCAGGGGATGTGGATACAAAATACAGCAGTCATTACCTGGAAGAGAGCCACTTTACTGACAATGTTGTAATTGACATCAATGGCAAGATCCAACCTCATCTTATCAGGAAGCTGGATCATCAGCTCAGATTCATCTAGGTGAATTTATTAGAGACATTGTTATACTCTGGATTGTGACATCAGTGACACCACAATCGTTACAGTCTCAAACAACCCCCACCCCCACTAAGGAATGACCACAGCAGGTACCAATTCAGTGACCTGAATGTACCATTTCAGACTGGCGTATATTCATATCTCATGCAAGACCAAACACAGACAGGTGCCAACTCTTACCTAGCATGCCTTGGGACTGCCAAGTGTATTCATACCACATCTTCACACGGTTTTGGACAGAACGTGGTATCTTGTAGCAGTTCATGTACTTTATGGTGCTGTCCATACAGCTGCGGTAATATGTCTGACCAGCTGTTGCTGCGCCCACAACATCCCTCATCTGCAATACATAAAGATTGTGCTCCCAAATGGCATACAAGAAGTGCAGAACTGGTTGAGAGTATTGCACGTTCATCTTAATTTCTCACTGTATTGGCTTATATGTATCATAGTATCATAATTTATACGGCTGACACATGTTCATCAAGTTCAACCAAGGAAGGGAAAGGAATGGATGAGGAAGAGATTTATGGGAAAAAAATCTACATAACAAAACCATCAATGTTATTTAGGTGTAAAAAGGCATCTAGACCCTTCTTGAAGCTCTCTGCTGTCCCTGCTGTGACCAGCGCCCAAGGCAGCCTATTTGACAGTTCTCATAGTAAAAAAGCCCCGTCGCCAGATGGAGAAATTTCATTCTTTTGACTTGATTTAATCCGGAACAATTTACCAGCTAATTTTTTGTATGGACCATTCATATATTTATATAAATTAATCATGTCCCCTCATAGTCTTATCTTTTCCAGACTAAATAAATCTTGGGTTTTAATCTTTCCTCATAACTGAGACCCTCGATATCCCTTATCATTTTTGTGGATCTTCGTTGAGCCTTCTCAAGCTCCAGGGCATCCTTTTTATGGACTGGACCCAGAACTGGACAGCATGCTCCAGGTGAGGCCAAACCAATGCCTTGTACAGTGGTAATATTGCATCCAATCTGTGTGAATCTGTGTACATCGCCACTTACCTGACCGATCATTACAGAAAAGGCAAACACACCCATGAAATAATTCAGCAGCTGGAACCAAAGCTCGAAAAGTGTCTGAGGATCAGGAAGGCCTCCGATGGTGATGAGGGTCTTAACAGCCCAATAGTAGCAGCGAATGTAACTAGTGAGCATGATAGGAAGAAAATATTCAACAGTATTCAGGCAATCAGTACTAAAGAAGGCACAAAAGGCGGAGATTTAGCAAACAACAGTATTTGTAACACTATTCTCAATTTGCGCTAAAACAGGGAAAACCTTCAAAGGGAAAAGTCTTTGGCACAGCATTCTTACATAAACTAGACCAACTAATAGTACCGCTAGACAGTATTAACCCCTTGCCGCCAGAGCCACTTTTCTCCTTTCCCTGACACAGCCCATAAAGAATTATTATTATTTTTTCAAATCTGACATGTCACTATAAGTGGTTATAACTTTGGAACACTTTACCATATCCAAGTGATTTTGATTTTGAGATTGTTTTCTCAATTTGAGATTTTTTTTTAATTTTTTTTTAAATGATACATTCTCAGTGGATAAAATACCAAAATGCTCCACAAAGTTTTATGCCCAATTTTTCTACAGTGTTCAAATAACTTCTATGTGGTGGTAAACTGCTGTATGGTATGGGCACACCATGGCATTGAAGGAAAGGTGCGCCATTCAGAGCAGATGTGCATGTCACTTTTTAAAGGCTAATCTTTTATTTTTTTGGGCAATTTGGACATCTAAGTGCTCATTTTCTGCAAGATTAGATACACTTTACAATTACCGTATATACTCGAGTATAAGCCGACCTGAGTATGAGCCGAAACCCTAATTTTACCACCAAAAACTGGGAAAACCTATTGACTCGAGCATAAGCCGAGGGTGGGAAATGCATTGTTCACAACCTCCCAGTATATAGCCAGCAAGCCCCGAGTAGTATACAGCCAGCCAGACCCCTTTAGTATACAGTCATCCCCCTTTAGTAGCCAGCTAGACCCCTTTAGTAGCCAGCCCCCTTTACTAGCCTGCCAGTCCCCTTTATTAGCCAGCCAGCCTCCTTTAGTATCCAGCAATCCCCCATTTGGGTGGTCCCGATGCTCGGTGCGGCTCCTCTTCTGTCTTTTCCCCGATGCTCCGATCCCCACATCTCCTCTTCTGTCTTCTGCTGTAACGCATACTATGATGTCATCAGCGGCCAGAAGTTACAGAAGACAGAAAAGGAGCTGCAGGGACCAGAGCATCGCAGAGAAAACAGAAGAGGAGCCGGGGGCGCCGGAAGGTGAGTATGTAAGTATTTTTTTTTATTGACTCGTGCATAAGCCGAGGTTAGGTTTTTCTTGCTGATACACAAGTATACACGGTACTTCATTTTATTGTGTCTTTAGCTTACTGATGAGATTTTATTAACTCTTGAATGTATAAAGGATAGGAAAATAAACAATTCTGGTTTAGTTTTTTTTTGCATATATTAGTGGCCGTTTTAATATAATTTTTACAAGTTTTACTAAAGAAAAACTAATATAGAGAAAATCTCATTTGTTTTGAAAAACCATCTTTAAATGTTTTTTGACAAAACTTGACTGTTTTTGGGTTGACAGAGCTGGTTTAGGTCTTTTCAGTGGTACCATTTTAGCGGCATAACTTTTTTGATCACTCTTTGGAGCATTGTTATGAAGGAAATTTTATGATAAATTTACAATTTTGTCATGTTTTTTGTTTTTTTATTTTTACGCCGTTCACTGAGCAGGTCCAATAATGTTTCTGATTTATTGTATAGATTCTTACGGAAGCAGTGATACCAAATATGTTGCGATTTTGTGGGGTTTTTTTTGTACTTTATTAGATGTGTATAGGGAATGTTGGTGTTTAGGGGACTTTGACTTTATTTAATTAATTATTTTTATTTAAAAAAACTGTGTTTTTTACTTTCTTTTTCTTAGAGGTTGGCTTGAACAAGCGATCCTCTTTTTCAAGCTCTTATTCATCTAACACTACAATACAATGAAGCTTATTGCTAGCGCCAACTATTATTTTCTCCTTTCCACCACCTACCCGCCAAACGGGAAGTGGACAGGCGTAGGTGTCCCCGTCCCCGTATCAGTGAACTAGCTGCAGCCACTTTACATACGTGGAACCTCTTGATGTATACCACAGCGCCCGGAGGTTCACTGGGGCAATTGGCGGTGTATGATAAATAACCCCCTTTGTTTTGCTCACCTGTTGCCCTCTCCATCATAAACCCATTTGGTGGACCTCAGCCCCTCAAAGTCTGATGCCCAGTAATAGAGGCATGCGTTCATGTGCAGACAATATAAAAGGTAGGCAGTGGTGCGAATGACTCTGTCAATAGAGAATAAGAAGATGTAATCTCTCATCACTGACTGTAACGGAGGAGCTGTAGATGTCAGGCACTGACCTGTAGATGTAGGCTTTACTCAGAATTGCCTCTAGACGGTTGTTGAATTCAAAGAAAGCCATATACTGGAAGAGAAGGCAATGATGGTTATCAATGTCCAATGTATGAGGCGTGGCACCCTCATGCTCACTCACCTTCAGTATACGTGGCAACCGTAGGATAGATTTCACTCCAAATTTAAAATAGAGAAGATCCAGTGGGAGGAGAGAAATGACATCCATCTGGCAAGGTACATTGTATTATTAACACCACTCCTTATAATGCTATGGCACTGCAACTCTCATCCTTAGAAAATAACAACTTACCTTAAACCGCTCAGACTTGATATAGTTTTCACGCATATCTTTCTTAGCTGTCTAGGAAGAACATAAGAATAGATTCTAAAAATAATTCAAGGGGTAATAATGATATGGTACATCTAGGCATTTATAGATTTATCAAAAGTGTCATAAAATAAGCGGTCACCCCAACACAGAGTTTGGTCAGTGTAATTTTAAAGCAACACTTTCTGGGCTGCCTGGGATAGCAGGAATAGTAATACGTGTGGAGAGGGTCAGTTTATCATTGGAGCTCCTGCTTCGAGACCTGGCATTATAACCGTTTGGAGGAACTGGAGAGAAGCTCCAATCAGAATCTGTGTTTTCCCTCCTTCTTTCAATGGAATTGGTGTCCACAGATGCCGATACTGTTGAAAGTTTTGGCAAGAAAAGGAGCAAAAGTTACCAATAAGTAGCTGCTTAAATTGCCATGTTGGCATTTTGCAATAAAAAAATTGGTTTTAGGTTGTATTTAGGGCATTGTGTCTATATAGTTTGCCAACCTGCATCAGATCCCAAACAAAATCTGGGTTAGTTGAGAAGGGATTACAATCACAGGTTTCCTGTTGACACCACCTAGAAAAGGTTTGGGCAGAGTCAGGGGTGTGTGTGACACCTTTGGGGAAATTTATTAAGACTAGCATTTTAAATGCCAGTCCTAGTACCCAATAAGAAATGCCTGACACTTTGTATAACCAGACACAATGTTCTGCCAGGTCAGGCCTGCTTAGACCAGGTCTAGTTCGGCAGAGATTTCAGCTTTGGTCTACAGCAAGTTAGGGCACAGAAGGTTTTGTAGATCTGCCCCCAATGGGTATGAATGGTGGACAACAAAACTGTGGAAGCTGCTTATGCTTTTCAATTGGTCAAACATTTTAGCTACTGGTGGTCTGTCTGGGCCAGCTAGAGCCTGTCTGTTCAAAATAGTTATATATGATGCAAGGAGTCCCTGCTTTCTGTCAGGACAACATCAGGGCTTGGATGCTTGGAGTCCCGTCCCCAGACGGAGTTCAGTCCATGAAATATGGCCACTACACAGTACAGGATACACAGACTGAGAATGTTTGTGCGTCTGAACCTCTCTCAGCCTGGGAAGCAGATACCATGAGCCTGTGAGAGCGCTACTATATAGCAGGTAAAGACTGAGCTGTAATGTATGTAGTGTCAGGTAGGCAGCCTAAACTTAGTAAGATAGTATATCTCGATAGTAGTTAGAGAAGCATTAAGGTTTTATTTGTTTGTTTTTGTTTATTTCTGTAATCTTGCATCCTGAAAATAAAATAGTCAGAGGTCATTTGAACACAAAAGTGTAGTTTTTACATCTTTAGACTAATCTTAAGAGCTGTATAGACAATGGACAGTATAAAGGATATAGAGGGATGATAGACAGATGATATACAAAATGTTCTACATTTAATCTATGCATAACATATACAAAGGATTCAAAGGTACATATACAGAATACAATATAACTATTACTTACTATGATGTCACCACCTCGAACAAACTGGAGGCGGACCTGGAACACAACGATGTCCAGCAGATATATAAGGTCACATAGATAGTCCATGAACAACCAATAATGGATGTTTGATGGTGTCTGATATGGAAAAGCCCAGCGTACAGGGATCAACCAGCAGTTCCAGTTCCACGCCATGACAACAAAGAAAAGCCACAGGACGTACATGAGGTCTGAGTGGACAGAGACAGGAATAAGGAGAGGAAAAACCTCTCTGAAGTAGGTATATCCTACCACCTTCAAAGATCCCATCTATACATTTAAGTACTATTTGTCCTGCTCAGGAGATTTCATTAGCTCCATTACACAGAAATATTTGCATAAATGTTTATATTCCATTTAGAAGACCCCCTTCAGAATAGGCTTGTCACCTCCAGATATTCATATTATGAATAAGAGTCTGATGGTGGGAGGCACTGTGCTTCAAACTACTTACTAGTGTTACATTAGAATGCACCATGAAAGGCCCTACTGAACCCAACAGATACCCCTAAACCCTGCCAAAGCTCCTTACTGGTCAATGGATCGATGCTGGATGGGAACTTGTATTTCTGATAGCGGTCACGCCAGGGTTGGGTCTTAAGCTTGCAACAAAGCATGTCACAGTAATGCTCTTCTACTGTAGCCCCTTCACTTTCTGGCTTCTTCACCTCTGGAGGGGGAGGAGGCGGAGGTGGCGGAGCAGCAGGTTTTTTAGATGGCGCTAGAAAGAAGGCAACAATAGTACTGTTAGTGGCTGTCCCATTATCTATCCCAGTACATCTTCACAACAAACTTACATGAAGATGGACTCTCCTCATCAGAAGACATCTCAGGGTCTATAAGTCTTTCCTTCACTCGCTCTGTCCTGTCCTTAAAAAGTCGTACCAGCTCCTGCAACCGTTCTGTGATGATGGCACTGCTATGGCTGACAGCGGATGCGGAGCGCTCCATAACCCTACATCCACAAACAGTACAAATGTCAGCAATCATGCAACATCCTAGAGTATTAAACACCTGGTCATTTATCTAATATGAGAAGACCGAGCTTGGTAAAAAAAATAAAAGGCACAAGGCCGATTAAGACAACCAAGGGCATAAATCAGATGGCATGGAGGAGCCTGAAGACCGACAAAAAAATCTGAAAGTAGTTAAAGAGTAATTAAAGACAACCCATCAGGCAAAATAACCCCCTAATCTAAATATATTTACATAAACTGCCATTAGAAAGCATTGCCTCTATCCCTTCATTGTCCCTCTACATGAGGTCCCAAAGTTGTATGCAAATGACCTGTGAGAGGTCCAATGAATCATTAGCATATTCAAGCTGTCCAGCTTATTCAAGAGTGGGAGGCACAGCCACACCCCAAGTGTTTGACTAACAGCCTGTATAATGGTGTAATGTCTCCTCCATGTGCTACCTGGTGCTGGTACCCCCTGCAGCCTGTGTGTGTATAGGCGAGATACAACAGCTCCAGGCAGCCATGTTATAGCAGAACATGTCAGGTACTAGTGCAGCTGATGTCTGTGTGTCACACATGTGTATTAGGAGGGAGAGCATGTCAGCAGATAAAGCACAGACACTAGCAATGCTTTACTAAACATTTCACACAGACATGAGCAGGGGGAGGAGAGGGGAGGGTTAACAGGGGTGACATCACTGCCTCTGACCATGTGTCCAGCCTCATTTACATAATAAAGAAAAGATGATTTTACAATGATTAATGTATGAATTGACTAGATAAAGGCTGGGATGGAGCTGCTCCAACAGGTAGTGCTGACAGAAATAGTGACAGAGACCTGATGGCAGGTGTCCTTTAAACTGAGCTGATGACTTAATTATGGACATACTTACTCTTCTTCCTCTGGAGCTTCTGATGCATCATCCATGTTTTCTGTCTCAGACTGTGTCCTCTTTCGACTGCATGAAGAAATGTCAGGAGTGAGTAAATTTATGTAGGCTTTTTGACCATGCACAGAAATGAGAATCAGCACTAACACAAACTAAAGAAACTGGAGCGATACAAGGGTTGTGTGCTGACCTAATGAGAAGCAGGAAACTGGTTGTACATAACATGCCAGCCTAGCAAGGAAGAGGTCAAGACAACTACAAATCATGCTCACTGAATTCTGCTGCTATCATGATTGGGGGAGTCTTTACCTCTTTGCCACCACCGAAGTTCCAGGAACAGTCAGAGTCCTATGTTTGTAGGGGGAAACAGGAGGTTTAACTGAAGCCTCTTGTCCCAGAGCTTCTGTAATACTGCCAGAGTCCACATCCTCAATGCTGACCGCTGGGTGACTAAAGGACATCACATCTGGTTGAGGCAGACACAAAGCATTATTCACTGACACTATAGATGAGATGGTCACATCTGTTGTCTGTGGTCTACACAAATCATGTCACATATATGACCATTTCGTCATGCTCTACATGACAGACCCACATACATAACTGGAGACAAAGGAGAAGATGGATGCTCATTCTTGTGGATAAGAAGAAGAAAACGATCAGCATTTAAGGGGTAAAGATGATGATGATGATGAAGAAGAAAAATGAGCACTATGATGGAGGATGAGAATATGAGGACCATGCAGGAGAATGAAAGAAATTATAATGATGTGGATGAATGGTGATGTCAGAGATAATAATAATAAATATAAAATAATGATGCACATGAATGATGGTAATGTAGATGAAAAAATGTAATTTTATGGAGAATAAAAATGAATATGTAAATGAAGGATAGGTATGAATGATGATATTTAATGATTGGTGTGAATTATTCAGATGACTCATGTGGATAAATAATGGGGAAAATGATGGAGGTGGATGTTGGTCATAACGCTTTGGAGAAATGATAAGAATAATCATTAGGGATCATACTTGGAATGATGATGGGGGATGATTTTGGATGATGATAATGTTGGTAATAATCATGCAGATGACAAAATGGATGTATGATATAAACATTAATACTTTTCTATTATAGGATAAACGTCACAGGTGTGTTGTTTCTCAGGTTGCCACCCCTGATAAAGCACAAGGCCATGGATGATATTCACAAAAGAATGAATCACCAAACTTTGGAGAAGTACAGTATTCAACACACTGTGGTTCCTGGCAGTCCTGAAAGAGAATCTCACAGCATGCCGTAACATTTCACAACTGGGCTACAAAAGCAGGTTGGAGACAACAGCTTTAGGTCCTGTAAATGTCTATAGTAGAAACACTACTCCGAGATCCTCCTTCTGCAGGCTTTCCATCATGTGGTAATGATGAAACACTAGGTTAGGGTGCAGCACACACTATGACAATAAGGGTCACATGAAGCACTAAGGTGTCTACCTCTGGCATGGTGGGGGGAGTCAACATCCCCCTGGAAGGTGGGATTCACAACCCCATCTCTGAAGCTGAGAGGAAGAGAAGGGGCTCGGTAGTGGGGAACATTAGGAAGCTCGTCTAAGGCTTCTGGAAAAGCAGCTTGTGAGCGGCGCCCATCACGAACCCGAGCAGGCACCAGTCTGGACAATTCTACATCAGCACTGTGCTGGGACATGATGATGGAAGCTACAGAGCAGGGAAAGCACTGGACCTGCAACTAAATGAGTAGGAAAAAAAGCATAAGAGGAGAAGCCAAGCTCACACAAGTGTCACACTCACTGTACCATATCAGCCACAGACAAAAAGAGTCACATCCCTGATCCATGGAGAAAGAAGTGTCAAATCTTCTCTCCCCTGTAGCTTTACTATTTTACATACAAATGGAGGACCCCAAGATATGCATGACATATGTGAGTGTCAGACTTCACTGCATTTATAGCATTCTATTTATATAGAATTGGGTATAATAGAAGGCTGCAGAATAAGGGAATCATGGGAGCATGCAACTAGAAATTATTTTTAAAAAGTTAGCTCGAAGCTTTAGGGGTCTGGGTAAAATCAGAAGGGGTTGTGGGCATGTCTGCATTACCTAAATCTTCAACCGAGAAAATATCAACTGCCTGCTCCAGAGCCTGCAAAAATCATGGAAACCAGGTGAATATCAAAGCCACCATAGAAGGTAGATTTCACATCAAAACAGCTGTGACAGAAGTAAAGCAGTCCCCCCAGCCCTCCCGACAGGACCCTGTGTTACCTGTATGTACTGTGTGCTCACCACTTCATCTGCTGTGGGAGGCAGGACAGCAGTGTCCAGACATTCTGGGGGACCCTGCACCGTTAGCTGACTGGAAAAAAGTGAAACACAAGAAATTCTGGTAAGATGTAGCCCTCTGGTATACTCTGTGTGTGGTATACAGCACTGGATCCTTCCAGATCAAATAAGTGAACTGTATCACTTCACTATTGACTATTTCTGAACTTATTCTCATATTTTTGGATTTGCTACTGAACCTCCTTCACAACAATGAACACAGTGGGCCACATATCAAAAGAAGTGCAAACTGCACTATGTACAGTTTGCCTGTGGAGTGTTCAGGGTGCACCAGGTCAATCAAAATTGGTGCGCAGTCTTCATTAGTCTGGCACACACTGCATTGTTCTGGAAGTGTGCACCAACTTTTTTTAATGCACTTTTAACATAGAGGGGGTCATTTACTAAGGGTCCGATTCGCGGTTTCCTGACGTGTTACACGAATATTTCCGATTTGCGCCGATTTTCCCTGTATTGGCCGGGTTTTTGGCGCACGCAATCGGATTGTGGCACATCGGCGCCGGCATGCACACGACGGAAATCGGGGGGGCGTGGCCGAACGATAACCCGAGGGATTCGGAGAAACCGCCGCATTTAAAAGTGTCGCGGGACACGCGCTTACCTTCACCAAGTATAGGATGGTGCACTCCGGCTAACCTCGGGGAACTTCAGCGCAGCAGCGACATCTGGTGGACATCGGAGGAACTGGCTTAGTGAATCGCCGGAAGACCCGAATCCACCGCACAGAACGCGCCGCTGGATCACGAATGGTAAGTAAATCTGCCCCAGAGAGTGTGACACAATTCTGTCGAGTCGCAGTAATAAATGTGGCGAACAGTCTGAATGAGCAGCGTAATGCCACTTTATGTGTAGAATTTTGTTTTGCGTTGGGCATAGTGCAGTTGCGACACAAAACTGGCACAAAAGCTTTAACAAATGTGGGTCAGTGACCTGTGTATGAACAAACTGACCACCTGTATCCTTTCTCCATGGTTTTGATGCCTTGTACTTTCCTCTCTGTGCTGACCCGAATGCTGGCGCAGTAAGTATAAATTACTCCACAATACTCCCCAGCTATACTTATTTCCACAGGACTGAATCAATATATACTATAAATCCTCACAGTATTGGACTCTTGTAAATATCTCCCACTGACCCTACAAGAATTTGCCCACAATACTGACCCCTGCACCCCTTCCATCACAATAAAGAACCTTGCATGCCTTCTCTCAGAATCCAGACCCCTGCGTCCCTTCTCTGACAATACTGAGGCCTGCGCTCCTTTACCTCACAATACTGAGCATGTGTACCTTCCCTCACTATACTGACCCCATGTGTCCCTACCCTCACTATACTGACCCCTGTCCCTTCCCTCACTATACTGACCCCTGTGTCCCTTCCCTCACTATACTGACCCCTGTGTCCACCCTCACTAAATGACCCCCTGTGTCCCTACCCTCACTATACACCCAACCCCTGTGTCCCATCTCTCACATAAATGACTCTGACCACCCTTCCTCACATAATGATCCATACACCCCTTCCTTTACTATACTGACTCTTGGGTCCCTAACCTCACTATATGACCCCTGTCCCTCCCTCAAATGACCCCTGGTCCCTTCCCTCACTATACTGACCCAGCTGTCCCTACCTCACTATACTGACCCCTGTCCCTTCCTCACTATACTGACCCCGTCTGTCCCTTCCCTCACTATACTGACCCCTGTGTCCTACCACTCACTAACTGACCCCCTGTGTCCACCCCACTATACTAACCCAACCCTGTGTCCATCTCTCACATAAATGACTCTGCAACCTTCCCTACCATAATGACTCCATACACCCCTTCCTTTACTATACTGACTCTTGGGTCCCTAACCTCAATATGACCCTGTCCTTCCCTCATATACTGACCCTGTGTCCCTCCCTCACTATACTGACCCCAGTGTCCCTACCCTCACTATACTGACCCATGTTCCCCCTCATGACTTCCCTGGTCCTCACTCATCTATATACCCAACGTGTCCATCTCTCACATAAATGACTCTGCAACCCTTCCCTCACTATAATGACTCCATACACCCCTTCCTTCAGTATACTAACTCTTGGGTCCCTTCCCTCACTATACTGACCCCCTGTGTCCCTTCCCTCACTATATTGACCCCCTGTGTCCCTTCCCTCACTATACTGACGCCCTGGGTCCCTAACCTCACTATACTGACCCTGTCCCTTCCTCACTATACTGACCCCTGTCCCTTCCCTCACTATACTGACCCCTGTGTCCCTTCCCTCACTATACTGACTCCCTGTGTCCCTACCCTCACTTAACTGACCCCCTGTGTCCCTACCCTCACTATACTAACCCAACCCCTGTGTCCCATCTCTCACATAAATGACTCTGCAACCCTTCCCTCACCATAATGACTCCATACACCCCCCTTCCTTATATACTGACTTTGGGTCCCTAACCTCACTATACTGACCCGCTGCCTTCTCCTATACGACCTGTGTCCTTCCTCGCTATACTGACCCATGTCCCTTCCCTCACTATACTGACCCCTGTGTCCTTGCCTCACTATACTGACCCCCTGTGTCCCTTCCCTCACTTAACTGGACCCCCTGTGTCCCTACCCTCAATATACGAACCAACCCTGTGTCCCATCTATAACATAATGATCTGCAACCCTTCCTCCTATAATGACTCCATACAACCCCTTCCTTCAGTATACGAACTCTTGGGTCCTTCCCTCATCATGCGACCCCGTGTGTCCCTCCCTCACTTACTGACCCCTGTGTCCTTCACTATATAACCTCAAAGTCGGCCATAGTCCCGATATGGCTTGCGAGAGACGACCCTCCAGGTACCCCAACTTACTTACACCGGGAGCTCTCTCACAGGACTGCCACCTGCACTTGTCTCCCCTCCACCACATGGGGCAGAAGTGTGCAGCTCTCGCACCCCGCACTAAACTGCTCTCCATAGCATCGGCGTCAACCCACAGCACTTGTCTGCCCCGACTATCGTGCAGTGCTGTACTGTCCGGACATCGTGCAGTGCTGGTTACTGTCCCGGACTCTATCGTGCAGTGCTGAACCCAAAGCTCTCCGCAATATGGTATCCGGACAATACTGCGCCCCATACCTCGCCCGGTACTGCCCCGGGTGCTTAGGGCCGGCGGGCTTCGCGTATAATCGGATTGTCCGTGTAACCCGATCCATCAGCCCCGGCGGCGCTCTCCTAAGACGGTTACTAGGCAAGCGCGCGTGAGTAAACCAGGAGAGCCAGGGTTTGCTAGGAGCGGCTCCAGATACTTACTGATCACCCGGGTCTCCCATCACTGTCACTGTGATGCAGGACATCGAGCCTGCAAGACAACAGTGGGTACCACCACACAATATAACCCAGGGTATAGGATAGAGAAAGCCTGGGGAGATTGCAGGGCAGATAAATACTACCCCACCCGAAATTATACTAGTAAGGGATACTGCAAAGACATGTAATGTTCTTACTCAGATTCCATCTATGTCCTTCCAAGATCAGGAAAGTCTCCTGAGGAGAGAGAAGAAGTTACCAAAAAACATCTCTATACTGTATACTCCTCTGTATTTGGACACTACATCAGTAGTAATGATCTGTATCCATGAGACTACATAAGAGATGTCCTGTATCCATGAGACTCCATAAGAGATGTCCGTATCCTGAGATACATCAAGAGATGTCTCTTGTATCCATGAAACTACATAAAGAAATGTCATGTATCATGAGAACTTACATAAGAGATGTGCTGTATCCATGAACTACGAGAAATGTCCTGTAGCATGAGACTACATTAAGAGAATGTCTGATCCATGAGACTACAATAAGGAGGTCCTGATCCATGAAAGCTAATAAAGAGATGTTCGTGATACCATGAGACTACATATAGAGATGTTCTGTATCCATGAGACTACATAAAGAGATTGTCCTGATCTCAGGACTACATAAAGAGATGTCCTGATCCATGAGACTACATCAAGAGATGCTCTGTATCCATGAAACTACATAAAGAAAGTCTCGTATCCATGAGACTACATAAGAGATGTTCTGTATCCATGAGAACACATAACAAATGTCCTGATCCATGAGACTACATTACAGAGATGTCCTGGATCCATGAGACTACTTAAAGAGTGTTCTGTATCCATGAGACACATATAAAGAATGTTGTTCACATGAGATACATAAGAGGTCGATCTGAGACTACATAAAGAGAGCTGCATCCATGAGACTACTAAAGAGTGTCCTGTATCCATGAGACTACATAAGAGATGTTCTGTTCCATGAGACGACATAACGAGATGTTCTGTATCCTGAGACTACATAAAGAGATGTCCTGATCCATGAGACTACATAAGAGATGTCTGTATCAGAGACTACAAAAGAGATGTCGTATCGAGGAATAAAGAGATGCTCTGATCCATGAAATAAAGAATGTTCTGTATCCATGAGACTACATAAAGAGATGGTCATAGTATCCATGAGAAGAAGATTTTGAGACATAAATAAGTGTTCTGTATCCATGAGACTACATAAAGAGATGTACTGATCCATGAGACTACATATTAAGAGAGCCTGTATCCATGAGACTACATAAAGAGATGTCTGTATCCATGGACTACAATAAAGAGAGTTCTGATCCATGAGACTACATAAAGAGATGTTCTGTATCCATTAGACTTACATTAAGAGAGTGTTCTGTTCCAGGAGGACTACATAAAGAGAGTCCGGTATCCACGAGGACTACATAGAGAGTTGTCCTGTGACATCTGTGTATCTGTGAATGCTGTGTTAATGGCAGTGAATTAGGAATGTGTTATTTTGTTATTCTGAATATATTTAGTTACAATAATATTATAATTTAATATTTAAATGATGATGTGTTCTTGTCTGTGTGGGAATACCCTTTAAATTATTTTACCACTGACACCCGTCGGATTGTGAGGAGTTCGGTTTCCTGAAAATCTGACTCACGCTATACTGCACTGTGCCGGCCTGCTTTTAATTGTACACACCTGGTTGAATGGGCAGAGGCTATAGCTTGTGCACACGGCATAGGGAGGAAAGCTTGTTGTGTCGGGCAATACACCCTACCACACGCCCTCCCACACTTTCTGTGGAGGGTGACATAGCAGGATATTGCAGCTAATTTTTTGTATGCAATTCTGATTAATCTGGCCCTATGTCTGGAGACAAGACAACATTTACAGAGACAGTATAACAGGGACTAAAGTACTGCTCTATGATCATCCATTACTCACTCCTTCTCGACTCAAGGAACATCCTTTCCACCCTGGGGAAAGAAAAACAGAATTAGTGTGTAGAAAGAAGAGATCTTTTTATCAACCACATCGATGACACTGGTGCGGGGTCGTTATTGACGGGAATGCTGTGGCTTGGAGTGCACTGTGTGCAGCTCCACCAAACCAGTTTTACCATATCTTGCCATGCTTCCCAGCTTAAACTCTGACAAGGTCTTATTGTGGTGGTCATTTTTTATGTCATCCGCTCTGGCTTGAGGTTAGCTGGTGTTTTATACAGAATCCACTTTATATCCATTAATGTCTACTTTATTTTCGGTCTGAAGGTCATGTCTCCTTTTTCATCATTGGTTCCTAGAGTTAACATTTTTATTTTATTATAAAGTTCATATGTAAAGAGTCCATCAGTCAGTGGGAACACTTCTGCAGAAGGCCAAAGAACACGTCTATCACATATTCTGGCATTTCAGAGATGGTATAATAAATTATAAAGTTGAATGTATGGGAATCTGAGGGGAATAATTTCAGCTAAAGAAGGGTTACTAGAGCTCTATGGGAACCTGTACTAGATGTATTTGTGAAAAATGTGGTAACAGGTTCCATTTAAAGGACACTGACACAATAACGTTCAGGTTAGGGGAGGGGCAGCTTGGATGACAGGGGACCCACAATTAGCCCATTGCTAAGCTGCCATGATTTCATGATCTGTCTAAGCCACTAAAGGTCTAAAATTCTGCATTTATTCTCACCCTTCCTTCTCTGTTTGTGGTCTTGAGAGGGAGACGAGGGTGTCGATTGTGTTCCGACTCTTTCAATGCTCACATCTTGCACATCTATATTGGAGCAGGATTTATTTCATCAGTGACCAAGCTCTTGTTCTGAATGCTCACTACTTGAGAGAAACATGGCAAGAAACCCAATTGGGTGGACGTATCTATGACATGTGTTTTATATGTGGAGCATAGAGGAACAACAACAATCAATGTGAATGTTACTTATACAAAAGAGAGATAGCTTATTTTTATTTTAGTTATATCTAGGTAGTATGTTTTTATACTGTTACCAGTGTTGGACGGGTTCCTTAGGCCCAACAGAGAAAATAAATTTGGGGGCCCACTCTTCATTATCCCCTAGGAAATATACTCTACCACCTTCAAATTGTGGTTTCTGAGACCTCTAGGGTTCGATTGGTTGAGCGAGGGCCCACCGGGAGGATCCTCGGTACTCTGGTGGGCCAGTGCGACACTGACTGTTACCATTGAACATTTCATGAATTTTGTAGATTTTTATAATTTTTAAGCTGTAACCAAGGTGGGTGGTGGAGCCAACAATGGCAAAACCTACATATGCCTTTGCTGGATTACCAAAATATATATACATCCTTGTTGCAAATTTTCTGCCAGGTTTGCTCTATAAGGAGAATCTCTCAACCTGAACATAGACACCATTCCATAGTGGCAACCATTGTGTGTAGATATATATAAAGGCAGTCCGGCTTACATACATTGATGGGGCCATTTACTTACCCGGTCCGGAGGACTTTCCCGAAAGTGCATTGGCGTATGGCAATGCACTGTTCTGCGACAATAGATGGTGCGCACGATTTCCTGAATGTGTCGCTTCCCGCTCAGGTGCCTGAGTCACCTTTCCCAGGTGTATGTAAGTGTTGTACGGAAACATTTTAAAGTGAAATCTGCAGTGTGTCGACAAATCAAGGTCGGATCAGTCGCAAGGCCCCCTTTCCCCGATTTGCGATGAAAGGCGGCCAAATACCAATCGCATGTGCTAAAATCCTTTCTAAATGCGTCCCAGCGGCGCAAATCGAAAATGACGGAATATCACTAAAGGGGTCAGTGAGACCCTCAGAATTATAAGCCCGATATGTTTATAGTTTGCTCTAAAAGGGTATTGTCTGGGACTAAATTTAGTTTTATGAATTCTATCTATATATATTCAAAAAAAAAATGCAATTAGATGTTATGAAAAGAAATTACCTGTGCAGATAATTTATCATAAATGTAGTTCATATGGTCCCTTAGAAACAAGACTGGTGTCCTTGGATACAGCCACTTTGCGGTTAGGGATTGCACCAAAGAAAAGAAACAAACGGTTTTGTTAGGGGCCCGTCAGTAAGTACCGTGAAGACACCATTTACAAAAAAAAAAAATTATTTTTCAGCCTTTCCCTTTTTTTAGAAAGATAAATTTCTCCCAACGGTTCCTGCAGTTTTTAACCCCTCCAAAAAAATAGGATTGTAAACTTCTCAATTGGATGTAAACTCTCCACAATACTCCTCTGTCTCAGCGTGACTTCCTTATTTGAGCTCAAAAATTTTTCCGCGAACCATTTCTTCATGTTAGGGAGACAAGTAAAAGTAACGGGGCAGCCAGATCGGGGTTGAATACGGGGGGTGCCGGCAGCAATTCAGTAAGCAATTCATGCAGCTTGGACGGAGTTCAACTCCTTGATGAATGGCTGGTGCGTTATCGTTGTTGAAACAGCACTTCTTTTCGCCAAATGCAGCCATGCTCCTCAAGTTCTTGTGAGAGGCGTTCAATAACTCAAGTAGCTATTGTCCGTGACGTTTCCTCTTTTCTAAAAAATCCATGAGGATTGGTCGTGTATCAGTAGTGGACTTTGAATGATTTCCTCGGAACAAGTTGCAGGGCCACCTGGGTCGCTCCTCTCACAAAACGGTTGTTTCGCCCCGTTGAATATTCGTGGTCCCTAGATGGGGGGGCGAAGTTGTCCCATAAAACAGCATCAACCTTGCTTTCATCTCCTCGATTTTTTCCATCCAAAACAAAAAGCAAATTACCAAAACAGATACTTGCTATTTTTCCATCTAGCGAAAATCACGGAAAAAACGTTCTTACTCAAATGGGCTGGCCAAATCCAAACTAACCAATCAATCCGTCTGCAATTGTTTTTTGATTAGATGGCAGGACACACTGATAACAACAACTTCCTCAGGAACGCTCTCTGTCGTCAAAACACGGGTACTAATTGACACCACCCTATGAAATGTTCCGTGAGTACTGCATACCTACAGCGTCTTGTGGTAATGATCGATGACATCGGAGGGTCAGGCAGGACTTAATAGCGCATGTCTGGCCACCGCTGCCAAATGTGAGGTGCGTCGTATCCGAGGAAGCTTATTTGGTTCTAAGGGGACAGCGAGCGGTACATTATGAGAATTTATCTCACACGGGACCATTTTTTTATCAATCCAATTGTGGAAATGTTTACATATGACAATGAATTAAATAAAATGTGGAATGCCACAGATGGGGAATACCCCTCTTAAGCAGTAGACTCCCACGTCCGATCTTTGAGGAATTTACGTTTTTCGTACTCGCCCCGCGTCCGGGAAGCTATGAGATTGGCCGGATCTCCCCCCAGGTCCGCTGTGTCCCGGCGCGGTGTCGCAATAGTAATACCTTTGAAAGTCTGAACCACAGTACAGAATGCTTCTCCAGACTCGGGACGGGGAATCTTTCAGAGAAGTGTCGGGCTTAGCAGGAGGAGAGCAGAGGACCACGTCATCAGCTTCAGATCAGCATCTGTCCAATCTGGTCACTGCATCTCACTAGGGTGCCCAGAGAGACATCCGGCAGGGAATCCTTTCAGACGAAGTGTCGGCTTAAGCAGAGAGAGCAGGGACCACGTCATCAGGTCAGTCAGACAGATCGTCTATATGGTCTCCGGGCTTCACCAAGGACACAAGCTCTTTTATAATAAATTAAATAAAGTTTTGGCCAGGCTGAGGGCTGGCTTTAGGTTAATTAGTAAGTCAGAAACAGTATTTGTTAGACTTCGCACGTTTAACGCCAGACAAGTTTATATTGGTCCTCCTATCCTGTACAGTTAATCATTGCACCCGTGGACTAAAATTCAGTAAATATAAGCATCCATAGAGGCAGTCCGTGGAAGTGTGGATTGTGTCATCATTGTCAAACACAACATACTTAGTATTAGCCACCGGATATCCAGCTAGTCCAGAGTAACAGTAATTTATTACTATGGAAAAGAAAGATCAGGACCCATCACTGACAAAACATCAGCGTTTCTCTAATAGTGAGATGGAGGACACAAGCTGGTGATAAGGCCAATATCCCAAGTGAAATCAAAACTAGATTTGTTAACAGTAGAAAAGTCCTTGTTCAGTGGGCCATTCAGTTAGCTATGCATTTCAGAGATGTAAGCACCTACGTATTCTTCAGCTGCAGGTTGCAATAAGAGGCTCGTGAAGATGGGGTCCTGTGGGGGGCAGTAGTGAAGTCCTTATTTTGTAGCAAAACCATTATGGAGTAACCATGGCACTTCAGAAACGGTCAAGGTCTAATCACATACCCTAACCCCCCAAATTTTTTGAAATTTTATGCAGACCCTGAAAGTAAGAACGTTATGAAACGGCAGATCATCAGAATTGGTTGATAGCAAAATGTCTAGTTGCTCCTGCAGTGTTCAGAGCTCAGCTCTTGATTGTATAAAACTGATATGGGATCGATGAAAGTTTGAACTCTGAGTGTTGCCATGAGCAACTAGAACAGTTTTTCTCCAGACACTTCTGATAAATCTGCCTTATTTCATATATATAAAAATTCATGTAAAAAGACAAGGGATTGCCAAACCCATTACACCTCACTCCAGACCCTGTACTGCCACCTTGTGGCGACAAGTGCTTAAGTCGAGTAGTGTTATGGTTACTCATTCAATTTTCAATACTATTATTCAGAGGTGATCATGAATAATTAGGAGGTTGTATCAAGAGTTCAAAAACTCTTAAGTGTTGCAATATAGGCAAGAATTTCCGTGCAACGCTTTAATTCTATGGTATGATATATAATTATGGAAACGGATTTAGGACATTTGCCCTGACCAACTTGCCAAATTGTGATTTTTTTTCAAAAAACACTATATTAATGAAGTACCAGTCAAAGTTTCACCCAATGTTTTTTCATTTTATTTTTCTATGTGTAGGTTCATCTTGAAGACATAATAACTGTGGCAGTAAAGAGTCCCAAAGCTCCTAAATAAGCATTGTATAGATAAAAAAACAGGATGGTATCGGAAAATTGCTAATAAATATTATCTTAAAAAGAGGACACTCTCACTGAGGATGGATTTAAAATCAATTGTTTAAAATTAGTTAAAAATGGGTATTTAACGCAGTGAATTATTTAAATAATTCCCCATGTAAACAAAAAGGGGCACGGAACATAGCCGCGCTGGCATTTAGATTCTGGGAATAGGGACCAGGTGGGTGGGCCGGCTTCTTCGGCCAGCTGAAAGCTTAATGCCATATTTGTTTACAGAGGCAGGGATTGAAGCGATTTGGAGAGCAGGGGACAGCGGGCGAGAGCGCACGAGGTGAGTCCATGAATTTTTTTTTAAGAGTCCCCTCCAGCCCAGCTATAGTTTGTGGGTATAGTTCTCAGATAACCGTTAATACAACCATTTATTGCATTTAAACAATAAATCAACAAGCGCTCCCGGTCAAGGTGGCTCGAAGTAGGGAATCCCTGGATGCATACAGTCTTATGTCATAATTCAGTGTAGATAAAACATTCTTCTTACCTACATATTTTAACCTGATTTAAGAAAAGTGTGTTTTAATCCACCCGGAAGATCAATCCTTCGCCATTTTATTACCCTTTTATGCTCCGCCGTCTAACCTACTGTCACCGTAATCATCATTGAAAGAAAAAATAACTTTATGCGATTAAGTCTATGCTGCGGCCATTCATTCTGTCTACCTTGTCACTAACTACAGGGATGTTCATTTTTGTAGGGTGTCGATTGGGTGGCCGCGTGGCTTTAAAAGCTGGAACCTTGGTGCTGTGTGCAACATGCAGCCATGGTGCTGCGCGCTGTGAATCAGGAAACTTTACCGCCTCAGTATTTGATCGCGTAGGTCACTGAGTGTTACTCTGTGTGACCAAACCTTAATAGATCTTTCTTGTGTGTAGTATATTTCGTCTGTCTGCCAAAGCGTCAATCACTATGTTCCCCGTGCTTGCCATAGATCTCGTACAGAGTCGTATACTGATTCGTGTCTTGATTAGTTGATCTGTATGTGCCGTTCAGTGGAATGCCGTGGGCTCAGGCGCATCTGCATGAGGCGAGATGAAAATCGCGGCTCAGGCGGCAGACGAATGCGGGGGATTCCTTGAACGGGCGTCACCCTTGGCCTTTCAGGGCGATGGCACAGTTAAGCCAAATCCGCAAAAAAAGCTAATAAATGGGGTATAAGAAGGCGGATATATGCGGAGGGCGGCTTTGGCTGGGAGAGTGTAATAGGCCAGGTATGATCTCGCTGGTTAGTCGAAGGGGTTCTAAGGGATGAAGAGGGGGGGGAGGCGGGGGCGACCGGTAGGTAAGTTTCCTTTCCTTATCCTTCTCTCCCCTTTCTTTTATTCCCTTTTCCCCTTTTTTCGTATTCTCCTTGTTCTATTCTTCTTTTTTTTCCCTCTCCCCATTTTCCCTTTCCTTTTCTTTCTTCAATATCTCCCACTGACCCTACAAGAATTTGCCCACAATACTGACCCCCTGCACCCCTTCCATCACAATAAAGAACCTTGCATGCCTTCTCTCAGAATCCAGACCCCTGCGTCCCTTCTCTGACAATACTGAGGCCCTGCGTCCTTTACCTCACAATACTGAGCATGTGTACCTTCCCTCACTATACTGACCCCATGTGTCCCTACCCTCACTATACTATATCTTTATGTAGTTTAGGGATACAGACATTTCTTATGTAGGACATGGATACAGGACATCTCTTTATGTAGTCTCATGGATGCAGGAACATCTCTTATGTAGTCTCATGGATACAGAACATCTCTAGTGTAGTCTTATGGGATTACACAGACATATCTTTAGTTAGTCTTATGGATACAGAACACTCTTTATGTAGGCTAAGGATACAGGACATCTCTTTATGTAGGCTCATGGATACAGGAACATTCTCTTATGTAGTCTCATGGATACAAGGACACTCTCTTGATGTAGTCTCATAGATACTAGAGGAGGTTACAGTATATAGAAGAGGTTTTTTGGTAATCTTTTCTCTACTCCTCAGGAGATTTCCGGATCTTGGAGGAAGATGAAGATGAATCTGAGTAAGAAATACATTGTATGTGCAGTATCCCTGTACTAGTAGTAATGTCGGGGGTGGGTAGTATTTATTCTGCCCTGCAATCTCCCCAGGGCTTTCTTATCCTATACCCTGGGGTATATTGTGTGTGTGACCACTGTTGTCTTGCAGGCTGCAGTGTCCTGCTATCACAGTGACAGTGATGAGGAGACCGGGTGATGCAGTAAGTATCCGGAGCCGTCTCCTAGCAACCCGGCTCTCCCTGGTAATCACCGCGCTTGCCTTAGTAACCGTCTTAGGAAAAGAGCAGCCGCGGGGCTGAGGGATCGGGTTACACGGACAATCCGATTTATACGCGAAGCCCGCCGTGCCCTAAGCAGCCGGGGCAGATACAGGGGCGGAGGTATGGGGCGCAGTTGTCAACAGGGAACCGGGTACCAGTATTGCGGGAGAGCTTGGGTTCAGCACTGCACCGATAGTCCGGGACAGTACCAGCACTGCACGATAGTCCGGACAGTACAGCGACTGCACGATGGCCGGACAGTACCAGCCCTGCACGCATAGCCGGGACAGTACCAGTGTGTGCGGTGACGCACGATGCTATGGAGGCAGGTGTGGTGCGGGGTGCGAGGAGCTGCACACTTCTGCCCCATGTGGTGGGAGGGGAGAACAAGTGCAGGGGCAGTACTGTGGAGAGAGCTCCCGGTTGTAAGTAATGTGGGGTACCTGGAGGGTCGGTACTCTCGGTCAAGATATCGGACTATGGCCCAGCTTTAGAGGTATTATAGTAAGGGAAGGGGACAGGGGAGTCATATAGCGAGGGAAGGGACCCAAGAGTTAGTATACTGAAGGAAGGGGTGTATGGAGTCATTATAGTGAGGGAAGGGTTGCAGAGTCATTTATGTGAGAGATGGGACACAGGGGTTGGGTTAGTATAGTGAGGGTAGGGACACAGGGGGTCAGTATAGTGAGGGAAGGGACACAGGGGGTCAGTATAGTGAGGGAAGGGACAGGGGTCAGTATAGTGAGGGAAGGGACACAGGGGGTCAGTATAGTGAGGGAAGGGACAACAGGGGGTTGGGTTAGTTAAGGAGGGAAGGGACACATGGGTCAGTATAGTGAGGCAAGGGACACAGGGGGTCAGTATAGTGAGGGAAGGGACAGGGGTCAGTATAGTGAGGGAAGGGACACATGGGTCAGTATAGTGAGGGAAGGGACACATGGGTCAGTATAGTGAGGGAAGGGGACAGGGGTCAGTATAGTGAGGTTAGGGACCCAAGAGTCAGTATAGTAAAGGAAGGGGGTATGGAGTCATTATGGTGAGGGAAGGGTTGCAGAGTCATTTATGTGAGAGATGGGACACAGGGGTTGGGTTAGTATAGTGAGGGTAGGGACACAGGGGGTCAGTTAAGTGAGGGTAGGGACACAGGGGGTCAGTTAAGTGAGGGAAGGGACACAGGGGGTCAGTATAGTGAGGGAAGGGACACAGGGGGTCAGTATAGTGAGGGAAGGGACACAGGGGGTCAGTATAGTGAGGGAAGGGACACAGGGGGTCAGTATAGTGAGGGAAGGGACAGGGGTCAGTATAGTGAGGTTAGGGACCCAGGGCGTCAGTATAGTGAGGGAAGGGACACAGGGGGTCAGTATAGTGAGGGAAGGGACACAGGGGGTCAGTATAGTGAGGGAAGGGACCCAAGAGTCAGTATAGTAAAGGAAGGGGTGTATGGAGTCATTATAGTGAGGGAAGGGTTGCAGAGTCATTTATGTGAAAGATGGGCACAGGTGGGTTAGTATAGATATAGTGAGGGAAGGGACACATGGGCATTTGGTGGCAGGCACAGTCAGTATAGCGAGGGAAGGGACACACGGGCACTGACCCCTGTCCCTTCCCTCACTATACTGACCCCCTGTGTCCCTTCCCTCACTATACTGACCCCCTGTGTCCCTTCCCTCACTATACTGACCCCCTGTGTCCCTTCCCTCACTTAACTGACCCCCTGTGTCCCTACCCTCAATATACTAACCCAACCCCTGTGTCCCATCTCTCACATAAATGACTCTGCCCCTGTGTCCCTTCCCTCACTATACTGACCCCCTGTGTCCCTTCCCTTACTATAATAACCTCTAAAGCTGGCCATAGTCCCGATATCTTGACCGAGAGTACCGACCCTCCAGGTACCCCACATTACTTACACCGGGAGCTCTCTCACAGTACTGCCCCTGCACTTGTCTCCCCTCCCACCACATGGGGCAGAAGTGTGCAGCTCCTCGCACCCCGCACTACACCTGCTCTCCATAGCCATCGTGCGTCACCGCACAGCACTTGTACTGCCCCGGACTATCGTGCAGTGCTGGTACTGTCCCGGACAATCGTGCAGTGCTGGTACTGTCCCGGACTATCGTGCAGTGCTGAACCGGGCAAAAAGAATCATATATCGTAATTATTACAAACACGCAACACCAACTCCTTATAATGCTATGGCACTGCAACTCTCATCCTTAAAAAATAAACACTTACCTTAAAAACACCGCTTCAGACTTGATATAGTTTTCACTCATCATTCTTCTTAGCTGTCTAGGAAGAACATAGAATAGATTCTAAAAATAATTCAAGGGGTATAATGATATGGTACATCTAGGCATTATAGATTTATCAAAAGGTCATAAAATAAGCTCACCCAGCACAGAGTTTGGTCAGTGTATTTTAAAGCAACACTTCTGGCTGCCTGGGATAGCAGAATAGTAAGTACGTGTGGAGAGGGTCGTTTTATCATTGGAGCTCCTGCTTCGAGACTCTGGCATTATAACCGTTTGGAGGAACTGGAGAGAAGCTCCAATCAGAATCTGGTTTTCCTCCTCCCTTTCAATGGAATTGGTTGTCCACAGATGCCGATACTGTTGAAAGTTTTGGCAAGAAAGGAGCAAAAGTTACCAATAAGTAGCTGCTTAAATTGCCATGTTGCATTGCATAAAAAAAAATTGGTTTTAGGTTGTATTTAGGGCATTGTGTCTATATAGTTTGCCAACCTGCACAGATCCCAAACAAAATCTGGGTTAGTGTAGAAGGGATTACAATCACGGTTTCCTGTTGACACCACCTAGAAAAGTTTGGGCAGAGTCAGGGGTGTGTGACACCTTTTGGGAAATTTATTAAGACTAGCATTTTAAATGCCAGTCCTAGTACCCAATAAAAATGCCTGACACTTTGTATAACCAGAACACAATGTTCTGCCAGGTCAGGCCTGCTTTAGACCAGGTCTAGTTCGGCAGAGATTTCAGCTTTGTCTACAGCAAGTTAGGCACAGAAGGTTTTGTAATCTGCCCCCAATGGGTATGAATGGTGGACAACAAACTGTGGAAGCTGCTTATGCTTTTCAATTGGTCAAACATTTATGCTACTGGGTGGTCTGTCTGGGCCAGCAGAGCCTGTCTGTCAAAATAGTATATATGATGCAAGGAGTCCCTGCTTTCTTCAGGACAACATCAGGGTTGGATGCTTGGAGTCCCGTCCCCAGACGAGTTCAGTCCATGAAATATGCCACTACACAGTACAGATACACAGACTGAGAATTTTGTGCGTCTGAACCTCTCTCTCAGCCTGGGAAGCAGATACATGAGCCTGTGAGAGCGCTACTATATAGCAGGTAAAACTGGAGCTGTAATGTATGTAGGTCAGGTAGGCAGCCTAAACTTAGTAGATAGTATATCTCGAGATAGTTAGAGAAGCATTAAGGTTTTATTTGTTTGTTTTTGTTTATTTCTGTAATCTTGCATCCTGAAAATAAAATAGTCAGAGGTCATTTGAACACAAAGTGTAGTTTTTACATCTTTAGACTAATCTTAAGAGCTGTATAGACAATGGACAGTATAAAGGATAGAGAGGGATGATAGACAGATGATATACAAAATGTTCTACATTTAATCTATGCATAACATATACAAGGTTCAAAGGTACAATACAGAATACAATATAACTATTACTTACTATGTCACCACCCGAACAAACTGGAGGCGGACCTGGAACACAACGATGTCCAGCAGATATATAAGGTCACATAGATAGTCCATGAACAACCATATGAATGTTTGATGGTGCTGATATGGAAAAGCCCAGCGTACAGATCAACCCAGCAGTTCCAGTTCCACGCCATGACAACAAAGAAAAGCCACAGGACGTACATGAGGTCTGAGTGGACAGAGACAGGAATAAGGAGGGAAACCTCTCTGAAGTAGGTATATCCTACACCTTCAAAGATCCCATCTATACATTTAAGTACTATTTGTCCTGCTCAGGAGATTTCTGCTCATAAAGAATATTATAGATTCCATTTAGAAGACCCCCTTCAGAATAGGCTTGTCACCTCCAGATATTCTATTATGAATAAGAGTCTGATGGGTGGAGGCACTGTGCTTCAAACTACTTTCTAGTGTTACATTAGAATGCACCATGAAGGCCCTACTGAACCAATCAGATACCCCTAGACCCTGCCAAAGTCCTTACTGGTCAATGGTCGATGCTGGATGGGAACTTGTATTTCTGATAGCGTCACCCCGGTTGGGGTCTTAAGCTTGCAACAAAGCATGTCACAGTAATGCTCTTCTACTGTAGCCCCTTCACTTTCCTGGCTTCTTCACCTCTGAGGGGGAGGAGGTGGAGGTGGCGGAGCAGCAGGTTTTTTAGATGGCGCTAGAAAGAAGGCAACAATACTGTTAGTGGCTGTCCCATTATCTATCCAGTACATCTTCACACACTACATGAAGATGGACTCCCTCATCAGAAGACATCTCATGGTCTATAAGTCTTTCTTCACTCGCTCGTCCTGTCCTTAAAAAGTCGTACCAGCTCCTGCAACCGTTCTGTGATGATGGCACTGCTATGGCTGACAGCGGATGCGGAGCGCCCAATAACCCTCATCCCAAACAGTACAAATGTCAGCAATCATGCAACATCCTAGAGTATTAAACACCTGTCATTTATCTATATGAGAAGACCGAGCTTGGTAAAAAAAATAAAGGCACAAGCCGATTAAGACAACCAAGGGCATAAATAGATGGCATGGAGGAGCCTGAAGACCGACAAAAAAATCTGAGTAGTTAAGAGTAATTAAGAGACCCATCAGGCAATACCCCCTAATCTAAATATATTTACTAAACTATCCATTAGAAAGCATTGCCTCTATCCCTTCATTGTCCCTCTACATGAGGTCCCAAAGTTTATGCAAATGACCTGTGAGAGGTCCAATGATTCATATAGCATATTCAAGCTGTCCAGCTTATTCATGAGTGGGAGGCACAGCCACACCCCAAGTGTTTGACTAACAGCCTGTATAATGGTGTAATGTCTCCTCCATGTGCTACCTGGTGCTGGTACCCCCCCGCCTCAGCCTGTGTTGTATAGGCGAGATACAACAGCTCCAGGCAGCCATGTTATAGCAGACATGTCAGGTTTAGTGCAGCTGATGTCTTGTGTGTCACACATGTGTATTGGAGGGGAAGCATGTCAGCATATAAAGCACAGACACTCAGCTTTACTAAACATTTCACACAGACAGGAGCGGGGAGGAGGGAGGGTTAACAGGGTGGACATCACTTGCCTCTGACCATGTGTGTCAGACTCTTACATAAAAAGAAAGATGATTTACAATGATTAATGTATAATTGACTAGATAAGGCTGGGATGGGAGCTGCTCCAACAGGTAGTGCTGACGAAATTGACAGAACTTATGGCAGGTGTCCTTTAAACTGAGCTGATGACTTAATTATGGACATACTTACTCTTCTTCCTCGGAGCTTCTGATGCATCATCCATGTTTTCTGTCTCAGACTGTGTCCTCTTTCGACTGCATAGAAAATGTCAGGAGTGAGTAAATTTATGTAGGCTTTTGACCATGCACAGAAATGAGAATCAGCACTACACAAACTAAAGAAACTGGAGCGATACAAGGGTTGTGTGCTGACCTAATGAGAGCAGGAACTGGTTGTACATAACATGCCAGCCTCACAGGAAGAGGTCAAGACAACTACAAATCATGCTCACTGAATTCTGCTGCTATCATGATTGGGGGGTCTTACCTCTTTGCCACCCCCGAGTTCCAGAACAGTAGAGTCCTGTTTGTAGGGGGAAACAGGAGGTTTAACTGAAGCCTCTGTCCCAGAGCTTCTGTAATACTGCCAGAGTCACATCCTCAATGCTGACCGCTGGGTGACTAAAGGACTCACATCTGGTTAAGGCAGACACAAAGCATTATTCACTGACACTATAGATGAGATGGTCACATCTGTTGTCTGTGGTCTACACAAATCATGTCACATATATGACCATTTCGTCATGCTCTACATGACAGACCCACAACATAACTGGAGACAAAGGAGAAGATGGATGCTCATTCTTGTGGATAAGAAGAAGAAAACGATCAGCATTTAAGGGGTAAAGAGATGTGATGATATATGATGAAGAAGAAAAATGAGCACATGATGGAGGATGAGAATATGAGGACCATGCAGGAGAATGAAAAAATATATACTGATGTGGATGAATGGTGATGTCAGAGATAATAAATAAATATAAAATAATGATGCACATGAATGATGGTAATGAGATGAAAAAATGTAATTTTATGGAGAATAAAAATGAATATGTAAATGAAGGATAGGTATGAATGAGATATTTAATGTTGGTTGAATTATTCAGATGACTCATGTGGATAAATAATGGGGAAAATGATGGAGGTGGATGTTGTCATACCAACGCTTTGGAGAAATTAAAGAATAACCATTAGGGACATACTTGGAATGATGATGGGGGATGATTTTGGATTGATAATGTTGGTATAATCATGCGAATGACAAAATGGATGTATGATATAAACATGAATACTTTTCTATTATAGGATAAACGTCACAGGTGTGTTGTTTCTCAGTTGCCCCTCCCTGATAAGCACAAGCCAGGGATGTATTCACAAAAGATAATCACCAACTTTGGAGAAGTAAGTAAAGAGAAATCTCACAGCATGCCGTAACATTTCACAACTGGGCTACAAAGCAGTTGGAGACAACAGCTTTAGGTCCTGTAAATGTCTATAGTAGAAACACACTCCGAGATCCTCCTTCTGCAGGCCTTTCCATCAGTGGGTAATGATGAAACACTAGTTAGGGTGCAGCACACACTATGACATAAGGGCCCATGAACACTAAGGTGTCTACCTCTGGCATGGTGGGGAGTCAACATCCCCCTGGAAGGTGGGATTCACAACCCCATCTCTGAAGCTGAGAGGAAGAAAGGGGCTCTAGTGGGGAACATTAGGAAGCTCGTCTAAGGCTTCTGGAAAAGCAGCTTGTGAGCGGCGCCCATCACGAACCCGAGCAGCACCAGTCTGGACATTCTACATCAGCACTGTCTGGGACATGATGATGGAAGCTACAGAGCAAGGGAAAGCACTGGACCTGCAACTAAATGAGTAGGAAAAAAAGCATAAGAGGAGAAGCCAAGCTCACACGTGTCCCACTCACTGTACCATATCCCACAGACAAAAGAGTCACATCCCTGATCCATGGAGAAAGAAGTGTCAAATCTTCTCTCCCTGTAGCTTTACTATTTTACATACAAATGGAGGACCCCAAGATATGCATGACATATGTGAGTGTCAACTTCACTGCATTTATAGCATTCTATTTATTAAGAATTGGGTATAATAGAAGGCTGCAGAATAAGGAATCATGGAGCATGCAACTAGAAATTATTTTAAAAAGTTAGCCGAAGCTTTAGGGTCTGGGTAAAATCAGAAGGGGTTTGGGCATGTCTGCATACCTAATCTTCAACCGAGAAAATACACTGCCTGCTCCAGAGCCTGCAAAATCATGGAAACCAGGTGAATATCAAAGCCACCATAGAAGGTAGATTTCACATCAAAACAGCTGTGACAGAAGTAAAGCAGTCCCCCCCCCCTACAGGACCCTGTGTTACCTGTATGTACTGTGTTGCTCACCACTTCATCTGCTGTGGGAGGCAGGACAGCAGTGTCCAGACATTCTGGGGGACCCTGCACCGTTAGCTGACTGGAAAAAAAGTGAAACACAAGAAATTCTGGTAAGATGTAGCCCTCTGGTATACTCTGTGTGTGGGTTATACAGCACTGGATCCTTCCAGATCAAATAAGTGAAGGTATCACTTCACTATGGACTATTTCTGAACCTATTCCTATTTTGGGATTGCTACTGAACCTCCTTCACAACAATAACACAGTGGGCCACATATCAAAGAAGTGCAAACTGCACTATGTACAGTTGGCCTGTGGAGTGTTCAGGGTCACCAGGTCAATCAAATTGGTGCGCAGTCTTCATAGTCTGGCACACACTGCATTGTTCTGAAGTGTTGCACCAACTTTTTTTAATCACTTTTAACATAGAGGGGGTCATTTACTAAGGGCTCCGATTCGCGGTTTCCTGACGTGTTACACAATATTTCCGATTTGCGCCGATTTTCCCTGTATTGGCCGGGTTGTGTGGCGTCCGGCAGCATCGGATTGGCACATCGGCGCCGCATGCACACACGAAATCGGGGGGGGGGGGCGTGGCCGAACGATAACCCGAGGGATTCGGAAACCGCCGCATTTAAAAGTCGCGGGACACGCGCTTACCTTCACCAAGTATAGGATGGTGCACTCGCGCTAACCTCGGGAACTTCACGCACCGCGACATCGGGTGGACATCGGAGGAACTGGCTTAGTGAATCGCCGGAAGACCCGAATCCACGCACACAACGCGCCGCTGGATCACGAATGGTAAGTAAATCTGCCCCAGATAGTGTGCACAATTCTGTCGATTCGCAGTAATAAATGTGGCGAACAGTCTGAATGAGCAGCGTAATGCCACTTTATGTGTAGAATTTGTTTTGCGTTGGGCATAGTCAGTTGCGACACAAAACTGGCACAAAGCTTTAACAAATGTGGGTCAGGACCTGTGTATGAACAAACTGACCACCTGTATCCTTTCTCCATGGTTTTGATGCCTTGTACTTTCCTCTCTGTGCTGACCCGATGCTGGCGCAGTAAGTATAAATTACACCAATACCCCAGCTATACTTATTTCCACAGGACTGAATCAATATAACTATAATCCTCACAGTATGGACTCTTGTAAATACTCCCACTGACCCTACAAATTGCCCACAATAACTGACCCCTGCAACCCCTTCCATCACTATACTGACCCCGTGTCCCTCCCACAATAAAGAACCTGCATGCCTTCTCTCACATCCAACCCCTGCGTCCCTTCTCTGACAATACTGAGGCCCTGCGTCCTTTACCTCCCAATACTGAGCATGTGTCCCTTCCCTCACTATACTGACCCCATGTGTCCCTAACCTCACTATACTGACTACTGTCCCTTCCCTCACTATACTGACCCCCTGTGTCCCTTCCCTCACTATACTGACCCCTGTGTCCCTTCCCTCACTATACTGACCCCATGTGTCCCTTCCCTCACTATACTAACCCAACCCGTGTCCCATCTTTCACATAAATGACTCTGCAACCCTTCCCTCACTATAATGACTCCAACACCCCTTCCTTTACATACTGACTCTTGGGTCCCTTCCCTCACTATACTGACCCCCTGTGTCCCTTCCCTCACTAACTGACCCCTGTCCCCTTCCCTCACTATACTGACGCCCTGGGTCCCTAACCTCACTATACTGACCCCGTGTCCCTTCCCTCACATAACTGACCCCCTGTGCCCTTCCCTCACTAACTGACCCCCTGTGTCCCTTCCCTCACTATACTGACCCCCTGTGTCCCTTCCTCACTAACTGACCCCCTGTTCCCTTCCCTCACTTCACGACCCCCTGGTCCCTACCCTCACTTAACTGACCCCCTGTGTCCCTACCCTCAGTTCTAACCCAACCCCTGTGTCCATCTCTCACATAAATGACTCTGCAACCCTTCCCTCACCATAATGACTCCATACACCCCTTCTTTACTAACTGCCTTGGTCCCTAACTCACTATACTGACCCCTGTCCCTTCCCTCACTATACTGACCCCTGTGTCCCTTCCCTCACTATACGACCCATGTGTCCCTTCCCTCATATAACTGACCCCCTGTCCCTTCCCTCACTATACTGACCCCCTGTGTCCCTTGCCTCACTATACTGACCCATGTGTCCCTTCCCTCACTATACTAACCCAACCCCTGTGTCCCTTCCCTCACTATACTGACCCCCTGTGTCCCTTCCCTCACTATACTGACCCCTGTCCCTTCCCTCACTATACTGACCCCTGTGTCCCTTCCCTCACTATACTGACCCCTGTGTCCCTACCCTCACTATACTAACCCAACCCCTGTGTCCCATCTCTCACCTAATGATCGGCAAACCTTCCCTCACTATAATGACTCCATACACCCCTTCCTTCATTATCAACTCTTGGGTCCCCTTTCCCCTCGCTATATGTGACCCTCCCATGTCCCTTCCCTTACTATAATAACCTCTAAAGCTGGGCCATAGTCCGATATCTGACCGGAGTACCGACCCTCCAGGTACCCCACATTACTTACACTACCGGGAGCTCTCTCACAGTACTGCCCCTGCACTTGTCTCCCCTCCCACCACATGGGGCAGAATGTGTCATCTCTCGCACCCCGCACCACACCTGCTCTCCATAGCATCGTGCGTCACCGCACAGCACTGGTACTGTCCCGGACTATCGTGCAGTGCTGGTACTGTCCGGGCCATCGTGCAGCGCTGGTACTGTCCCGGACTATCGTGCAGTGCTGGTACTGTCCCGGACTATCGTGCAGTGCTGAACCCAAAGCTCTCCCGCAATACTGGTACCTCCGGACAATACTGCGCCCCCATACCTCCGCCCCGGTACTGCCCCGGGCTGCTTAGGGCACGGCGGGCTTCGCGTATAATCGGATTGTCCGTGTAACCCGATCCCTCAGCCCCGGCGGCTGCTCTTCCTAAGACGGTTACTAAGGCAAGCGCGGTGAGTAACCAGGGGAGAGCCAGGGTTGCTAGGAGACGGCTCCAGGTACTTACTGCATCACCCGGGTCTCCTCATCACTGTCACTGTGATAGCAGGACATCTGCAGCCTGCAAGACAACAGTGGGTCACACACACAATATAACCCAGGGTATAGGATAAGAGAAAGCCCTGGGGAGATTGCAGGGCAGATAAATACTACCCCACCCGACATTACTACTAGTACACGGGATACTGCACAGTACAATGTAATGTTCTTACTCAGATTCATCTTCATCTTCCTCCAAGATCCAGGAAAGTCTCCTGAGGAGAGAGAAGAAGATTACCAAAAAACATCTTCTATATACTGTATACCGTCCTCTGTATCTATGAGACTACATCAAGAGATGTCCTGTATCCATGAGACTACATAAAGAAATGTTCTGTATCCATGAGCCTACATAAAGAGATGTCCTGTATCCATGAGCCTACATAAAGAGATGTTCTGTATCCATAAGACTACATAAAGATATGTCTTGTATCCATAAGACTACATAAAGAGATGTTCTGTATCCATGAGACTACATAAAGAGATGTCCTGCATCCATGAGACTACATAAAGAGATGTCCTGTATCCATGAGACTACATAAAGAGATGTCCTGTATCCATGAGACTACAACAAGAGATGCTCTGTATCCATGAAACTACATAAAGAAATGTCCTGTATCCATGAGACTACATAAAGAGATGTTCTGTATCCATGAGACTACATAAAGAGATGTTCTGTATCCATGAGACTACATAAAGAGATGTCCTGCATCCATGAGACTACATAAAGAGATGTCCTGTATCCATGAGACTACATAAAGAGATGTTCTGTATCCATGAGACTACATAAAGAGATGTTCTGTATCCATTAGACTACATAAAGAGATGTTCTGTATCCAGGAGACTACATAAAGAGATGTCCTGTATCCACGAGACTACATAGAGAGTTGTCCTGTGACATCTGTGTATCTGTGAAATGCTGTGTTAATGACAGTGAATTAGAGAATGTGTTATTTTGTTATTCTGAATATATTTAGTTATAATAATATTATAATTATAATATTATAAATGATTATGTATATTCTTGTCTGTGTGGGAATACCCCTTTAAATTATTTTAACCCTGACACCCGTCGGACTTGTGAGGAGTTCCGGTTTCCTGAAAAATCTGCTCACGCTATACTGCACTGTGCCGCCCTGGCTTTTAATTGTACCATAGCCTGCGTCTGAATGGGCAGAGGCTATAGCTTGTGCACAGGCATAGGGCAGGAAAGCCTTGTGTCGGCAATACACCCTACACACGCCTCCACTCCCACTTTCTGTGGAGGTGACATAAGCCAGGAATTGCAGCTAATTTTTTGTATGCAATCTGATTAATCTGGCCCTATGTCTGGGAGACAAGACAACATTTACAGATACAGTATACACAGGACATAAAGCTATGCTCTATGATCATCCATTACTCACTCATTCTCAGACTCAAGGACATCTCTTTCCACCCTGGGGAAGAAAAACAGAATTAGTGTGTAGAAAGAAGAGATTTTTTTTTATCAACCACTCGATGACTGCGGGTGCGGGGTCAGTTATTGACAGGGAATGCTGTGGCTTGGAGTGCACTGTGTGGCAGCTCCACCAAAACCAGTTTTCACCATATCTTGCCATGCTTCCCAGCTTTAAACTCTGACAAGGTCTTAGTTTGTGGTGGTCATTTTTTATTGTCATCCGCTCTGGCTTGAGGTTAGCTGGTGTTTTATAAAGAATCCACTTTATATCCCATTAATGTCTACTTTATTTTCGGTCTGAAGGTCAATGTCCCTTTTTTCATCATTGAGTTCCTAGAGTTAACATTTTTTTATTTTATTATAAAGTTTCTATATGTAAAAGTCCATCCAGTCAGTGGGAACACTTCTGCAGAAGGCCAAAGACACACGTCTTATCACATATTCTGCATTTCAGAGATGGTATAATAAATTATAAAGTTGAATGTATGGGAATCTGAGGGGAATAATTTTCAGCTAAAAGAAGGGTTACTAGAGCTCTATGGGAACCTGTTACTAGCTGTATTTGTGAAAAATGTGGTAACAGGTTCCATTTAAAGGACACTGACACAATAACGTTCAGGTTAGGGGAGGGCAGCTTGGATGTACAGGGGACCACACAATTAGCCCATTGCTAAAGCTGCCCATGATTTTCATGATCTGTCTAAAGCCACTAAAGTGTCTAAAATTCTGCATTATATTCCTCACCCTTTCCCTTCCTCTGTTTCTTGTGGTCTTGAGAGGGAGACAGGGATGTCAGATTGTGTTCCGACTTCTTCAATGCTCACATCTTGCACATTCTCATCTTGGATGCAGGACTTTATTTCATCAGTGACCAAGCTCTTGTTCTCTGAATGCTCAACTACTTGAGAGAAACATGGCAAGAACCCAATTAGGGTGGACTTATCTATGACATGTGTTTTTATATGTGGAGCATAGAAGGAAACAACAACAATCAATGTGAAATGTTATCATTATACAAAAGAGAGATAGCTTTATTTTTAATTTTAGTTATACTACGGTAGTATGTTTTTATACTGTTACCAGTGTTGGACTGGGTTTCCTTAGGCCCACCAGAGAAAATAAATTTGGGGGCCCACTCTTCATTATCCCCTAGGAAATATACTCTACCAGCCTTCAAATTGTGGTTTTCTGATGGACCTCTAGGGTTCAGCATTGGGTTGAGCGAGGGCCCACCGGAGGATCCTCTGGTACTCTGGTGGGCCAGTCCGACACTGACTGTTACCATTGAACATTTCATGAATTTTGTAGATTTTTATAATATTTAAAGCTGTAACCAAGGTGGGTGGAGCCAAACAATGGCAATAACCTACATATGCCTTTTGCTGGATCTACCAAAATAATACTTACATCCTTTGTTGCAAATTTTCTGCCAGAGTTTGCTTCTATAAGGAGAATCTCTCACCCCTGAACATAGACACCATTCCATAGTGGCAACCATTGTGTGTAGATATATATACAGGCAGTCCCTGGGTTACATACATGATGGGGCACATTTACTTACCCGGTCCGGAGGCTTTCCCAAAAGTGCATTGTCCGATGGCAATGCACTGTTCTGCGATCCAATAAGATTGTGCGCTCGATTTCCCGAATGTGTCGCTTCCCCGCTCAGGTCCGCCTGAGTTCACCATCTTCTTCCCGGTGTATGTAAGTGCATTGTATGGAACACAATTTTAAAGTTAAATCCTGCAGTTTGTCTGAATCAGTCGGATCGTCCAAGGCCCCCTTTCCCCCCGATTTGTCGCATGAAAGCCGGCCAAAATCCAATCGCATGTGCTAAAATTCCCTTCTAAATGCCTGTCCCAGCGGCGCAAATCCGAAAATGACGGAATATCCAACTAAAGTGCGGTCCGCGAGACCCTCAGTAATAAGCCCCGATATGTTTTATAGGTTTGCTCCTAAAAGGGTATTCTCGTCTGGGGACTAAAATTTAGTTTTATTAATCTGCTATATATATAAAAAAAAAATTTCAGTTAGATGTTATGAAAAGAAATTACCTGTGCAGATAATTTATCATAAATGTAGTCATATGGTCCCTTAGAAACAAGACTGTGTCCTTGGATACAGCCACCTTTGCTGTAGGGATTGCACAAAGAAACAAAAGGTTTTTGTAGGGCAGTTCAGTAAGTACCCGTGAAGACACCATTTAAAAAAAACTAATTTATTTTTCAACATTTTTCCCCTTTTAGAAAGATAAATTTCTCCCAATGTTCCTGCCATTTTTTTAACCCCTCCAAAAAATAGGATTTTTAAACTCTCTTCAATTGGATGTTAAACTCTCCAAAATACTCCTCTGTCTCAGCGATGACTTCCTTATTTGAGCTAAAAAAAATTTCCTGCGAACCATTTCTTCATGTTAGGGAACAAGTAAAAGTTACGGGGAGCCAGATCGGGTGAATACGGGGGGTGCGGCAGCAATTCATAACGCAATTCATGCAGCTTGGCGGCGTCAACTCCTGATGAATGTGCTGGTGCGTTATCGTGTTGAAACAGCACCTTCTTTTTCGCCAAATGCGGCTGTGTCAATTTTTTTTGTCGAAGCGGTCCAATAACTCACTGTAGTATTGTCCCACTGACTTCGTGCCTATATTGCAACAATTAAGTTGTTGACTCTTTGATACAACCTCCTAGATATTCCATGATCACCTCTGAGTAATATTATTGAAAAGTGAATGAGTACCATAACAACTTCGCCACAAGGTGGCAGTACAGGGTCTGGAGGTGAGGTGTAATGGGTTGGCATCCCTTGTCTTTTATACATGGAATGTTTTATATATATGAGAATAAGGCAGATTTATCAGAAGTGTCTGAGAGAAAAACTGTTCTAGTTGCTCATGGCAACCAATCAGAGTTCAACTTTCATGATCCCATATCAGTTTATACAATCAAGGAGGCTGAGCTCTGAAAAGCTGCCATGAGCAACTAGAACAGTTTTGCTATCAACCAATTCTGATGAATCTGCCGTTTCATACGTTTCTTACGTTTCAGGGTCTGATAAAAGTGTTCATTGTTATGGTCATTGTGAGGTGACTTGACCGTTTATGAAGTGACCAGGGTTACATCCATAATGTTTGCTACAAAATAATAAAGGACTTCACTGCCCCCCACAGGACCCCATCTTCACTAGCTTGCTATAGTGACAAATGACAGGCTGAAGAATAAGTAAGGTGTTACTCTGTGAAATGATAGCTACGAATGGCACACTGAGACAAGGACTTTTCTACTTTAACACAATCTATTTTGGATTTCATTGGGATATTGGCCTTATCACCATCTTGTGTCCTCCATCTCAATATTAGAGACGCTGATGTTTTGTCAGTGATGGGTCCTGGGTCTTTCTGTTTCCATAGTATAAATTACTTACTCTGGAATAGCTGGATATCCTGTGCTAATATCTAAGTATGTTGTGTTGACACATGATGACACAATGCCACACTGTCCACGACTGCTCTATGGATGCTAGTAATTTACTGAATTTTAGTCCAAGGGTGCAATGATTAACTGTAAGGAGTTAGAGGGAACTAAATATAACTTGGCTGGCGTTAAACTTGCTAAGTATACCTGTTCTGACTTACATAAAATTAACCTTAAAGCATACCTCAGCCTGGCCAAAACTTTATTTAATTTAATTATATAAAGAGCTTGTGTCTGGTGAAGCCTGGAGACCATATGGACAGATGCTGTACTGACCTGATGACGTGGTCCCTGTCTCTCTCTGCTAAGCCGACACTTCTCTGAAAAGGATTCCCTGCCGGATGTCCTGCTCTGGGGAACCCTAGGAGATGCAGTGCCAATATGGACAGATGCTGATCTGAAGCTGATGACGTGGGTCTCTGCTCTCTCCGCTGAAGCCCGACATTCTCCTGAAAGGATTCCTCCCGCTATGTCTGTAGAAGCCATTCTGTACTGTGGTTCAGACTTTCAAAAGTATTACTATCGGACCACAGCGCCGGGACACGAAGCAGGACCTGGCGGGGAGGAATCCGTGACAAATCTCATCAGCCTGCCCGTGACGCGGGGCAGAGGTACGAAAAACGTAAAGTGGGTCCGTCAAAAGATCGGGACGTTGGGAGCTATGCTTAAAGGGGTATTCCCATCTGGGCATTCACATTTTATTTATTCATTGTCATATGTAAACCTTTCTACAATTGGATGTTATAAAAAAAATGTTCCCGCTGTCCGAATGTGAGATAATTCTCATAATGTAGCCGCGGTCCCTTAGAAAACAGATGCTTATGCTTCCTCGGAAACGCACACTCACATTTGGCAGCGGTGGCCAACACATGCGCTATTAAGTCCTGCCTGACCTCCTGGATTCATCGATCATTACCACAAGACGGCTGTAGGATATGCAGTAACTCACGGACATGGAAGGAGGGGGGGCGAAAGAGGAAACCAACCACTCTTCTTATTTCACCGTTTACCCCTCTCACCGGGTCCACATCCAACACAACCCAACGTCACCCTCCCACCTTCCGCAAACACAGTCACTTCTCGACCCTTCGCCTCAAGCGCCTCAATACTAGACCTACATGTGCACATCACAGTTTCCAACAAAACGACCTTCCCCCCGCTCCCCAGGCCATTACACCCTCTCACTACCCCGAGTCCAATCTGTCCGTGAGAGTAATAATGCCCGAGATGTATAATACCACCGCCCTTGCTCGTTCAAATCCCAAGACTGAGGCGTGAGCTTAGAAGATTGGGTAATTACTTAAAAATTTACTTTTCTTTGTTTTTCTTGGCTTTTTTTCATTTTGTTGTCCTTGGTGTCTCCATTATCAAACAAAGTGCAGATGAGTGATTGGTTAGTTTGGATTGGCAGACATTGAGTAAGACGTTTTTTCGTGATTTCGCTAAGATGGAAAAATAGCAGTTTGTGGTAATTGCTTTTTGTTTGGATGGGGAAAAAATGGCGAGGAGATGAAAGCAAGGTTGGATGCTGTTTATGGGGACACTTCGCCATCTATGACCCACGAATAATGTCAACTGTGGGGCGACAACCGTTTTTGATGAGGAGCGGACCAGGCTTGCCCGGCAGTACGTGGTTACCGAGGAAATCATTCAAAAAGTCCACGACATGATACACGACATCCTCATGGAGTTTTTAGGAAAAAGGACGGAGGAACGATAAATGGAGTTCCTGCCATTTTTTTAACCCCTCCAAAAAATAGGATTTTTAAACTCTCTTCAATTGGATGTTAAACTCTCCAAAATACTCCTCTGTCTCAGCGATGACTTCCTTATTTGAGCTAAAAAATTTTTCCTGCGAACCATTTCTTCATGTTAGGGAACAAGTAAAAGTTACGGGGAGCCAGATCGGGTGAATACGGGGGGTGCGGCAGCAATTCATAACGCAATTCATGCAGCTTGGCGGCGTCAACTCCTGATGAATGTGCTGGTGCGTTATCGTGTTGAAACAGCACCTTCTTTTTCGCCAAATGCAGCCATGTCTCCTTCAATTTCTTGTTGAAGCGGTTCAATAACTCACTGTAGTATTGTCCAGTGATCGTTCCTCCTTTTTCTAAAAAATCCATGAGGATGTCGTGTATCATGTCGTGGACTTTTTGAATGATTTCCTCGGTAACCACGTCTGCCGGGCATCCTGGTCGCTCCTCATCAAAAACGGTTGTTCGCCCACGTTGAAATTCGTGGTCATAGATGGCGAAGTGTCCCCATAAACAGCATCCAACCTTGCTTTCATCTCCTCGCATTTTTTCCCATCCAAAAACAAAAAGCAAATTACCAAACGATACTGCTCTTTTTCCATCTTAGCGAAAATCACGAAACACGTCTTACTCAAATGGCTGCCAAATCCAAACTAACCAATCAATCAGTCTGCAATTTGTTTTGATAGATGGCAGCACACAATGATAACACCAACTTCCCTCAGGAACGCTCTCTGTCGTCAAACACGGGTACTTATTGAACCACCCTATGAAATGTCCGTGAGTTACTGCATATCCTACAGCCGTCCTGTGGTAATGATCGCTGAATCCAGGAGGTCAGGCAGGACTTAATAGTGCATGTCTGGCCATCGCTGCCAAAATGTGAGGTGGTCGTATCCGAGGAAGCTATCTTGTTTCTAAGGGACAGCGGCTACATTTATGAGAAATTAACTTCTCACGGGAACATTTTTTTTTATAACATCCAATTGTAGAAATGTTTACATATGACAAATGAATTAAATAAAATGTGAATGCCCAGATGGGAATACCCCTTTAAGCATAGCTCCCAACCGTCCCGATTTTGACGGGACTTTCACGTTTTTCGTACCTCTGCCCCGCGTCACGGGCAGCTATGAGATTGTCACGGATTCTCCCCCCAGGTCCCGCTGTGTCCCGGCGCTGTGTCCGCATAGTAAATACTTTGAAAGTCTGAACTCACAGTACAGAATATGGATTGGAGAATCCGGAATGAAGTCCTCCTGATGGAAGCGATTGTCATCTATAAGGTACTAGATGTCACTAATGACTCTCAGAACCTGTAGCCAGTCACACAGTGTCAGGGAGCTGTCTGTGGGGATGTTACTTGTTAGTAAAGTTTTCAGCATTTACTTAACAGGGAACCCGGGGGGGGGGCAGCATTTTAATATTCGCCTCAGGCAGCAAATATGCTAGAATCGGCCCTAGTGTAATTAACATCACTGCAAATAGTTGATGTCACAGCCAGGAAGTCCCGCCCACTTCAGGAAAAGCTGAGAGGAAATTACAGATAGCCTCATATATCTATTAGCCCTATATCTCAGGAAAGGAAGAAGCCAGAAGCATGATACAAGTATCATTGGAATTGTTGCCAAAGGCTCTCTCCGGCTGTGCGAAAACTATTTTTTTCAATAAGTAGTAACTTTTACCAAAACATGTTATAAATAAGAACAGAATTATTCTATTACCCTTTCCCAGGTTCATCTACAGATGCAGAGGGTGCATGTACTTCTGCAAAGTGAAAGGGAAAATCTTTCCTGCAGCTTCTTCTACATACTGCCTTCAGCCGACAGGCTGGAGAGGGACACACTTCATACACCTCCTGAACCCTTACATATCGAAACACAATGGTGTCATATTAAACAGGAGAGTCTTAGAAGAGTCTCTGGTTCTATGAAGCATCCATACATAATCATAGATCATATTAAAGGTGAGATTCTCCTGTTTAATATGACAGCATTGGATTTCTAGGTGTTAGGGTTCATGAGATATAGCCATTTGAAGTTGGCCACGTTTATAAACCTCCTTTTGGCACGGAGCATATACAAATAGGATGTATATATCTGTATGGTAGTGGTGAAGGGGTTAAGGAGCGCTTCTGCCTTTCTTCATTTGGATAACAAATGTCATCAGCTCTACTAAATTAATCAGAACTGACTTGGAATTTTTTCATGTCACTATGTTTAATTTGCCATAGTAGTGGTGCTGTCTAGTTGACGGTGCTCAATACTAAGGGCTGACCTCAGTCTAAAATTGCCAAAAAAATTCAAACACTAACCGCGATACCATTACCCCGGTACCCACCACCACCAGGGGCGCCGGGAAGAACCGGATACAAACCAGTACCTGACCGTCTATAGATGGTCAGGTACTGGGATGGCTGTAGGCTGGAATAACCCCCATTCACACGACCGTATGATTTCTCCAGTCCCGTATTTACAGGCCGTATGAGCCCGTATATACGTGACATTTTTCATCCGTATGCAGGCCGTATGTAACCCGTATTTTATACATCCCCATAGACTTCTAGGGCATACAGAACTGAAATACGGGAGAAAATAGGACATGCTCTATATTTTTATACAGCCAGTATACAGTACGGTATGCTCCACTTGTCAAAAACGGCAATATAAATGGTTGGATGTATTGTCCATTGAAATTAATGTGGCTGTATGTAATCCGTAAAAAAAAACGGTACGTATACGGCCGTTTTCATATGTCCGTGTGTATGTAGCCTTATAGTGAGTTATCCTAACTCAGTAATGGCAGCTGCTGTTTTTTTGTAGCTGGCTGATTTGTAAAATAGTGGGGCCGCACATCTTTTTTTTCATTTTTGGCCACAAATTGCCAAAGGGAGGTTGTGGACATGCTTGTTGTTTAGGGAGGAACATGCTCGGTGGCAAGGGGGGAGGAGGACATGCTCACTGCCAAGAGGGAAGGGGGACATGCTTGTTGTTTAGGAAGCAATTAGGAAGCACCCCAGCAGCCAAAGTAGCCAAAACACAACAAGGCCCAGCCAACAGGCAGGCGCGCACACTCATATATGCACGCGCCTGTGCGCTCTTTATATATACGGTCCCACACGGACTAGGCGGTGGTACTTCCGGCAATGCATTTAATCCGGCGGCTCCCATCATTCCCCGCCACATCTTCAAGCCATTTCCCTGAAGTGAAAGCCCTCCTGTGTATTCTGCGTTCCTGTGTATCCAGCATTCCTGTGTATCCTGTGTTCCTGTGTATCCTGCGTTCCTTTGTATCCAGTGTTCCTGTCCAGTGTGCCAGTCTGTTCCTGTGTTCCTGATCCGTGTGCCAGCTCCTGCTATTCTTGACGTGAGTCCTAGTGTGCCTTCCAGTGCTGTTCTCCCGCTCTCACCCCGGGTACAGACTGTCTCCTGCATTGCTACCAGGCCGTTCCACAGGTGCGACTAGCCAGCGGTGGTAGCCCGCTGTAGCAAGACCATCCCGCTTTACAGTGGGCTCTGGTGAAGACCAGGTGCCACTTAGACTCCGGTCCCAGGTGTCGGCTAGTACCATCTCCCACGGTTGTCCAGAGGGTCCACAGACTCAGAGCCCTGACACAGTATTTTGTATATATTTGCATATATATTTGCATACTATAAAAAGCAGAGTTTCTCCCAAAAGAGACCATTAGAAGTGACAGAATAGCGGATCTTTTTTTTAGAGGAAACACACCAGTGTGTAAGTGTGCTTGGTGTACAATACTGCATCCATGTGGTAGATTTATTTTAAACGATGGAAGCTTAATTTTTACATGTACAGAGCTGTTTGAGCGTTTATTTTCTATGTAAGAAAAACTATGGCGGTATATTATATTCTCTGCTGTATAATTGCAAGCTGGAAAAAAATTCCAAATTCAGTTAAACAGACAAGAAAACACATTTGCACCATACCCTTGTGGTCGATGTTTTTAAAGCTTTCACTGTACACGCCAACTGACACCTCTGCTTTATTCTGTGGGTTATCAAGGGGAAACCAAATTTATATACGTTTTATTAGTTTTTAATAGATTTTAAAAAGTTAAAGGAAACCTACCACTTGAAGTGGCAGGTTTCAGATGGAAATACCGAGCACTTGCTCAGGGTGAGCTGGTGCCGGAGCTTATTTTTGTTAGTGTTTTAAACCGCTGTATTGCGGTTTAAAACACTTAGCCTGCACCGCCTATAAAGTTTAAAAAGTGTTTTAAGCCGCAATACAGCGGTTTAAAACACTAACAAAAATAAGCTCCGGCACCAGCTCACCATGAGCTGGTGTTCGGTATTTTCTTCTGAAACCTGCCACTTCAAGTGGTAGGTTTCCTTTAAAACCTGTTGTGGCATTTTCAATGCTACAACTTTTGATCACTTTTTATTAAAACCTTGATATGCTATTAAATGGCAAAAAAGTGGCGGTTCAGACATTTGGGCTCTATTTTCCATTACGGGGTTCACCCCGAGGAATAACTGCTGTTATATATTGATGGATCAGGAATTTTTGGATGCAGCAATACCTAACACGTTTAACAATCTTTATTTTTATTTGCAGTCTATTGAAAGGGGTGTCCTTTGAACTTTTTAAAAAATTTGTTTGTGTTTTTAAACATTTTTAATTTAGTTTTTACTATATTTGTAGGCCCCCTAGGGTACTTTAACCCTAGGGGTCTGATCACTTATACATATAGCCTATTGTAATATCACTGGATCTGTAAAACATCAGGCTCATTTACAGATCTTGCTATGACAGCCATGGAACCTTTGGCAAGGGTCCTGGCTGTCATAGCAACCGGCTACCACCTTCCCATGACGTCACAGGGTGCTGGGTGGATCAAAGATGGTGGCCCCATGTAGCAAAGTTATTTAAGTGGCCCCATCACATTTAATGGCAAGACTTAAGGGGCTAACACCCACAACCAGTGCTGCGGGTGCTATATATGAAGAGGGGCCAGCCCTTGAACCCACTCCATACATCCTCAACAGACATGTAACGTACAATTATGTGACACGTTGTTAAGGTGTTAATCCATTCCCCGGCAAGGTAGAATTAATAATTTTTTTATGATTACCCTAAAAATTAATCCAATGGAAAAATCAACTCAACCCACAAAAGGTTTAGTTTAGATATTAAAAGTATGAATCCACAATGTGAAATCAGCTGTGTTCATTTGACAGGTACTGTATATAAAGATATATATAGTATTATACAGAATATGGAGGACTCCATCTTACTACCCTCTAATCATATGTAAAAGTCATAGTGACCTTAATTAAAAAATTCCAAAGATTACCAATCCCAAACAAACTGGCATCGCAGATCAACTGATATTTTTTTCTTTTGGACCAGCAGCACACAAACAATTCTTACAGCACTGTTGCTGTAGTTTGTCTGACAGAAAGGGACTCCTTGCATCATATTTCTGTATGATGCAAGGCTTCTGTATGATGCCGTGACCAAAATACAGGTCTGTTTCCATGAGCTACACACGTTCATGTGCAGCCGACTAACACTGTAAAAAAATATCATTGGTATGGAGAGCCTTCTCAGTCTTCTCGCTGGCAAACTTTTAGACTAAGAGGTAATAGTCTTGTAATGTACTAAATATTTACAGCTGGTTTACAGTAGGTTGACAAGTTCGCTTTAAGGGTCAATTCTTTGTTACAATTGACACATTGCTAGGCACAAAAACCAAAACATGGATTGTTAAGAGATTATAGCCTGTGTCCAGGACTTTTCTGAAAGCAAACCTAAAAATCTGTTAAACTGATACTGATCCTTGGAGATTATTCTTATCCATCAGCCATGGGCAACTGAAGGCAATGTGAATAGTCAGGACCCTGTGCCACGTTATTTAATCACCTGAGCAGATAATTGAAAATGACTCCTCCATGTCTATACCTCCTCCTTTTCGGAATTGTTCAGAAATGAGCCGTGCATCATTCAATGAGGCCTCATTACAGGGGAGACAGCAGTAATTATTGTCATGTACTTCTCCATCGGTCATGGTCTTCTCTTCAGGTTGGGCCTCTGCTGTCACAATTTCTTTACCTGCAGGGGCTTCTTCTTCATCCAATTTTGCTACTATATAGTCTTTATTCAGTATAGTCTTCTCATTGTTAAGTCCCTCACTTTGGCCATTACTGACCTTCTCCTGGGGCTGGTCACTGTAAATGTCCATTTCATCATGCTGGACCTCTTTCTCCAGGGGTGGTGAAGTTTGAGTGTGTCGTTCTTCAGTTTGAGGTGTTGTGTCCTCCTCATACGATGACTGCCTGTCGTCAGTGATATGACACTCTGTTTGCATTTCTCGTTCCTCAGTTTGCATCCTCCAATTCTCTATTTCTGTGCTGTCGTCTACTGGTAGGTTGTTTTCTTTGTGTGTCACGGATTGGTATTCAATCTCAGGCTGCCATTGTTGTAATTCTGAAGTTTTGTGTCTTACATTTGACGCATGTGTTTGGAGATGAGGTACAGTATAATCCTCAGACTGGGAGCTTTGCTGTTGGCTCTCTACACCCAGCATTTGAGGTGTATCCATCTGGCTTAGTAAGTGATAAGTTTGGCCACAACAAATGGCATCCTCTTGGAAGCTCTCATTTTCCTCAGTGATATCTTCACTTTTTTTTTCTCCTTGTACTGTCTGTGAGCTCTTCAGGTTAGCATTGAGAATAGTGAAAGTATCCTTTGCCTGCATATCCATGTCTTCAGTCCCCACCACTTTTGTTTGTTGCTGCAAAAATTCCCCCTCATTATTGGGCATTATTTTGTCTTCAATTCCTTCATCATTTTGATGTTCCTGGGGTGCCCACTGGCTTTTTTCTTTAGCCAAATCATTAGAATCAATCAGAAACCGACTTTCTACTTCTTTCTTAATATCACTGCTTGGTTGAGTTCCATCTGCTTTGTCATATTCTTCTTCTGCCGTTAAATTCTCCTTTTGTGGACTTTCTTCCAGCTCCATCATTTGATTATCTTCATTGGTATAAATACCATCTTTTTCGCATACTCTGGACTGATCATGGCTCAGACACCGCACTTCCTCATAATTTCTTGTAGACTCATCATGGCTCATATGGCGCAATTCTTCTTTGTATGCTGCAGGTTGGTCATGGCTGGAGCACTGCCCTTCTTTTTCGTATCCTGTAGACTGACTAAGACCTAAACTCTGCAGTTCCTCCTTATATCTTGTAGACTGATCAAGACTCTGACAGTGCACTTCCTCTTTAGATGTTGCAGATTCATCATGGACGACATACGGTATTTCTTCTTCATATGTTGTAGACTGACTGTAAGTCAGGCATTGCATTTCTTTATCGTATGTTGTAGCTGGACTTTGGCTTAAACACTGCTCTTCCTCATTTCCAGAGTATTGATCATAACTAGGACACTGCACTTTCTCCTTACTTCTTGTAGACTGACTATGGTCCACATACTGCCCGTCTTCGTCACATTTTATTGACTGATCATGACTTGCACATTGCACTTCCTCCCCATATCCTGTAGCCTTACCATGGCTCATATGCTGCACCTCATTCTCATACACTATAAACTGATCTTGGTTCACAGACCGCACTCCCTCTTCATATCCTCTAGCCTTATCATGGCTCAAATGCTGCACTTCCTTCTCATATAATATAGACTGATCTTGGCTCACAGACTGCACTTTCTCCTCATATCCTATAGACTGATCATGGCTTAGATGCTGAATGCAATGTTTCCAGTTTATGTCACTATTTTCATATATGTTTTCTCTGGAAATTTGGGAAGGATGTTCCCTAATCTCTGTGATATTATCTGGATAGAGGTCTTCATTGTATTCTTGTTCATTTTCTTTATGCGTGTCTTGCTCCTCAATGATACTTTGTTCTATGTTTTTCTCATATTGGAGTTGTTCTTGGTCTTTGGATATTTCCATGCTCCTTCCATCCTGGTCCCCATTCTTTCCTGTATTGAAGCCTCTGCTCAGCATTTCCGGGACCTCGATGAGAACTCTCCCTGGAAGGGAGGAGCAGGGCACGAGGTTACCATGTTGTTCATAAGCCAGTCACATCGGCATCAACTACAAGCTCAAATCAGTCACCTATGTTTAGGTCACAGAAATACTCTCAAAACACTCACAAAAAACTGGTCGTCTTTCTCTACATCCCACCTGGTATCACACTGACTGCATTTACATTGAATCCAAAAGTTACTTATATATGCCTAGAAAACACTTAAGCCTGAAATTAGGTGAAGAAAACTGCACCAAATTATTTTAGGGAAACTAATTAGTTATAGTTGAGGGGATTGGAGACATTGTAGTATGTTCAGGCATTGGTGGTTCATGTTGGTACCATTGTACACCAACAAGTTTATATCATAAAAGAAAGAGAGAAATTACTCTGACCGGAGCTCCGACAGTCCTTTATAAATTCTTTATGGATCCAACAAAGTATATTGTTTGATGCATTCATCCTTTTCAATGAGTATTGCACGTCTCCACAGATTTTAAACTACAAAGAATATAGTACACTATCCATATGCGTATTTCTTCTAGTGAAATTGTCTTAAAGAGAGATGGCAATGAAGGAGGATTAGGAAACGCGATGGAGTTGGTCTGAATGGTGACCTATTCTTGTCAGAAATCTGTGGAGACGTGCAATACTCATTGAAAAGGATCGATGCGACAAGCAATATACTTTGTTGGATCCATAAAGAATTTATACAGGACTGTCGGAGCTCCGGACAGAGTAATTTCTCTCTTTCTTTTGTTTTAATTGTGGGACTGTTTGTGGACCGGTCCTGAGCCGTTCTTAGCTCCTAGGAGTCAAGTGTGCAACACATTGGGGCACATTTACTAAGGGTCCGAATGCCGCATTTTCGTCAGGTTTCGCGTTTTTTTCCGTTTTGCCCTGAATTGACCCAGGTTTTTGGCGCACGTGATCGGATTGTGGCGCATCGGCTTGCATGCGACACAAATCGGGGGGCGTGGACGTCGGACAACCCAACTGATTGGGACAAACCGCAGAATTTAAAAAGCAAATTGTGTCGCAAGATCAGCACTCACATGCACCGGGTGAACTCCGACGGACATCAGCGGGGGAAGCGACACATGCAGGAAATTGGACGCACAATCTTAGTGAATCGCGGCTGACCCGAATCCTCATCAGACAACACATAGCGGGGATCACGACAGGACGGGTAAGTAAATGTGCCTCAATAAGATTGTTATAAGTTTATATCATGTAGGTTGAACCTACCCTTTGCCTTTTTTATAATTTCTGTATGAGTTATCCAGTGTGGCACAGTTCTTTACAAAAGGCTAGGAAAGAAGCTTCACTGCAGGCGATCAGAAGTTATAAGTACTAATAAATGTATGACCTACCATCCTCTGGCATGGGCTCTTTGTTCACAGTTTCTTCGACAGGGATGAGTTCTTGCTCAGAATTTTGAGGTAGAATACAGACTGCAGAAAAATAATAATTACAGATTTGGTTTTGTTTTTTTTTTTCAATGGCACTTTAAAAGACCAAGCACTGTCGAAGGACACACAAAATAGGAATGTGATGTGGTGTTATTCCCTGTTTCTATCCTGTTTCCATGAAGACCATAAACCTTATAGTCATTGATAATTTATCAGAATTTCCACCTTTTATCAGCAAGTCATCTTTAAGTATGCAATCTTAGTTGCATAAAGAGAGTTTTCAGCTAAATAAAATATATTGAAATATACAGCAAGTTATAGCAAATTGAGTCACCCTTCCCATTAACTGGTATTCGATGCTTTGTGTGCTGCCATTTTTTTTCTATGCTTCTTGACTTATAAGCAAGAAGAGTCTGCATGTAGTTGTAAACCACATTTTCTGACCAGCTCAAGGAGCATGGCAAATTATGCAACATTCAAAATGATGTAAAAAGCTTCTCTAGAATTGCCATCAAACATCAGCCACTTTGAATAAAAATGTGGTGCATTTTCACTTTTTATGTAGAGATTTAACAGAAGTATTTAAAAGCATACCTGTTCTAGTTTACTATGGCAACCAATCCGAGCTCAGCTATTATTTTCCCACTGCTGTTTATACTATTAAAGTTGCGTTCTGATTGGCTTCCATGGGCTAGTACAGTTTTACTTCAGACACTTCTGTTTCATTCAATTTTATTGAAGTTTTTCAAAAAACAGTTTTACAAATATAACAGGTGCGGTAACATTACTTCATATTATACATCTGTATATTGTTATCAGAGATGTATATTATACATCTCCCCCATAATGTCTAACTGTCACTTAATATAATACATTATCAAAATGGCCAAAACATGGCTCAACGGTTTTAATTTTGAATCACATTTACAAAGACTGATGCTGTATATGCCCTGCTTAGAAAAACGTCTTTTGGAGTCTAATGCTGAATGTATTAGGAGGCATGTGGATCTTTATAAATTCATTGCACCAGAATTACTATCATTTACACTAAAGCTAGTAAATTTTATTTAATCTGCCAGTATTTGCCTACCTCTGCCACTAAGACCTGCAGATCTTTAAAAATAGGATATGGTAAGAAATAGCAAAAGAAAAAAAATATACAAAATATATATTTAGCAATATATAAATGTATAGAAAGAGCAAAAATACTGTTTCCTTATCATAGTGTAAATGACAAAGCTCTGCGTAGTGAGGTATCTGTATATGAAATTATTACAGTAGTTCTATATTGCAATAAGTTCCATAAAACAATTCTTTGAGTCTGGAATCAGGGTATGCAGTTACATAATATAATTCACTTTTCTTATTGTTGCCAATAGGTGCCTCTCTGAAGTTTACTGCATCTTGGGTTTTATTATTCTCCCTGTCCATAGCAGTGGACCAGGGGGTGAATGTAAAATTGTCTTGTCTTGCCCCCTCAGACACCAAGACCAGAGTGGGAATGCTACCATTGTACTACAACAGCTGCACCTTAGACTGTGGTGCTCACAGAACAACACAATAACACAGCATGAACAAACTTTATTTCATAGTTTGCAAGGTAGACACAAATTCTCATTCTCATTATCATATGTGTCAGCGTGATTAGCATGATGGCTATGTAGTGTTGGCGATAAAAGGGGCAAGGATTACCATGAGGAAAGCAATTAATTCCTATGGGAGGGTGACAAGGAAGAGGGTTCATTGCTAGAATGGATGTGACAATGGATGTGTGATAAGGGGGACAATCACTGGTGACAAGGGGGGTTCAGAGATGACTATAAGGTGTGCAATAATCACTTTTAGGGGTTCTGAGATGACTAAAATAGGAGCAATGATAATTACTCATCATTTGAATGTAAATGAATTAATATTTCACCACAAATGTTCAACATGCAGCAGGAGTGGACACTGGTGATGTCAGTGAAACATTAGATGGTGAAGACTGCTAATGTGTGACTATAACTGGAGAGCCGAAGCAGGTAGTTCGGTGCTCGTGGACAGGACACGGCTCCAAAGTCTTCTGTTTTCCATTTGTTTCAGGGGTAATTAAACCCCACTCCCCTCTGAAACAAAGGAGAAGAGAAAACGATTAATAGAGAATGTGCTGCCCTCGAGGCACACTGACCCAGAGGAGGAAACACCATGGAGGCCACTGAACTATGTCTCTAACCCTATGTGCATCCATTCAATGATGGAGTGAAATGGTCTTCCCCGACCATACATAGGAGGATAAATCAACAATGACTGCCAGTTATCATAATGCCAAGGTAAAATATACATTTCCCATACTCCTGAGCATGGTATCTCTGCTCCTCCACTCCCGGAGGGAGCACATAAGCTCTCTGTCCCGGCCTGTGTTACCACCGTGTCTCCGGGGCTGCTGCTTCCTCGAGGTCCCAGAGGCTCAGCAGCCCTGTACCTATACAGTACAGCAGGGCAGGGAGCAGCCGGGCCTCGCTGGCTTGCTAGTATGAGCACTGGCGAGGGAGAACAGTAATTAAGGAGGAGGAGAGCCGGGTGCAGGAACCTCGGGGACTCAGAGCGTTATGGACGCCGGACCTGTGCCAATGTATGTGGCACGGAGGGACCATCATCCACCTCCAAAGTGAAAGTTGTGAAGTCAGGAACGGGAGCGTGGGCTCTGGACCTCCAGGCCCTGTAGCAACCGCTACGGCTGCTACGGCTGTAGTTACGCACTGCCGTCAGATTTCTACTTATTACTATTAACACTGCTGGCTAAAAACAAGCAGTGGGGGGGGAGAGCTATATGATTAGGAGCTCTGCTCCTGTCATTAACCCTTCTCCTACTGCTGGAAAATAGTACAACAGAACAAACAGGCAATTTCGTGTGCTGCCACAAGACTTTCCAGCAGAGGGAGAAGTGCTTTGGGGGCATGTAATAGCCAGAGCCCCGGAGTCGGAGAGTCCACCTACGAGCCGTTTGAGCTCATTAACTTTATTGAAAATAAACTACTGAGCTCCTAATAATCATATAGAGGCAAATGTATTAAGACTGGCATTTTAGAACGCTTCCTAGTCTTCGGGAGCCATGGTGGAAGGTCTGAACTGCTGCGATTGGAGCTATAGTACTGATTTTTACAGGGGAGATTATAATAATGATGGCAGACTGGAGCGTTTACCACGCCCGCCTCCTTCCTGCCCTGTCCAGCCCAAAGTGGGGTGCCAGGTGACAGCCGTTAAAAGTGGTGGAGTTGTCCAGGAGTGTCCACTTTACAGACAAATAATTGATATTGTTTGTGTAATAAAAACGTTTACATATACTTTCTGTATCAATTCCTCACGGTTTCTAAATATCTGCTGTTTTCTTTCTGTCAATCTTGCAGGGAAGCTTCAGGGTGCTGTCACACGTCGTTTATGCATGCGTTTAAAAACGCATTGCTACAGCTGAAGGGATATTTCCCTAATTTAAACAGCCGGTAACGCTTTTGTGTTCACAAAAACTCAGGCGTTAACATCGCGGTTAACGCATGCGTTAACAATGCGTTTTAACAACCGCATGCGGTAACCGCGATGTTAACGCATGCGTTAACAATGCGTTAACACTGCGTTTTGTGAAACGCAGCGTTAACAGCTGTTTAAATTAGGGAAATACCCCTTCAGCTGTAGCAATGCGTTTTAAACGCATGCAGTAAACGCAAGTGTGACCGCACCCTCATCGTTTACTTGAGGTCACACAGGTTTATGGCTCGTTAGCATCACACAGCTTTGATTACACTGTGTGATGCTAACGAGGCATGCCACTGTGTGACATCACCTGACCATGGTTGGTGTTTATCTAAGGAAAGTAAACGATGAAGCTTCTGTTGTATGCAGCAAGCAGAGATCTCGTAAACCATGAATAATCGATACAGAAAGCTATTGGAAATTTTCAAACTTTCATTACACAAACAATATCAATTATTTGCTGCAATGTGTTTAAAGTGGACAACCCCTAATACATGGCAGACAAAGGGTCTAACAGGATTACTCAGCACTGTTAATGGTTAATAAACAGGTAGTCTAACAGTGGTTATTAACCACACAAAGTGACACAGATTGGAGAATAGGGCTGCTTCCAAATGGTAAAGAGTGAACATTTTCCTTTGATTATCTACATAATTGCTAAATAAGGTCAGCCCCCCATATGCCAGAAAAGAGGATACTTAAAAAGATAGTAATAAAAATGAAACAACAATGACTGCCAGTTATCATAATGCCAAGGTAAAATATACATTTGGTCAATTGTAAAAGGAGGGTGCCGGGGATTACCAAATCGCCCGACTAGAATGTCGGCACTGCCAGACCAAAACGTAAACGATTAGTAAGGAGGTAGTTGACACACAACTTGATGCCGGGTGGGAGAGACTGCACGGGTGGTGCTCTGCCGTTACACTAGGTAGATATTTCATGCAATATAGACAAGAGATAGCGGCACTCACCCAGCAAATCTTCTTTTTCTGCTTAATGCTGTGACAGGGAGGTTGCAGCACAAGAGGGACTTCGGCGACGGGCCGTTTCGCGCACTCCAGCGCTTCGTCCAGCCCGTCACGGCTTGACGAAGCGCAGGAGTGCGCGAAACGGCCCGTCGCCGAGTCCCTCTTGTGCCTTCACCTCCCTGTCACATGCATTAAGCAGAATAAAGAAGATTGCTGGGTGAGTGCCGCTATCTCTTGGTCTTTATTTTGGCATAAAATATACATTTTATTACTATAATTTTTAAGTATCCTCTTTTCTGGATATAGGGGCTGGACCCTTATTTAGCAAGTATGTAGATAAATCAAAGGAAAATGTTCACTCTTACCATTTGGAAGCAGCCCTATTCTCCAAATCTGTGTCACTTTGTGTGGTAATAACCAACTGTTAGACTACCTGTTTATTAACCATTAACAGTGCTGAGTAGATCCTGTTAGACCTTTGTCTGCCATGTATTAAAGGGGTTGTCCACTTTAAACACATTGCAGCAAATAATTGATATTGTTTGTGTAATGAAAAGTTTGAAAATTTCCAATAGGCTTTCTGTATCGATTATTCATGGTTTACGAGATCTCTGCTTGCTGTCATACAACAGGAAGCTTCATCGTTTACTTCCTTAGATAAACACCAGACCATGGTCATGTGATGTCACACAGGTGCATGCCTCGTTAGCATCACACAGTGTAATCAAAGCTGTGTGATGCTAACGAGCCATAAACCTGTGTGACATCAAGTAAACGATGAAGCTTCCTGCAGATTGACAGCAAGAAAACAGCAGTGAGGAATTGATACAGAAAGTATATTGTAAACTTTTTATTACACAAACAATATCAATTATTTGCTGTAAAGTGGACAACTCCTGGACAACTCCACCACTTTTTACGGCTGTCACCTGCACACCACTTTGTGCTTGACAGGGCAGGAAGGAGGCGGGCGTGGTAAACGCTCCAGTCTGCCATCATTATTATAATCTCCCCTGTAAAATCAGTACTATAGCTACAATCGCAGCCAGTTCAGACCTTGCACACATGGCTCCCAGATACTAGGAAGCGTTCTAAAATGCCAGTCTTAATACATTTGCCTCTATATGATTATTAGGAGCTCAGTAGTTTATTTTCAATAAAGTTAATGAAGCTCAACGGCTCGGTAGGGGGACTCTCCAGACTCCGGGGGCTCTGGCTATTACATGCCCCCCAAAGCACTTCTCCCCTTCTGCTGGAAGTCTTGTGGCAGCACAGCGAATTGCCTGTTGTGCTGTTGTACTATTTCCAGCAGTAGGAGAAGGGTTAATGACAGGAGCAGAGCTTCTAATCATATAGCTCTACCCACACTGCTTGTTTTTAGCCAGCAGTGTTAATAGTAAATAAGTAGAAAATCTGACGGCAGTGGCGTAACTACAGCCGTAGCAGCCGTAGCGGTTGCTACAGGGCCTGGGAGGTCCAGAGGCCCACGCTCCCGTTCCTGACTTCACAACTTCACTTTGGAGGTGGATGATGGTCCCTGCCCTGCCACATACATTGGCACAGGTCCGGCGGTCCATACGCTCTAAGTCCCCGAGAGTTCCTGCACCCGGCTCTCCTCCTCCTTAGAGTACTGTTCTCCCGGCCAGTGCTCATACAGCAGCAGCGAGGCCCGGGCTGCTCCCTGCCCTGCTGTACTGTATAGGTACAGGGCTGCTGAGCCTCTGGGACCTCGAGGAAGCAGCAGCCCCAGGGAGACAGCGGGTAACACAGGCCGGGCAGAGAGCTATGGGCTCCCGGGGAGTGAGGAGCAGAGAGACCAGGCTCCAGGAGGATGGAGTTCCCGAGCAGCACAAACTATCATCGGAGGAGGCTGCAGAGAGGAAACATCTTCTGGTAAGTATATTTATGAGTGTGTGTATGTATATGCTGTATATGTGTGTGTAAATGATGTATGATGTGTATATACTGTATGTATCTGTGTGTAAATGATGTATGATGTGTATATGCTGTATGTGTATCTGTATCTGTGTGTGTAAATGATGTATGATGTGTATATACTGTATGTGTGTCTGTATCTGTGTGTGTTAATGATGTATGATGTGTATATACTGTATGTATCTGTGTGTAAATGATGTATGCTGTGTATATACTGTATGTATCTGTGTGTAAATGATGTATGATGTGTTTATACTGTATGTATCTGTGTGTAAATGATGTATGATGTTTATCTACTCTGTCATGTGATCTGTGTTAAATGATGTATGTATGTGTGATACTGTTGTATCCTGTGTGTAAATGATGTATGCTGTGTATACTGATGTATCTGTGTTTAAATGATGTTATGATTGTGTCTTGCCTGTATGTTGTGTCTGTATCTGTGTAAATGATGTTGCTGTTGTAATACTGTATGGTCTCTGTGTGTAAATGATTGTATGATGTGTATATGCTGTCTGTGTGTCTGTATCGAGTGTGGTATGTAACTGATTGTATGATGTGTCTAGGGACTTGTAGTGTGTCTTTATCTGTTGTGTAAATGATGTATGATGTGTAATACTGTATGTGTGTCTGTATCTGTGTGTGAAATGAATGTATGATGTGTATATACTGTATGTTTTCTGATCTGTGTGTGTAAATGAATGTATGATGTGTATATACGTATGTATCTGTGTGTGAATGATGGATGTATGTTTATAATCTGTATGTGTGTCTTTCTGTGTTGTACATGTGTGATGTATATACTGTATTGCATGGTATGATGTGTGATATACTGTATTGTCGTCTGTAACTGTGTGTAAATATGTATGATGTGTTATACTGTATGTGTGTCTGTTACTGTGTGTAAATGATGTATGATGTGTATATACTGTCTGTATCGTGTGGAATTAATGTATATGTGTATATACTTATGTATTGTGGTTAATGAAGTATATGTGTATATACTGTACTGTACTCTGTGGTGTAATGATGTATGATTGTATATACTGTTATGTTCCTGTATCTGTGTGTGTAATATATGTGATGAATGTGTTATACTGTACTGTGTGTCGTACTGTGGGTGTAAATGATGTATGCTGTGTATAGTGTAGTATCTTCTGTGTGTAAATGATGTATGATGTGTATATACTGTCTGATTTCTGTGTGTAAATGATTATGATGTGTATATACTGGTATGTCTCTGTGTGTAAATGATGTATGATGTGTATATACGTGAGTATCTGTGTGTAAATGAGTAGATGTGTATATCTGTATGTATCTTGTGTAAATGATGTCTGATGTTTCTATAAACTGGGTATGTGGGAGTCTGTAACTGTGTGTAAATGATGTATGCTGTGTATATACTGCATGTATCTGTGTGTAAATAATGTATGATATGTATATGCGTCTGTATCTGTGTGTGTAAGTGATATGGTGTGTATATACTGTATGAGTGTCTGTATCTGTGTAAATGATGTATGATGTATATATACTGTATGTGTGTCTGTATATGCTGTATATGTGTGTTTGTATACGATGTATGATGTGTATATACTATATGCATGATTTCTTTGCTATGTGTATGTTTATGCAGTATGTGTGTATATGGTGTGTTTATACTGTATGTATGTGTATATATAGGGTTTGTATATATTTTATGTATAAGTATATTATGTACATAAATTCTATATGGGGGAGATTTATCACACCTTCTATGCCAATTTTCTGGCATAGAAGCAGTGACATAATTGTGAATTCTTGCACAAAGCAAGAATTTGCAATTAAAATCACGAATATGCCAACTGGCGCCAAATATGTATATATATTTTTTAAGGAGAAGGGGGCCCCACGCAGAAATCTGCTGTGGGGCCCAGACTCTCCTAGTTACGCCACTGTCTGACGGTAGATTTCCTTTAAGCTTTTACTTTACTTACCCAAGTGATTTCTTCATTCTAGTGGTAAATTTTCAGAATTTAAAGAGGATGTGTCAGAGCGATTTGGGACACTAAAATACCCACAGATCCTTATGGACCAGTGGTTCAGTGCCCCAAATTGTCCTTTAGCTAGGCCCTATGTGCGCACTATTAAATGTGTGTAGTGTACTGGCTTCATTGAAGAACTGTGCAGGCGTGGAGAGAACAAAGGATGGGTAGAAAGTGTCTCATCGGATTTATCTCAAGGTAAATATAATTTTTTTTATAACGGGGGAACTTGGTAGAGGGTTTTTTTGGGACACTAAACACTACTTCTCAGACAGTAACTAATATGGTGGTAAGACTAACAAAATTTTACCATGTCTCTACTTTACGCATACAGTTTTAAGCATCCTTTAATTTTTAGACTTGGGAAAAAAAGTCTCTCAAGTGATAGCAAACCCCTTTTAGGCAGTTTGATAACCTTCAGCCATTTTACAGTGTTTAATTAAAACACCATGGAAATAAAATGTTGAACTATGTTTTATAAATAATATATTTATTTGGGCTTAAAATTCCACATTCATAAAGAAGATGCACCAAAAAATTTTGTTTCTACAAACATGTGGATGTAACTTGCTTAATTTTAGGGGCCAGATATAAGGATGAAACACAATACAACAAGAAGAACATGGATACTTACTTTCTTCCACCTGACACAATGTTAGATTCTGAGAGTCCTGTAGGAGAAGAAACAGTAAGTACTGTTATTTAATGTAAAGGAAACCTAGTTCAGTCAAATGACCCAAATGTGTCTGTACGTAAGTTATGAGAGACAATATTTACAAAGTCAGGAAGCTCCACTGGGCAAAGAGGCAGCGGGAGAAAGGTGGTATCATTCGCTGCTCAGTTTATAAAAATCAGAAATTCTAAAGAAAATTTTCTTTAGAATAGGAATATATCTTTATATCAAAAAGTGAAAAAGGAAGATGGATATCCAAGAGCAGGGATAGTGAAGACTATGATAGTAGCACGGAAAGTGGGATGGAGAGGAAACAGTGTTATCAGTGGGAGCCAAATGGTTAAAACTTGGTTGGGAGCATGCACGAAAAATGTGTTTTGGTTCTGTACAGGGCCGCCATCATGGGGGGTCAAGTGGGACTGTGTTCAAACCCCCCCCATTTTCCAATCAAAAGCGGACCGAGGGGTACAGTACCCACTAACCCGGCCCTATCAGTCTAAAACCAAAAATCTATACACACCTATCGGCTTCTTCTCCCCGACCACGCGGCACCATCTTCTCCTTTCACCGGCCTGGGTGCATCACTAGTGATACGCCAAGGCCTGAAGAGGAGAAGACGGAGCTGCAAGGAGAAGACAGACTCGTAGGCTGAGGAGAAAAAGCCGAAGGTGAGTATAGATTTTTTTGTCAAGAGGGCCCTGCTGTGGACATGACATTACATTAATGAGGGAGGATTTATGTAAAGAGGGAATCTGGGGTGAACATTTCATAAAAGGGAGGCATCTGGGGTGGACATTTCATTAAAGGGGCATGTGCTGTGAACTGGGGGTGGCTGACTGTGGACTCCGGCTGGCTGACGACTATGGACTGGGGCTGACTATGGACTGAGTGGGATCATGGTTGAGCTATCTATATACTGAGTGGGCACGTGCTGGGGCTATCTACATACTGAGTGGGCACGCACAGGTGCTATCTATAAACTGAGTGGGCACATGCAGTAGAGTAGGGTCCTGTCACTACTTTTGATAAATGTGGCATATTGGGGCACATTTACTAAGGGCTGTGCGCCAGTTTTCCGGAAGACTTTGCACTTTCTTTTAGGTGCAAACTTCTTGCACAGGTATTTAAGAAGTGCCTGTACCACAATTATGATGGTAGGCATCATGCAACACAAGTTAGGGAATTAGGGGGCGCTCCGGTGCTCAGGCAGACTGCGCCCCAGATTTGTTATGCAAACTCCAACATAATTGTGTTGCAAGCCCAATATTAAAGGTGACCAAAAAAAGTTGGTGCTCTCTGTCAGGGCAGTGCAGGGAGCGCCAAATTTATGAAGAACGTGTTCCAGAAATCCTGAATCTGGTGCACCTGGTACTATACATAGGCAAACTGCATTTAGTGCAGTTTGCCTTGTTCTTAGTAAATGTGCCCCGTTATGTATCATACTGCCAGCAGTAGTCTCTTGGTGGTGCCATTTAAAGAAGACCATTCAAAGTACTAAAGTAGGCGGCTTCTTAGTCCAGGTGTAGCAGCGTTAAATTGCTAGCTTTATTGGAACCATCCGATAAAGCTAGCAAACACTGCACTTTGTCACTAACGTCAGACCAAGCTAACAGCAGTCCATCGTATTTATGAGGGGGCAGTGCGAGGAGGCGGTGACTGCCGCGTGAAACCAGGTCACTGCCAGCATACGGTGTGGGAGGGTGGTCCAGGTAAGAAGCAGAGGAGAGGGGAGCACCCCGGACCGTTCCCTCATGAACACGTCAGACCGCTGTAAGCTCTCTCCGCTGTTCGCAGAGCTATGTACTGCACTGTTTGCTAGCTTTATCGGAAAGATCTGATAAAGCTAGCAGTTTAACACAGCTACAGCTGGGGTAGGCCTATGAATCTGCTTACTTTAGTAAGCTACTCCTAGATATATTATTACGGTGACAGGTCCTCTTTAATGTGACACTGATGGGTATATACCTGTTTTGCTGTTGTTACTGGTTGTGGAATTACTTTCTCCAGACCTTGAGTGATCCAGCTTAAAACCCTGAAAGTAAATGGTAAGCTATGTCAGCATAGTTTGTAATCTCACACATTTACCATCAAACCTCATTATCTTAAATCATAATTGTGTCACAACTCAACTTCTCACAATGTACTTTTTACATCCCTGATACATCATCACACCACATGACTTTGCACCATGTCCTCAACACACCTTCTTTCCAGGTATCTAAAAACACTAACTGGTACCAGAGGCATAACTACTGGGGCCAGCAGTGTCAGGGGGCCCAGAAATCTGGGATACGGGGTGTGTATATGCTCTAAGTGTGTAAATATACTGTATGTCTGTATATGGTACTGGTATATGTGTATATATGGCATGTATATACTGTATGTTTATGTTGTACAACTATATTTGGTGTTTTTATACTGCATAAATGTGTATTTATATATTGTACGTGTTATAATATTATGGTATAAACTATGTGTATGTATTTGATATACCGGTATATATAAATATATATATATATATATATATATATATATACAGTGGGTGTGTATAAGATTTATATATACATTATGTGTATATAAGATGTGTATATACTGTAGGTATAAAAGTAATAATGTATAAAAGTGTGTGTGCATTAGTGTATAAATGTATGTGTGTAAGAGTATATAAATGCGCATGAATAGAGAACTGTCCATGTATGTATATTGTATATAAATGTGTGTGACTGTAGCTCACATGTATGAGTGCGCAAAAATGTATATATATTTAGGGGAGGGGCCATTCCGAAGTTTGCTCTAGGGCCCAGTCTCTCCTAGTTATGCACCTGATTGGTACCCAATCAAACATCCACCTATCCATCTGAATGATGAGGAGAGTACATGGTAATAGGAGAGTATGGCATCGCATGACCATAGAAATGTTGTTGTCCCATATGTGTGGGCTATTCCTATCTGCTTAAGGAAGGCACCCAGTCTTACATTATTAGATGTGAAGAGGTTAGAAATTTTGGTACTTGGACTAATGGGGTTGGTGAGCTATGCCTTTAGGATGTGCTCTCACCCTTCCCCTGTTGCTTACCTATGACGTCTTTCTGTCCTACAGCACGTGGAGTTTATATTGCTACTCCTACTTACCTCCCCCTTCTTTGACAAGGCACTTAAGCTGTCCCTCCCTCTCAATGTTATTGAGTTGTTATGGTTTTTTGTAATGTTTTCCCTATGTATTTTATAGTTAATTTCAAGTCAACGCAGGTGGAATGGTAGAAGATTTAAGATCGTGTTTGCTTGGCTGGCCAACTTACCAATTGGGAGCCCAGCTGGGCATACAGCTTCCAGGGCTTCCAAGGCTCTTGCTATTCTATCCCAAGTACACAAGTGATTTTATGAATATTATGGGTTAATATATATATATAGCTGTGATCTAATTTCCCACCCAGCAAGAAACCTCTGCCATTTTCATAATTAACATAAACTGCTAAAGTTTACTGATTTGTGTTACAGGTTGGGTCGGCCCTAATGGTTGGTTCACATAAGGAATTCAGTTGCATGCCCTCCAGACTGAAACTGCACAATATGAGTGGCTGATAATCACTGAAGAGTAACAAATGGCATACCTGGTGCTCTCAGTACTGGTCCAGCCACATGGAATAATAAGAAAGAGAAACTTAATGTCACACACATAATAAGAATGAAGAGACACTAGTGATACATGAGTGGGTCACTCACCTGCTCTTAGAGTCCTTCCTGATCACTGAAAGAAAACACATAGAGCCTCAGTCTCATACCTCCATAAATATAAGACTGCCCCACAAGTACTAAGTGCTCACCTTCAGGGGGCACTTCCACCTCTTTAGGCTTCTCTACCTGACCATAATAAAAAAAATCATATTTAACAAAAACAAAACAATAAACTAATTATACAAATTATAATTAAACTAATTATATCCATTCCAAACTTAAACTCACTGCACAGTATAACTTCTTCTGATCCCTATTTATATACTGCTCAGTACTCACTACTGGTATCCTTAATTTGTGGATGCTACACAGTTCTTCTTTTCTTGTTCTGTACTAGTTCTCACATTATCTGTTGGTAAACTGCACAATAGTGCTGTATACTATAAGTTGGATAAGCTCACTCACCTCTGCATTCTTAGGGGCTGTAGCTGGCATCTCTGGTTGTGGCACCACTTTTCCCAGTCCTTGCATCAGCCAGTTTAAGACCCCACTGCTAGGACTGCAAGTCAAGGTATTTCATTGTGAGTAACTTGTGCACTAGTAATAAATTGGGTGATGATTAGAAAATTGTTCAGCCTGCTTTGTACCTGGTGGGTGCAGCGGTAGGACAATCACTACAATGGAGCAAGGGATCAGTGCTACAGTAAGGTGCTACATCATGAGATTTTTGGTCTTCTCATTTGAGCCCTCACAATGCAGAACTTGAGGACTGAAACCAATTACAGGCAGTGCCCGGGTTATGTACAAGATAGGTTCCGTAGGTTTGTTCTTAAGTTGAATTTGTATGTAAGTCAGAACTGTATATGTTATAACTGTAACCCCAGCCAATTTTTTTTTGGTCTCTGTGACAATGGAATTTCAAAATGTTGGCTTGCAATAGCCACCAGGATTAACAATAAAGCTTAATTGCAGGCACATTTGATAACTGTTATAGCTGATCATTGTAGCCTAAGGCAAAGTACAGTAAATTACCCATTACCAGAGGTGCGTTTGTAACTAGGGGTCTTTGTAAGTCGGATGTTCTTAAGTAGGGGGACCGCCTGTATATAGGATTTCTTTACTCAATGCTTTTAATAAGGCAATTTTATGCACATACCTCGACTCAGGCTTTTTGTCTGCAGACTCCACTGCTAAGGTGACTACTGGTTGTACCTCAACTGGGACAGGAGGTGGTGGTGGTGGTGGTGGTACAGGACTGGCGATAGGGGATGGTGGAGCAACAATCACTTCTGCTTTGAAAGAAAGTGTAACCGCTAATACACAATCGCATTATGATATCCACCTTTTGTACTTTCATTTTCATACACCATCTTTCGCATTGTGTACATTATAACTTCCACTTATCACATAGAAATTTCATCTGTTATCAACCTTGCAATAACACTCCTAAATAAATAAATCTCCTTCTTAATACTATATAATCTCTCCAGCTATTTTTGTCTGCCTCTTTGCTGTGTTGTCACCCTGCTGCAGCTACTGAGTACCTACCTTCCACCTTTTCTGTTGGAGGCTTCTGCTGTGAAGACAAAATAAAAAGTATTGTACAGGAATCAGAATATCTACCCCATGGGGTATGATCTCTTTCTTGTAGAGAGAATATTTTGTCAAACCTTAAAGAGGACCTGTTATTATGATTTGGTACACCATTACCTTATGGATCGGTGGTTAAGTGGCCCATATCGCCCTTTATGAAATACCTCTCTGGCCGCGAATAACATTTTTTAAAAAGTTATATTTACCTCGGTCCGGTGCTCTGTGCGCCTGGGTATTTGAGCAGTGAAACCGGTGTACTACATTGCGGCTTCACTGCGCTCGTACTGTCGGTGAAGCGCTCCAGCTTCATTTAAGAACTGTGGCGGCGCAGGGAGGACTAAAAAAAAAATCCAATGCACCTCTTCAGACTCATCTCTAGTTAAGTATAAAGTTTGATATTTTTTCATTGCGGCCACGGAGGGGCTTGGAAAAGTGTGATATGGGACTATAAAACACTGGTCCATAAGGACCAGAGGGTGGTTTAGTGTCCCAAATTGCCATGACAGGTCCTCTTTAAGCACACACAGCAACTTACCAGCTCCTCACTCACAGCAGTAGGCTCGGATGTGACACCAGTTGTTGCCTTCGGAGTCCATGCTGGCTGGGGGATCACCTTCTCAAAGCCATGTGACAACCAGGACAGGACACCCAGGGAGGAGCTGCAGGTAAATGCCACAGTAAAGTAAATGGCATTGACTTCAGACAGAGCCGGATTACTAGTAGGCACTACGGCCTCTGCCACTGTGCCAGCTAGGCAGGTAGGCTACTTCACTGCCACTCTGCCAGTTAGGCCAGCAGCCAGGCTAACATGTAAGTAGTAAAAAAATTAGAATATTAATGATAATTTAGAATAGTAATGTTTACCACTTTCTCGGCTACATTAATGTGGCCCTAAGTACAGAGATGTTTTTGGTTCTCCCAGTAAATATCAGTTCTTGTCTCTACACTGTGTTTAGTCATTTTTAGTTCTTTCTGATTATTAAAAGCTTGGGAAAGTGAGTCAATATAGTCGCCATTACAGTTACCACAGGGTCGTCATCCATGTTTCATAGATTTCTAACAGTAAAATAGCAGACTGTTACCCCCCAAAGAGCAGCTAAGGCAGAAAACTGTAAGGCAATTTTTAACTGGGGTTGTTCTGAATCGATACCTGTCACTCTGCTCCGCAGGGCCATTCTCTGCTACTTTGTCAACTATGATTGAAAAAAAATAGAGATCTGTAAATGGTAGAATCTGCATTAGTGCCACAGGCAGGAATGCAAACATGTCTGCTTCTTACCTGTTTCACTCACTGCCTTAGGCTTCTGTAAAAGAACAAATGGGATATCACTTTGAGTGAAGTGAAACTTTATTCAGTACCTCCATCAATACTATCTTTTCAGGAGGAAACAAATGACACACAAGCAAAAGGAGTAGGAGAAGGTAATGCCAACAGCTGTAGTGAGAACGTCAGCAAACCTATCATTATGATTGCCCATATGAGAGCATCCGTTATTCTTAGCCAGAACAAGGAATGGTAGTCAAACACATAGACCAGGGGTAAAGATTTTCATTATTCCACTGTATACTTGTAATAATAACTGATGCAAAACATTTATATAACAACTGAGGTTGGCCTTAGTCAGGGTTTGGCCTTTTTACTACCTGTTCCACCACGGTCTCTACTTCCCTGCTTCCTCTTGCCAAAACAGGACTATCTACTGGCTGAGGGACAACTTTTCCCAGTCCTTGAGATAGCCAACCAAGAACTCCTGCAGAACTGCAAGACAACATTAGGTTTCCTAGTTACACATGTTAAAAATTGAAAACAATAGATTCAGTCAAAGAGACAAAAAAAATATCACCTCTTATCAGACATCGTACTGGTTTCCTGTGCTCTGGAATCGGCTGTAAAAATACAGAAGATGAAAAGCTGGAACAGCTATACAAACAGAAAACTAGTCTGTGACAATAATATATCCAAATTACTATTCCAGACTAACTATAAAACCACATAACAATCAAATTCAAAAGGGGAGATTTATTATATGCATGCGCCCCACCCCTGCGGGATACATCATGAGGCTTGGACCACATAATATATCCGGCAGCCGTGCAGGCTGGCAGACAAAACTGGTAGTTTTGAGTACAAATCTGTGAACATTTACCGGTTAATGTTCAAAGATATTTGGAAGGTGAGCCCCATGCCGACCCACTCTGCCGCCCACTACGCCCCCTCCACCCCCACATGTAACAGAAGCACTGATACATCTCCCCCATAGATTGTAAGCTCTTGTGAGAAGGGCCCTCACTTCTACAGTTTCAAATGAATATGTTTTTAGGTCAAATTCACACAAACATATGGGGGATATATATATACGGCCGAAGCTTGCAGCCATACATATGTCCCCAATAGATGGCAATAGGCGGAAAGAGCGGTATGCTGCCTCACGTGTGGCACCATACTGCTCCTTACATGGGGAAAAGATAGAACATGTCCTATCTTTCCCTGTGTGCACAGCCATGCATCTCTATGGAGAGGGGAGGGGGTCACACCTCGTCCTCTCCAGCGTGCCAGACATATGCGCACACGTTAGTGTGAATACGGCCTTACTCTGTAGTGTCTTGTTTTATTTGTATATATACCCCATGATCAGTAAAGTGTTGCGGAATATGATGGAGATATAGAAATAAAGATTTATTATTATTGTCATCTTTAACTATTAACTATTTAACTATAACAATATTCAGGACCCATTTTAAAGATTAGGGGCCAATTATTAACCAAATAATTAACCATAGCCAGCTATGTAACTAGGTAATCATCCAAGACCAACTGTATATTCAGATTACTATCCATGGTTCAGTTTATAACCTGAAAACTATCCCAGGCCAAATGTATATCCAAATCCATCTACATAAATAGAACTACCTACAGTCATCTATAGATTAACAATGGGCCCATCATATTATTGGCCAACTTACAAATAATCATTTCAAAAAAATAGTTAATTTGATTACTGGAGAAACATCCTTCAGGAAGGTGAAGGTTATGAAGGTACAAAACTAACGAATGTACTTGGCAGTAACGGAAGGTCTTCTTACCTGGGGGGTCTTTTTGTGTACAGGTCACATTCTGAAATATAAAGTAGCACATAATAAGTGAAGCCAACAGCCAGGAGATTTTTTTGGCTTCATTGCACTTTGCTTTTAAAGGAAATATACAATTAGTTTTTATGCATTATGAACCAAACATACCTTTAGAATGCTGAAGCTACACTGATGCAAAACATATCTTGTTTAATCATACCTCCCAACTTTTGGTCGAGAGAAAGAGGGAAAAAGCCCCTCCTTTTTCTAAACCATTCCCATCCTCCCACCTACAAGCATAGTTTAATATTGACCTTGATGGCCCCACATGATACAATGCCCCTTTTTTTGGCCAACCCCCTCCCCCCTTAACCTCTATCCTCCATCCACCTCCTGTATCCCCTGTTCTTCATCCCCCTCCAGTGGCCTCCTGTCCTCCAGCCTCCTCCTCCTGTCCCCCAGCATCCTCCAGCCTCTTCCTCCTGTCCTCCAACATCCTCCTCCTGTCCCCCAGCCTACTCAAGCCTCCTCCTGTCTTGCAGCTTCCCTCTCCCCCTGTCCCCCAGCCCCTCCTCTTGTCCCCCAGTCTCCTCCAGCATCCACTGCGAAACATGTCAGGGGGCTATGTAATTTTTAATTTGTGTGATCTAATATGGAGAGACAGTATAGGGTATGATATAGGAAAGAGGTGTGCGTGATTACCCCGCTAGGGGTTTATTCCTAAGACATCCCTTCCTTCCCTTCCCACTCTCTGAATGAATGGAGTCAACTATAGGGAGAGTGAGAATTATCAGAAGTTAGAAAAAATATACAGTGAAACTTACACTAAGCTTGTAGGGGAAAAAGGAAAAGAGACTGTATGTAACTAATTACGGAACAACTTATCTCTTGGAAAAGTAGAGGGATTCATTGCTACATAAGAGGCCCTACAACTCTGGAGATATTGGAAATACCATTGTGGCCACCAGGTGATAGAATTATTGAATTCACCGACATAGATGTTTGATAATTCACCTCAATTCTCTTAATGCTCTGCGCCGTAGCTCTACAGCGCAGAGGTACAGGGAATGTATGAAGAGGGCCCATGGGCTGAGTCCTCTCCATACAAGGGTGGGGGTTGTTGCATATTGCAGCAAACCCCCACCGCTAATAACCGTTGTTTCGGCACGATCGGTAGCCATGGTAGCCACTGGGTCTTCGTTTGATCCGAGGCTACATGGCTTCTGCAGATTCGTTACAATGAGTCAGTGGCTCATGACCTGCAAAAATTCCATATATTGCAATACAGAGGTATTGCAGTACATGTTAGGAACGATCTGACCATCTAGGATTAATGTACCCTAGATGGTCTAAAAAATAGTGAAAAAAAAAAAGTTTAAAAAAATTAAAAAAATTTATAAAATATTAAAAATTCTAATCAACCCCCTTTCAATAGAACTGATATAAAACATAATAAACAGTAAAAATCACAAACATATTAGGTATCGCCGCGTCCCACAATGCCCGATCTATCAAAATATAAAAACGGTTACGGCCGGTGGTGACCTCCAAGACGGGAAATGGCGCCCAAATGTCCGAATGTCCGAAATGCGACTTTTACACCTTTACATCACATAAAAAATGGATTAAAAAGTGATCAAAATGTCGCACAGACCTCAAAATGGTAACGATGAAAACGACGACTCATTTTGAAAAAAAATGACACCTCCCCCAGCTCCGTACCTCAAAGTTTGAAAAAGTTATTAGTGTCAGAAGATGGCAAAAAAATTTTTTCATTTTTGTACACATTCGTTTAATTTTTGAAAATGTATTAAAACGCAAAAATAAATACCTGTATAAATTTGGTATCACCGCGATCGTACCAAACAAAAGAATAAAGCTGAGGTGTTATTTGGAGCCCACAAGAACGTGACGCACGTGCAGTTTTCTTTCAATTTTTTCACATTTGGAATTTTTTTTTCAGCTTCGCAGTACATGGCATGTTAAAATAAATAACATTATGGGAAAGTAAAATTTGTTACGCACAAAATAAGCCCTCACACAGGTCTGCACACGTAAAAATGAAAAAGTTATGGATTTTTGAAGGTGGAGAGCGAGAAATGAGCCCCTTAAGGGGTTAAAGTATCTTTCATGGTATGAGAACATTTGATCTTAATTGGTGAATAATAAAAGTTAAGTTTTAGTGTATAAAAAGTAGTGTAGCCCTCAGGGCATTATTTTTGGTAAAGTTTAAAATATCTATTTCATCACAATAGGTCCTTGTATGTTTAAAAACAATACAAGACACCGGGGGCTGGTTACCATGCTAGTTTTTCATAGAAACACATATGCGAACAGGCTGTGGCGCTAACGGTACGTGTGACGGCACCCTCAGAAGGCTGTTAACTGCTCTAATTGTTTTCTCTGAACTGGTGCATGGGTTGCTGTTGCCTTTGATCACAGCATCACCAATCCTTCACCTTTGATATTTGTCCCCTTTATTGCCACAGCAGGCAGGTGAGTTTACATCAGCTGTTGTGATGCGCGTAAAGCACCCTTAAGACACAGAAGTGTTTTCAGTGGGCCCAGGGGTCATGTCACAGAATCAGGGAAATCACTTTTAGTACAAGATGACTTGTGCATCTAACAAATCTGCTGTTTGTAGTGCTATCACATCAGAATAGAAAACATGCAATCTATTTTTACAGTAATGCAATAACATTCTTCTGACACTGATTTCTGCTCCTAAGCGATCACCATATATGCACTCCATGTCACAGCATCTCTTTCTACAGTGTGTTGTTACAAGTTTCTTTCTCTTGTACGGAGATGGGATGGTACAGTATACTGCTTGGCACCAAAGCCACTATTCTGAAGTGGGAAATCACTCAACACCATAATACTTACTTCACAAAGGGAGGTGGGTGCAGGGCTTGTGTCTTGCCCATCAGAAGAGACTTTTTTAGGGGTCTCTGGAGGTTGCGGAATTACTTTATCAATCCAGCTGAACATTCTTTAACCTGCAGGAGAATACTTCAATGATCAGGACAAGACCATAGTTTTTATGATGCAAAATATAAATGCGAGATTCACAGAGAAAAGGTCTATAAATAAAGACTGCATATTAACTACTAATTAATGGAACCCATATAGGAGTATATTAGTGATCAGTAATGCAACTGTTTATCCCCATACAGTTTGTTTATTGTCTCTCTACATTTCTAAGCAAAATATATCACACAGAATAGGTATAGTTACAGAAGTTGCGCACATTTCATTATCATTATGTTATAACCACTGTTAATATATCAATCTTGCTCGGATATAAGATGTTTGACTTACTATTAAATGTTTCTCTTAGGTGCTTACATCCACCATAACAAAACTTGCATAACACACTCTCAACACACACTATGCTATATTAGATATGTAAGATGTCCCCCAAATTATTTACCTGGCAACTCCTGTACTGCTGGCACCTGGGGCTCGCAGTTCTTCCGCTGTCTCAGGAAGCTGGAGCGTCCTTGACTAAATCCCTCTTCTGCTGAGGCAGCAAAGTATAGTCTGATCCCATCACTGCCACAGGATAAATGGATTTGCCAAGGTCCCTAATAGCCAACCACTGACTGACGTGTGCAACCCCCAACTAATCCCATCACCCATCATCACTTAACCCAGCCCCTGTCCTTAACACGCATATGTGAATTTAACCTCCGAACTAGGATCTGTATTTAATTAATAAAAGCCACTCAACTCTAAAAAATGGATGTATTCATGGTTCAGTAGCTTTTATATGGATTTCATCTTAGATCCTCGTAGGCTATAATCTATATGGAGAAGATTTTAGCATTGACTTCATTCCAGTGAATGAATGCTGCTTCAGAATGACTTTGAGGTCAGAACTACTTTGTAAATCCAGCATAACATGTGCCAATGTGGATGTTATTAAAAATGGCACACAGTGTACCAGTCCTGATAAATTCCCTCCATTGTTTCTTAGACAGGTTCATACTTCCCACCATGAGTAGTCTGCAAAAAACAGAGAAACTAATACATGCTTTACTTGCTTAAAATATTGAGGCCACATTTACTTACCTGTCCAGTCGCTATCCCTGAAAGTGCATTGTATGACCGGAATGTACTCTGCCACGATTCACGAAGACCGTGCACCCGATATCCTGCATGTGTCGCTTCCCTACTCAGGTCCACCAGAGTTCACTTACTTCTTCGTGGTGCATGTAAGTGCATTGATTGCAACACAATTTGAATCTTAAATCCCGCGCTCAGTCTGAATCAGCCGGATTGTCCGATGGCCCGTCCCCCGATTTCTGTTGCATAAAAAACCAGGGCAGCTGCACCACAATCTGATCACGTCTTAGTGCAGCCCTGAACCTAAAGATACTGGAGGAGACTATACCTGATTACATAGGACTACTGTGTCTGGTTAGAGACAGAAACCAAGTACCTTCTTCCAGAAGTGCTGGAATTGTTTGAGACCAGTGTGAGATCAAGTTCTGTGCAAGTTCTATCACCTATATGCCTAAGCTGTAAACAGATGGCAATGATCACAGACTTACCAGAATGCCGGACAAAAAAACTGAATTTCCTTCTCTGGTTGTGTTTTAAGAGTTGTGTCATTCATTATAATTACATTTTAACTTTGTCCCACGTCACCACGTCTAAGGTGATATCAAATATGTATTTTTATGCAAAACACAGCCTTCAAATTATACCCAGAGATACCCCAGGTCACAGAGAGAAATGCCAAGTCACTTATAATGTAGAAAGTGCTGTGTAAATGCCCAGTACCCTGTGATCAGAGACTTGTAATGCAGCCTGGACAGGGCACAATAACCCTGGAGACTGCTACCCAGCAACACCATACAAACACAGGAGCACCATCTAGACTAGATCCTGCAGGAGGTGAGTCCATAATATGCACCTATAATTCCCACCTAGGGTTGTGTAGATACAAGAAATATTCAGATGTAAATCACATAGGATACTAACAGGCTCCATATTTAGAAGTCTATAGACACAGGTTTTATATGTATAATACTAACACACACAAATATTAGAAGTCTATAGTTAGTTTATGATGCTAACAGTATTTGCATCTAGAGGTCTACAGACATATGGAGCATGTGTTATGCAAAAATGCTCCAATTCTACAAGTCTACAGACATATGGAACATGTATGATACTAACAAGCTCCACATATAGAGGTCTAAAGACACATGGAAAACTTTATACTAAAAGAGACACATCTAGAGGTATCATGTATAATACAAACAAGCTACACATCAAGGAGGTCTACAGAAAAATTGAACATGAGTAAAACTAAAAAGCTTCACAGACATATGGGACATATATAATACAAACAAGCTCAATGTCTGGATAACTAAATTCACATGGAACAGGTTTGATACATCACAAACATCACATTTGCAAAGTTTATGGACATAAGAAATAAATATGATAATATAAACACAAAGTACTGTATAATACTAAAAAAGTCTGTACCTACCGGTACATGTAATACATGTAATATGACAATGTCCTCTACACATAAGAAGTGATGGTAAATACACTATCATGTTTTCTCACAGGTCTCATCAACTACAGATGGCTCTCGCTCAGCACCATTGTAGTTGGGCCTCAGACAAGTCCTCTCCTGTGTACCCCCTAGCAGGAGTAAAACACTGCCTTTTCCACCCTCGGCTGCCTACCCTACGCAGGATGGAAATGGATAGTATGGTGCATAAGTTAAGTGATGAACACTCAAGGACCAACACGCCCTGCGACCATAGTAAGAGTCCAATAATTCACACCACCCTCCAACATACTATAACTTTCCATAATTTATTAATTCTTTGTAGCAAGTTATCAAACCAAAAGGCCTTCTGCCTGGAGAACAATTGTAGTGAAAGTGATTGTGTTATACCTAACCTGATTTATAGAGCATGGCAGAACCTCACCTTATAGATATGTCATAGCTTGTGCCTTTGCTAGGAACATCAGAGAAAAGTTCATTCATGCAGGATCTCATTGGTAGATTTGGAGGGTATGAAGCCATCAATCTCCTTATTGAATGTATATCTTCATCAACCATTCTTCTTCTTTATATTTATAATACCTGGACAAATAGGACAACATATCCCTATAAAAAGAGTGGTTTATAAGAGTGCAAAGAGAGTTCTCTGCCATAATAAAATGTTTCCCTCTTATCTTTGTTGGAGCAGGAAGCTTCAAGAATACCAGGTTTACTACATATGGCTCAGAGAAGCATCTCCTGCCATCACTAGTAAGTGCATCTTAGTTAGTTCACCCTTTTATACATTAAGGAAAGTAAAGCTATGTGGAGACTACTGTGTGCTGCCTTGGGCCTTAAACAACAAGGAAAGTAGCCGTTGTTTATGGCCAGCGTGTCATTGAGGTCCGCTCACAAGATGAAGAAAATAGAAAAGTGTCTTGATTTTCAGGCATAGGGCACACACTCGGGTGTGGAAACAACGGCCATGAGTATAAACCTATTAAAATACATGGCAACATGTGCTATCCATTTAATTAAAAGATAGCACTCTGTCAAAATTAAAGGGGTTGTTCGCTTTCAGCAATGATTGATATTGTTTGTATAAGGAAGTTATACAATTTTTCAATTTATATTCTGTATCAATTCCTCACTGTCTTCTTGGTCTCTGCTTGCTGTGCTTCTATATAAAGCTTCTAAGTTTACTTCCAGTGGATACTGTCCATGGTGATGTGATAGACAGGCAGGTGCGCGAGACATTATTATCACACGGCTCTGCTTACTCTCAGTGGTAATAACGGCTCGTGCACCTGCCTGTCCATCACATCACATGGACAGATTATAACCACTGGAAGTAAACAGAGAAGCTTTCTATAGAAGTACAGAAAGCTGAGATCCAAAAAACTGTGAGAAAGAAAAAAAATTGTATAGCTCCAATGACTATTGTATGGACAAGGGGAGGAGGGAGGGAGAGTCGGGGTTGTTTTGTAAGTTTGTAAAATTTGAACACTTTAATAAGCAATTTGACAGAAAAAGAATTGAAGAACTTTACTGTTATGTGGTCTCTTTCAGGAGATCACAAACACTGGGAGGCAGCTTACACGGCGAGACACACACCAAAACACAGAGATTCAACGGGGTTGGACTAAAGATGAAGACGTTACCTGTAGGCAAGCAGCCAAAGACAGCCCAAGAGGTCCTACAAATTCTGGGGACTTTCAGCTGATGGAATTAAAGAAAATGGGTAACTTTAACACATTATATGTTATGAAACCTACAAACTCCACATCCAGAAGTCTGTACCCATATGACACATGTATAATACCCACTAGATCCACATCCAGAAGTCTGTACCCACATGACACATGTATAATACCGACAAGATCCACATCCAGAAGTCTGTACCCACATGGCACATGTATAATACCCACTAGATCCACATCCAGAAGTCTGTACCCACATGGCACATGTATAATACCGACAAGATCCACATCCAGGCAAAGATTGTTAGGGTACAGACTTACATATCTCCACAGGAACTGGCTTTTGTCCATAATCATCCAAAGATGGGTATGCTGCAGGCAGAACTGTCAAAGAATAAAGATGCAATTTAGAATACAAAGCGGTAGAGAGTAGATATTGAGGCACATTTACCAAGAATGCGGGACAATGCATTAAAAGTGCTCTTCCATCTATAATGCTCGGTGCAACAGAATCATGAAGAACATGAGCCAGAAATCATGATCTGTCATTCCCTGCACTGGCCCAAAAGAGTTCACACAAAACAGTTCTGTGGAACATTTGTGGTGCGGACATATTAAATACCTGTGCAAGCCGTTTACACCCAAAAGAACATGCAAAGTACGTCAGAAAGCTGGTGCAAAGCCCTTAGTAAATGTGGGCCATTTTTTTGTATTCTAAAACTATTGTAAGTGTAAGCATGACGTCTGCTTTTACTTACCTTCCAGGAGTGAGTTACTTCAGGGGACAGGAACCGCACAGCAACCACCAAATCCTAAATCTGTGAATAAGGGATGTAGTGTTACAACAAACCATACAGTACCAGGCAGGACTACTTGTGATGTTCAGTCATGCATCTCAGTAGGGACTCTTGATGTAGAGCTGTGGGTATCATACATGTGCACATGGGTACAGACTTCTGGATGTGGATCTAGTGGGTATTATACATTGTGTCATGTGGGTACAGACTTCAGGATGGGGATCTTGTCGGTATTATAATGTGCATGTGGGTACAGACTTCTGGATGTGGATCTTGTCGGTATTATACATGTGTCATGTGGGTACAGACTTCTGGATGTGGATCTTGTCGGTATTATACATGTTCCATGTGGGTACAGATTTCTGGATGTGGATCTTGTCGGTATTATACATGTGCCATGTGGGTACAGACTTCTGGATGTGGATCTTGTCGGTATTATACATGTGCCATGTGGGTACAGACTTGGATGTGGACTTAGTGGGTATTATACATGTTCCATATGGGTACAGACTTCTGGATGTGGATCTTGTCGGTATTATACATGTGTCATGTGGGTACAGACTTCTGGATGTGGATCTAGTGGGTATTATATATGTTCCATATGGGTACAGACTTCTGGATGTGGATCTAGTGGGTATTATACATGTGTCATGTGGGTACAGACTTCTGGATGTGGATCTTGTCGGTATATACATGGGTCATGTGGGTACAGACTTCTGGATGTGGATCTAGTGGGTATTATACATGTGTCATGTGGGACAGATTTGGATGTGGATCTAGTGGGTATTATAAATGTGTCATGTGGGTACAGACTCTGGATGTGGATCAGTGGATATTATACATGTGCCATATGGGTACAGATTCTGATGTGGACCTAGTGGGTATTATACATGTGTCATGGGGTACAGACTTCTGGATGTGGATCTAGTGGGTATTTAAATGTGTTCTGTGGGTACAGACTTCTGGATGTGGATCTAGTGGGTATTATACATGTGTCATGTGGTACAGACTTCGGATGTGGATCTAGTGGGTATTATACATGTGTCATGTGGGTACAGACTTCAGGATGTGGATCTAGTGGGTATTATACATGTGTCATGTGAGTACAGACTTCAGGATGTGGATCTTGTCGTATTATACATGTGTCATGTGGGTACAGACTTCAGGATGTGGATCTTGTCGGTATATACAATGTGCATGTGGGTACGCTCAGTCTGTACCCACATGGCACATGTATAATACCGACAAGATCCACATCCAGAAATCTGTACCCACATGGAACATGTATAATACCGACAAGATCCACATCCAGAAGTCTGTACCCACATGACACATGTATAATACCGACAAGATCCACACATCCTGATCTGTACCCACATGACACATGTATAATACCCACTAGATCCACATCGAAGTCTGTACCCACATGACACATGTATAATACCCACTAGATCCACATCCAGAAGTCTGTACCCACATGACACATGTATAATACCCACTAGATCCACATCCAGAAGTCTGTACCCACATGACACATGTATATACCCACTAGGTCCACATCACGAAGTCTGTACCCCATATGGCACATGTATAATATCCACTAGATCCACATCCAGAGTCTGTACCCACATGACACATTTATAATACCCACTAGATCCACATCCAGAAGTCTGTACCACATGACACATGTATAATACCCACTGATCCACATCCAGAAGTCTGTACCCACATGACACATGTATATACCGCAAGATCCACATCCAGAAGTCTGTACCCACATGACACTGTATCAATACCCACTAGATCCACATCCGAAGTCTGTACCCATATGAACATATATAATACCCACTAGATCCACATCCAGAAGTCTGTACCCCATGACCATGTATAATACCGACAAGATCCACATCCAGAAGTCTGTACCCATATGGAACATGTATAATACCCACTAGATCCACATCCAAGTCTGTACCCACATGGCACATGTATAATACCGACAAGATCCACATCCAGAAGTCTTGTACCCACATGGCACATGTATAATACCGACAAGATCCTCCAGAATCTGTACCCATGAACATGTATAATACCGACAAGATCCACATCCAGAGTCTGTACCCACATGACACATGTATAATACCGACAATCCACATCCAGAAGTCTGTACCCACAGGCACGTATAATACCGACAAGATCCACATCCTGAAGTCTGTACCCACATGACACATGTATATACCCCCACTAGATCCACATCCAGAATTCTGTACCCATATGTCACATGTATGATACCACAAGCTCTACATCAAGAGTCCCTACTGAGATGCATGACTGAACATCACAAGTAGTCCTGCCTGGTCTGTATGGTTTTTGTACACTACATCCCTTATTCACAGATTTAGGATTTGTGTTTATGCTGTGCGGTTCCTGTCCCCTTGAAGTAACTCACTCCTGGAAGGTAAGTAAAACAGACGTCATGCTTACACTTACAATAGTTTTAGAATACAAAAAAAATGGCCCACATTTACTAAGGGCTTTGCACCAGCTTTCTGACGTACTTTGCATGTTCTTTTGGGTGTAAACGGCTTGCACAGGTATTTAATAGTGTCCGCACCACAAATGTGTCACACAGACCTGTTTGTGGTGAACTCTTTTGGGCCAGTGCGGGAAGTGACAGATCATGATTTCTGGCTCATGTTCTTCATGATTCTGTTGCACCGAGCATTATAGATGGAAGAGCACTTTTAATGCAGTGTCCCGCATTCTTGGTAAATGTGCCTCAATTCTATCTCTACCGCTTTGTATTCTAAATTGCATCTTTATTCTTTGACGTTCTGCCTGCAGCATAACCCATCTTTGGATAGTATGGACAAAACCAGTTCCTGTGGAGATAATGTAAGTCTGTCCCCTAACAATCTTTGCTGCCCAGTTCCCACAATCCTCCATTTAACCTCTAATTCTCCTTTAACTACAGGAACATTTTCGCACATTTGGCCCAGCCTACAGATGAGAAGCTCAACCACCTATAAAACCACATTACCTGGTTTACATCCTAGACCTGAAGATCCTGCTGCCTACAAACCATCCCCTAAGTAACAATGATATCCCCGGGATTACACTTCTAGAAGTTAGATGCATCACTGTTGGGTGACATAAGGAAGACAAAACACTGTGAACATACAATATAAAATAATACCCCTCTTCTGTAATAAAGATTAGCCATTATCATCTTACAGCACAAGGTTGGAAGAATGAGAGTGGAAACAACAAGGTGGGTTAAATAAAAGAATGCCGTAAATACTCGAGTATACGCCGCCGACCCAAGTATATGCCGAGACCCCTAATTTTACCACCAAAAACTGGGAAAAACTATTGACTCGAGTAATAGCCGAGGGAAGGAAATGCATTGGTCACAGCCCCCCCCCCCAAAGTAAATAACCAGCAAGCCCCCAGTATGTATATAGCCGCCCAGCTCCCAGTAATATATAGCCACCTGCCCCCATGTATGTATACAGCAGCCTACCCCCTAGTAATACAGCCAGCCAGCCCTCAGTAATATACAGCCCGCCAGCCCCCAGTAGTATACAGCCAGCCAGCCCCCATGTGTATACAGCCAGCCAGCCCCCATGTAGTATACAGCCAGCCTGCCCCCATGTAGATACAGCCAGCCAGCCCCCATGTAGTATACTGCCAGCCCCCATGTAGTATACAGCCTTCCTGCCCCCATGTAGTATACAGCTAGCTAGCCCCCATGTAGTATACCGCAAGACTGCCCCATGTAGTATCACCTCCCCCATGTAGTATACAGCCAGCCGCCCCCAGCACTTAAAAAAAATAACCTTATATACTCACCCTCCGATGCTCGGTGCGGCTCCCCGAGTTCGGCGTGGCTCGTCTCTTTCTCCGCGTGGCTCCTCTCTTTTTCTGGCTTCTTAACAGCCTGCATGGATGCAGCCATGTCTTCTTCCAGCAGGCACATCCTATTATGCGGCCGCTGCTGACGTCATATATGTGCTGGCCGTCCGGAAGTAACATGCCGCTGTAAAAGAAGACAGAAGAAAGAAAGGAGCCGCGCGAAGAAAGGAGCCGTGCCAAAAGTGGTGTCATCTGGGAGCCGGTGGAGCATCGGAACGCCGGAGGGTGAGTATATAAGTTTTATTTTTTCTTGACTGTGTGTATAAGAGGTTTGTGCTGAAAAACTCGGCTTATACACAAGTATATATGGCAGAATAGATGCCAGATGGTTTAGTGGTCTTGTCTATTACCAAAGATTGTGTATTTCCCACAATGCCCACCTATAGTGTGAGCTTTGTTTCTATACACCTTCTACCCCATCAAACAAAACTCCAAATCACAGAAATATGGAACGAGTTTGGTGTATCAATAGGACCTATGATGCACAAACTTGACACTGAGAAAATACCAGAGTCCACAAGATTATAACTGTACATACAATTTCATCAGCTTTTAAATGTTCTTTAAAACATCTGAACTGCATTTTTTCCAATAATTATGGGAGCTACAAGCACCCATTGTACTCTGGGATAATAACTTGTTTCATATGCCCTGCATCATGCCACCAAAAGGGGCTTGGAAAGTTCCACTCTGATAAAAAAAAAAAACTAATTCAATTAAAGGGGCTATTCCAGTTTCACATCGCCTTGTTTGTCTCTCACCAAAGACTTTTTAGTTAAAGCGATTACTGTAATTTGTTGCTTAGTGGATACACTGGGCTCATTTACTAAGGGTCCCGCATCACGGTTTCGTCAGACTGTTTGGCATTTTTGAGATTGCACGCTTGGACAGGTATTTAAATGGTGTATGCGCTGGGATTGTGTCAAACGGGTTGGTTTTAGCACAGCAGCGCTGGCTTCCATGCGACACCATTGGGCGGCTTGCCATCGGCGATCTTCTGATTCTGACTGAGCGAATTGACTTTAAAATTGTGTCGCAAACTATGGACTTACTGCACCACTTCAAAGATGGTGAACTCTAAGCGGGGAAAGACACATGCAGGATATCGGGCGCACGGGTAAGTAATGTGCCCCTTGAGCATTGAAAGCTTTTGAAACCTAGCAGTTAGATGTAAACCATATTGCTAAAAGGGCAGAAAGCCAAGGTTCCTCCAAGTTCTTCTCTAGCATAACACAGTCTTCGTCTGTGTGGTATCCATTGATTCAACAGATATCACATGGCCAAATTCATTTCTATAGGCTCACACGCTGTGTTTCCACTGCCCCATGTGTGAGCCGACTGTCCATGCCGTAAAACTCACTGAAGGTCCTATTCCGCCCAGTCTTTTGTGGGTATTGGCGTGTGAGTGGACATCATGCGCCACTGAACATAGCAGTGACTACTGACCACAGTCTCCGAGACTGGCACACATTGTGAACTTGAGTAAACTATGTGTGTATTGACACCAATTTATATTTTGATGAGGACAGCAGCATTGAATCAGACAAGTGAAAATGGATCCCTTTAGAGCTTACTGTATGACCATGACCCTTGCCCATGACTTTCACCTCAGGCCCTACCTATTGTAATCCAGCACCTTTTAAATTTTGAAGAGTCAAAGATAAACCCAAATACACAAAGAATCCACCAATATTTTATAGGTATGAAATGACCACAGGATGATAGGTTTATATGAGCATGTGAAGCCATGGGCCATAAAATATACAGAAAGTTTAGCCAGGAGATACCTCTCTTATGATAGCAAATATACCATTATGTTTTCTGTGGTACTGTACACTTACTGTGGGCAGTGATCTTTGACTCACCAAAGTATGGTGCTCGAAGTCTGTACCCACATGACACATGTATAATACCGACAAGATCCACATCCTGAAGTCTGTACTCACATGACACATGTATAATACCCACTAGATCCACATCCTGAAGTCTGTACCCACATGACACATGTATATACCCACTAGGTCAACATCAGAAGTCTGTAACCCATATGGCACATGTATAAATATCTAGATCCACATCCAGAAGTCTGTACCCACATGACACATGTATAATACCCACTAGATCCACATCCAGAAGTCTGTACCCACATGACACATGTATAATACCCACTAGATCCACATCCAGAAGTCTGTACCCACATGACACATGTATAATACCGACAAGATCCACATCCAGAAGTCTGTACCCACATGACACATGTATAATACCCACTAGATCCACATCCAGAAGTCTGTACCCATATGGCACATGTATGATACCCACAAGCTCTACATCAAGAGTCACTACTGAGATGCATGACTGAACATCACAAGTAGTCCTGCCTGGTACTGTGATGGTTTGTTGTAACATTACATCCCTTATTCACAGATTTAGGATTTGGTGGTTATGCTGTGCGGTTCCTGTCCCCTGAAGTAACTCACTCCTGGAAGGTAAGTAAAAGCAGACGTCATGCTTACACTTACAATAGTGTTAGAATACAAAAAAATGGCCCACATTTACTAAGGGCTTTGCACCAGCTTTCTGACGTACTTTGCATGTTCTTTTGGGTGTAAACGGCTTGCACAGGTATTTAATAAGTGTCCGCACCACAAATGTGTCACACAGAACTGTTTTGTGGTGAACTCTTTTGGGCCAGTGCAGGGAAGTGACAGATTCATGATTTCTGGCTCATGTTCTTCATGATTCTGTTGCACCGAGCATTATAGATGGGAAGAGCACTTCTAATGCAGTGTCCCGCATTCTTGGTAAATGTGCCTCAATATCTATCTCTACCGCTTTGTATTCTAAAATTGCATCTTTATTCTTTGACAGTTCTGCCTGCAGCATAACCCATCTTTGGATGAGTATGGACAAAAGCCAGTTCCTGTGGAGATAATGTAAGTCTGTACCCTAACAATCTTTGCTGCCCAGTTCCCACAATCCTCCATTTAACCTCTAATTCTCCTTTAACTACAGGAACATTTTTCGCACATTTGGCCCAGCCTACAGATGAGAAGCTCAACCACCTATAAAATCCACATTACCTGGTTTACATCCATAGACCTGAAGATCCTGCTGCCTACAAACCATTCCACTAAGTAACAATGATATCCCCGGGATTACACTTCTAGAAGTTTAGATGCATCACATGTTGGGTGACATAAGGAAGACAAAACATGTGAACATACAATATAATAATAATACCCCTCTTCTGTAATAAAGATTATGTCATTATCATCTTACAGCACAAGGTTGGAAGAATGAGAGGTGGAAACAACAAAGGTGGGTTAAATAAAAGAATGCCGTAAATACTCGAGTATACGCCGCCGACCCAAGTATATGCCGAGACCCCTAATTTTACCACCAAAAACTGGGAAAAACTATTGACTCGAGTATAAGCCGAGGGAAGGAAATGCATTGGTCACAGCCCCCCCCCCCAAAGTAAATAACCAGCAAGCCCCCAGTAGTATATAGCCGGCCAGCTCCCAGTAATATATAGCCAGCCTGCCCCCATGTAGTATACAGCCAGCTACCCCCTAGTAGTATACAGCCAGCCAGCCCTCAGTAATATACAGCCAGCCAGCCCCCAGTAGTATACAGCCAGCCAGCCCCCATGTAGTATACAGCCAGCCAGCCCCCATGTAGTATACAGCCAGCCTGACCCCATGTAGTATACAGCCAGCCAGCCCCCATGTAGTATACTGCCAGCCCCCATGTAGTATACAGCCTTCCTGCCCCCATGTAGTATACAGCTAGCTAGCCCCCATGTAGTATACAGCAAGACTGCCCCATGTAGTATACAGCCTGCCCCCATGTAGTATACAGCCAGCCGCCCCCAGCACTTAAAAAAAATAAACTTATATACTCACCCTCCGATGCTCGGTGCGGCTCCCCGATGTCGGCGTGGCTCGTCTTCTTTCTTCCGCGTGGCTCCTCTTCTTTTTTCTGGCTTCTTTAACAGCCTGCATGGATGCAGCCATGTCTTCTTCCAGCAGGCACATACTATTATGCGGCCGCTGCTGACGTCATAGTATGTGCTGGCCGTCCGGAAGATAACATGCCGGCTGTAAAAGAAGACAGAAGAAAGAAGAGGAGCCGCGCGGAAGAAAGGAGCCGTGCCAAAAGTGGTGACATCTGGGAGCCGTGTGGAGCATCGGAACGCCGGAGGGTGAGTATATAAGTTTTTATTTTTTCTTGACTTGTGTATAAGAGGTTTGTGCTGAAAAACTCGGCTTATACACAAGTATATATGGTAGAATAGATGCCAGATGGTTTAGTGGTCTTGTCTATTAACAAAGATTGTGTATTTCCCAGCAATGCCCACCTATAGTGGGAGCTTTGTTTCTATACACCTTCTACCCCATCAAACAAAACTCCAAATCACAGAAATATGGAACGAGTTTGGTGTATCAATAGGACCTATGATGCACAAAACTTGACACATGAGAAAATACCAGAGTCCACAAGATTATAACTGTACATACAAGTTCATCAGCTTTTAAATGTTCTTTAAAACATCTGAACTGCATTTTTTCCAATAATATATGGGAGCTACAAGCACCCATTGTACTCTGGGATAATAACTTGTTTCATATGCCCTGCATCATGCCACCAAAAGAGGCTTGGAAAGTTCCACTCCTGATAAAAAAAAAAAACTAATTCAATTAAAGGGGCTATTCCAGTTTCACATCGCCTTGTTTGTCTCTCACCAAAGACTTTTTAGTTAAAGCGATTACTGTAAGATTTGTTTGCTTAGTGGATACACTGGGGCTCATTTACTAAGGGTCCCGCATCACAGTTTCGTCAGACTGTTTGGCATTTTTGAAGATTGCACAGCTTGGACAGGTATTTAAATGGTGTATGCGCTGGGATTGTGTCAAACGGGTTGGTTTTTAGCACAGCAGCGCTGGCTTCCATGCGACACCAATTGGGCGGCTTGCCATCGGCGATCTTTCTGATTCTGACTGAGCGAATTGACTTTAAAATTGTGTCGCAAACTAATGGACTTACGTGCACCACTTCAAAGATGGTGAACTCTAAGCGGGGAAGAGACACATGCAGGATATCGGGCGCACGGGTAAGTAAATGTGCCCCATTGAGCATGAAAGCTTTTGAAACCTAGCAGGTTAGATGTAAACCATATTGCTAAAAGGGCAGAAAGCCAAGGTTCCTCCAAGTTCTTCTCTAGGCATAACACAGTCTTCGTCTGTGTGGTATCCATTGATTCAACAGATATCACATGGCCAAATTCATTTCTATAGGCTCACACACAGCTGTGGTTTCCACTGCCCCATGTGTGAGCCGACTGTCCATGCCGTAAAACTCACTGAAGGTCCTATTCCTGCCCAGTCTTTTTTGTGGGTATTGGCGTGTGAGTGGACATCATGCGCCACTGAAACATAGGCAGTGAACTACTGACCACAGTCTCCGAGACTGGCACACATTGTGAACTTGAGTAAACACTTGTGTTGTTGACACCCAATTTATATTTTGATGAGGACAGCAGCATTGAATCAGACAAGTGAAAATGGATCCCTTTAGAGCTTACTGTATGACCATGACCCTTGCCCATGACTTTCACCTCAGGCCCTACCTATTGTAATCCAGCACCTTTTAAATTTTGAAGAGTCAAAGATAAACCCAAATAACACAAAGAATCCACCAAATAGTTTATAGGTATGAAATGACCACAGGATGATAGGTTTATATGAGCATGTGAAGCCATGGGCCATAAAATATACAGAAAGTTTAGCCAGGAGATACCTCTCTTTATGATAAAGCAAATATACCATTATGTTTTCTGTGGGTACTGTACACTTACTGTGGGCAGTGATCTTTGACTCACCAAAGTATGGGGCTCCTGCAGTACAGGAGACTTAGTTACACTCATTGATTGTCAGTAACATATAAAGGCTGAATAGACTGAGCTCAAGGGAGGGAGCAGTCAGTATAGGTAGTGTAATAGCCTATAACATGCACTTTTAGCATAGTCTTCTTCCATAGACATTAGAGGTCTCCTCAATATCATGTTATAGTAAAACAAGTGTGGACACACAACACAGACATGTGACTTCAGCTTCCAATGGAGCACTTCCCCTTTAAACACTGCTTTATTACTCTTGTATATGGACAGGTGTATAAAATGCTGGAATAGGATTTAGTGTGGGTATGGACATACACTTGTGACAGTAATGAGTCAGGGCAGACATGCTGCCACCTGGAAGGCACCGTCTGCCGTGTGCTGTGTACTGTGTTCCTGAAGCTGACTCAGTTCATGGAAGCGCTCACCACACCACAAGCACTTGTAATGCTGCTCTCTGTTATGGACACTCTGATGTTTGTTCAGATGTTCCCTCTGCTTAAAACTTTTGTCACAGGACAGGCACTTGTAGGGCTTCTCGCCCGTGTGCACCCTTCGATGTCTCTGCAGGTCTGAAGCGTACTTGAAACGTTTCTCACAGTCTGGGCATTTGAGAGGTTTATCCCTAGTTGGATCGCAGCGATGCTGCACAAACTCTGAGGAGGAGAAGAAGCGTCGCTCGCAGGCTGTGCATCTCAGTGGTTTTTCTGAGCAGTGGGCGGCCTGGTGTTTTTGCAGAGCGGAGGCACGTTTGTAAGTCTTATGGCATACACTGCACTGGAAGGGGCGCTCCGCACTGTTCTGCCCACACTTGTGCCTTAACAAGTCCTGTGACTGGTGGAAGCCCTGCTGGCAAGCATTGCACTTGAAGATGCTCTCAGCCCCCTGCTGATTAAAAGTCATGCCTTTTTCACAAAAGGTGCAATTGTCAGGTTCCTCAGCTTTGTGCGTGCGCCGGTGCCTCATGAGCGCATACTGCTGCTTGAAACTCATTTGACAAAGATCACAGTGGAAAGGGCGTTCCTCACTGTGTGTCCGTTCATGTTGCCTGAGGTCTGATGGCCGTCGGAAAGTTTTTTGACATGCGCCACACCGGAAGGGACGCTCCCCAGCTGGAGTACATGGGTGCTGCAGTAACTGAGAAGATTCCTTAAAGCGCAGCTGGCAAGTCTGGCATTGGAACAGCTGTTCACCAGAGTGAGCGTACATGTGCCGAAGAAGATGGGAACGATGTTTGAAACTTTTCTCACACACAGTGCACTTGTATGGGCGCTCTGAGCTGTGTGTGCGTTTGTGGTGCACCAAGTGTGAGGACTGGCTGAAGCTCTTGTCACACAACGTGCACTTGTATGGCTTCTCACCAGTGTGGACACGTTCATGGCGGGACAGTTCTGAAAGGTGCTTAAATGGTTTGTGACACAATGTGCAAATAAAGGGTCTATCAAGGGAGTCTGTGGCTGGTACAGGAGGTGGTGCAGTGGGTAAACAGGCTCTGTCTGCCTCAGGAGACTTGTACGTCTTCTCACAGATTGAACATTTTAAGGAGCTGCCATTGTGGGCAGTATGATGTTGAGCCAGAGAGGTAAGTAGAGAGAAACCCATTTTACAAACTCCACAGACAAAAGGCTTCTGCTCCACCTGTGTGCACTGGTGCTCAAGGAGGTCAGTTGCCTGGTGAAAAATCTTTAGACACTGGGTACATTGGAAGGAGCGGTCCTGACTGGCTGATGGCATACACTGATGTTCCTGTGGGTTTGCCAGGTGGGTCAGGTCATGCCCACACAACCCACACTTGTGCAAAGGCTCACCAGCAGGTAAGGGAGGATGCTGGATCCCAAGATCGGGTTGTACTAGAATGCCATAGACAGCACAGCCCAACGGATTGTCAGCAGAAGCAGGATTGGCGATGGGATGCTCACCTAGTGCAATGGGATGCTGTGCTGCCTGCTGCTGGGATGGCTGCAATGAGGAAGGTGGGGCCTGTGCAGGAGCCCAGCCTTCGGACATGCTGGGTGCCAGGGGTTCAATAGTGAAGGCTTAAGAGATATGGCTGAGCAGTTATCAGGCAGATGGGTGTCTTCTACACAACCTCATGGCATCTTCTGTCTGAAATATGCAATGAAAGAACAAGTATAAGCAGGAGTAGCAGCTAAGAACCTAATATAAATTTATTAAAGAGCAGTTTATTACTATAGGGGATGTAGATCAAGCAGCAGATCACACAGAAAAGGATGATATGAGTTTTGGTATGAATATAAATGTACCCAAGGTTTCAGGTCATAATATTAAATAAAAAACAATGACATTGGAAGTTTTTAAAATGAGGTAAATGCAACTTAAATAAAACATACATACAACAAATTCAACGCTGTCATTTATTTAACTTCTGGACTTCTACTCCTCCCCATCCTCCATGGAGGCTGCTGTGATTTCATGTGATCAGATACATACATGGGTTAGACGTTGGAGATGTAACAGGACCTTTGACGATATCGTCCTGGTACCATAACTTTAAGTGCCCAATGATGTAACAGAGCTCTCCATACAGCAGAATATCATAGCCTCTCAATCAGGAACACGGAGGCAGGGTAAAGCAAGTAAATATTAATATGCATGATTGAATTAGTGTGAATGACTCAGATCAGGTGAGCTGCATATAAGTTTACAAACTGATTTTTAATGCTTGTTAATCACAGTTTTAATTAAACCTTTATTTTGGGTGGGTTAATTTGCATGACAGGAAGGAAACCTTGGAAATTTACACTTCAAACTATTACCAGTATGCTGTCAAGCAGACTAACACCTTCCAGATTGTGTTTCTTCCATGGTCCAGTATGGTGATATCATTTAGAAAATAGACTTTTAAGTGAGATGTAAATTGGTTGTATAAAGTCAAGTAGCCGGAGAGTTTAAGACTGAGGTAAATTTCTGCTGACAGCTTCCCTTTAGAGAAGACCTGTTACCAGAATTTTACTCCTCACACCAGTAATACCTGCTGGTAAAGGGTTAAAAGTCCTCCCCATATCACCTAAAATTATCTGCCACTGAGACACTATTTCTAAATTGCAGCCAAGTGAAATACCAGTGAACCCCACGTCCTTCTTTTGATTGACAGCTCAGTGTCTCTTCATACCAGAACGTTGTCCCTCTCACTGCATGGTCAATTCACTGCAGATCTTGTCACTATTTCATAGGCGGGGCCAAACGGTGCTCAACAGGGCCATACACCAATGGGTGGAGCCAACAAAGACGAAGCCAGAAAAATTTTGGGGTAAAATTTTTTCGTGGAGGGAGGAGGCTAATTTAAGCTGGGGTCTACACTACCCTTTTCAACAAAGGCAGAGTGGGGGTGAGTAAGGTTTATCGTGTCTGTTGTTGATGACAGGTTTGATTTAAATAAATAAACAAACTATTATAATCATATTAGGTATCCCCACATCCCAAAATGAAATTAAAAATTCCATACAGTGAACCCTGCAACTTAAAAAAAAATATTTTTTTCTCCACATAAACATTTTAATAAAAACGTATCCAAAGGTTGTACAGTTTTCAAAATGGCTTCATCAGCTGGTAAAAAAATTACAACTTAGGCTAAATTCCCACTACCGTTCCTTCCCTCCGTAAAAAAAAAGTGAAGATTAGAAGTTTAACGGAGGTAGAACATATCATTTAATACTCCCATTGACATCAATGTAAATTTTATGTTACCCGTTATGATCATGGGTTTCTTTCAAATGGAGGAAAAATACTGCAGCATCCGTAATTTTGTCCGTCCAAAAAATGCATGGATAACGGATTCCTGCCTAAACAGAGCATAACGGATGACATAAAATTTACATTGATGTCAATGGGATTTTTAAGTGATATGTTCAAACTCTGTTAAACCTTCATTTTTTACTTTGGAAAGGAAAGAAGGAACAATAGCGTGAAATGAGCCTAATACAGCTCCATTCAGAATATTGAATAGTGCCACTTGTACCATTTGAAGTACCATTTGTCTCATAGACAACAATCCCTCATGTAAAATGTTAAAAATTAAAAAAAGGCTTTTGCAAAAAGGGTTGTAAAAGTGGACACAGAAAACCTGAAAAGTGACGCATTGTTAAAAGGTTTTTAAGTTCCAAGTGATGAAAATCAAATTTCAATGTTTTATTGATAAACAGCAAGTGTGACCACCTCTATAACACCAGACATTCGGGCAGTTTGTTGTTCCAAAGCATTCAGGCATGTGTCCCCATACCAAGGAGGAAAGAGGTCTCGTGAAAAGTACCAGAGATTGGGAGCTTGGACCTGGGTGAAGGTGTAAAATAGCTTTTAACAATCCTTGTCCCTCAGGGCCCTGGAAAATTGTATATCTATAGGAGGAATTATAAATACATTATAAACCTACAGTACCTCGTCTTAAATTGTATTAGTTTATAGAATATAATTTTTTAGAATATGCGTGCACATTTAATATTTTTTCTCTTATATATCGATAAACAAAATAGATAAAAAATAGATAAAAAAGATATTTAATTATGTATATTTATTATTTATGTATATTATGTATATTTATTATGTATGTATATTATGTATGAATATTATCTATTTATGCAGAATGAAATGCAAAATAATGTACTTATCCAAATCGACCCCTTAGCCCTGTGAAAGAGTTAAAAAAAATTACAAAGAGAATAGTGGATGCATTATAGTGTATATATTATATATATATATATATATAGCAAGGTTTCTGCCTATAGAGGATGGTGTACACATATTTCACACAGTAGGGGGTATTATTGTGGGGTGACACACGTTATGTATCACACAGCTGATGTGAAGGGGAGAAAGGGGTTAAGATAACTGCTCGAGGTATTCCGATTAGGCCACAAGCCGGGGACTTTCCTGAACTAGGGTACGCAGCCGCTGCCTCCCTCGACCCCCTGCGCGTTACCTGTATACCGCTGGTGACCGGCGGGGCCTGCAGGACGAGGGAGGAGGCCGGGGAATCCGAACAGCCGCGGCTCCGGTAGTAAAATTTCATGGGAGGAGCTAAGAGGACCGCCCCCGACCGGACACCGGGGAGGAGACCGAGAAATACCGAGGGGGCCTCACATACATAGAACGAAAGCGGGACACAGTGGAAGACGTAATACAGAGAGAATAATGCATGAGAAGAACAGATAGAGATAGCAGTAAGAGACCTATAGAAAGACAGACACAGACAAGAGAGGGTTGTTATATCGGGTTATGGGGATCTGAAAGGAGAGTGAAAGGTGAATAGTGCTAGTATCCAGGTAGGTGTGGGGTTATACCTGTTACCTGGGGGGTGCAGTAACCTAGTACAGATGCTGTAGGGAGGATGCTGGTTGCTTAGACTGTAAGCTCTTGGGAGCAGGGCCCTCACTCCTATTGCTCCATGTTACCATGTTTTTACAATGTAATGTCTTATTTTCTTTATATATGCCCCCTTGATTTGTCAAGCGCTACGGAATATGATGGTGCTATATAAATACATATGATAATTTTTATATTTTACTTTTTCAGCACATTGCAATGATGTAAATACAGATGTATTTACTGTGGCATCAAACACAAGAGTGTGTTTAAGGGGTTTTACAGCATTAAATTGCCAGCAACCACAGATAGAAAATGAAATGTAGAATTTAGTAATGGCACTAACAGCCGGCTCATTTTCGTGAACAACGTGAGCCGGCTCACTAAACCCAGCCATTAAACGGCTCACCACACCCCCTTTTACCGGATAAAATCAGGTTAAAAGTGGTGTGGGGTGACTGACTGGCCTGCAGCTCCCTATTATATATTTAATAGGGAGCCGTTCAGGAGCCAATAGAGCCAGCTCTTCTTAGTGAGTGGAGCCTAATGAGCCAGCTCGCTAAGAAGAGCCGGACTTCCCATCACTTGTAGAATTCGCTCCTTTATGTAAGATCACCCCCGTTTACTTTAAAACAAAAAATCTTCTCTAAATTAAAGGACATCTACCTTTAGTTTGACTTATTTCCAATTAGTGCATAAAGAAATTAGCATGTAATGCTGGACATCTACCAACACTCAAACTGATGGTTGATGTCCTTTAATGTGAAAATGAGCAGAGAAGAATCATATTTTGTCTGAAATTAGTTATTTTTGGGGGCTGTAAGGAGAGTGTCAATTTTTGGGTTCTATAGAACCGTGCTAAGATAGGAATCTCATCTTTAACCCCTTACCGACATGTGCCACAATAGTACATTACATACCGGATGCAGGTGCATGGTGAGGGCTCACGGTATGAGCCCTCTCCATAGCCGGTAAGTCTTTGCTGCACATTGCAGCAAAGGCTTACTGGTAACACTCGGGGTCGTGCATCTTAAAAAAAATGGTGGTGCATAGGTGCCGCCATTTTGGCGAGGATTGTTGCTCCCCCTGACGTCATTAGGGAGCGACGATTCGTCACCATGACAGCCTCGGGTCTTCTGAAGACCCGAGGCTGTCTCGTTTTAACCCTTTCATTACAATGGCAGTATCTGATAGGATTGATCAGACAACCTAGGGTTAAAGTGCCCTAGGGAGTCTGAAAAATAGTAAAAATTTTAAAAAGTTTAAAAAAAAATCATAATAAAAAAAAAATTCTAATCACCCCCCCTTTCCCTAGAACTGATATAAATATAAATAAACAATAAAAATTATAAACACATTAGGTATCGCCACGTCCGAAAATGCCTGATCTATCAAAATATAATAACGTTTTTTAACTGTGTTTAACCCTGTAATGGAAAATAGCGGCCAAAGTCAAAAATGGCACATTTTTGCCATTTTAAAAAATATAAAAAATTCTATAAAAAGTTATCAAAAGGTCGTACAGTCCTAAAAATGGTAGCATTGAAAACGTCATCAAGTCGCAAAAAATGACACCACCCACAGCTCCGTACACCAAAATATAAAAAAGTTATCAGCACCAGAAGATGGCAAAAAAAATTTTTATTTTGTACAGGTTTTAATTATTGTAAATATATGAAAACATTATAAAACCTATACAAATTTGGTATCCCCGTAATCATACAGACCCAAAAAATAAAGTATACATGTCATTTGGGGCGTACAGTGAAATCTGTAAAATCCAAGCCCACAAGAAAACGGCGCTAATGCATTTTTTCACCAATTTCAGTGCATTTGGATTTTTTTTCCGCTGCCCAGTACATGGAATATTAAATACCATCACTATGACGTGCAATTTGTTACGCAGAAAACACATAAGCACAAAGATGTCACGGGGGTCACGAGTGCTCCCATGACCCATGTCTTGGGTCGCGGGCTCATCCGTGCCCCTCTTTGTGGGCAGACTTCCCGCGGTAGTAACTTAACCCTTCCCCATCGGCCATGAGCACGCGTCCCTGTCTCCTAAAGCAGAGGTCCCCAACCTTTTTTGCACCAGGGACCGGCTTTAAGCTAGACCAGTTTTCCATGGCCCGGTGGGGGCGGGGCTTTGGTCATATGGGGTGGGGTGGAGCTTATAATATAAGATATCAGGGAGTGTCCGGACCAGATCCATCATATTGGTTTGGTGTAAAAATTAAGCAAAGCAAAATGCATACAGCGTATCGCCATGTAGTATAAAATGCATACAGCGTCTCTGCCATGTGTATAAAATGCATACACGTATCGCCATGTAGTATAAAATGCATCAGCGTATTGCCATGTAGTATAAATGCATACAGCGTATCGCCTTAGTATAAAAATATAGCCTCGCATACCTCCATGTAGTATAAAATGCATACAGAATACCGCCATGTAGTATAAAATGCATACAGCATACCGCCATGTAGTATAAAATGCATACAGCATATCGCCATGTAGTATAAAATGCATACAGTGTATCGCCATGTAGTATAAAATGCATACAGCGTATTGCCATGTAGTACAAAATAGAAGCTCTGATAAATATCACAAATACTACATATACATACAGCATATATACACACATATACAGACAGTATATACAGCATATGCACACACGTTTGCATCGCCTAGCCCCTGCCTTCCAAAGGCCACTTCAGCCTCCTGCCGTGACCGCTGCAGATGAACCTATGCAGGTGGATAGAGCTCGGTTTTCTCCCGAAGAGCGTTCCAGGTAACGTCAGGCGGACCTCTGTCTGTATTGTGCCAGCAAATTGTCCCATGCTGCTCAGCTTTGGCACAGGTAGCCAGTTTCAAGTTGCTGCCTTCTTGGACTCAGGTTCTGCAGGAAACTTTGTGGATGCTGCTCTCGTCGTTCAGCATTACCTCCCTGCGGTCCGCCTCGAGAAGCCCCCTGTCATCTCCTCGGTCAGTCGTCAAATCCTCTCCGATCCAGCCACGCACAGAGCCTATGTTTCTGCAAGTCGAAGCTCTACATAAAGAGAGATAGTCTTTCTATGTGCTGCCTCGTTCCACCTCGTCCCTCCTGTTAGGCCTACCGTGGTTGCAGATCCACGCACCTGTCCTTAACTGGAAGACGGGGGAGATTCTTCATTGGGATCTGATTGCAGTCTCACTGTAAGGTGGTTCCTCATCCAGTACCTGTCATGGTCTCTTCCATGGTCTCCAAGTCTCTGGAGAGTCTCCCAGCTTCCTATCAAGACTTTGCCGATGTCTTTTCAAAGAAGCAAGCAGAGACTTTACCACCACATCGTCTCTACGACTGCCCTGACCTGCTGCTGGGTACGTTTCCTCCTCAGTGTGGCGTGTACCCACTCTCTGTGCCCAAAAATGCAGCAATGTTGGACTACATCAAAGAGAACCTGCAGAGGGGGTTCATATGTAAAACCTCCTCTCCAGCTGGTGCAGTGGCAGCAAGTTTGTCCAGGAGTTCTTTTTGCGCAGCAATCTCTTGGGACTGCTAGGCAATAGTGCTGGGAAGGTCTCCCAGTGGCTGGTAAGAATCATTGACACAGTCGATGGCTTTTGTAGGATACAAAACCTTGGCGAAGTTCATGGCCGGATCTTACTGTCACAGTCTATGGGAAATAGTCCTTTGGGACTAAGGTCTGTGGACTCCCTGGACGACCGCGGGAGATAACGATGCCAGACGCAACCCGGGAGCGGAGTCTAAGTGGACTCCTGGTCTTCGCCAGAGCCTGCCGCAAAGCGGCAGGGCCTAGGAAGGACGGCTGGCAGGACCTCGGAAGACCACTAGGATACCGGACTGCCACAGGATTACAGGACCGCCACAGGATTACAGGACCGCCACAGGATTGCATAATCACTGAGAAACGGGAGCGTCTTTCCAATGCATTTAAAACGCAGTAAAAAAGCAATTTGTGAACGTGGCCTCAGGGGGATGTTGGGAGTATAAATTTCCCCTTCAGGCAATGCTAGAATTTGTCAAGGCTGGCCCTGGAAAGCAGGAATTGTCCTGACAACTATGGGACATGGGCAAGGATCCTCCAATGTATTACACTACACACTGCATGGCACTTGCCCTCACCATGTTGTTAAATAGAAAGATCCAAAATGTGGCTCGGTCCTGATCTTTAACCACTAATCACTGAGAAACGGGAGCGTCTTTCCAATGCATTTAAAACGCAGCAAAAAAGCAATTTGTGAACGTGGCCTCAGGGGGATGTTGGGAGTATAAATTTCCCCTTCAGGCAATGATAGAATTTGTCAAGGCTGGCCCTGGAAAGCAGGAATTGTCCTGACAACTATGGGACATAGGCAAGGATCCTCCAATGTATTACACTACACACTGCATGGCACTTGCCCTCACCATGTTGTTAAATAGAAAGATCCAAAATGTGGCTCGGTCCTGATCTTTAACCACAGCCGAACGTGTCCGATCACGGAGCAACTAAATACACCATAATAAAAAGTGCTCCATAGAAGCCTAAATCATAACCAACTCATTGATTCATATCTCGTGTCCTAGGGGTGTGTCGTTCGGATAGGCACGCCGAGAGGTCAGGGTGAGCACATCACACATACAGCGAATCCGTGGTCACGTAACATGGCCCCTCTCGCACGAACTCTACACGAGCTGTGTTGGTTCTCAGGGGATTGGCCCCGGCATAGTCGAGAGCTTTCCGCGGTAGCGAGGGTCAGCGGCGCCTGGTGGGATACTAGCAGCTCTCTGAGGAATAGGACTGGGGGAGAAGACGGGTGTGGACGTCATGTGTACACGTCTTTTTTTTCTGTTAAATCGTATTTCATATAAGGTTACAATTAGGCTCTATGAGTGGAAGAGGTTATTAATGGAATTCCGTTTTCATTGCCATAAGTAGTACTTTAGTATCACTACCAGAGGGGGGGGACTACCCTAGTCGACAGGAGGGTACATGTGCATATGATCGAAAACTCTTCTTTTATGCCCACAGGCCACCATGCCTGCTCCCTGTACCCCAAGCTGTCCTGAACATGTTCCCAGACTCGGATGTTCCCCACCATGATGATATCACTAAGCATGGCGGACGTGTGCGTAGCTTTGGTCATGAACGAGGAAATTGGGCATCCTATGTGTATACAGCATGTACGTGCAGGATCCTGGAGTTATGGGTGCAGTTGGTGTCCGTCTGCTGTCCTTACTATTTTTTTTTTTTTTATTTCAGTTCACCCTTGTGAGGAATTCTGGGATATGTTGGAAGAGCTGGAGTCAGTGGCGAGAAAACATGGCATCACTCTGACCAAAATGGAGGAATTCCACATCAGCCTATCACAAACTGTAATTCTGCGACACCACTGGATCAATCCATTTGTCCAGTCGCTTAGAGACAGACTTAGTTCTGTGAGGAGGTCAGTGTCTGATGGGGAAGAGCGACAATTGTTAGGCTTCTACAATGTTCTCTGTACCTGAAATGTTAGCCCTATGGGGCAATTGTTCTCATGCTCAGTGAGAGTGTGGTGGGCTTTCTGGTCTAAGTGGCGTGCTACACACCCTATAACAGTTAGATGATTGGGCTTTGTCATTGTATCAGATAGGCAAGCAATAATTCACTAGGCACTAAAGATCCATGAACTTCCCATTCTTTATTGGAATTAAGTAGCAGCCACTTGAATTTGTGATACCAGAACTCTGGTATCATTCACTCTCAATGTATTTGAGGATTTCTCTGCTGTGACCCATGACATTTATCTACGCAGGTTCCTATGTGTCGCTGACCAGCTAAAGGTTTATGTGAACAAAGAAAAGACAAGGTAAGCAGGTCCAATAAAATGTGTGGTGGGTGGTTTAGCAGGTGGCCTGTGGTTATTTTCAGTTTTGTGGTATAAAGGAGATCAGCCTTTGATGTGTCGGGTGCAGCCTTGAAGCGGAGGGTCAATAGTGATGTGGAATGTGTGAAACACACTGATTAATCCATATCATAATATGTATCCCCAGTTCATAAGAGCAACCATTGAGCTGTTCTGTGATTTCCTTATACAGGACTTTCTTAGGACTAGAAGTTGTGACTGGACATCAGCAGCTACTGGAGGTTGTGTCAGAAGTGGACAAGTCTTTGCAAGAATTTGATCTGGAAACTTTCTATCAGGTCTGAGACTTTGTGCAAATTTGGTCAGGTTGATGTTTTTTTTTTTTTTGGCACCAAATACAATCTGTTAACCCCTTACTGGCATATTACAGCAAACACCCACCGGTAATTTAACCCCGTAACAGAAAATGTCCAAAACCCAACTTTTTTGCCATTTTGCAGCATATATAATTTTTTGTAAAAATTGATCTAAATGCCATGCAGTCCCCAAAATGGTATCAATGAAAACAACAACTAATTTTACAAAAAAATGACATATAACACAGCTCCATACACTGAAGTATGAAAAAGTTATTAATGGCAGAACATTATTACATAAGTTTGATTTTTTTTTAAAATGCATTAAAACACATTACAACCTACAGTATATAAATTTAATATTCCCGTGATCGTACCGACCCAAAAAATGTCATTTGGGGTGCACAGTGAAATCCGTAAAAACCAAGCCCACAAGAATATGGCAATGTCACTCCATTTAAATTTTTTTTCCCGCTTCCCAGTACATGGAATATTAAAAACCATTGCTATGAAGTGCAATTTGTTACACAGAAAACAAGCCCTCATACAGCTCTTTACATGTATAAATAAAAAAGTTATAGATTTTTTTAATGCTGGGAATTGAAAATTAAAACGCAAAATCGAAAAAAGGCCTTGGTGGGAAAGAGGTTAAAGAAAATCAACCATGATAAACCTGCCGTAATCTAATATTTGTTATCTACTGCCTACTTCCTCTTTAATCACTTTTTACAATTAGGCTTATGAGCCTGAAGGTCTCCAAGTGCTGCAGATTCACAGGCTAAGGCATTATTCAGACGGATGTATATGTGGCCTCATATACGTCCCCATAGACAGCAATGGCGGCGGAATGGACATATGCTCTATGGAGGGATCACCTGCCTGGTGGGCATACCGCCATGTAAATGTACCCTAATACAATAGGCAGAATGTCTTGTTCCAACCCCCTGCTCTTTCCCTCTGTCTGTGTAATCTAGCAGCAGCAGTAAGTGCAGGGGGAGGGGAGAACTGTTCTGCTCAATGTAACAGCCTGTGAAGCTAAAGCCCTTCAGTCTCAGCTGGGAGATTTATCATGCCTTGCATATCCAAGGCATGGGCAGTAAATTGTGACTTCCACTTAATGCCACTTTCTACATTATTACCACTGACCCTTGATCTTGGTTAGTGCTGGAGGACTTATGCTTGACAAAGATTCATTGTGAATCAAAACATTGCACTTTTTTCTATGCCTGTGTGAATAAAGGTTTAACCTTTTTCATCATATTGGATGCTGTGGCCTTCTCTCCTTTTTTTTTTTTTTTTCTTCGTTTGGATGATTTATGAAAGATTAACACTACTTTGGAAAATTAAAGGGGTTATCCGAGTTTAAGAAATTATATTTGGGCCGGGCTATTTAAAAAAAAAAAAAAAAAAAAAGAAATCAATAAATGTAACCTCAAAACAACAATAAACAGAATATTTAAAGGGGTTATCCGTTTTTAAGACATAACTTAGGGACGGGCCATTTAAAAATAATAAACGTGTACTTGCCTCATCCGGCGCTGCTGATGTCCCGCACCGCCATCTGTCTGATCTGTGCACTGCTTTGTTTACAGGGGTGCACAGGGAGCTTCTGCCTGGCTGGAAGCTCCCATCTGACACCATCTCCCAGCTCTCTACAATGCTGAGAGATAGGGACGGTTGGGCATGGCCAGAAGCTCACTGTGCACGGCTTCTGTGTCTGCTTACAGGGGCACAGATCATACAGACCGTGGTTCGGGACATCGGCATCCCCGGAGGAGGCAAGTACACGTTTATTATTTTTAAATAGCCCGTTCCTAAGTTGTGTCTTAAACTGGGATAACTTAAACCCCTTAAGGACGCAGCCATTTTGTAGCTAAAGGCTCAACCCCATTTTTTTGGATTCTGACTTGCATCACTTTATATGGTTATAACTTTTGAACACTGTTACTTATCAAAGTGATTCTGAGATTGTTTTTCCCCACATGTTGTACTTCATTTTAGTGGTAAATTTTGACTGATAAGTTTTGCGTTTATTTACAAAAAAAAAGAAAATAGATGAATTTTTTGAAAAAATTTTTGCCATAGCACAATTGGCGCCCACTCCGACCGCGGGTGTTGGCTATCAGTTACAGCCGGCACCCCGTGTGTCCCAATGTAAGTTCGGCTCAGATCTTGAGCTGAACGAGCATCGGATCTGTCTGATATATATCAGACGCTGAGCAGGAAGGGGTTAACTATACTGTGTATTGATGTTTTCTGAGGTTATATGCACCGAATATGAAAACCTTCAAAAGGAGAGGTTTCATTATGTTCTGGTACATACAATAGTATTCATAGAGAGAGAACTTTCTTTCGCTCATGATTATCACTAAAATTCCCCCATTTATTTTATTTTTTATCAGAATCCCTCATTTCATGTCAGCTTGGCCTGGTGTTTGGGTGAAGTGACCAAAAACTTACAGGGATCCTGTCTACTGGAACTACAGGTGAGGGCACAATTGGCTGTAGCTTAGTCACGGATACAGAGGTTGTTTATTGGCATTCATTGTGACAACCTCTTCCTTCCCATTGCAGAAGGTTGTGGATGAGTTTGAAGATTCTGATGTTCTTACCCGTTTCTATGCAAATGAAATACGCTGCAAGTGTGGTAATAAAGTCATGACTATCCCACTCCACTGACCAGGTTCGGGCACCTGGAGTTTCTGACCCCTTTTCCCAAAAGCAGTTTGCTTGTATTTATGTATGTATAGTATCTTATAATTAAATTTTCCTATAGTTTTCTTATATTCTTTCCTGTCTTAACTATGTGCCCTCAGGCTGTAGGATACTGGCTGCATACAAATATATTTATTGGACTAGAAACATAAGCCTATTATACAGGAGATGAGAAAAGTGCTCTCCAACTAAACATATTAGACAGTGGGGACATCACTCCAACTGCTGTGCTATTACACCGGAGGTGGCATCATTGCTGTCCAGATGTTATCTCATAAAGATAGTAATTGAATAAAATGTCTGGTTGCCACTATTTATTCCTATGCAACATCCTCTGCATCCACAAGACAACAATGAACAAGTCGGTGCTCATGCAACTAAAAAGGGAGAAACAGGAAAAACGCTATGTGAATATAATGGTAACCTTAAAATATTACATGAACTCAATAAACACATTGATAAAATGTATATCAGGAGAGATTAAGAAGATAAACAACAGGTAATATGTCCAAATTGCCATATACATTAAAATGCACATGTGAAAATATCAATTTATATTATAACACATGGAATTGGCCCCAATGATAGTATATGCGTGCTGTTCAGCAATAAAGTAATAGATAAATGCTAGATCATGGCAGTAACTATTAACAATGCATCGTTAAAGGAACTCTACCATTTGATTTGATGCATTATGAAGTAAATATGCCTTGACAGGTGAGAGAGCCTGCTGCAACACTGAGGGGGCACAGGGAGACACACGGGTGCACCTGTGAGCCAAGAGGAGGGCTGCAGGAGCACCTGTGACAATAGCCTGTCAAAGGCAGGGTGCCAGTTGGCAGTCATAGGTACCAAATGGCATCAATATGTTGCCAGCCATGCAGTATAATACAGCAGATATCTGCCCTGAATAGGCACAGTCATGTATATATGTATATGTTGAGATAGTATTTGGATAGTGCTTTCTATAAATGGAATGGGTTAAATCAGCGGGTGCAAGAACTGCTCCTTTGGTGTCAAGATGAAAAATGATGTGAGAATAGAATAAATTTACAGTATATACTCGTGCATAAGCTGAGTTTTTCAGCACAAAAAACGTGCTGAAAAACCTCACTTCGGCTTATACAAGAGTCATTAAAAATAATAAACTTATATACTCACCCTCCGGTGGCCCCGATGCCCAGCGCGGCTCCCCATTGTTGGCGGGGCTCCCCGATGTCGACGCAGCTCCTCTTCTGTTTTTCCCGTGGCCACTGATGATGGATCTTGAGATAGCATAGATAGAAGAGGAGCGCATTGGGGACATCAGGAGCTGCGCTGAACATCGGGGTGGCAGGAGGGTGAGTATATAAGTTTTTTTTTTTTCACTGCTGGGTGTGCTGGCTGTATACTACAGGGGGCTGGCTGGGCTGGCTGTATACTACAGGGGGCAGGCTGGGCTGGCTGTATACTACAGGGGCAGGCTGGGATGGCTGTATACTACAGGGGGCACACTGGCTATATACTGAAGGGGGAAGGCTGGCTGTATACTACAGGGAGCCTGGCTGGTTGTATACTACATGGTTGCAGGCTGGCTATATATATTACTGGGAGCTTGCTGGCTATATTACTGGGGGGCTGTGACGAATGCATTTCCCACCGTCGGCTTATACTCGAGTCAATAGGTTTTCCCAGTTTTTGGTGGTAAAATTAGGGGTCTCGGCTTATACTTGGGTCGGCTTATACTTGCGTATATACGGTATATTGACCCCTTAAGGACACAACACATTTTTTTCATTTATTTGAAAAAATAGAAACGATTTTCTGATTTTTAAATGTTTTGCTCATCATACATTTAGTTAAACCACCCAAATTGGTTGTTAACTAACATCAACCATATTTCTGCTTTATGCTTATATAAGTTTTATATGTTAATTTACTTTATTATGATTCAGGTGGCTTGGATTTTCCAAATTTGTAATAAAATTTCAGATTCAATTTTTTGGAGGACAATTCATCTTCTTAAAGTTCTATTTATATATAATCATTTTATTAACTTTTTTAGCGAAAACAAGTTAACAATCAAAAGGCAAAAAAAAAGTATAAGGAATATACAAACACTATAGAAGCGCCTCAAGTGTCCAATTAGAGGGGCAAATTGTTACCCAGTGTGGTGCGGCTTCAGAGTCCAACATGTTGCTGTACAGCATCAGAGATAAGTTTGGCATAGGATACATAGGATTGACAAGCAATATATTCCAGTCACCCCAACATGGTTCATGTGTAGGGCTCCCCAGGCCTCTTGCACCTACACAGGGTACTATGTGAGTTGCACTAATGCCTGGATTTTGGTTCTCAATCCTTCTGTTCTAACAGCGGCAGAAAAACGGAGGAACCTAACAGTGGGGATCCTGAACCCGTTGGGGGAGGAAGAAGGGGCTGTTGGTTCAACAAGCAGATTTAAACAGACACTCAAATGGACATGAGGCAGTAAGAAGAAGAAGCAATGAGAGAGAAGAAGGGAGGGGAAAGGAAGAAAGTATAAGATGAGTATCGGGTAGGGAGAGGAAATCAAGGAACGAGGGGAATAAAGGTTGGACCCCTTTATTCTGAAAATAGTATAATAAGTGACAGCCAGCATGGGTTTACTAAGAATAGAAGTTGTCAGACTAACCTGATCTGTTTCTATGAAGAGGTGAGCAGATGCCTGGATTCAGGATCTGCTGTGGATTTTGTGTTCTTGGACTTTGCAAAGGCGTTTGATACGGTCCCTCATAGATGCCTGATGGGTAAAATAAGGTCTATTGGTTTGTCAGAAATCATTTGCAATTGGATTGAGAACTGGCTAAAGGATCGTGTCCAGAGAGTTGAGGTCAATGATTCCTACTCGGAATGGTCACCAGTTATGAAAGGTGTACCACAGGGTTCTGTGCTTGGCCCACTACTATTTAATATATTTATTTAGGAATAATAGCAATGTGTCTATTTTTGCAGATGACACCAAGCTGTGTAGTGTAATACAGTCTATGGAGGATGTTCAGGGCCGGATTAAGGTTGGTGGGGGCCCTTGGGCGCAAAATCTGGTGGAGGCCCCCACTAAGTGTAGCGTACACACACGTCCTCCTGCTTCCTTTCCACTATCCCAGCAGTAACACAGCTACATACAGCCGCCTCACCCCAGTAACACTGCTACATACAGCCGCCTCGCCCCCAGTAACACAGCTACATACAGCCGCTTCATCTCCAGTAACACAGCTACATACAGCCGCCTCCCCCCCGGCAGTTCTGAAGGCAAAAGGGGGTCCAACCCGTTACTAGCATGGTGTACCTAATAAAGTGGCCGGTGAGTGTATATTGGTTAATCCCTGTGCTGAGTGGTTTTGCTGATAAAACAGCAATTGGTTCTGCGCCTTTTCCTAGCCTATGAGTTTTTTTCTGCAGAAGATGATGATGCAATCATTTTCACTTTTCTCTCTGCCATATAGAATAATCAATTGCTGCACCATCCCTCAGCTGCTGTGTATGAGTGATCCAGCTCAGGTTGATTAGTCATGCTTGACTAACCTCCATTCGTAATTACTGTATATACTTGTGTATAAGCCGAGTTTTTCAGCACAAAAAATGTGCTGAAAAACATCCCCTCGGCTTATACACAAGTCAATACTTAAGTCAATGGGCTTAAAAAGTAATAAACTAATATACTCACCCTCCGGTGGCCACGATGTGCAGCGCTGCTCCCCCGATGTTTGCGTGGCTCGTCTTCTGTAAGATCGTCATACTATTCGCCTGCCGCCCGGGAGAGAACAATGGCGGTGGCGCCCAGCACGATGTGACAGAAGAGGAGCCGGGAAGCCAGAAGACGAGTCGCGCGGACATCGGGGGAGCAGCGCTGCGCATCAGGGCCAACGGAGAATGGTGAGTATATAAGTTTATTATTTTATTTTTTTTAATTCTGGGCTGGCTGTATACCACTGGGGGCAAGCTGGGCTGGCTGTATATTACTCAGGGCAGGCTGCATACTACAGGGGGATGGCTGGCTATATAATGGGGGGAGGGGGGGGGGGTCTGTGACCAATGCATTTCCCACCCTCTGCTTATACTCGTCAATAGGTTTTCCCAGTTTGTGGTGGTAAAATTAGGGGTCTCGGCTTATACTTGAGTATATACGGTATAAGCGGTGTCTAATATATTGATCAAGGCAACCATGCTGACCCAGCTTTCCCAAGGCCAAATTTTTTTTTAAGCAAAACTACTCAGCTCAGGGGTTAAACAAGATATGATCCTGCATCACTCTAGCTACAGCATTCACAAGGTATGTTTGCTTCATAATTCATCAAATCAAAATGCTAGGTTTCCTTTAAAGCGTAAGTCTAAAGCTATAGTGATTTTACCAAATTATTATATGTGATTCTTTTCCCTTTGAAAACAAACAGAACAATGCCCATATTGCACTGCTCATCCTTTTCTTTCCAAAGTTATGGCATTTTCTAATCTGAAAGTGTTTGACAAAAATCTTTCTCACTAGAAGTGAAGTGGGTGGAGATTATCAGTCTATACCCTCAAGCTGAGGCCAGTTAGCTTGCCCACAGATCCCATGATGCCTTGTGTACTGTATCAAAGTAATTTAGCATTAAATCCATTTAGTTTCTCACAAGTAAATCCACTGAACACTGCACATAAAGGATGTATATAGTGATTAGCCTGGCAGCTTCCATCACATGGAGGAGCAGGGAACATGTAATAAGTGGAAGAAATCATATGCAATTATAAAATGTACCATATAGGTAACAAAGATAATAGAAAAAGTTGTTTTACATCCCAACAGCTATTGATTTGTGGGGAAAAAAACCCTTTACAGTTACTCTAAGTAAAATGAGAGGCGAGGTGGGGACAATATATTACCCTGTGTTCTGCCTCGACATGCGGTTTGACCAATGCTGGTTTTTCTCAAGGGGTGACACTAGATAGTTAGGGCCAGGTGCTCATGGCCTAACACTACCAGTGTTGCCAAATGGGGAGCTCAAGTGGTACAAGTTAAAGTTGCAGCACTCACCAGTTCTTAGTGTATAAAACATCTTTTTTTCAAAATGAAGACAGAGGGTTCCAAACAAGGTGATGGAGCCAGTCAGTGCAAAACAGCTCTGTCGCCTTGGTTTGAACCATCAGGTTTTTACTTTAACAAGCTTTACTGTCTCCTGTAGCAAACAGCAGTCCGTTCTACTCAATCAGTGTTCTCTTAAACCGTAAAATAGTGTCAGCTGCTGCTTGTCAGATCCATCAGTTGATGTAATATCCGCTTTTGTCCATACCGCACATGTAGAGAATATTGTTCCCTGCTGCTGAGTTTTGTATACACATCTTTATCATTTAGAAGAGCCTGATCACTGCTTAGGTCACTAGTGTATGCCTTGAGGGCAAGTTCTGCAGTTAAATGGAGAAGTCTACGCCAAGTGGGTGGCAGCTGAGAGATTTCCTGATTACTCAGTGTGTCGTCCTCTTCTTCATCATCATCTTCCTCCCAGCCTTCGTTTTCCTTGTACTCTGCAAACTCTTCCGTAGACATACACAGCAACTGAAAAAAAAAAATTAAAGTGTGAACTAAAAATCCTCAATTTCAATCAATTTATATATGAAGCTACAGAACTAGGCATTCTAAATTTTCAGGAGGCTCTAGAGTTGAAGTGGCAAAGTGATTTTTGCTTTTTAGACCATAAAAAAAAATTGAGCCAACTCTAATGCTACACCCAGCCAAACATGATCAAGGAGGTTAACCTTCAAACAGGTCCTCAGTTCATCCTCTGTTAATGCTCCTTCACAGCTGAATACAAAAGATCCTTCTTCCACAACCACCTCCATGTGACAGAGGCAGTCCCAGCGCTCCTGCACCCGCAACTTCACTTCTGATTCGGTTCCTGGAAGAAGAGAGAAGATAAGAGGGGGTTCCTGCAGCAGGAAGGCAGCAAAGAGCTGAAGCACATACCCAGCAGAGCAGCTTCTTTTAGAGTCAGCATTGGGATTTCAACAGTCTCATTGCTGTTGTTTGGGTGCGGTTCAGAGAATCCGTACATATGCAGAAGCTGCCAGTTTCCCATCTCTCCATAAGTGTTGAAAAGCTCGTCTCCTCCAATAACTGGACGGGTAGTCACCATTCGTAGACAATCCTAGTATAAGAGGCATTACAGAACAATGTATAAAATGCCTCAATGGGGATGAACTAAAAAAAAATGCAAACAAGAAACTCACCGGTGTGAACTCCAAGTGTGCGTTGTGGTGTGCAACGTGATTCAATAAATCAGCCACTGGAACCATCATGGGTGGAAAGCTTTCCTTCCCACTTTCCTCGTCTTCATCATCCAGTGGCTCCTGGAAACTGAAAAGGTCAACCAAGAGGTCTAATTTAGAGGGTAGGACGATGGCGATTATCAATGTCATTATTCATACATGCGTGTCTAAACTTTCTAATATATTTCTTGCATTTTGTCTGTCTGCCTTAGGTGGTCAGGAATTTCCATAATTACTGACTTTGCTGGGTATGGCAAAGATATTATTGAAAGGTGTTGGCCAATCTAAAATAAATTGCCCATGTGCATTTAATTCCTTAATAATCCCCGAGTGCTCACCAATTGATTCACCATCCCCGATGCTTCCTTTATTGCTGTGTGCAGACTATGTGCACTCTATAGGATTTTTGTTTACAGGTCTGAACACCGATAAATGAGGAACCTACAGCAGGAGATTGACTGCTGTCCCACCTTCCTGTGTCTGTCAGTGAAACGGACTGAGAGAAAAAGAACACACTGGAGGCCACTACGGATGGACTGAAGGAGTGAGAAACAGGAAGTTGTGTAGAGATGCAAAGTGCAGCATGTGGAGAACAGGGAAAGGCTGAAGCTCTCACAGGAGGCAAAGAGACAGGTTCATATACATGCAGAGACCTGTCTAATGGAACAGATTTATTGAAAATTGGCCAACTCCTTTAATGTAATAGTTTTACATTGATTTACTTACTATTATGTAATTGGAACTAATAGTTGTTTTCAGAATACAATATTTGCATGTTGAATAGTTCCTGGACCTTTAACAGCAGAGGAGATTACTTCAATGGAAGTCTTCCACAAGCAGCACCATACCTCACCAGTCAGTGCAGCTCCACTCATTTGACAGTAATCACAGACTCAATCTACAGACATCCCTTTTACACTCTGATGGAGTTGGGTATGGTTACTCAAGTAGATCCAAGTTGGATTATAACCTGCACCTGCTTTTGTGTTTTTGCTTCAGTTCGTCCTATGCAAAAGTTGAAGGAAGGGGACAAACAGAAGCATGAGGCACTTTGTAAATGTTTACTGGGTATACTGTACAGACCTGCTGCTATAAATCATGCTGGGCTTATTAGTTAAAGGAAACCTACCATTTTAATTGATGCATTGTGAAGCAAACATACCTTGAAAATGCTGTAGCTACACTGATGCAGGATCATATCTTGGTTAATCCCTGATCTAAGTGGTTTTGCTGAAAAAACTATTATATTCCGGACCTTGGGAAAGCTGGACCAGGCTGACAAACACATTACACACGGCAGCTTGTAATTACAAATGGAGGTTAGACAAGACATGACTAATCAACCTGTGCTGGATCACTCATACACAGCAGCTGGGGGATAGTGCAGCATTTGATTATTCTGCCTTCAGCCACAACCCAGGGCTTACATCATCCTCTCCTGCAGTGATTAACTCACCTGCTAGGAGAAGTGCTGAACCAACCATAGAAGCGACAGAGCTTCATTATCATAATATATATATATATCCGTTTTATCATCAAAACCACTCAGCACAGGGATTAATCAAGATATGATCCTGCATCAATGTAGCTACAGCATTCTCAAGGTATGTTTGCTTCATAATGCATCAAATCAAATGGTAGGTTTCCTTTAACATAAGTACTGGTGCACAGACTTTTTACACAGGATACACCAGCAGTCACTTTAAGACTCTGAAATCAACATATAGCACAGGGCACTTATGTGTACTCAGATTATGGGTCCAATATTATTTTTAATCTATCCCTTGAAGGGTTGATTTTTATTAAACTGATTCCCATGCAATACCTGAACAAAAACAGGATTTCAATTCCAGATTATGTCATGATACACCTTTGCATAGCTGCTTAAAAAAAGAAATGAAAAACCCACTTCCAGCATCTTCGTTCACAAGCAAGTATGTAATTCCATTATCCCGTAGAAACCATCCATATACAGCGTCGCCTCCTGTTAACTTTACTTTTATGGTTAAGAGTAGCTGCAGCAGTACCTAAGTACATATTCACTGGTACAGTTATCTACAACAGTTTTCCTGTTCCTCCCATCTCCATCTGTAAACTTCTGCTTGAATGCTCCTACTTGCGATCAGTAAATCTCTGCTCAGCTACTACCCCTGCTCCTCTCACTTGCAGTAGTATGCTATGCTGGAGCAAAAGGTGCAGGACACCTGTTTCTCACCTGTAACCCATGACGAATGCCACCAATCTCTTGTACAGATCCAGGGAATGCTTCTCAGAACAAAATATTTTTGGGTGCCTCTTGATGAATGGAAGTACAATAGCATTGTATTCCTGCTCCATGTTCTTGAGGTCTTTCTTTACTGCCTCGATCACACCAGTGCCTTTAAGCAGATGCAGCCTCTCATCCTCTGACCTGTTTGAGGGAAAGAAAATAAATCAACAGGTCTCATTCATTGCCCTTCGATACTGGTGGCAGGCTGCTGACACAACTAGAAATGAACTGTCCTCACCAGAACATGGGCAGGTCAGGGGGAGTCAGCTCAGGCCATAGTGCAAAATATGGGGCCCACAAAGAACACTCATCTGTTGCTTCATACATAAGGGAAATCAGAAGGGGAACCCAGCCAGATCTGCTTTCCAGAATGTCACGTTCTGTGCCAGAGGGAGAAGATGATCATTATCACAAAATACATGCTTCTGTAATACCTGTCTCCTGAGGGCAGATTCCCACGTGGTGTTTTTGTCACGTCTTTAAACAGATCCAAAACGCGAGTGGGAGGGGTTTGACCAAAATAAATATTTTGCACAAACCGCCACCTGGGAATCCACCGTGGGGCTACAGTTATACCCAACTGCCTGGGTGATTAATAAAATCAATTTAACATTCTAACCCAACATAAGCTGGCAGCTGTAGTGGTGGCAGTGCTGTGTACTGTACTGGTAAAGTGGCTTAAAGGTGAAATAAAGGCAAAAGCAAGTGTGGTTGAACGCAGAACAGATTCTAAAAGTTCTTTACATTATACTGTGCGTAGTTGACTCCTGCTGTAGTGTCAGCTGTTCCTAGAAGCAAAAACTGTGCCCTTCAGCAGTGTATTAGCAGTATTCCCCCCAGGGGTTTTCTAGAAATGCTGGGAAACTACTTCAATAAGGTTTTTATTTTAAGTTCTTCGTCCCAGCTATAAGGCAATGGGTATAATGTTGTGGGTAGAACCTCATTGGCTTATCCCCGAAACCTGTCATAGTTGCTACCTTTCTCCAAAAGATCCCGAATCCGGGTGGTGTGCTGAGACAGGATGGCAGAGCGGGGAACAGAGAAGATGACTTCTCCTGCAGGAAGATCCTCACGCGTCACCATCCCATATCCTGAGGCTGTGCCTTGTGTGCTTACATACACCTAGAGAACACACAAAGGTTTAGACACCCTTAGACTGCCGTCACATGTTCTGCTGGCGTTGTGTTTCCTAACGCAACGGTAGTGCACGTGGCTCAGCCCAAACGAAATGCTACTAGTGGAACGCGTGATCGCAGCCGACACATTGAGAAAATAGTCGGACCCTTTCTCACCTTTGGGTTCAGCTCAATAGAGACTCTTTGACACCACTGAAGAAATCGTGGGAGCGGAGTGTCCACCTCATCCTCCACCACCTCAACAGAAAAATGGCACATAAGAAACAAATCATTTGCACACTATAAGTGCTACATTCTAATGTATAAGACATGTCATATTTATAGTCACAAAATACAGTGTAGGGTACAGGAAGTCATGATCCACTGCCCGCTATAAAGTTATAATTGTACAGTATACACTGCAATGTAATAGCATTCGCATACTGTGATAGGATAATCTACACTATAACGAATAAGACACCTTTCGTCTCTTCTGCTCGGGGCTCATGGTCCTCTCTGTGCACGTGCTTCCGGGTCTGGAGTCACGGTGTCACCTAGCATACTTCCGGCCGGCGCGGCACAGGGTATGACACGGTTCATTTCAGCTCCGCCCCCATCAGCAGAGATTGGTGCTTACCTTTCTGGCGGGAACATTGATTGAGAGAGCAGTGAGGCGCCGGTGTCGTCACCTGTAGGGGGCGCTGTAGACTGAGCATAGCTGCCTGCCGAGAGTGATTTCCCTCAGGACTACACATTATAGGTCCGAATGTAAGGTGAACAGTGAAACAGTACACTTGTCTTTTCAGTCATGTAATTAATGTTAAAAACTGTCTAAAAAGAAGCTGTAGTTGGTATCTTATTTACAAAGGTATGTTTATCAGGAAATTACCAACACAGGTGACTAGCCCTGGACCTGATTATTAGCCCTGTTGCTCCTGGGGCTGTTTAGAGGTGGTGTCACCACTCTCACGACTGACTCGGACGATGATTGGGTGACAGAGGCGAGTAGTTTCATGTCTCCCACCCGACCACAAATTGGGCCCGATGCCGTGTTGGCCGTCCCCACGGGCCATTACAGTGATTTGGGCGAAAAAGCCTTTAGCCCTTCCTCTTCCTCCCGCACCAGTGCTGTTTTGGATCGCTGGCAGCTGAGGAAGAAGAGCGTCTACGTCTCGAGCAAAATCTTTTACCTAAAATGTGTTCTATCCTTGATCGATCTATGTTCCCTACAATTCCATCCCTCATCTGTTTTCCTGTGCCTGTGTGTCCCTTGTGACGCCTTTGTTCCCAAGGGTCTTCCGTTTTTCCCTGTCCTTCCTTCTGAACCCAACGCACTTTTCAGTGCGCTGTGTTAGCGTTGTTCGGCACTGGACGCACTTTTCATGCAGTGTGGAATAGCGTCTGCACAGATCTTTAGCAGTTCTTTTAGCGGTAGTTAGTTTGCTTAGGGCAAGCTAGGTGCATTGTGCGGCCTTTTTGCAGGCCATGGTTTTTTTTTCGGTGCCTGGTAATATTTTTTTCCAGAGCGCCGTAGGTGTCCCTACGGCTACTTTTTGTGGCATCTGTGCGGCTTGTCGTGTAGTTTGGGCGTTACTTTTTTTTGTGTGCTATCTGTGCTGGCTTGTCCGTGTTAGTTTAGTGCGCTTATTTTTTTTGGTTTGCTATCTGTGCGGCTTGTCCTGGTAGTTAGTAGCATTATTTTTTTGTGTGTTGCTTATTGTGCGTCTTGTCGTTAGTTTAGTGCGCATTATTTTTTTTTGTGTGCTATCTGTGCGGCTTGTCCGTGTAGTTTAGTGTGGCATTCTCTTTTTTTTTGTTGCTATCTGTGCGGCTTTTCCGGTGGTTTGGTGTGCATTATTTTTTTTGGTGCTATCTGTGCGGTGTCGTGTATTTAGTGCTCATTATTTTGGTGTGCCATCTGTGCGGCTTGTCGTGTATGTTGGTGCGCATTATCTCTTTTTTTTTGTGTGTATCTGTGCGGCTTTCCGTGTAGTTTAGTGCACATTAATTTTTTGTGTGTGCCATCTGTGGCGGCTTGTCCGTGTAGTTGGTGTGCATTATATTTTTTTTTTTGTGTGCCTGCTAGACGTTTTATTCGTGTTAGTTTGGTGCACATTATCTAATTTTTCTAGTTCTATTTTTTTGTGTGCAATGTCTCAGAAGACGTACCACCTGTTGGAGGCTAGATAACATCTTGCCTCTGACACCGAGTCAGCGTAGTGGGAGTATGGTCCCTTTTCTATCATCATCCTCCTGCTCATCTTCCAGTGACCTGAAGGACCCCAAGAAGGCGCCGTAGGGTTCACAGGGACTTCTGCAGGAGAAGTCACCTGGGACTTGCAGAGAATGCCTTGGACTCTCGAAAGTGCCGGGACTTCTGCAGAGAAGTGACGGGACTTTCTGCGGAAAGTGCCGGGACTCTGCAGGAGAAGTGCTGGGACTTCTGCAGTGAGAAGTGCCTGGGACTTCGCAGGGAAGTGCCTGGGACTTCTGCAGGAATTAACTTTGACACGACAGGGTCAGAGCTGTGACTTTTTAAGTTTTTTTTGATGAGGCGCTGCTGAATATTATTATATTCAGGACAACTCTCTACGCTGCACAACATATTGCCCAAAACCCCGACTCCTTTTATGCACAACCCTACAGGTGGACCCTGTCACTGCAGCAGAGATGCCAAGTATTGGGGCATAATACTACTCCTCATGGGGATAGTAAAGAAGCCTCTAATCAGGACTATGGAGCACAGACAACTGTACACACCCCCATGTTCCGCATGGCAATGAGCAGGATGCGCTTTGAAGCCATCCATAAGTTTTTCACTACATGACAACACAGTGCCCACCCAGAGGTGACCCCAGTATGATCGGTTATTAAGGTCAGCCCATATTAGATCTTTAGTGCCAATTTGCCCAGGCATATACCCACCCCCGCCAAACATGTGAGCATAGACGAGTCCCTGGTACAATTCAAAGGAGACTTCAATTCCGCCAGTACCTGCCCAATAAGAGGGCAAGGTATGGTGTGAAGATGTATAAGCTGTGCGAAAGTTCATCAGGGTACACATACAGGTTTAGGATATATAAGGGAAGACTCCACTATGTGCCCCCAGAATGGCCCCCCCTTCCTGGGTGTTACAGGGAAGTTACTGTGGGATTTATTGCACCCACTGCTGGACCAGGGCTACCACCTCTACCTGGACAATTTCTACACCAGCACCACCCTGTTCAAGTGCCTCACTTCCAGAAATACTGCGGCATGCGGCACTGTACGCAGAAATCAGAGAGGTCTCCCTAGTCGCTGCTGGGGCAAAAACTTAAAAGGCACGAAAGCAGGGCACTATGCGCGACTCTGTATTGTTGTTAAGTACAAGGACAAGAGAGAGGTCCTTGTATTAACCACAATACATGAGCACACCACCACCCTGTCCCAGTACGAGGTGCCAGTACAAGAAGCCCCCAAGCCAGCTGTATTTTTATTTAACAAATACATGGGAGGGGTGGACTGTCTGACCAGTGCTTCAGCCGTACAATGCCATGCGGAAGTCGAGGGTGTGGTAACAAGAAGCTGGCCGTGCACATCATGCAGATGGCATTGTATACATGCTTATGTGCTGCATCGATATGCGGCCAGAGGGAACTTTCCTGGAATTTCAAGAGGTGGTAAAAAGTACTTTCTTTTGGAGACCAGAGGGGGAGTGGCTAGCACATCTGGAAGTGAGGCCACATCACTATTGTAACAGGGCAGCACTTTCCAGGAGTAGTTCCCCCAAACAGCAGCAAGGGAAGGTCACAAAAGGGTGCAGGGTTGTGCTCCAAAAATGGCATTAGGAAGGACACCATTCATCACTGTGAGACATGCCCAGAAAAACCAGGGTTATGTATGAAAGATTGCTTCCGAATTTATCATACATCCCTGGATTTTTAGAGTACCCTGTTGTTACCCGATGACGCACAGCTTATACATCATGCCGATGCCGCACCTTCCCTTCTAAGCCCTGCCATGTGCCCAGCCTGTAGATTACTGTCCCGTATGCTTTACCCGGGAAAACATGCATCATGATTTTTAGGGTGTTTGTCTCCCATGGCAGCAGCTGGGCACAAAATGACATATTGGATATTTTTACTATGCACTATCCATTATGCACTTTTCAGGGGTCCACCTGTGGGGTTAAAGGTAACTATAACCCTAGATTAATTCATGGAGGGGTGTAGTTTCCAAATAGGGTCAGTTCTTAGGGGTTTATACTGTACTGGCCCCTATTGGCATCTACAAATCTTTCATGATGCAAAAAAGAAAAAAAAAATGTACAATGTCTGTGATCCAACAAGTTATTCCCTTTTGAGCGTGCTGTGTCTCCATCCTCAGATTATTGCCTCCTATGGGGTATTGCCTAACCGGGGTAACCCGCAGAATGATTTTTGGTGTTTGTCTAAGTGCATGAGTTGGGCAAAATACTTTTGTCACTCACAATGGCATATTTGATAAATTGCAATACAATTGTTTCTCTGCACTACTCACTTTGTATTACATTTGAGCCAGCACCTTAGGGGTTAAAATGCTCATACAAGCTACATACATTCTTTGAGGGGTGCCCTTTCCAAATGGGTTCACTACTTGGGGGTTTTCTATTGTACTGGTACCGTTGGGGGTACCCCCATTACCAATCTAGGTGAAAACGAAGCTTGAAAACCTAAATTGTGCTTCTTTCTTCCTGACCCCTGCCGTGTGCCCAGCCTGTAAATTATTGGCACAGGTGTGGTATTGCCGTACTCGGGACAACCCGCAGAATGATTTTTGGGTGTTTGTCTAAAGTGGCATGGGTTGGGCCAGTACATGAGGCACTAAAATGACTTTTTGAGATGAAACACAATTTTTACTCTGCACCATTTACTTTGCATTCAATTTTGGCCAGCGTGTTGGGGGTTAAAATGCTCATACAAGCTTACATACATTCTTTGAGGGGTGCCCTTTCCAATGGGTTCACTACTTGGGGGTTTCTATTGTACTGGTACCTCGGGGGTACCCCCATTACCAATCTAGTGAAAACGAAGCTTGAAAACCTAAATTGTGCTTCTTTCTTCTCTCCTGCCCCTGCGTGTGCCCAGCCTGTAAATATTGGCACATTGTGGTATTGTCATACTCGGGACAACCCGCAGAATGTTTTTGGGGGTGTTGTGTCTAAAGTGGCACGGGTTGGGCACAGTATATGAGGCACTAAAATGACATTTTTGAGATAAAAACGCAATTTTTACTCTGCACCATTTACTTTGCATTCAATTTTGACCAGCGTGTCGGGGTTAAAATGCTCACCACAACCCGACTAAATTCTTTGAGGGGTCTAGTTTCCGTAATGGTATCATTTATTGGGGGTTTCTATGCACTGGCACCTCACGGGCCCTGCCAAATGACATGCCACTCCAAATCCAAACGTGTGAAAAACGGAACTGGAAAATCAAAATTCACTCCTTCCGTCTCATCCCTTCGTGTGCCCAAGCTGTAAATTTTTGCACATGTGTGGTATTGCTGTACTCAGGACAACCCGAGAATGATTTTTGGGTGTTTGTCTAAGTGGCACGGGTTGGGCACAGTATATGAGGCACTAAAATGACATTTTTGAGATAAAACACGCAATTTTACTCTGCACCATTTACTTTGCATTCAATTTTGACCAGCGTGTTGGGGTTAAAATGCTCACCACAACCACCGATAAATTCTTTTAGGGGTCTAGTTTCCGAAATGGTGACATTTGGGGGGTTTCTATTGTACTTTTACTTCAGGGGCTCTTCAATTACACTGTGGCACCACAAATATTTGCAGCCAAATTGGCCTTCCAATTCCATACGCTAACTCTGTTCTGGACATCGCTGTGCGGGGAACCAGCAGCTGACATCCACATGTCTGGTATTGCCGTACTCGGAAGAAGCAGGGCAAGAAATTAGGAATATATATTTACCTCAAATCCCTTGAATGTATCCATTTTAGGCTAAATTGGAAAGATTGAAATCAAAAATTGAATTTCAAAATTTCCACTCCATTTCATATGCTTCCGGAAAATAATAAAGGTTAACAGACTTCTTAAATGCTGATTTGAATAGGGTTGAGAGTTAGGTTCATAAAATGGTGTTACTTGGTGGGGTATATAGTACTAAGTCTTTATAGAGCACTTCCAACTGAATTGATCACCAAAAAGTTCGCATTTTTCAAATTGCAGAAATCTGAGAAGTTGCTACTAAACTTCAAACCTTCTCACATCCATAAAAATAATGGAAACGTAAACAAATTGATGGATATAAAAAGAAGACCAATGGCAAAAGGTTTCTATCAAAAAAAATTTGTGGTATCACTTTTGTCTAAAATTATAACATTTGAAACTTTGAAAATAGTAATTTTTTTCAAATTTTTCCTAATTTTTGAATTTTTACCCCCAAAAAGGAACGATCACCGAATACCTACTAACATAAACTACAATTGTCTCACAAAAACAGTTCTCAAAATCACAGAGATATCTTAAAGCGTTGAAAAGTTATTACACAGGAAGGAGACCGGTCAAATTTCAAAAAAAAAGTTGCGATGCCTTACCTCAAACAGCTGGCGGAACGGACCGCTAAAAAATGGCCCAAAAACTGGTTCAAAACGCCACGTGTGCCGCCGGCCTTACTCAGTTTTATTGCTGTTTTAGCTCCTAACACTGAGGCCGTGGTCACACGTTCCGCTAGCAGTCCATTCATAATGCGACGTTAGTGCACAGGGGGCAGGCCAATTGTCTTAATAGATAAACAGGTTGTAAGCAGCCAAATGCATGGTAAACTGCCAAAAACAGACTGAAAACGTATGTTTAAAAACGGACCAAAAACGCCATGTGTGACATCGCCCCAACGGCTATTTCAGCTACGGTAGGCTTAACCTGGGGCTGGTGAAAGGCTGGGGCACTGGTGGCTCAGGGCAAATCATTATTATTCACTTTATCTGTTGCTGGACTTGACGTTGGCTCTGTGAATCCAGCCAGTGGCCCTGGAACCCGGCCTCCTGCCAGAGACTTTTCAGTTTTATGTTTCCTGCACTCCGATTTTTTCTGTTGCTTATGGCTTATTTTTCTGTGTTTTGGTGATTGTTTTTTTTTTTTCGTAATAAATGTTTTTACACCAAAAACATTACAATGAGCTTGTTAAATCAAAAAGGGGAGACATACCTGCCAGATGTGAGGCTGCTGCAGTAATCTCCTCACTTAAAAGTAACACCGTACATGTAAAGATTAGCTAAAGACAGAAAAAGAGGAGATATCTACTGCGCTTCCTGTAAGTGAGTTCTAGTTAAATGGGGTTACGTCATGTCTGTAATGCCTGGCAGTGGCTCACAACAGGGATGGTCCACTGTTGCCTTTATTATCGCCTAGCCATGAGCCACTCGACAGTAAAATTAGGACAGGATCCATCTATACGCATTGTGTATATGCAAATATAAATACGATATAAAGTGTATATGATTTATTGGTGTGAATATTTTATACCAGGCAGGGACAAGATACAATAGGGTAATCCGGATCTATTTATTGGGCATATTTATATTTATCACCTATGGCTAACCTAACAGTTACACTTTAGGAGTAATAAATAAGATTATGGGAGAGATAACATGAAGTCACTCGTAATATTACGGTGTAAAGAAAGTTACAATGGCGGAAATTAAAAACGACTGGTAGTTATTATTCATTATTTGGTTTAAATTGTCTATCCATTCCATTTAGGGCGTTTTTATGCTATAAATATTTATTATTACAACCAGATTACTTGTGCCGTGTTCATTTTCAAAACAAACATTTTAACTATACATTTTGACTATGGTTCAGCCCTACTACTAGCAAAAGTTTGATTGTCTTTTATTTAGGCAGGAATATTATTATGACCATCTACTTAGTGTGCCATTTTTTATATTTCTAGTAGGACTTCTTATGGGGAACCTAATAAGAAAAAATATGCATTGTATACAGACAATGGGGGTCATTTACTAAGGGCGGATGTGGTTTTACGTCGAGTTACCAGAATTTTTACGTTTTGCGCTGATTTTCACTGACATTGCCCAGGGATTTTGCGCACACGATCGGAGCTTGTGGCGTGCACGTGACGTGAATCGGGGAAGTGGCCGTCGGAAAACCAGTGGATTAGGAGAAAAAAAAAGTATGTGTCGCTTGACACACGCCTTACCTGCACCGGCCTGGCTTTGGTGAACTTCATTGTACTCCGCCGGATCATCCCAGCAGGGAAACACCTAGTGGGACATCGGGGAAAACTACATTAGTGAATCCCTGAAGACCCGAATCTCCCCACAGAGAACACACAGCTGGATCGGAATTTACCGGGTAGTAATCTGCCCCATTGTCTTAAATAGTTCCATTATCAGGTCTTTCAGGTGTCAACAAAGTTGGAACGTTTCTCTGACCTGGCATCAACTGCACAATGTCCGCCTCTGAAGGCATATGGACAAAAATGAAGAACTTGCCTCCTCTCAAGAGGTTATGGTGATTGAGTGAGGAAAGGTACCCAATATATACCTGAGATAAGCGACCCGAGTAAGCAGAGGTACCTTATTTTACACAAAAAACTGGGAAAAACTTAGTGATCGAGCCGAGCCTCCACCCAGTATATAGCCACGCTGACACAGTATATAGTCAGCAGCGTATGCCCTCCAGTTATAGCCTGCAGTCCCTTCCCCATATATAGCCTGCAGGCCATGCCACCAGGTACAGAACCTGCTGCCCCCTTTGTCCCACAAGTATAGAACCCTCTGGGGAACGCTTAGCCTATATAAAAAAAAAGTAACTCACCTTCAGACGCCCCCAACAGGTCTTTTCTATCCTTGGATGTTCCGCTTCGGCGCCGTGTCTCCGACCGTTGCTGTTATTCGCGTTGTGTCGACAGGCGCCACATCATAGTGTGTTTGTTTTGGGGGTGGGGTATGCCAATGATTGCGCACACACTTGAATGCTGCAAGCAGTGACACACAACGCGAGCTACTGCACCTGTGGAGACACGGAGCCGAAGCCAGAACATCCATGGATAGCAGAGGACGGGGGGCATATTTAAATTGAGTAGGAAGCCGAGTTAGGTTTTTAAGCACATTACTTGTGCTTGAAAACTAAGCTTATACTTGGAGTATATACAATATTTAGGCATAAATGTGTCTGAAATATCCTGAATTTGTGGATAGAAACATTATACCGATTAAAGGGGAAACGAGAAGAAGAAAAAATTCACAATTGACATGAGGGGCAGAATAGCACTAATCAAATGCTTTTGGTCACCAAGCTATATTCTATTCCATTGCCTTCCCCATTGCGATTTACCATCCAATATTTGAGATCATTGAAGTTTGTTTGCCAAGTTGGTCTGGCGGGGGAAACAGCCCGGCTTAAAATGGCAAACTTAAGCTACCCTATGAGAAGGGGAATAGAGGTCCCGTATGAGAGCCCTTACATTGTATCACAAGCCAAATACATAGTATTGGGATGGGAAACCCATTATTTATTAATTTAGATTCGGGAGCGATCAATAGGGGTTTAATGTCTGGAATTTTTAGAAAACTGAGGGCAAGGACAATCAAAGGTGGTCTACAATGGCTAACTTTGATCGTATGGTGTAGACATGGAGGAATAAGTTCAAGCAGATAATGGGCGTTTAAATGTTTTTACCAATCAAATTTCGGGTATAGAATGTCGGATACCAGTATTAAATACATTTTCCAGGTAATTAAAGGGGTGGGGATATTTAAATACTTCAACGAAATGCAGAGAATTGGGATACACTAGTACTCCCATTACTACCTATTTAAGCTTTCCATTGTGGATATTGTTGGAGAAATGGGTCATTTGGTTCATGCTTTTCATCTTATCCTGGCGTCCCTTAGATTCATCTTTCAGGTTCATCATTTTACAAGATTGCTTGATTCTGGTCATGGAAAGAAACATAGTAATAAGGTAAAGAGAATAAGAGATAGGTGGACCGGAGAGGTGAGGGTAATAGACAATACGATGGGAAACATTTTGCAGACATGGTAGGGATACTAAGATTCCGGCCCATCACTTGGCCCATTGTTTATCCTCCACCGCACTCATTACTCACCTAAAAGGTTGTCAAGATTGGTCAAAAGTCTAGAGTTGTTATTAGGGCGGCCTAATAAGGCAGATGAACATAAATATCCCTGTGGTATTGCCCAAGAATATGGAGGTTCTTGGGGAATGGTCGTGGAGGAGATAGGAAGACTCCGCCAAATTGCATATACGATTTAGGTGTGTATTTGGGGCATTTTGGAAACGGGAAAATAGATAAAGTTTTGATGGAGAAAAGAGATTTTTGGGGATGTATTGACAAATGTATTTTATTGTACTATATTGCCTGTATATGTTGTTTACATTTTGTTAAATAAAAGGAAAAAAAATATCTGCCACAGGTGTCAATTTTATGATAATTCTCTCGTTTACATCATTCTACAGGGAACATGATATTGAGACTCCGTATGGCCTGAGCATGTTGTATTCGATTTAATCTCGTTTCCCCCCACCTCCTCCACCTCCCAGCCCCCATCTCTTCTTCCCGTCCTACCACCCCTCCCTAAAACCCCGACCTCCACCCCTCCCTACCCTCCCTCCCCCTTCCACCCCCCCCTCATTCCGCCCTCCACCCTCACCTCCTCACCCTTCGCCCATACCCGACACCCCTTACCCACACCCCCCAGTCCTCCCACACAACCAAATCCCCCCCCTCCTAGCTTTCCCTAGAGCAACCCCCCTTTCCACTATCTCCCTCCCTCTTCCACATCTCCCCGACCCCGTCACTATACCGCCCTCTCCTTTCCCCAACCACCCCTCCTTCCATCCCCTCCTAACCCTATGCTCCCCTCCCACACCTCACATTTCCAACACCGGCGATACCCATCTAACCCACCTGGCCCCCCCCTCATCTTCTACTCCTCCCATCCCGCACGTTGCCCCCCCCAGATTACCCCACCCCCCACCCGCCCTCCCTGTGCACACCCCCTCCACTTATCCATTTCCTTCCACCCATTATTCCTATCTCATTGCCCCCTGGGACTCCAAAAGGCAATCGTCAGCAATGATCACCTATCAGATGTTGGCTTAAACCGAAGTGTTTCTACCCTCAATTACTTAAATGGTGATTGATATGTAAATCGGTAGTACAGGTAAAAAAAAAAAAACCTTGGTTACCTGATCAAATGGTGCCAAAGGATCGGGAATTATCATCAGCATCCCCCGCTGCAGATCAGTAGGTCTAAGCTCCTGATGTAAATACGGGTGTTTGTGCTGCCGAGCAACTCTACAAAACCCTGCCTGGGCTTTTATGCCCAAAAAAAAACAGGTTTACAAGTCATAATAATCTTTATGTATACAGCACCATCATATTCTGTAGTGCATTACAAATCATAGGGGAATATACAAATTAAAAATGTACATTACAGAGTACATATGGAACAATCCAAGTCTGATAATGTCCCCCAAAGAGCTGTGTATCTGGTAAAGCCAAGTGAGAGAAAACCACGGGCACAGTAGTGGGTAATGTGGAACCTATCAATGAGCAATCATGGTGAATGGTGGATTGATTATTAATGATATGAGCATTATTGAGACAACCGGCAACTATGTCAATTAGTTACTTCCATGAATGCTGGGACAAAACTACAGACATGTTTATTATTGGGGGATCTGTAAGCAAATGTCGCACACACTATCAATGGTGTGTGAGTCATTTGGGGTTTCACCTTTTAATGATTTTTTCACTAGTGTGTCATTTGCATTATTAGTATTGAATAAAAAGAGTCCATAATACATGATGTTCTTTGTATACTACTGTCCTTGGTTTTTTTTTTTTTTCTTTTTTTTTTTTTCTTCTTTTTTCTATTTTTTTCTTCGTTTTTTTTTTTCTGGCTTTTTGTGGCATGTCGTAGGATTTCTCATTTACGTTGAGAAGCGTTAGACACTGTACACTTGGTACAACAGTTAGTAGAGAATTCCCAAGAAGAAGGTCACAAGTATTCTTCACCTGAGCATAAGTGGCCATCTGCAGAACTGAGGATTTTAGAGTTTCATTCAATGCATCATATCATTGAGAGGGAGAAACCCAGGTCTAGACTGAGAGAAACAGATATATATTCTGAATCTTTCATTAACTCTAAATGATGATCAGCACATCAAAACTAAAGCTCCCCTAGTTATTCATCCTTGAATTGCTCATAGCAGCTACAGAATGCTATCTAGCATAAACCAGCGGCACATACTTATAGATCCGCACAGTGCTGGTGGTACCTTCTTATATTTTTTATCCATCGCATCCTTCATTCTAAAAATGAACTTTTACTATTATTTTAATGGGCCAGAAGCGCTATAGGGGGCATTTTCAGCAACCCCTCCTGTTGAGCTTCCTAGGCTTTACATTGTACAGGACCACCCCTCCCCCCTTCCCCCACACGTGTGTGCCAAAAACTCACTTCTTGCCTGGGATTAAAGAAGCCGGAGGAAAGGGGAAGTGCCAAGGTGGTAGGAAGGGAGCCCATGATAATTAATAAAACTATATATGAGTTAATTGCCCTTGGTTAATCATGCTTATTTTATGGTAGATTTCCTTTAATGTGACTGAAGCATGAATGTAACATCTTCACTATGTAAGAGTACTAATGTATGGAGTGGTCTACTGCAAGAAACAGTAAAGCTACAACAGTGCTGTAGAGCTCCCAAATAAGCCAAACTCTGTCTTCAATTCCCACATCACCTGGGCATGTTTAAGTCATAAAATACAGTAGTAATAAGGCTTTTATGATACAATAACCAAGTCATTAAGGTAGAACATAAAAAATATTTATTGAATACAACCAGAGAAATATAACTTAATAAATTCTAATTAGCAAAAAAATGTAGTGAATAATATTTGTTTAGTGACTCTATTGAATTTGTTCTTAGAAACCATGGTGCCTCCCTCAGATCCCCTTCATATTACCTAAGTCTGACTAATTATTTTAAGGCTAGAGAACAGCCTCTCTACGCGGATTGGGTGGTGGCAATGCAGTTGCCACGGGCGGCAACATCTATGGATATAGAGGAAATTCCTCATGAACTTCAATTACAGGCTTTTTTCTCGAACAGCTAACCAAGTGTTCAACATCATAATGCTGCACAGCCTAGCAGTGTTAGATAACATGAAGTCTTGGCTATTATACCTATAGTACTTTTTCATGTGGGTGTTTCTATATTCTAAATTTGATGTTAGATAGATATATGGGGGAAAAACTGTTTTCTATGTATAGTGTATAGAATCCAGCAGAGGAGCTAACCTCTACAAAACATAGCTCGAGGAAAGCACAACTGTAACATAAAGCAGTAAGAGATAGAACATACATGGACAATCCTGCCTAATCCAGTTTTCCTGAGCACTTAGTAGTTCTGAGATAAGTGCAGACTTTCCTTCCTCTTTGATCTGTAGTGGAGGAGCTTCACTTTAACCATGTACATAATGTGCAGTCATATTCATCTCAACTAAAAGCATACAAACATGAGCTCAGAGAAAAAATCTAAAACATAAAGCAGCATACAGGAGGATATATACACTGAACAATTGATTTATACAAAGATTATTAAAAAACTTAGCTATTGCTAAGGATTTACCTTAGGCAGATAAGCAGTGCTAGGTGGGCAAGCATTCCAATTCCCATGGGAAGAGCTTCACTACTGAGCATGAGCAAAAAGTGCATCCAATTTCTCAACTAAAAGCCTACATCCTTAAATCAGGAAAAGAAGAGACATTTATAGGACATTCCACAAATTCTTATGGAAAAAAAGTGAAAGTGAACTACATGTAAATATAATTTAGTTGATTTCATTATTGGATTTTGCGGTCTTCAGATAAGCTTTGCTTCAACACTTTTTTCAACTATGAGGACATGCAGGAGATCACCAAGCATTTTGTTGTGTGTCATGTGTGCCCCAGCCAGCAGGTGGGGGCTTCCCAGTTTCCCCAGGGTAAGTAGTGCACCTCATAATTCTAGGCATTATCAGTTACCTGATTTGATTCATCTTCTAGTGTCATCCCTCTCTGTGTTTAGTTACCAGTATCCACCATGGAGAACCTGGCAGCCATGTTACCCAGTGTACTCCAGCACTTTGGGTGAGTTCAATCTAAACACAAATCGTTCTGTCATTTTACTTTAGCAGGAACCAAAAAGCCAAGAACATGCGATCAGACAACACACAAATGAACTGTGGACAATATAGTACAACTTTACATACATAATAATATTTCTGTGTCGCACAGCTTCCAGACGATCATTGGGATTGGAGTTGGAGCTGGATCATATGTCTTGCAAAGTTGCTGTAAGTCTGTTTGATCTGAAGATTGAAAAGAAACAACACAAGTTACATGTCAGCAGTGGATTTTATCAGATTATTCATTTGTTGTTCGTGCAGCTATTTTCCCAGAGATGGTGGAAGGACTGGTCCTTGTGAACATTGATCCAATGGAAAAGGCTGGATTGATTGGGCTGCCTCAAAGTATAGCACAAACCAATCAGAGCAGTCTATTTCACCAGTCAGACTCCCCCTCTCTTTAGAACCCTCCCTGGGTTGAGTACCATTATTGGGCCAATAGTATATGATCTATAACCGATTTCTAAGACCTTTCCCCTACATCGAGCATGCCATATATTAATGTGTTGCCACCTTCCTTCACAGCTGTCCGGACTGACAAGTTCTCTCTGATACAGTGCTGTCTCATCTCTTCAGTCAGGTACTGCTATAAGGGGTAACAATATGGGATTGCTCTTCAGTGCAGACTTAAAGGAACCTGTCACCCGAGAAGCCATTTTAGCACTCCCCAGTCCCCATAGAGCATAGTACATACACTGCCAAAGTGTTTTTGTATTGAAAAATAGATTTTACAGAAAAAAAGATATGTTATATTGTACCTTTCATTAGCATCTGTGGTGACTAGGCAGTTGTCAAAGGGAGGGGCTGGAAAGGAGCAGTTCCCCCCCATTGGGAACAGTACTCTATGTGACATTTTCAAATATAGAAAACACCCATCACTTGGCTTAGCGACGCCCCCTGCTCTCTTACTCCAATCCGAGTGGGGAAGTTATTCATATAGTTGAAAAGGTCAATGTTCCCCAAGGGTGGGGGGGAACTGCTCCTTTCCAGCCCCTCCCAATTGGCAACACCTAGTCACACAGCAGAGCTAATGAACAGGTACAATATAACATTCTTTTTTTCTTTAAAATCAATTTTTAATACAAAAACACTTTGGCAGTGTATGTACTGTGCTCTGTGGGGACTGGGGGAGTGCTAAAAATGGGTTCCTGGTGACAGGTTCCCTTTAACATATGGCTCCTACTAGTGGCCCAACTCCCATGTACTAGTAATTGGATGGCTGCCAAAAAACCATCCTGGATATTAGAATTAGGCTGCATTTAGACGAACATATGCCCACACGGCTACGGCTGGGTGGACATAAGTCCGGTGCTATGGAAAGGAGGAGGAGGGGTGACCCCTCCCCTTCCACTAGAATGCACAGCATAGGCCATGCACACGGGCAAAGATAGGAATGTCCTTTCTTCCGTGTGGAGCGGTAGTGGCACCATATCCCTCTGTGCGGCCATGCCATCGATGGGGGACAATATGTACGTCCACAATCTGTGATAACTGTGTCAATTTTATTTCTTGCCCCAGGAGGAGATGATGAAAACACGAACTTGTGCAGAATTATCGCCAACAGATAGCAGTGTGTGAACCAGAACAACCTGCAACTTTTGGAACATGTACAATAGGTGGGGAGCTTCCTCAAGCTATACTTTCTTAGATGGTAGGGGCAGGGCTTTATATAGCTGTTCATACACGTCACATCGGACTACTGCCCATCAAAAATATCCATGTTATATTATGCTGTTATTTTTGCACATTGATCTCACTATTGTTTCTCATCCACAGTCGCAGAGATTAGAAATGAATCGTCCTGGGACTGTCCCAATGCCAAAACTTACGGTATATCACTTAATATTAACACAACTGTTAAGGAGATCGCACTGTTCGGACGCCCAGAATAAGGGACTGTCCGCCAGCTTAGATACAGCGGCCATGTTCACTGACCAATGTCAAGTTAATGTCTGATTAAAACTTCATTTTATGTAACCTGTTTGCTGTGTCAGATAATCCTTTGCATTTAATGAGAAGCCAGTCTGTCCTTTATCTTTAGTTCATATTCTGGAGACAGTTATCTCTTTCTCTCAGGAAATTATATAAACAATACCGTTATTGTGTACAAGGTCCCTGAGAACCGAGCACAATTAATTAACTTTTGTAGAATGTATTAGAGCGGTTGTAGTACATTAAACTAAGCCTATAGCATCACAAGCACCTTATCTCCTGTCACGCCTACCAATGCTGATTGTTTGTTTGTTATTATACATGCAGCTGTGATTTAAAGGGAGAAGATCTTACATACACTTAGAGAACGACGTGTCTTGGTTTTATGTTCAAGTTCCTAGTACCAGGACAACCATGAAATATTTAATATGAAGTCGCCTGTACAACTGTAGGCGGTTAGGCCCTAGATAAAAAATCTCTAACATTAATTGGCGTCCCTGGCAGAGGATGACATGCAAATACAAAAGATATAGTTTGTCTTTGTGTCATGTGTGAAGCTGATTTATGAGACATAACAGGCATGTAGCTGACAGGGAATGGCACAAGGCTCGGCAGCCATCCTTATACTGATTTGAGCTGTTCTCTGTCTTCAGGGCTCCAGTGATGCTGGTTGTTGGAGATAATTCCCCAGCTGAAGACAGCGTGGTTAGTCCCTGTGTTTTCTCTGACTTTCTGATAATGAATTTGATGTTCAAGATTAAAGGGAGCTCTTTTGGTGATCTAACAGGCTTGGGTGTATTGTCAATAGCAAGATTCCCAGGGATCCAATAGTTACTTATAAGGAAGCATTAGAGCTCCAGTGTTGTATAATGTATTATCAGATCTAGAATGCTATATATTATCCCTAGTATAAGGTCACATTCACTTTATAAGACAGTCTCCAATGACACCGGATCTCTTAACTTTGTAATTATTGATTTATAGTAGTCTGCCTTTTTGCTCCTTACTTGATTTTGTTTACTGCAGGTTGAATGTAACTCTAAACTTGACCAACAACCACAAATTCCTAAAGGTACTGTCACCCATGCAGCCGAAAAATTAGTGTCTCCTTGTGTCTGTCTTGCAATGTTGCCCCTTCTCACTGATCTTTCATCACTGTATGTTGCGCCTGCTTTTGTATATGGCATCTGCCGTTTATGAGATTGCTCTCTTTCAATTTATCCTTCTGTCTTCACACTGTGAGATGCCCCTTGTTGTATGTTCCTTGTCTATGAATAGGCCTTCATTGTCTACATGTGTGTTTCTCTCATATATGTGTATCTAGTTTCACATGTCTGATCTTTATTCTTTGAAAGTAGTTCTCTCTTCATATAAGGAATCCTCTCCGTGGTCTCCTTTCTTGTATGTGGCCATCCTGTCAACATTGTTTGGTCTTCTTAGCTTTTATGTGGACTTTTCTTAGCAAGTTTTAACTTTTCCACTGTGTATGTCTCTTTCTTTTCCTTTTTATTTAGCATAATTTAATTTTTAACCTCTTATCTTGCATGGTTTATTTCTTTTGTTAAAGGAAATCTACCACCAGGATTGTAAACCAAGCACAATGACATACTGGTGTGTGCCCTCTCTTTTTTAGCTACTTTTCAAACAAAAAGCTTTTAAAATTATGCAAATGAGGACTTCGGGTTCCATAGGTGTTAATGGAGCCTGAAGCCCTCAGTGTACACAGGACAGGACATCCTGGTGGTAGATGCCTTTAAAAGACCTCAGGTTAGTTTCATTTACTATCATCCTCACATCTTACGGATTCAAAAGGCATGAATAACTAGCATAGCTAACAGCTATAGCAGGGCATGTGGCAGAAAAGGCGACATATCAATAGCCTGTTACTTCTTTAGCCAGTGCTGTCTCTTATTTTGCTCTTCTAACACTTGTTCCACACAGATGGCAGACTCTGGTGGACTCCACAAGTTACACAGGTAGGAATGTCAAATTTAGCCCTACTACTTCTAATACAACCCCCCCTAGAGTTTGCCCTGTATATTGTATACACCTGCCTCAGTCATATCTACCTAAGCTACTAACATAAGTTCTGCTATAGACTGGTGAGAGTAATTGTATAGAACTCATATACTGTATAGAATCAGTCATATTAATGGGTTCAGGCCGTTATACTCTTTAGGAACACAGCCCTTATTGCTCTAGTACTTTTCATAAATATGATTGGTTAACCTGCTGTCACACTGGCCTCCTCCATGGGGGCTATACACATGCAGAGCAAAGATGGAAGTAAAGGATAAAGCAGGATAACCAGTATCTGTTACTTGCACACACACTGCATGATTAATAGATAATGAGATCAGTGAAATTATGGCTATTCTCCTTACAGCCTGAAAGCTGACAGAAGCTTTCAAATATTTTCTTCAAGGAATGGGATGACAGTAAGTGCAGTTCTGGCAGATGGGTGGCCCCTGGTGTTTGGGTCTCCGAGGGTTGCAGCCTGTGGCGTGTTATCTGAGGGGTGGCGGCTGTTGGTGTATAGGGTTATTTTGAGGTTAGCAGTCTCTGGCATGTGGGGGGGAGGGGGGCGTTGGAGGGGTCTAGGGCAATGGCTGTGGGACCTTAGGTGTTACAGCCACAGTCTGTGGTGTGTGTCGGGATTATCACTTGTTCTCTTGTCTTTTACGTCTCCAACGTTCACCGGTCTGAGTTCTTCTTGTGTTTGTTGTTCCTGCGCTGTCTTTTCCTCTGTGCACACTTAGACGTCTCTCACCTGTGACTATAAAATCGCTGACCTTCTGTATTCTCTTATGTGAGGACATATTGGTTCTTGTTGTCTCAATGTCACATTTCTGTGTCTTTTCCCCTATCATCACCTTCCACTGGACTTTTCACACCCTTCCCCTGGTTTCCTCCTCTTCCCTTCATCTTTTCCCCCCCATGCCTCCTGAAGGATCGGAGACAGAGTGCCAGCGCAGGTTATCCGTTACACTGTATGCTGAGCATAGACTCCCAGTATTAATGCATGTCTCTCGGCCACTGTCTACCACTCTGAATGCTCTGCCTGGTGCTCTTTCTCTTGACAATTGGATTAACTGCAGTGGGCTCTGCGACTAGACAGCTTTCTGCTTTCTCTCCTTCATCTGCTCATTCATAAAGTGTAGAAGATAATGCTGCCCCGTAGACACCTGCAGGCCCACGTCACTTCATCCTGAGACATCCTTTTCACCCCATCAGGAAGCCAGAGCCAGCATCAGTTTAGGGGCTACATTAAATAAAATTTCCAGCTTTATGCAGGACAACATATGTTGCTCATTACATTCAATGGTGTATGTTATCTATTGGCTACGGCACAAGAAAAAATGGACATGGTTGTGATCACCTTCTTTCCATTGGACTTCTCTATCTATTTATATGCTGCAAGATAGAAGGCTTACCTGGCAAAGTTTATCTGCCCTCAGATGCCCACCCCAAATGTTTTCATTGGTTTATTAGAAAGGCCATGATATAAATGCCCAAGGTAACTTTACATCTTGTTGTATTTGTGAGATCTTTGCTCTCTTCTGGTCCTTGCTTGGTAATGAATACAAGATAAGATTTTCTTTTGACACAGTGGGGGGAATTAATTAAGAGGCTTAAAAAGGCTCCAGACCAGGTCTAAGCTAGCAGTTTTCTGATACCAAATCCGGTGGTCAGGGTGCTCATGCCCAGTGCCCTCCATCAACAGCTTTAATTTCCCACAGCTGTTTATAAAATATAAGGTGAGCTCTGATTGGCTGCCATGGACAACTAGAAGAACTACCTTTCACCCTGACAGCATCCTCTGTGTAGTCCCAGGGTGGGCTTTGGTTTGGATGCATTTCAAAAACAAACATGTGAATTGTCTGTGCTGCAGACTGCTCAGCTCTTGACCCCCACCTTGTGCTTCCGTACAGCTCCTCCCTCCTGCTCCTTCACAGAGCTACAGCACATCAGTGGAAGCTGATTTTAGTGAAAATGAGGTCCTTGGTGACCTAATAATAAGGGAGGGGGAGTGCTAAACTCTGTATTAATAAGGAGGGCTGCTGTAGCCTATATTAAGGGGAGGGGAGGTACTGAGCTCTATTAATTTAAAGTTCAGTAATCCCCTATATTGATTATGAAATAATTGGTTGAACTTGATGGACATGTCTATTCCACTACATAAACTATGTCTGTCCAGCAGACCTCATTTAAGATACTTTCCAGCTAACAAAACAAGCGGAGTCCTTACTTAAGGACAACGGAAAACACACGACCCGAGATAAAGAGACGTCCATGGTGAAGCTCGTCTGATGTTAGGTACGATCACATGTGGCTATTGAGCCTCGTTGTGCACTTTAGGTCGGTTAAAAACGTAGGTTTTGATTGTGTTCCATTATCTAATTAAAACCGTTCTAAAGCGATCCTTGCTAAAAACGCATCTGTGTATTTTACGGACCGCTTTTTAAAGGTGGTCAAAACATGGGTTCTAATACAATAAAAAACAATACGCACTGTGTGACTGCACCCTGTATTCGTCCAGCATCACATATGCAGTCACTGAATTCAAGCTGGACATGTCGTAATGAAGTCTATTAATAGCAGTATCAGTACATTTGGTGCAGCAAAAAAATTTTTTGGTGGATCTACAATTATAAAAATATTAACAGTTTCAGACTTGCAACACATATTTACCTATGAGAACAAAACCTATGGAACTATCTCTATAGATAACCTGAGGACGCCCTGTATAAATTACTGTCCAGCCGACAGTCTCAATTTTATGTCATGTCCAGCAGCATAGCAGCCCACATATTAAATCAGTTTCAGCACCAACCCTCTGTTTAATTAAAATACAGCACGGGGCCCCTCATATATATATATATAAAATAAAAGTTAAGCAATCACACACATCCATCTCCTCTGACCAAGCTTTTCACACCTACAATCCAGCAGTGTGAGAAGATGTCACACCACCGTGTGCAACAGCCAGTGCCTTCACTGTCTTCTGAAAGAGGTGTTGCAGTTGATTTTATTCCCTTCAATATACTGGCATTCTGTGGGGCCCCCCTTCATCCTGGCCTCATCCTCTGCAACCGCTACATCCCTGATAGCTCTTATTACATCTAATTAACTAAGGTAAATTATATGCATACTGCTAGTGCAAAGAACTATGCTAGCCTGTAATAGCCAGCCTGCTTGGCCAAAGAAAATGTTGTATAGTTCCTGCCTCTTGCACTTTAGTTCTCCTGCTTTTCTCACATTTTTGCATGGTAAGTGTTAGCCTTGTCCTATTCCTTTGTATCCAATCAACCTTGTAAAGAATCAGTAGTTGACTATTTTGCTGGAAAACATTGTATAGCCATAGATTTTTTGTAAATGTCCGGGATTTGTTTAGTAATTTTAACTTACTGCTCTTGTTTCCATAGTGCCATCAGCCAGTATGACCGCCTGTCGATCTCGGCACAGCTCCTCACCAGTGCAGTCTGGATGGAAGTGCCCTAGGCCTTGCACTCAGTCAGAAAGCAGTGAGGGCATTGGTCAAAATCAACCATACCATGGAGTGTCCTGCTGAAGCACCTTACACCCCTTTTCTTGCCCATCATTACCCATCTCTTCTTACCAGTTCTCTTCCTGCACCCCACCCCATAAAACAGCGTCTTGCATTTTTGGGGATCAAATACCAGAGTGACAGTGTTAATCATCATCTGGGTTGTGCTCTTCCGTCCCCTGTGACTTGATGTAACATGGGGGTGAAGGCAATAGTGATGGATCAGTGGTGGCTGTGAAGAACGAGTAGGTGTACCTGGTACTTCTTGCTGCAGTCAGGTGCTCTCCTGCTACCAGTGAATGGAGGACTGTGTTGTATTCAAATGAAAATTGGTTCCAACTTTGGTAAAACAGTGTAGAAGGTCAGAATTCCTTCACTAGTCCAATGGCAGTGACCCTGTAGAATACTGACTGATAGTATTAAGTGAAATTTTAATTATAAGAGGCAAGATAACAGAGGCAGTGTGATCACCCATGAAGCCAAAATTTGTATTGGATGACTGTCAGTATCCTATTAAAACATCCTGATGAAGTCCTTGCTGGATCAGTGTAAAGGATCTGAAAAATGATGTGGATGGGTTGGGGAGACCTGTTGCGAAAGTTCTGGATGACTAGGAAAATAGACACACAATAGTATATAACTATAGGAGATCCTAAGCAGGTTTCTGTAGATCTAACAGATATGTGGGTGAAAATGAGCAGAAATGAACCTGAGGGGTTTTCAGTTGTTGGGAAAACCTCTGAGGGGACAGGTGTTGTTGCATTTTTTCCAGTGATGCATGTTCAATTGGACAGAAGTTATTAAGTCACATTTATAGTGCTTATAGGCCTTCTTGGTCTTGTATATGATGACGTCTAGTCCCATAGGAATGAAATCACCGAAGAAGAAGCCCTACCATTGGAGCCAAGGGGAAACTCCAAAATGGTGTGTTTTCAATTAAAAAAAAAACTAACAAAATCCTCTTAAAGGCTTCTCCATTGACGTGAGGTGGACGCTCAGCCTAAAAGACATGTCCTGTGCGATGAATGTGTGTGAGGGGCCCATCCCGTGTACATCTAATAATCTCCTGTTTAAAACTGCATCTTGTTCCCACGTTCCATTTCCTTGATGTTTTCCTTCCCAATCTGTGTCTGACGGTCTCCATCCATGGTTGTGAGGACACGCTCCCACGATACTGTGGACCTGGAGGGGTAATTATCCTGTCTGTGTGCGCAGTGATCTGTACTCATATATGTTCTAGTTACAGATCTGTCTATTGTGGCAGTGGATGCTTGTAGCTGCATTTAGCCATCAGTACAAATACTTCATGATAGTAATGGATGAATTCAATAAACCTCAATAAAATAGTAATCTGCAGTGTGTCATGTCTTAATTCATTCTGTATAGGGAGTTACATCAGACAGTTACTATGCCATTGTGCAAGATGGAGGATTTCCATTAACCCAATATTGCACATTAGTTTTTTTTTCCTCGGGACCCATAGCACCTGGTCGAGCTACAAGAAACACACTGGCCAAGAGAGGGTGGTAGCTCTAGAGCAGTGGTGGCGAAACCTATGGCACGGGTGCCAGAGTGGCACTCGAAGCCCTTTCTGTGGGCACCCTGGATGGAAGCACAATCCACATTTCTGCATCTTTCTATTGTATTGGATGAAATCAGGACGCCAATGCGATTGAAACCTGTGATACAGGAAGGGATCAATAAGTGCTGCTTAAATTGTCATGTGGCACTTTGCGACATATAAGTGGGTTTTTGTTTGTACTTTGGGCCACTCTATCTCCAAAAGGTTAGAGGATTCCGAATGGACATCTACCACCAGATTTCTTGGTGGTAGATTGTCACCAATGCAATACTTGTATCTTAAGAGTTATGTGGAAGAGTTTCTCCATGTTCAGGAACGTCCTCTACACTAAATAACAAATTTTATCAAAAATATGCAAATGAGCCAGAGGCTCTCAGGCTACAGCAGCTGAGCACCTCCACTCCAATATAAAATATGGACACTCCATTCTTATAATTGATTTTTCAGGCTTGCCATAATGCTGCAGATAGCCGGTGACGTCACCCACGCGTGTGCAAAAAACGTGCATGCGCGGGAGTACTACATCTTGCGTAGCGGTTATTTATTCAGTGTAGAGGATTTTCTGAACATGGAGAGAAACACGCCACATACCTCCTAAGGTAACAAGCATTGCACTAGTGACAGTCTACCACCAGTAAATCTGGTGGTAGAAATACCTTTATATCTAACATTTACTTTAACCAAGGGGTCCCCAAACTTTTTACATAGGGGGCTGTTTACTGTCCCTCTCAGACCGTTGGAGGCTGGACTAAAGTTTAAAATAATAGCAATACAGTGACCGCATCTGTAAAACACTGCCCCCCCCCTCAATTAATTATTAATATACTGCACCCCCTCGTGAATATTTTATATATTGGCCAAATAATCAATAACTAATATAACTGGGCCCTCTCTATTAAGATGTGATATTCTGCTCTCTGCCCACCCATTAATTACTAGACTGCCCCTCATAATTATTCATGCTCCCCACATAATATTTCCTATGCTGCCCCCCACCATTAATTATTACATATTGGCACCCGCCACCATTCATTATTACATATGCTCCCCACAATGAATTATTCCATATGTTCTCCCCACAATGAATTATTAATATCCCCCACAATGAATTGTTTTATATGTTGGGCTCCGGGCCAGCACAATTTTTTTTACTGCTCTACAATAAATTTAAAAAAAAAAAAAATCCTTACTCACCTGTCTCCTTCTGGTTCCCGCATCTTGTTTCTTCTTGCTGCGGGCAGACAGGAAGTGCTGCACGTCCGCATGATGACATCACACGACCGCACAGTGACGGGCAGGAGCTTCCTGTTCGGACAGACGCAGGCACCTGCCCGACTGCCGGAGGCTGCGGCCCCGCCGGTGGCCCCAGTGTGAGCCTAAACATTGGCGCTTTTGGTGCGCCAGCCCGGGGAGCCCGCAACCAATAAATTCGGATCCGGCCGGCGGTGGCTCTGTCCAAGAGAGCGCCAACGATGACGGGGGCGGATAGAAATGGTTCACGGGCCGCATGTGGCCGGGGCACGTAGTTTGGGGACCCCTAGTTTGAAGTGTCTGACGCCCATCCGGTTCGGGGCACCAGCAGCTAGAAAATAATTATTCCTATATAATTATTTCCTGTTTCCAATTGTGTGATTTTAAGTATAGTCCATTATACCCCTAAGCCATTTTAAATAAAGAGTCGGCCCTCTGAATACAGCCCACTATTAATTATGTAGTAAACTACACTTTTGATAACCTCAGATCTACTACCTATACAAACCGGCAAATCTAATATTGCCGTACACGCGCACTTGAAATAATTCACATAAGGAGCTGACGCTAACATCCGCTATGTAAATATATGTTGTCTTATCCAATGTTTTATGTAGTTATTTTATAGAAATTATGAAGCTACTACTTAAGAAAATGTATGTTACATTATACCAATTTCTACATATTTAATATGAAAGTAATTTTACCATTCATCTCTATATGTGATACTATTGTTATATGCCTCTATGGAGAGGGTGGTGCACCATTTGAAAACACTAGACTGGAACTTCTATTAATAAATTATCTCAATATGAATATACAAATCTGAACCTTTTTGTAGCTAAAGACAGAAAAAGAGGAGATATCTACTGCGCTTCCTGTAAGGTTCAGATTTGTATATTCATCTTGAGATATATTATTAATAGGAAGTTCCAGTCAATGGGGGTCATTTATTAAGGGCCCGATTCGCGTTTTCCCGACGTGTTACCCGACTGCCAAAACGGACTGAAAACGCCATGTGTGACATCGCCTAAGGCTATTCACCTACGTAGGCTTAACCTGGGGCTGGTGAAAGCTGGGGCACTGGTGGCTCAGCGCAAATCATTATTTATTCACTTTACTGTTGCTGGACTTTGACGTTGGCTCTGTGAATCCAGCCAGTGGCCCTGGAACCCCGGCCTCCTGCCAGAGACTTTTCAGTTTTATGTTTCCGGCACTCCGATTTTTTCTGTTGCTTTCGGCTTATTTTTCTGTGTTTTGGTGATTGGTTTTTTTTTTCGTATAATGTTTTTACACCAAAACATTACAATGAGCTTGTTAAATCAAAAAGGGGAGACATACCTGCCAGAAGTGAGGCTGCTGCAGTAATCTCACTTACTTAAAAGTAACACCGTACATGTAAAGATTAGCTAAAGACAGAAAAAGAGGAGATATCTACTGCGCTTCCTGTAAGCAAAAAAGGTTCAGATTTGTATATTCATATTGAGATATATTATTAATAGGAAGTTCCAGTCTATGTGTTTCAATGGTGCACCACCCTCTCCATAGTGGCAATATAACAATAGTATCACATATAGAGATGAATGGTAAAATTACTTTCATATTAAATATGTAGAAATTGGTATAATGTAACATAGATTTTCTTAAGTAGTAGCTTCATAATTTCTATAAAATAACTACATAAAACATTGGATAAGACAACATATATTTACATTGCGGATGTTAGCGTCAGCTCCTTATGTGAATTAGTTCAAGTGCGCGTGCACGGCAATATTAGAATTGCCGGTTTGTATAGGTAGTAGATCTGAGGTTATCAATAGTGTAGTTTACTACATAATTAATAGTGGGCTGTATTCAGAGGTCCGACTCTTTATTTAAAATGGCTTAGGGGTATAATGGACTATACTTAAAATCAGCAATTGGAAACAAGGATTAATTATTAGGAATAATTATTATTCTGGCTGCTGGTGCCCCGAACCGGATGGAGCGTCAGGACACTTCAGACCAGGGGGTCCCCAAACTACGGCCCGCGGGCCACATGCGACCCGTGAACCATTTCTATCCGGCCCCCGTCATCGTTGGCGCTCTTGGAGCAGCAGCACCGCCGGCCCGGATCCGAATTTATTGGTTGCGGGCTCCCCGGGCTGGCGCACCAAAAGCGCCAATGTTTAGGCTCACGCTGGGGCCACCGGCGGGGCCGCAGCCTCCGGCAGTCGGGCAGGTGCCTCCGTCTGTCCAAACAGGAAGCTCCTGCCCGTCACTGTGCGGTCGTGTGATGTCATCACGCGGACGTGCAGCACTTCCTGTCTGGCCGCAGCAAGAAGAAACAAGATGCGGGAACCAGAAGGAGACAGAGGTGAGTATAGGATTTTTTTTTTTAAATTTATTGTAGAGCAGTAAAAACATTGTGCTGGCCCGGAGCCCAACATATAAAACAATTCATTGTGGGGGATATGAAATAATTCATTGTGGGGAGAAGCATATGTAATAATTAATTGTGGGGGGAAGCATATGTAATAATGAATGGTGCGGGTGCAGCATATGTAATAATTAATGGTGGGGGGCAGCATAGGAAATATTATGTGGGGAGATGAATAATTATGAGGGGCAGTCTAGTAATTAATGGGTGGGCAGAGAGCAGAATATCAATCTTAATAGAGAGGGTTCCCATTATATTAGTTATTGATTATTTGGGCCAATATATAAAATAGTTCACGAGGGGGTGCAGTATATTAATAATTAATTGAGGGGGGGGGCAGTGTTTTACAGATGCGGTCACATGTATTGCTATTATTTTAAACTTTAGTCCAGCCTCCAACGGTCTGAGAGGGACAGTAAACAGCCCCCTATGTAAAAGTTTGGGGACCCCTTGGTTAAGTAAATGTTAGATATAAAGGTATTATCTACCACCAGATTTACTGGTGGTAGACTGTCACTAGTGCAATGCTTGTTACCTTAGGAGGTATGTGGCGTGTTTCTCCCCATGTTCAGAAAATCCTCTACACTGAATAAATAACCGCTACGCAAGATGTAGTACTCCCGCGCATGCACGTTTTTTGCACACGCGGGGTGACGTCACCGCTATCTGCAGCATTATGGCAAGCCTGAAAAATCAATTATAAGAATGGAGTGTCCATATTTTATTATTGGAGTGGAGGTGCTCAGCTGCTGTAGCCTGAGAGCCTCTGGCTCATTTGCATATTTTTGATAAAATTTGTTATTTAGTGTAGAGGACGTTCCTGAACATGGAGAAACTCTTCCACATAACTCTTAAGAATACAAGTATTGCATTGGTGACAATCTACCACCAAAAATCTGGTGGTAGATGTCCATTGGAATCCTCTAACCTTTTGGAGATAGAGTGGCCCAAAGTACAAACAAAAACCCACTTATATGTCGCAAAGTGCCACATGACAATTTAAGCAGCAACTTATTGATCCCTTCCTGTATCACAGGTTTCAATCGCATTGGCGTCCTGATTTCACCCAATACAATAAAAGATGCAGAAATGTGGGATTGTGACTTCCATCCAGGGTGCCCACAGAAAGGGCTTCTGAGTGCCACTCTGGCACCCGTGCCATAGGTTCGCCACCACTGCTCTAGAGCTACCACCCTCTCTTGGCCAGTGTGTTTCTTGTAGCTCGACCAGGTGCTATGGGTCCCGAGGAAAAAAAAAACTAATGTGGCAATATTGGGTAATGGAAATCCTCCATCTTGCACAATGGCATAGTAACTGTCTGATGTAACTCCCCTATACAGAATGAATAAGACATGACACACTGCAGATTACTATTTTATTGAGGTTTATTGAATCATCCATTACTATCATGAAGTATTTGTACTGATGGCTAAATGCAGCTAACAAGCATCCACTGCCACAATAGACAGATCTGTAACTAGAACATATATGAGTACAGATCACTGCGCACACAGACAGGATAATTACCCCTCCAGGTCCCACAGTATCTGGGAGCGTTGTCCTCACAACCATGGATGGAGACCGTCAGACACAGATTGGGAAGGAAAACATCAAGGAAATGGAACGTGGGAGACAGATGCAGTTTTAAACAGGAGATTATTAGATGTACACGGGATGGGCCCCTCACACACATTCATCGCACAGGACATGTCTTTTAGCTGAGCGTCCACCTCACGTCAATGGAGAAGCCTTTAAGAGGATTTTGTTAGTTTTTTTTTTAATTGAAAACACACCATTTTGGAGTTTCCCCTTGGCTCCAATGGTAGGGCTTCTTCTTCGGTGATTTCATTCCTATGGGACTAGACGTCATCATATACAAGACCAGAAGGCCTATAAGCACTATAAATGTGACTTAATAACTTCTTGTCCAATTGAACATGCATCACTGGAAAACAATGCAACAACACCTGTCCCCTCAGAGGTTTTCCCAACAACTGAAAACCCCTCAGGTTCATTTCTGCTCATTTTCACCCACATATCTGTTAGATCTACAGAAACCTGCTTAGGATCTCCTATAGTTATATACTATTGTGTGTCTATTTTCCTAGTCATCCAGAACATTTCGCAACAGGTCTCCCCAACCCATCCACATCATTTTTCAGATCCTTTACACTGATCCAGAAGGACTTCATCAGGATGTTTTAATAGGATACCTGACAGTCATCCAGATACAAATTTTGGCTTCCTGGGTGATCACACTGCCTCTGTTATCTTGCCTCTTATAATTAAAATTTCACTTAATACTATCAGTCAGTATTCTACAGGGTCACTCCATTGGACTAGTGAAGGAATTCTGACCTTCTACACTGTTTTACCAAAGTTGGAACCAATTTTCATTTGAATACAACACAGTCCTCCATTCACTGGTAGCAGGAGAGCACCTGACTGCAGCAAGAAGTACCAGGTACACCTACTCGTTCTTCACAGCCACCACTGATCCATCACTATTGCCTTCACCCCCATGTTACATCAAGTCACAGGGACGGAAGAGCACAACCCAGATGATGATTAACACTGTCACTCTGGTATTTGATCCCCAAAATGCAAGACGCTGTTTTATGGGGTGGGGTGCAGGAAGAGAACTGGTAAGAAGAGATGGGTAATGATGGGCAAGAAAAGGGGTGTAAGGTGCTTCAGCAGGACACTCCATGGTATGGTTGATTTTGACCAATGCCCTCACTGCTTTCTGACTGAGTGCAAGGCCTAGGGCACTTCCATCCAGACTGCACTGTGAGGAGCTGTGCGAGATCGATCAGGCGGTCATACTGGCGATGGCACTATGGAAACAAGAGCAGTAAGTTAAAATTACTAAACAAATCCCGGACATTTACAAAAAATCTATGGCTATACAATGTTTTCCAGCAAAATAGTCAACTACTGATTCTTTACAAGGTTGATTGGATACAAAGGAATAGGACAAGGCTAACACTTACCATGCAAAAATGTGAGAAAAGCAGGAGAACCTAAAGTGCAAGAGGCAGGAACTATACAACATTTTCTTTGGCCAAGCAGCTGGCTATTACAGGCTACATAGTTCTTTGCACTAGCATGTATGCATATATTTACCTTAGTTAATTAGATGTAATAAGGCTATCAGGGATGTAGCGGTTGCGAGGATGAGGCCAGGATGAAGGGGGGCCCCACAGAATGCAGTATATTGAAGGGAATAAAATCAACTGCAACACCTCTTTCAGAAGACAGTGAAGGCACTGGCTGTGTGCACACGGTGGGTGTGACATCTTCTCACACTGCTGGATGTAGGTGTGAAAAGCTTGGTCAGAGGAGATGGATGTGTGTGATTGCTTAACTTTTATTTTATATATATAATATGAGGGGCCCCGTGCTGTATTTTAATTAAACAGAGGGTTGGTGTGAAACTTGATTTAATACTGGGGCTGTATGCTGCTGGACAGACATAAATATTGAGACTGTCGGCTGACAGTAATTTTAATACCAGGGCGTCCTCAGGTATCTATAGAGATGTTCCATAGGTTTTGTTCGTCATGTAATATGTTTGGCAAAGTCTGAAACTGTAATATTTTATAATTGTAGATCCAACCAAAAATAATTTTATTGCTCACCAATGTCTTTGATCACTGACTTTAATAGACTTCATTACGACATGATCCCAGACTTGAATTCAGTGACTGCATATGTGATGCTGGGACGAGATTACAGGGTGCAGTCACACAGTGCGTTTGTTTTTTATTGTATTATGAAACCCATATTTTGACACCTCTTTAAAAAGCGGTCCGTAAAGAGTACACAGATGCGTTTTTAGCAAGATCGCTTTAGAACGGTTTTAATTAGATAATTGGGAAGCACAATCAAAACCTACGTTTTTAACCGACCTAACAAGTGCACAAAAGGCTCAATAGCACATGTGATCGTACGCCTAACATCAGACGAGCTTCACCAATGGACGTCTCTTATATCTCGGGTCGTGTGTTTTCCGTTGTCCTTAAGTAAGGACTGCTTGTTTTGTTAGCTGGAAAGTATCTTAAATGAGGTCTGCTGGACAGACATAGTTTATGTAGTGGAATAGACATGTCCATCAAGTTCAACCAATTATTTCATAATCAATATAGGGGATTACTGAACTTTAAATTAATAGAGCTCAGTACCTCCCCTCCCCTTAATATAGGCTACAGCAGCCCTCCTTATTAATACAGAGTTTAGCACTCCCCCTCCCTTATTATTAGGTCACCAAGGACCTCATTTTCACTAAAATCAGCTTCCACTGATGTGCTGTAGCTCTGTGAAGGAGCAGGAGGGAGGAGCTGTACGGAAGCACAAGGTGGGGGTCAAGAGCTGAGCAGTCTGCAGCACAGACAATTCACATGTTTGTTTTTGAAATGCATCCAAACCAAAGCCCACCCTGGGACTACACAGAGGATGCTGTCAGGGTGAAAGGTAAGTTCTTCTAGTTGTCCATGGCAGCCAATCAGAGCTCACCTTATATTTTATAAACAGCTGTGGGAAATTAAAGCTGTTGATGGAGGGCACTGGGCATGAGCACCCTGACCACCGGATTTGGTATCAGAAAACTGCTAGCTTAGACCTGGTCTGGAGCCTTTTTAAGCCTCTTAATTAATTCCCCCCACTGTGTCAAAAGAAAATCTTATCTTGTATTCATTACCAAGCAAGGACCAGAAGAGAGCAAAGATCTCACAAATACAACAAGATGTAAAGTTACCTTGGGCATTTATATCATGGCCTTTCTAATAAACCAATGAAAACATTTGGGGTGGGCATCTGAGGGCAGATAAACTTTGCCAGGTAAGCCTTCTATCTTGCAGCATATAAATAGATAGAGAAGTCCAATGGAAAGAAGGTGATCACAACCATGTCCATTTTTTCTTGTGCCGTAGCCAATAGATAACATACACCATTGAATGTAATGAGCAACATATGTTGTCCTGCATAAAGCTGGAAATTTTATTTAATGTAGCCCCTAAACTGATGCTGGCTCTGGCTTCCTGATGGGGTGGAAAAGGATGTCTCAGGATGAAGTGACGTGGGCCTGCAGGTGTCTACGGGGCAGCATTATCTTCTACACTTTATGAATGAGCAGATGAAGGAGAGAAAGCAGAAAGCTGTCTAGTCGCAGAGCCCACTGCAGTTAATCCAATTGTCAAGAGAAAGAGCACCAGGCAGAGCATTCAGAGTGGTAGACAGTGGCCGAGAGACATGCAATTAATACTGGGAGTCTATGCTCAGCATACAGTGTAACGGATAACCTGCGCTGGCACTCTGTCTCCGATCCTTCAGGAGGCATGGGGGGGAAAAGATGAAGGGAAGAGGAGGAAACCAGGGGAAGGGTGTGAAAAGTCCAGTGGAAGGTGATGATAGGGGAAAAGACACAGAAATGTGACATTGAGACAACAAGAACCAATATGTCCTCACATAAGAGAATACAGAAGGTCAGCGATTTTATAGTCACAGGTGAGAGACGTCTAAGTGTGCACAGAGGAAAAGACAGCGCAGGAACAACAAACACAAGAAGAACTCAGACCGGTGAACGTTGGAGAGTAAAAGACAAGAGAACAAGTGATAATCCCGACACACACCACAGACTGTGGCTGTAACACCTAAGGTCCCACAGCCATTGCCCTAGACCCCTCCAACGCCCCCCTCCCCCCCACATGCCAGAGACTGCTAACCTCAAAATAACCCTATACACCAACAGCCGCCACCCCTCAGATAACACGCCACAGGCTGCAACCCTCGGAGACCCAAACACCAGGGGCCACCCATCTGCCAGAACTGCACTTACTGTCATCCCATTCCTTGAAGAAAATATTTGAAAGCTTCTGTCAGCTTTCAGCTGTAAGGAGAATAGCCATAATTTCACTGATCTCATTATCTATTAATCATGCAGTGTGTGTGCAAGTAACAGATACTGGTTATCCTGCTTTATCCTTTACTTCCATCTTTGCTCTGCATGTGTATAGCCCCCATGGAGGAGGCCAGTGTGACAGCAGGTTAACCAATCATATTTATGAAAAGTACTAGAGCAATAAGGGCTGTGTTCCTAAAGATATAACGGCCTGAACCCATTAATATGACTGATTCTATACAGTATATGAGTTCTATACAATTACTCTCACCAGTCTATAGCAGAACTTATGTTAGTAGCTTAGGTAGATATGACTGAGGCAGGTGTATACAATATACAGGGCAAACTCTAGGGGGGGTTGTATTAGAAGTAGTAGGGCTAAATTTGACATTCCTACCTGTGTAACTTGTGGAAGTCCACCAGAGTCTGCCATCTGTGTGGAACAAGTGTTAGAAGAGCAGAAATAAGAGACAGCACTGGCTAAAGAAAGTAACAGGCTATTGATATGTCGCCTTTTCTGCCACATGCCCTGCTATAGCTGTTAGCTATGCTAGTTATTCATGCCTTTTGAATCGTAAGATTGAGGATGATAGTAAATGAACTAACCTGAGGTCTTTTAAAGGACATCTACCACCAGGATGTCCGTCCTGTGTACACTGAGGGCTTCAGGCTCCATTAACACCTATGGAACCCGAAGTCCTCATTTGCATAATTTTAAAAGCGTTTTTGTTTGAAAAGTAGCTAAAAAAGAGGGGCACACACCAGTATGTCATTGTGCTTGGTTTACAATCCTGGTGGTAGATTTCCTTTAACAAAAGAATAAACCATGCAAATAAGAGGTTAAAAATTAAATTATGCTAAATAAAAAGGAAAAGAAAGAGACATACACAGTGGAAAAGTTAAAACTTGCTAAAGAAAAGTCCACATAAAAGCTAAGAAGACCAAACATGTTGACAGGAGCCACATACAAGAAAGGAGACCACGGAGAGGATTCCTTATATGAAGAGAGAACTACTTTCAAAGAATAAAGATCAGACATGTGAAACTAGATACACATATAGGAGAGAAACACACATGTAGACAATGAAGGCCTATTCATAGACAAGGAACATACAACAAGGGGCATCTCACAGTGTGAAGGACAGAAGGATAAATTGAAAGAGAGCAATCTCATAAACGCAGATGCCATATACAAAAGCAGGCGCAACATACAGTGATGAAAGATCAGTGAGAAGGGGCAACATTGCAAGACAGAACAAGGAGACACTAATTTTTCTGGCTGCATGGGTGACAGTACCTTTAGGAATTTGTGGTTGTTGGATCAAGTTTAGAGTTACATTCAACCTGCAGTAAACAAAATCAAGTAAGGAGCAAAAAGGCAGACTACTATAAATCAATAATTACAAAGTTAAGAGATCCGGTGTCTTGGAGACTGTCTTATAAAGTGAATGTGACCTTATACTAGGGAAATATATAGCATTCTAGCATCTGATAATACATTATACAACACTGGAGCTCTAATGCTTCCTTATAAGTAATCTATTGGATCCCTGGGAATCTGCTATTGACAATACACCCCAAGCCTGTTAAGATCACCAAAAGAGCTCCCATTTAATCCTTGAACATCAAATTCATTATCAGAAAGTCAGAGAAAACACAGGGACTAACCACGCTGTCTTCAGCTGGGGAATTATCTCCAACACCAGCATCACTGGAGCCCTGAAGACAGAGAACACTCAAATCAGTATAACGGATGGCTGCCGAGCCTTGTGCCATTCCCTGTCAGCTACATGCCTGTTATGTCTCATAAATCAGCTTCACACTGACACAAAGACAAACTATATCTTTGTGTATTTGCATGTCATCCTCTGCCAGGGACGCCAATTAATGTTAGAGATTTTTTATCTAGGGCCTAACCGCCTTACAGTTGTACAGGCGACTTCATATTAAATATTTCATGGTTGTCCTGGTACTAGGAACTTGAACATAAAACCAAGACACGTCGTTCTCTAAGTGTATGTAAGATCTTCTCCCTTTATAATCACAGCTGCATGTATAAAAACAAACAACACATCAGCATTGGTAGGCGTGACAGGAGATAAGGTGCTTGTGATGCTATAGGCTTAGTTTAATGTACTACAACCGCTCTAATACATTCTACAAAAGTTAATTAATTGTGCTCGGTTCTCAGGGACCTTGTACACAGATAACGGTATTGTTTATACTAATTTCCTGAGAAGAAAGAGATAACTGTCTCCAGAATATGAACTAAAGATAAGGACAGACTGGCTTCTCATTAAATGTCAAAGGATTATCTGACACAGCAAACAGGTTACATAAAATGAAGTTTTAATCAGACATTAACTTGACATTGGTCAGTGAACATGGCCGCTGTATCTAAGCTGGCGGACAGTCCCTTATTCTGGGCGTCCGAACAGTGCGATCTCCTTAACAGTTGTGTTAATATTAAGTGATATACCGTAAGTTTGGCATTGGGGACAGTCCCAGGACGATTCATTTCTAATCTCTGCGACTTGGATGAGAAACAATAGTGAGATCAATGTGCAAAAATAACAGCATAATATAACATGGATATTTTGATGGGCATAGTCCGATGTGACGTGTACTGAACAGCTATATAAAGCCCTGCCCCTACCATCTAAGAAAGTATAGCTTGAGGAAGCTCCCCACCTATTGTACATGTTCCAGAAAGTTGCAGGTTGTTCTGGTTCACACACTGCTATCTGTTGGCGATAATTCTGCACAAGTTCGTGTTTATCATCTCCTCCTGGGGCAAGAAATAAAATTGACAACATGTTATCCACAGATTGTGGACGTACATATGTCCCCCATCGATGGCATGGCCGCACAGAGGGATATGGTGCCACTACGCTCCACACGGAAGAAAGGACATTCCTATCTTTGCCCCGTGTGCATGGCCTATGCTGTGCATTCTAGTGGAAGGGGAGGGGTCACCCCTCCTCCTCCTTTCCATAGCACCGGACTTATGTCCACCCAGCCGTAGCCGTGTGGGCATATGTTCGTCTAAATGCAGCCTAATTCTAATTATCCAGGATGGTTTTTTGGCAGCCATCCAATTACTAGTACATGGGAGTTGGGCCACTAGTAGGAGCCATATGTTAAAGGGAACCTGTCACCAGGAGACCCATTTTTTAGCACTCCCCCAGTCCCACAGAGCACAGTACATACACTGCCAAAGTGTTTTTGTATTAAAAATTGATTTTAAAGAAAAAAAGAATGTTATATTGTACCTTTCATTAGCTCTGCTTGTGACTAGGTGTTGCCAATTGGGAGGGGCTGAAAGGAGCAGTTCCCCCCCCACCCTTGGGGAAACATTGACCTTTTCAACTATATGAATAACTTCCCACACTCGGATTGGAGTAGTAGAGCAGGGGGCGTCGCTAAGCCAAGTGATGGGTGTTTTCTATATTTGAAAATGTCACATAGAGTACTGTTCCCAATGGGGGGGAACTGCTCCTTTCCAGCCCCTCCCTTTGACAACTGCCTATCACCATCAGATGCTAATGAAAGGTACAATATAACATATCTTTTTTTCTGTAAAATCTATTTTTCAATACAAAAAACACTTTGGCAGTGTATGTACTATGCTCTATGGGGACTGGGGAGTGCTAAAATGGCTTCTCTGGTGACAGGTTCCTTTAAGTCTGCACTGAAGAGCAATCCCATATTGTTACCCCTTATAGCAGTACCTGACTGAAGAGATGAGACAGCACTGTATCAGAGAGAACTTGTCAGTCCGGACAGCTGTGAAGGAAGGTGGCAACACTTAATATATGGCATGCTCGATGTAGGGGAAAGGTCTTAGAAATCGGTTATAGATCATATACTATTGGCCCAATAATGGTACTCAACCCAGGGAGGGTTCTAAAGAGAGGGGGAGTCTGACTGGTGAAATAGACTGCTCTGATTGGTTTGTGCTATACTTTGAGGCAGCCCAATCAATCCAGCCTTTTCCATTGGATCAATGTTCACAAGGACCAGTCCTTCCACCATCTCTGGGAAAATACGCTGCAGAACAACAAATGAATAATCTGATAAAATCCACTGCTGACATGTAACTTGTGTTGTTTCTTTTCCAATCTTCAGATCAAACAGACTTACAGCAACTTTGCAAGACATATGATCCAGCTCCAACTCCAATCCCAATGATCGTCTGGAAGCTGTGCGACACAGAAATATTATTATGTATGTAAAGTTGTACTATTGTCCACAGTTCATTTGTGTGTTGTCTGATCGCATGTTCTTGGCTTTTTGGTTCCTGCTAAAGTAAAATGACAGAACGATTTGTGTTTAGATTGAACTCACCCAAAGTGCTGGAGTACACTGGGTAACATGGCTGCCAGGTTCTCCATGTGGGATACTGGTAACTAAACACAGAGAGGGATGACACTAGAAGATGAATCAAATCAGGTAACTGATAATGCCTAGAATTATGAGGTGCACTACTTACCCTGGGGAAACTGGGAAGCCCCCACCTGCTGGCTGGGGCACAACATGACACACAAAAAATGCTTGGTGATCTCCTGCATGTCCTCATAGTTGAAAAAGTGTTGAAGCAAAGCTTATCTGAAGACCGCAAAATCCAATAATAAATCAACTAAATTATATTTACATGTAGTTCACTTTCACTTTTTTTCCATAAAATTTGTGGAATGTCCTATAAATGTCTCTTCTTTTCCTGATTTAAGGATGTAGGCTTTTAGTTGAGAAATTGGATGCACTTTTTGCTCATGCTCAGTAGTGAAGCTCTTCCCATGGGAATTGGAATGCTTGCCCACCTAGCACTGCTTATCTGCCTAAGGTAAATCCTTAGCAATAGCTAAGTTTTTTAATAATCTTTGTATAAATCAATTGTTCAGTGTATATATCCTCCTGTATGCTGCTTTATGTTTTAGATTTTTTCTCTGAGCTCATGTTTGTATGCTTTTAGTTGAGATGAATATGACTGCACATTATGTACATGGTTAAAGTGAAGCTCCTCCACTACAGATCAAAGAGGAAGGAAAGTCTGCACTTATCTCAGAACTACTAAGTGCTCAGGAAAACTGGATTAGGCAGGATTGTCCATGTATGTTCTTCTCTTACTGCTTTATGTTACAGTTGTCTTTCCTCGAGCTATGTTTTGTAGAGGTTAGCTCCTCTGCTGGATTCTATACACTATACATAGAAAACAGTTTTTCCCCCATATATCTATCTAACATCAAATTTAGAATATAGAAACACCCACATGAAAAAGTACTATAGGTATATAGCCAAGACTTCATGTTATCTAACACTGCTAGGCTGTGCAGCATTATGATGTTGAACACTTGGTTAGCTGTTCGAGAAAAAAGCCTGTAATTGAAGTTCATGAGGAATTTCCTCTATATCCATAGATGTTGCCGCCCGTGGCAACTGCATTGCCACCACCCAATCCGCGTAGAGAGGCTGTTCTCTAGCCTTAAAATAATTAAGTCATGACTTAGGTATATATGAAGGGGGATCTGAGGGAGGCACCATGGTTTCTAAGAACAAATTCAATAGAGTCACTAAACAAATATTATTCACTACATTTTTTTGTCTAATTAGAATTTATTAAGTTATATTTCTCTGGTTGTATTCAATAAATATTTTTTATGTTCTCCTTAATGACTTGGTTATTGTATCATAAAAGCCTTATTACTACTGTATTTTATGACTTAAACATGCCCAGGTGATGTGGGAATTGAAGACAGAGTTTGGCTTATTTGGTGAGCTCTACAGCACTGTTGTAGCTTTACTGTTTCTTGCAGTAGACCACTCCATACATTAGTACTCTTACATAGTGAAGATGTTACATTCATGCTTCAGTCACATTAAAGGAAATCTACCATAAAATAAGCATGATTAACCAAGGGCAATTAACTCATATATAGTTTTATTAATTATCATGGGCTCCCTTCCTACCACCTTGGCACTTCCCCTTTCCTCCGGCTTCTTTAATCCCAGGCAAGAAGTGAGTTTTTGGCACACACGTGTGGGGGAAGGGGGGAGGGGTGGTCCTGTACAATGTAAAGCCTAGGAAGCTCAACAGGAGGGGTTGCTGAAAATGCCCCCTATAGCGCTTCTGGCCCATTAAAATAATAGTAAAAGTTCATTTTTAGAATGAAGGATGCGATGGATAAAAAATATAAGAAGGTACCACCAGCACTGTGCGGATCTATAAGTATGTGCCGCTGGTTTATGCTAGATAGCATTCTGTAGCTGCTATGAGCAATTCAAGGATGAATACTAGGGGAGCTTTAGTTTTGATGTGCTGATCATCATTTAGAGTTAATGAAAGATTCAGAATATATATCTGTTTCTCTCAGTCTAGACCTGGGTTTCTCCCTCTCAATGATATGATGCATTGAATGATACTCTAAAATCCTCAGTTCTGCAGATGGCCACTTATGCTCAGGTGAAGAATACTTGTGACCTTCTTCTTGGGAATTCTCTACTAACTGTTGTACCAAGTGTACAGTGTCTAACGCTTCTCAACGTAAATGAGAAATCCTACGACATGCCACAAAAAGCCAGAAAAAAAAAAACGAAGAAAAAAATAGAAAAAAGAAGAAAAAAAAAAAAAGAAAAAAAAAAAAAACCAAGGACAGTAGTATACAAAGAACATCATGTATTATGGACTCTTTTTATTCAATACTAATAATGCAAATGACACACTAGTGAAAAAATCATTAAAAGGTGAAACCCCAAATGACTCACACACCATTGATAGTGTGTGCGACATTTGCTTACAGATCCCCCAATAATAAACATGTCTGTAGTTTTGTCCCAGCATTCATGGAAGTAACTAATTGACATAGTTGCCGGTTGTCTCAATAATGCTCATATCATTAATAATCAATCCACCATTCACCATGATTGCTCATTGATAGGTTCCACATTACCCACTACTGTGCCCGTGGTTTTCTCTCACTTGGCTTTACCAGATACACAGCTCTTTGGGGGACATTATCAGACTTGGATTGTTCCATATGTACTCTGTAATGTACATTTTTAATTTGTATATTCCCCTATGATTTGTAATGCACTACAGAATATGATGGTGCTGTATACATAAAGATTATTATGACTTGTAAACCTGTTTTTTTTTGGGCATAAAAGCCCAGGCAGGGTTTTGTAGAGTTGCTCGGCAGCACAAACACCCGTATTTACATCAGGAGCTTAGACCTACTGATCTGCAGCGGGGGATGCTGATGATAATTCCCGATCCTTTGGCACCATTTGATCAGGTAACCAAGGTTTTTTTTTTTTTACCTGTACTACCGATTTACATATCAATCACCATTTAAGTAATTGAGGGTAGAAACACTTCGGTTTAAGCCAACATCTGATAGGTGATCATTGCTGACGATTGCCTTTTGGAGTCCCAGGGGGCAATGAGATAGGAATAATGGGTGGAAGGAAATGGATAAGTGGAGGGGGTGTGCACAGGGAGGGCGGGTGGGGGGTGGGGTAATCTGGGGGGGGCAACGTGCGGGATGGGAGGAGTAGAAGATGAGGGGGGGGCCAGGTGGGTTAGATGGGTATCGCCGGTGTTGGAAATGTGAGGTGTGGGAGGGGAGCATAGGGTTAGGAGGGGATGGAAGGAGGGGTGGTTGGGGAAAGGAGAGGGCGGTATAGTGACGGGGTCGGGGAGATGTGGAAGAGGGAGGGAGATAGTGGAAAGGGGGGTTGCTCTAGGGAAAGCTAGGAGGGGGGGGATTTGGTTGTGTGGGAGGACTGGGGGGTGTGGGTAAGGGGTGTCGGGTATGGGCGAAGGGTGAGGAGGTGAGGGTGGAGGGCGGAATGAGGGGGGGGTGGAAGGGGGAGGGAGGGTAGGGAGGGGTGGAGGTCGGGGTTTTAGGGAGGGGTGGTAGGACGGGAAGAAGAGATGGGGGCTGGGAGGTGGAGGAGGTGGGGGGAAACGAGATTAAATCGAATACAACATGCTCAGGCCATACGGAGTCTCAATATCATGTTCCCTGTAGAATGATGTAAACGAGAGAATTATCATAAAATTGACACCTGTGGCAGATATTTTTTTTCCTTTTATTTAACAAAATGTAAACAACATATACAGGCAATATAGTACAATAAAATACATTTGTCAATACATCCCCAAAAATCTCTTTTCTCCATCAAAACTTTATCTATTTTCCCGTTTCCAAAATGCCCCAAATACACACCTAAATCGTATATGCAATTTGGCGGAGTCTTCCTATCTCCTCCACGACCATTCCCCAAGAACCTCCATATTCTTGGGCAATACCACAGGGATATTTATGTTCATCTGCCTTATTAGGCCGCCCTAATAACAACTCTAGACTTTTGACCAATCTTGACAACCTTTTAGGTGAGTAATGAGTGCGGTGGAGGATAAACAATGGGCCAAGTGATGGGCCGGAATCTTAGTATCCCTACCATGTCTGCAAAATGTTTCCCATCGTATTGTCTATTACCCTCACCTCTCCGGTCCACCTATCTCTTATTCTCTTTACCTTATTACTATGTTTCTTTCCATGACCAGAATCAAGCAATCTTGTAAAATGATGAACCTGAAAGATGAATCTAAGGGACGCCAGGATAAGATGAAAAGCATGAACCAAATGACCCATTTCTCCAACAATATCCACAATGGAAAGCTTAAATAGGTAGTAATGGGAGTACTAGTGTATCCCAATTCTCTGCATTTCGTTGAAGTATTTAAATATCCCCACCCCTTTAATTACCTGGAAAATGTATTTAATACTGGTATCCGACATTCTATACCCGAAATTTGATTGGTAAAAACATTTAAACGCCCATTATCTGCTTGAACTTATTCCTCCATGTCTACACCATACGATCAAAGTTAGCCATTGTAGACCACCTTTGATTGTCCTTGCCCTCAGTTTTCTAAAAATTCCAGACATTAAACCCCTATTGATCGCTCCCGAATCTAAATTAATAAATAATGGGTTTCCCATCCCAATACTATGTATTTGGCTTGTGATACAATGTAAGGGCTCTCATACGGGACCTCTATTCCCCTTCTCATAGGGTAGCTTAAGTTTGCCATTTTAAGCCGGGCTGTTTCCCCCGCCAGACCAACTTGGCAAACAAACTTCAATGATCTCAAATATTGGATGGTAAATCGCAATGGGGAAGGCAATGGAATAGAATATAGCTTGGTGACCAAAAGCATTTGATTAGTGCTATTCTGCCCCTCATGTCAATTGTGAATTTTTTCTTCTTCTCGTTTCCCCTTTAATCGGTATAATGTTTCTATCCACAAATTCAGGATATTTCAGACACATTTATGCCTAAATATTGTATATACTCCAAGTATAAGCTTAGTTTTCAAGCACAAGTAATGTGCTTAAAAACCTAACTCGGCTTCCTACTCAATTTAAATATGCCCCCCGTCCTCTGCTATCCATGGATGTTCTGGCTTCGGCTCCGTGTCTCCACAGGTGCAGTAGCTCGCGTTGTGTGTCACTGCTTGCAGCATTCAAGTGTGTGCGCAATCATTGGCATACCCCACCCCCAAAACAAACACACTATGATGTGGCGCCTGTCGACACAACGCGAATAACAGCAACGGTCGGAGACACGGCGCCGAAGCGGAACATCCAAGGATAGAAAAGACCTGTTGGGGGCGTCTGAAGGTGAGTTACTTTTTTTTTATATAGGCTAAGCGTTCCCCAGAGGGTTCTATACTTGTGGGACAAAGGGGGCAGCAGGTTCTGTACCTGGTGGCATGGCCTGCAGGCTATATATGGGGAAGGGACTGCAGGCTATAACTGGAGGGCATACGCTGCTGACTATATACTGTGTCAGCGTGGCTATATACTGGGTGGAGGCTCGGCTCGATCACTAAGTTTTTCCCAGTTTTTTGTGTAAAATAAGGTACCTCTGCTTACTCGGGTCGCTTATCTCAGGTATATATTGGGTACCTTTCCTCACTCAATCACCATAACCTCTTGAGAGGAGGCAAGTTCTTCATTTTTGTCCATATGCCTTCAGAGGCGGACATTGTGCAGTTGATGCCAGGTCAGAGAAACGTTCCAACTTTGTTGACACCTGAAAGACCTGATAATGGAACTATTTAAGACAATGGGGCAGATTACTACCCGGTAAATTCCGATCCAGCTGTGTGTTCTCTGTGGGGAGATTCGGGTCTTCAGGGATTCACTAATGTAGTTTTCCCCGATGTCCCACTAGGTGTTTCCCTGCTGGGATGATCCGGCGGAGTACAATGAAGTTCACCAAAGCCAGGCCGGTGCAGGTAAGGCGTGTGTCAAGCGACACATACTTTTTTTTTCTCCTAATCCACTGGTTTTCCGACGGCCACTTCCCCGATTCACGTCACGTGCACGCCACAAGCTCCGATCGTGTGCGCAAAATCCCTGGGCAATGTCAGTGAAAATCAGCGCAAAACGTAAAAATTCTGGTAACTCGACGTAAAACCACATCCGCCCTTAGTAAATGACCCCCATTGTCTGTATACAATGCATATTTTTTCTTATTAGGTTCCCCATAAGAAGTCCTACTAGAAATATAAAAAATGGCACACTAAGTAGATGGTCATAATAATATTCCTGCCTAAATAAAAGACAATCAAACTTTTGCTAGTAGTAGGGCTGAACCATAGTCAAAATGTATAGTTAAAATGTTTGTTTTGAAAATGAACACGGCACAAGTAATCTGGTTGTAATAATAAATATTTATAGCATAAAAACGCCCTAAATGGAATGGATAGACAATTTAAACCAAATAATGAATAATAACTACCAGTCGTTTTTAATTTCCGCCATTGTAACTTTCTTTACACCGTAATATTACGAGTGACTTCATGTTATCTCTCCCATAATCTTATTTATTACTCCTAAAGTGTAACTGTTAGGTTAGCCATAGGTGATAAATATAAATATGCCCAATAAATAGATCCGGATTACCCTATTGTATCTTGTCCCTGCCTGGTATAAAATATTCACACCAATAAATCATATACACTTTATATCGTATTTATATTTGCATATACACAATGCGTATAGATGGATCCTGTCCTAATTTTACTGTCGAGTGGCTCATGGCTAGGCGATAATAAAGGCAACAGTGGACCATCCCTGTTGTGAGCCACTGCCAGGCATTACAGACATGACGTAACCCCATTTAACTAGAACTCACAGTTTACCATGCATTTGGCTGCTTACAACCTGTTTATCTATTAAGATAATTGGCAAAAACAGACGAAAAACGCCATGTGTGGCATCATCCTTATCAAAGCACCAGAAACCCAGCTTTCCAGAGGTGACGGAAAGATTGGTGTTCACAAGGCTGCCACCAGAGGGTCATGACAGTAAGGAGGGGCTACTGGACCCTCATACTCTGAACCTCAGAGTGGTATAGCGCGGATCATTCTGTAATGTTTGTGGTGTAACAACTTTTATAACAGAAAAAAAAAACGCACGGAAAAACAAGCCAAAAGTAACAAAAAACAAAATCAGAATACCAGAAAAATAAAACTGAAAAGTACCAGGGCAGGCTGGCAGGAAAGCTGGGCTCCAGGGCGCTGGCATGCGGTTCATTGGAAATACATATGCAGTTTCCCTGGAAACGCGTATGTCATCGGGCCGTGGCCTGCCCCCTGTGCACTAACGTCGCATTATGAATGGACTGCTAGCGGAACGTGTGACCGCGGCCTCAGTGTTAGGAGCTAAAACAGCAATAAAACTGAGTAAGGCCGGCGGCACACGTGGCGTTTTGAACCAGTTTTTGGGCCATTTATTAGCGGTCCATTAAAAAATGCATGCGTTTTTGACCCGTTTTAAACAAGATAATTGGTAAAACTGGTCAAATACGGATACGTTTTCAAAAAACGCATGCTTTTTTTATCGGACTGCTTAAAAAAAGCCCAAAAACGGGTTCAAAACGCCACGTGTGGCGCCGGCCTAAGGCTACAGTCATACGAACGTATGGGAGACGTATATACGTCCCCCATACACTTCTATGGGGTCACGGTGCTGGACATGTGCGGCACCGTACCGTTCCGTAGAAAAATAGGACATATCGGAATATGGCGCCGTGTATTCCTATGGAGAGGGGCGAGGGTGAGCAGCGCTCATCCCCTGCTCCTCTTCCTGGCGCTGATGTATGCCCGCTGTACTACGGGCATACATTGTGTGAATGTAGCCTAACATTGTAAAGTAAGGGGTTAAAATGATCTTTAGTGTGTTAACATCACTAGGGGATTGAAATGTATTTTCTTTCGTGGGAAAACCCCTTTAACCCCTTAAGGACGCAGCCTGAAAAAGTTTGGGGACCCCTTGGTTAAAGTAAATGTTATGATATAAAGGATATATCTACCACCAGATTTACTGGTGGTAGACTGTCACTAGTGCAATGCTTGTTACCTTAGGAGGTATGTGGCAGTGTTTCTCCCATGTTCAGAATATCCTCTTAACTGAATAAATAACCGGCTACGCAAGATGTAGTACTCCCGCGCATGCACGATTTTTTGCAGACAGCTGGGTGACGTCACCGGCTATCTGCAGCATTTATGGCAAGCCTGAAAAATCAATTATAATGAATGGAGTGTCCATATTTTATTATTGGACGGAGTCGGGAGGTGCTCAGCTGCTGTAGGCCTGAGAGCCTCTGGCTCATTTGCATATTTTGATAAAATTAGTTATTTAGTGTAGAGGACGTTCCTGAACATGGGAGAAACTCTTCCACATAACTCTTAAGATAACAAGTATTGCATTGGTGACAATCTACCACCAAGAAATCTGGTGGTAGATGTCCATTAGGAATCCTCTAACCTTTTGGAGATAGAGTGCCCAAAGTACAAACAAAAACCCACTTATATGTGGCAAAGTGCCAACATGACAATTTAAGCAGCAACTTATTGATCCCTGCTGTATCACAGGTTTCAATCGTATTGGCGTCCTGAGTTCACCAATACATTAGAAAGATGGAGAAATGTGGATTGTAGCTTCCATCCAGGGTGCCCACAGAAAGGGCTCTGAGTGCCACCTCTGGCACCCGTGCCATAGGTTCGCCACCACTGCTCTAGAGCTACCACCTCTCTTGGCCAGTGTGTTTCTTGTAGCTCGACCAGGTGCTATGGGTCCCGGAGGAAAAAAAAAACTAATGTGCAATATTGGGTAATGGGAAATCCTCCATCTGTGCACAATGGGCATAGTAACTGTCTGATGTAACTCCCTATACAGAATGAATTAAGACATGACACACTGCAGATTTACTATTTTATTGAGGTTTATTGAATTCATCCATTACTATCATGAAGTATTTGTACTGATGGCTTAAATGCAGCTACAAGCATCCACTGCCACAATAGACAGATCTGTAACTAGAACATATATGAGTACAGAGTCACTGCGCACACAGACAGGATTAATTACCCCTCCAGGTCACAGTATCTGGGGAGCGTTGTCTCACAACCATGGATGGAGAGACCGTCAGACACAGATTGGGGAAGGAAAACATCAAGGAAATGGAACGTGGGAGACAAGATGCAGTTTTAAAACAGGAGATTATTATGATGTACACGGGGATGGGCCCCTCACACACATTCATCGGCACAGGACATGTCTTTTAGCTGAGCGTCACCTCACGGTCAATGGAGAAGCCTTTAAGAGGATTTTGTTAGTTTTTTTTTTAAATTGAAAAAACACACATTTTGGAGTTTCCCCTTGGCTCCAATGGTAGGTCTTAGTCTTCGGTGATTTCAGTCCTATGGGACTAGACGTCATCATATACAAGACCAAGAAGGCCTATAAATGTGACTTAATAACTTCTAGTCTAATTGAACATGCATCACTGGAGACCAAATGCAACAACACCTGTCCCCTCAGAGGTTTTCCCAACAACTGAAAACCCCCTCAGGTTCATTTCTGGCATTTTCACCCACATATCTGTTAGATCTACAGAAAACCTGCTTAGGATCTCCTATAGTATATTACTATTGTGTGTCTATATTTCCTAGTCATCCAGAACATTTCGCAACAGGTTCCCCAACAGCCATCCACATCATTTTTCAGGATCCTTTACACTGATCCAGCAAAGGACTTCATCAGGATGTTTTAATAGGATACCTGACAGTCATCCAGATACAAATTTTGGCTTCACTGGGTGATCACACTGCCTCTGGTTATTTTGCCTCTTATAATTAAAATTTCACTTAATATACTATCAGTCAGTATTCTACAGGGTCCCTGCAATTGGACTAGTGAAGGAATTCTGACCTTCTACACTGTTTTACCAAAGTTGGAACCAATTTCATTTGAATACAACTCAGTCCTTCCATTCACTGGTAGCCAGGAGAGCACCTGACTGCAGCAAGAAGTACCAGGTACACCTACTCGTTCTTCACAGCCACCACTGATCCAATCACTATTGCCTTCACCCCCATGTTACATCAAGTCACAGGGGAGCGGGAAGAGCACACACCAGATGATGATTAACTACTGTCACTCTGGTATTTGGATCCCCAAAAATGCAAGACGCTGTTTTATGGGGTGGGGTGCAGGAAGAGAACTGGTAAGAAGAGATGGGTAATGAGTGGGCAAGAAAAGGGGTGGTAAGGTGCTTCAGCAGGACACTTCCATGGTATGGTTGATTTGACCAATGCCCTCACTGCTTTCTGACTGAGTGCAAGGCCTAGGGCGACTTCCATCCACAGAACTGGCACTGGTGAGGGACGCTGTGCGAGATCGAGCAAGGCGGGTCATACTGGCTGATGGCACTATGGAAACAAAGAGCAGTAAGTAAAATTACTAAACAAATCCAGGACATTTACAAAAAATCTATGGCTATACAATGTTTTCCAGCAAATAAGTCAACTACTGATTACTTGGTACAAGGTTGATTGGATACAAAGGAATAGGACAAGGGCTAACACTTACCATGCAAAAATGTGAGAAAAGCAGGAGAAACTAAAGTGCAAGAGGCAGGAACTATGACAACATTTTCTTTGGCCAAGCAGCTGGCTATTACAGGCTAGCATAGTTCTTTGCACTAGCATGTATGCATATAATTTACATTAGTTAATTAGATGTAATAGAGCTATCAGGGATGTAGCGGTCGCAGAGGATGAGGCCAGGGATGAAGGGGGGCGCCCACAGAATGCAAGTATATTGAAAGGGAATACAATCAACTGCAAACACCTCTTTCAGAAAGCAGTGAAGGCACTGCTGTGTGCACACGGTGGGGTGTGACATCTTCTCACACTGCTGGATGTAGGTGTGAAAAGCTTGGTCAGAGGAGATGGATGTGTGTGATTGCTTAACTTTTTATTTTATATATATAATATGAGGGGCCCCGTGCTGTATTTTAATTAAACAGATGGGTTGCTGCTAAACGTGGATTTAATAAGGGGGCTGCTACTGCTGCTGGACAGTAATTTTAATACAGGCAGTCCTCAGGTTACATAGAAGATAGGTTCCATAGGTTTGTTCTCAAGTTGAATTTGTATGCAAGTCAAAACTGTATATTTTATAATTGTAGATCCAGACCAAAAAAATTTTTTGCTCCAATGACAATTATTAATAAAGCTTCATTACAGACACCTTACAGCTGATCATTGCAGTCTGGGACTAGAGTAAGGGTGCAGTCACACGTGGCGTTTTGAACCCATTTTTGGCCCGTTTTTAAGCGGTCCGTTAAAAAACACATGCGTTTTTTACAACGCATCCGCTTTTGAACGGTTTTAATTAAGATAATTGGGAAAAACAGTCAAAAACCTATGCGTTTTTTAACCGACTGCTTAAAAAGGGGCCAAAAATGGGCTCAAATAGCCACATGTGATCGTACCCTAAAGCATTCAGAGAGCTTCAACAGAGGTCCTTCTTTAACTAGGGGTCGTGTGTAAGTCCGTTGTCCTTAAGTAGAGGACTGCCTGTATTGTTAGCTGGAAAGTATCTTAATATGGAGGTCTGCTATACAGGAACATAGTATATGTAGTGGAAATAGACATGTCCATCAAGTTCAACCAATTATTATTATTAATCAATATAGGGGATTACTGAACTTTAAATTAATAGAGCTCAGTACCTCCCCTCCCCTTAATATAGGCTACAGCAGCCCTCCTTATTAATACAGAGTTTAGCACTCCCCCTTCCTTATTAATTAGGTCACCAAGGACCTCATTTTCACTAAAATCAGCTTCCACTGATGTGCTGTGAGCTCTGTGAAGGAGCAGGAGGGAGGAGCTGTACGGAAGCACAAAGGTGGGGGTCAAGAGCTGAGCAGTCTGCAGCACAGACAAGTCACATGTTGTTTTTTGAAATGCATCCAAACCAAAGCCCAACCCCTGGGACTACACAGAGGATGCTGTCAGGGTGAAAGGTAAGTTCTTCTAGTTGTCCATGGCAGCCAATCAGAGCTCAGCCTTTATTTTATAAACAGCTGTGGGGAAATTAAAGCTGTTGATGGGAGGGCACTGGGCATGAGCACCCTGACCACCGGATTTGGTATAGCAGAAAACTGGTAGCTCAGACCTGAGTCTGGAGCCTTTTTAAGCCTCTTAATTAATTCCCCCCACTGTGTCAGCAAGAAAATATTATTCTTGATATCATTACACAGCCAAGGACCAGAAGAGAGCAAAGATCTCACAAATACAACAAGATGTAAAGTTACCTTGGGCAATTTATATCATGTGCCTTTCTAATAAACCACTGAAAACATTTGGGGGTGGGCATCTGACGGGCAGATAAACTTTAGTCAGGTAAGCCTTCTTATCTTGCAGCATATAAATAGATAAAGAAGTCCAATGGAAAGAAGGTGATGCACAACCATGTACATTTTTTCTTGTGCCGTAGCCAATAGATGACATACACCATTGAATGTAATAGAGCAACATATGTTGTCCTGCATAAAGCTGGAAATTTTATTTAATGTAGCCCAATAACTGATGCTGGCTCTGTGCTATCCTGATGGGGTGAGAAAGGAATGTCTCAGGATGAAGTGACGTGGGGCCTGCAGGTGTCTACGGGGCAGCATTATCTTCTACACTGTATGGAATGAGCAGATGAAGAGAGAGAAGCAGAAAGCTGTCTAGTCGCAGAGCCCACTGCAGTTAATCCAATTGTCAAGAGAGAAGAGCAGCCCAGGCAGAGCATTCAGAGGTGGTAGACAGTGGGCCGAGAGACATGCAATTAATACTGGGAGTCTATGCATTCAGCATACAGTGTAACGGGATACCTGCGCTGGCACTCTGTCTCCGATCCTTCAAGGAGGCAACTGGGGGGGAAAAGATGAAGGGAAGAGGGAGGAACCAGGGGAAGGGTGTGAAAAGTCCAGTGGAAGGTGATGATGAGGGGAAAAGACACAGAAATGTGACATTGAGACAACAAGAACCAATATGTCATCACCATAAAGAGAATACAGAAGGTCAGCGATTTTATAGTCACAGGTGAAGAGACGTCTAAGTGTGCACAGAGGAAAAGACAGCGCAGGAACAACAAACACAAAGAAAAACTCAGACCGGTGAAACGTTGGAGACGTAAAAGACAGAGAACAAGTGGATAATCCCAGACACACACACAGACTGTGGCTGTTAAACACCTAAGGTCCCACAGCCATTGCCCTAGACCCTCCAACGCCCCCCTCCCCCCCACATGCCAGAGACTGCTAACCTCAAAATAACCCTATACACCAACAGCCGCCACCCCTCAATGAACAAACACGCCACAGGCTGCAACCCTCTGGAGACCCAAACACCAGGGGCCACCCATCTGCCAGAACTGCACTTACTGTATCCCATTCCTTGAAGAAAATATTTGAAAGCTTCTGTCAGCTTTCCAGGCTGTAAAGAGAAATAAGCCATAATTTCACTGATCTCATTATTACTATTTAATCATGCATTGATGTGTGCAGAGTAACAGATACTGGTTTTATCCTGCTTTATCCTTTTACTTCCATCTTTGCTCTGCATGTGTATAGCACCCATGGAGGAGGCCAGTGTGACAGCAGGTTAACCAATCATATTTATGAAAAGTACTAGAGCAATAAGGGCTGTGTTCCTAAAGAGTATAACGGCCTGAACCACATTAATAATGACTGATTCTATACAGTATATGAGTTCTATACAAATTACTCTCACCAGTCTATAGCAGAATCTTATGTTAGTAGCTTAGGTAGATATGACTGAGGCAGGTGTATACAATATACAGGGCAAACTCTAGGTGGGGATATGTATTAGAAGTAGTAGGGCTAAAATTTGACATTCCTACCTGTGTAACTTGTGGAAGTCCACCAGAGTCTGCCATCTGTGTGGAACAAGATGTTAGAAGAGCAGAAATAAGAGACAGCACTGGCTAAAGAAAGTAACAGGCTATTGATATGTCCGCTTTTCTGCCACATTGCCCTCCTATAGCTGTTAGCTATAGCTAGTTGTTCATGCCTTTTGAATCAGTAAAGAGTGAGGATGATCAGTAAATGAGAACTAACCTGAGGGTCTTTTAAAGGACATCTAGCACCAGGATGTCCTGTCCTGTGTACACTTGAGGGGCTTCAGGCTCCATTAACACCTATGGAACCCGAAGTCCTCATTTGCATAATTTTAAAAGCGTTTTTTGTTGAAAAGTAGCTAAAAAAGAGAGGGCACACACCAGTATGTCATTGTGCTTGGTTTACAATCCTGGTGGTAGATTTCCTTTAACAAAAGAAAGTAAACCACATTCAAACATAAGAGGTTAAAAATTAAATTATGCTAAAATAAAAAGGAAAAGAAAGAGACATACACAGTGGAAAAGTTAAAACTTGCTAAAGAAAAGTCCACATAAAAGCTAAGAAGACCAGAAACAATGTTGACAGGAGGCCACATACAAGAAAAGGAGACCACGGAGAGGATTCCTTATATGAGGAGAGAAACTACTTTCAAAGAAATAAAGATCAGACATGTGAAGACTAGATACACATATATGGAGAAGAGAACACACATGTAGGACAATGAAGGCCTATTCATAAGACAAGGAAACATACAACAAAGGGGCATCTCACAAGTGTGAAGGACAGAAGGATAAATTGAAAGAGAGCAATCTCATAAACAGGCAGACGCCATATACAAAAAGAGGCAAGGCAACATACAGTGATGAAAGATCAGTGAGAAGGGGCAACATTGCAAAGACAGACACAAGGAGACACTAATTTTAGTCTGGCTGCATGGGTGACAGTACCTTTAGGAATGTTGTGGTTGTTGGATCAAGTTTAGAGTTACATTCAACCTGCCAGTAAAACAAAATCAAGTAAGGAGCAAAAAAGGCAGACTACTATAAATCTAATAAATACAAAGTATAAGGAGATCCGTGTCATTGGAGACTGCTTATAAAGTGAATGTGACCTTATACTAGGGATATATATAGCATTCTAGTCATCTGATAATACATTATACAACACTGGAGCTCTAATGCTTCCTTATAAGTAATCTATTGGATCACTGGGAATCTTGCTATTGACAATACACCCAAAGCCTGTTAAGATCACCAAAAGAGCTCCCATTTTAATCCTTGAACCATCAAATTCATTATCAGAAAGTCAGAGAAAACACAGGGACTAACCACGCTGTCTTCAGCTGGGGAATTATCTCCAACAACCAGCATCACTGGAGCCCTGAAGACAGAGAACAGCTCAAATCAGTATAACGGATGGCTGCCGAGCCTTGTGTCCATTCCCTGTCAGCTACATGCCTGTTATGTCTCATAAATCAGCTTCACACATGACACAAAGAAGCAAACATATATCTTGTGTATTTGCATGTCATCCTCTGCCAGGGACGCCAATTAATGTTAGAGATTTTTATCTAGGGCCTAACCGCCCTTAGCAGTTGTACAGGCGACTTTCATATTAAATATTTCATGGTTGTCCTGGTACTAGGAACTTGAACATAAAACCAAGACACGTCAGTCTCTTAGTGTATGTAAAGATCTTCTCCCTTTTAATCACAGCTGCATGTATAAAAAGACAGAAAGATCAGCATTGGTAGGCGTGACAAGGAGATAAGGTGCTTGGATGCTATAGGCTTAGTTTAAATGTACTACAACCGCTCTAATACATTCTACAAAAAGTTAATTAATTGTGCTCGGTTCTCAGGGACCTTGTACACAGATAACCGGTATTGTTTATACTAATTTCCTGAGAAGAAAGAGATAAACTGTCTCCAGAATATTGAACTAAAGATGAAGGACAGACTGGCTTCTCATTAAATGTCAAAGGAATTATCTGACAAGCGAGCAAACAGGTTACATAAAATGAAGTTTTAATCATGACATTAACTTGACATTGGTCAGTGAACATGGCCGCTGTATCTAAGATGGCGGACAGTCCCTTATTCTGGGCGTCCGAAACCAGTGCGATCTCCTTAACAGTTGTGTATAATATTAAGTGATATACCGTAAAGTTTTGGCGTTGGGGACAGTCCCAGGACGATTCATTTCTAAATCTCTGCGACTGTGGATGAGAAACAATAGTGAGATACAATGTGCAAAAATAACAGCATAATATAACATGGATAATTTTTGATGGGCAGTAAGTCCGATGTGACGTGTACTGAACAGCTATATAAAGCCCTGCCCCTACCATCTAAGAAAAGTATAGCTTGAGGAAGCTCCCCACCTATTGTACATGTTCCAGAAAAGTTGCAGGTTGTTCTGGTTCACACAACTGCTAATCTGTTGGCGATAATTCTGCACAAGTTCGGTGTTATTCATCAGCTCCTCCTGGGGCAAGAAATAAAATTGGACAACATTGTATCACAGATTGTGGACGTACATATGTCCCCCATCGATGGCAATGGCCGCACAGAGGGATATGGTGCCACATGTCCACATTCCCCGTGTGCATGGCCCGTATGCTGTGCATTTCTATGGAGAGGGGAGGGGTCACCCCTCCTCCTCCTTTCCATAGCACCGGACTTATGTCCACCCAGCCGTAGCCATGTGGGCATATGTTCGTCTAAATGCAGCCTAATTCTAAGTATCCAGGATGGTTTTTGGCAGCCATCCAATTACTAGTACATGGGAGTTGGGCCACTAGTAGGAGCCATATGTTAAAGGGAACCTGTCACCAGGAGACACATTTTTAGCACTCCCCCAGTCCCCACAAAGCACAGTACATACACAGCCAAAGTGTTTTTGTATTAAAAATTGGTTTTACAGAAAAAAAGATATGTTATATTGTACCTTTCATTAGCTTCTGCTGTGTGACTAGGTTGTTGCCAATTGGGAGGGGCTGGAAAGGAGCAGTTCCCCCCCACCCTTGGGAAACATGTGACCTTTTCAAATATATGAATAACTTCCCACACTCGGGATTGGCAGTAGAGGAGCAGGGGGCGTCGCTAAGCCAAGTGATGGGTGTTTTCATATATTTGAAAATGTCACATAGAGTAGCTGTTCCCAAGGGTGGGGGGGAACTGCTCCTTTCCAGCCCCTCCCATTTGACAACTGCCTAGTCACACAGCAGATGCTAATGAAAGGTACAATATAACATATCTTTTTTTCTGTAAAATCTATTTTCAATACAAAAACACTTTGGCAGTGTATGTACTATGCTCTATGGGGACTGGGGGAGTGCTAAAAATGGCTCTCCTGGTGACAGGTTCCCTTTAAGTCTGCACTGAAGAGCAAATCCCATATTGTTACCCTCTTATAGCAGTACCTGACTGAAGAGATGAGACAGCACTGTATCAGGGAGAGAACTTGTCAGTCCGGACAGCTGTGTAAGGAAGGTGGCAACACATTAATATATGGCATGCTCGATGTAGGGGAAAGGTCTTAGAAATCGGTTCATAGATCATATACTATTGGCCCAATAATGGTACTCAACCCAGGGAGGGTTCTAAAGAGAGGGGGAGTCTGACATGGTGAAATAGACTGCTCTGATTGGTTTGTGCTATACCTTTGAGGCAGCCCAATCAATCCAGCCTTTTCCATTGGGATCAATGTTCACAAGGACCAGTCCTTCCACCATCTCTGGGAAAATAAGCTGCAAGAACAACAAAATGAATGAAATCTGATTAAAATACACTGCTGACATGTAACTTGTGTTGTTTCTTTTCCAATCTTCAGATCAACAGACTTACAGCAAACTTTGCAAGAACATATGATCCAGCTCCAACTCCAATCCCAATGATCGTCTGGAAGCTGTGCGACACAGAAATATTATTATGTATGTAAAGTTGTACTATATGTCCACAGTTCATGTTGTGTGTTGTCTGATCGCATGTTCTTGGCTTTTGTGGTTCCTGCTAAAGTAAAATGACAGAACGATTTGTGTTTAGATTGAACTCACCCAAAGTGCTGGAGTACACTGGGTAACATGGCTGCCAGGTTCTCCATGGTGGGATACTGGTAACTAAACACAGAGAGGGATGACACTAGAAGATGAATCAAATCAGGTAACTGATAATGCCTAGAATTATGAGGTGCACTACTTACCCCTGGGGAAACTGGGAAGCCCCCACCTGCTGGCCTGGGGCATCAACATGACACACAACAAAATGCTTGGTGATCTCCTGCATGTCCTCATAGTTGAAAAAAGTGTTGAAGCAAAGCTTATCTGAAAGACCGCAAAATCCAAATAATGAAATCAAATAAATTATAATTTACATGTAGTTCACTTTCACTTTTTTTCCATAAGAATTTGTGGAATGTCCTATAAATGTCTCTTCTTTTCCTGATTTAAGGATGTAGGCTTTTAGTTGAGAGCAATATGGATGCACTTTTTGCTCATGCTCAGTAGTGAAGCTCTTCCCATGGGAATTGGAAATGCTTGCACCCACCTAGCACTGCTTAATCTGGCCTAAGGTAAATACTTAGCATATCTAAAGTTTTAATAATCTGTGTATAAATCAATTGTTCAGTGTATATATCCTCTCTGTATGCTGCTTTATGTTTTAGATTTTTCTCTGAGCTCATGTTTGTATGCTTTTAGTTGAGATGAATATGACTGCACATTATGTACATGGGTTAAAGTGAAGCTCCTCCACTACAGATCAAAGAGGAAGGAAAGTCTGCACTTATCTCAGAACTACTAGAGTGATCAGGAAAACTGGATTAAGGCAGGATTGTCCAGTGTATGTTCTATCTCTATACTGCTTTATGTTTCAGTTTGCTTTTCCTCTGAGCTTATGTTTGTAGAGGTTAGCTCCTCTGATGGATTCTATACACTATACATAGAAAACAGTTTTTCCCCTCATATTCTATCTAACATCTCAAATTTAGAAATACAGAAACACACACATGAAAAAGTACTATAGGTATATAAGCCAAGACTTCATGTTATCTAACACTGCTAGGCTGTGCAGCATTATGATGTGAAACACTTGGTTAGCTGTTCCGAGAAAAAAGCCTGATATTGAAAGTTCATGAGGAAGTTCCTCTATATCCATAGATGTTGCCCCGTGGCAACTGCATTGCCACCAACCCAAGTCCGCGTAGAGAGGCTGTTCTCTAGCCTTAAAATAATTAAGTCAGACTTTAGGTAATATATGAAGGGGGATCTGAGGGAGGCAACATGGTTTCTAAGAACAAATTCATAGAGTCACTAAACAAATATTATTCACTACATTTTTGTTTGCATAATTAGAATTTATTAAAGTTATATTTCTATGGTTGTATTCCAATAAATATTTTTTATGTTCTACCTTAATGACTTGGTTATTGTATCATAAAAAAGCCTTATTACTACTGTAGATTTATGACTTAAACATGCCTCATGTATGTGGGAATTGAAGACAGAGGTTTGGCTTATTGACTCCACAGCACTGTTGTAGCTTTACTGTTCTTGCAGTAGACCACTCCATACAGTAGTACTCTTACAGTAGTGAAGATGTTACATTCAGCTTCAGTCACATTAAAGGAAATCTACCATAAAAATGAAGCATGATTAACCAAGGGCAATTACTCATATATAAGTTTATTAATTATCAATGGGCTCCTTCCTACCACCTTGGCACTTCCACCCTTCCTCCGGCTTCTTTAATCTCCAGGCAGAAGTGAGTTTTGGCACACAGTGTGGGGGAAGGGGGGAGGGGGGTGGTCCTGTACAATGTAAAAGCCTAGGAAGCTACAACAGGGAGGGGTGCTGAAAATGCCCCCTATAGCGCTTCTGGCCCATTAAAATAATAGTAAAAGTTCATTTTTTAGAATGAAGGATGCGATGGATAAAAAATATAAGAAGAGTACCACCAGCACTGTGCCTGGATCTATAAGTATGTGCCGCTGGTTTATGCTAGATAGCAGTTCTGTAGCTGCTATGGAGCAATTTCAAGGATGAATACTAGGGGAGCTTTAGTTTTGATGTGCTGAATCATCATTTAGAGTGTAATGAAAGATTCAGATATATATATGTGTTTCTCAGTCTATGACCTGGGGTTTCTCCTCTCAATGATATGATTGCATTGAATGACTCTAAGATCCTCAGTTCTGCAGATGTGCCACTTATGCTCAGGTGAAGAATACTTGTGACCTTCTCTTGGGAATTCTCTACAAACTGTTGTACCAAGTGTACAGTTCTAACCAACGCTACTCAAAGTAAATGAGAAATCCTACGACATGCCACAAAAAGCCAGTAATAAACAAAGAAACATGCCATGTATTAATGGATACTCTTTTTATTCAATACTAATAATGCAAATTAACACACTAAGTGAAAAAAATCTATTAAAAAGGTGAAAACTCACCAAAATGACATCACACAACATGTGATAGTGTGTGCAGACATTGCAGTACAGATCCCCCAATAATAAACAATGTATGTAGTTTTGTCACAGCATTCATGGGATAGTAAACTATTGACATAGTGCAGGTGCTCAATAATGCTCATATCATTAATAATCAATCCACCATTCACCATGAATTCTACATGGAATAGGTTCCACAATTATCCCAGCTACTGTGCCCTTGTGTTTTTCTCCTCATCTTGGCTTTACCAGATACACAGACTCTTTGGGGGACATTTATCAGGACTTGGATTGTTCCATATGTACTCTGTAATGTACATTTTTAATTTGTATATGTCCCCTATGATTTGTAATGCACTACAGAATATGATGGTGCTGTATACATAAAGATTATTATGACTTGTAAACCTGTTTTTTTTTGGGGCATAAAAGCCCAGGCAGGGTTTGGTGTAGAGTTGCTCGGCAGCACAAACACCCGTCATTTACATCAGGAGGCTTAGACCTACTGATCTGCAGCAGGGGGGATGCTGATGATAAATTCCCTCCTTTGGCACCATTTGATCAGGTAGACCAAGGTTTTTTTTTTTTACCTGTACTACCGGATTTACATATCAATCACCATTTAAGTAATTGAGGGTAGAAACACTTACGGTTTAAGCCAACATCATGATAGGTGAGTATTGCTGGACGATTGCCTTTTGGAGTCCCTCGAATAACAACATGCAGCATGCCATAAGGAGTCTCAATATCATGTTCCTGTAGAATGATGTAAAGAGAGAAGTACATAAAAATTGAAACCTGTGGCAGATATTTTTTTTCCTTTTATTTAACAAATTAAACAACATATACAGGCAATATAGTACAATAAAATACATTTGTCAATACATTTCCCAAAAATCTCTTTTCTCCATCACAAAAATTTAATCTATTTCCCGTTTCCAAAATGCCCCAAATACACCCCTAAATCGTATATGCCAATTTGGAGGAGTCTTCCTATCTCCTCCACTACCATTTCCCAAAACCTCCATATTCTTGGGCAATACCACAGGATATGTATGTCATCTGCCTTATTGAGGCCGCACCTACTACAACTCTAGACTTTTGAACCAAATCTTGACAACCTTTTAGGTGAGTAATAGATGCGGTGGAGGATAAACAGATGGGCCAAGTGATGGGCCGGAATCTTCAGTATCCCTACCATGTCTGACAAAATATTTTCCCATAGATATTCGTCTATTACTCTCACCTCTCCGGTCCACCTATCTCTTATTCTCTTTACATTATTACTATGTTCTTTCCATGACCAGAATCAAAGCAATCTTTTAAAATGATGAACCTGAAGATGATCTAAGGGACGCCAGGATAAGATGAAAAGCATGAACCAAATGATCCCATTTCTCCAACAATATCCACCAATGGGAAAGCTATAAATAGGAGTAATGGGAGTAACTAGGTATCCCAAATTCCTCCTGCAGTTCTTGAAAGTATTTAAATATACCCACCCCTATTAATTAACTGGAAAATGTATTTAATACTGGTATCCGACATTTCTATTACCCGAAATTGATGTAAAAACATTAAACCGCCCATTATCTGCTTGAAACTATAATTCCTTCCATGTCTACACCATAAGAATCAAAGTTAGCCATTGTAGACCACCTTTGAGTGTCTTGCAAGCCTCAGTTTCTAAAAATTCCAGGACATTATACCCCTATTGATCGATCCCGAATCTAAAATTAATAAATAATGGGTTCCCATCCCATATAGCTATGTATTTGGCTTGTGATACAATGTAAAGGGCTCTCATATCGGGCACCTCTATTCCCCCTTCTCATAGGGTAGCTTAAGTATTGCCATTTTAAGCCGGGCTGTTTCCCCCGCCAGACCAACTTGGCAAACAAACTTTCAATGATCTTAAAAATATCGGATGGTATTGCAATGTGGAAGGCAGATAGAACGTAAAATAGCTTGGGGACCAAAAGCATTTTGATTAGTGCTATTCTGCCCATCATGTAAAGTGTGAATTTTTTCTTCTTCGTCTTTTCCCCTTTAATCGGTATAATGTTTCTATCCACAAATTCCAGGATATTTTCAGACACTTTTATGCCTAAATACTGTATATACTCAAGTATAAGCTGAGTTTTTCAGCACAAGTAATGTGCTGAAAAACCCTAACTCGGCTTATACTCAATTTAAAATATGCACCCCGGCAAGTCCTCTGCTATCCATGGATGTTCTGGCTTCGGCTCCGTGTCTCCACACGGTGCAGTAGCTCGCGTTGTGATGTCAGCTGCTTGCAGCATTCAAGTGTGTGCGCCATCATTGGCACACACTATGATGTGGGCCTGTCGACACAACGTGAATAACAGCAACGGTCGGAGACACGGAGCCGAAGCCGGAACATCCAAGGATAGAAAAGGACCTGTTGGGGGCGTCTGAAGGTGAGTACTTTTTTTTTTATATAGGCTAAGCGTTCCCCAGAGGGGCTCTATACTTGGGGGACAAAGGGGGCAGCAGGTTCTGTACCTGGTGGCAGGGGCTGCAGGCTATATACTGGGGGAAGGGACTGCAGGCTATATACTGGAGGGCATACGCTGGCTGACTATATACTGGGGGCAGACTGGCTATATACTGGAGGTGGAGGCTGGGACTCGAGTCAATAGGTTTTCCCAGTTTTTTGTGTTAAAATAAGGTACCTCTGCTTATACTCGGGTCGGCTTATACTCAGGTATATATGGTACCTTTCCTCACTCAATAACCATAACCTCTTGAGAGGGAGGCAAGTTCTTCATTTTGTCCAGAGGCATTCAGGCGGACGTGTGCCAGTTGATGCACAGGTCAGAAAACGTTCCAAATTTGTGGACACCTGAAAGACTCTGCTAATGGAACTATTTAAGACAATGGGGCAGATTTACTTACCCGGTAAATTCGCGATCCAGCTGTGTGTTCTCTGTGGAGGATTCGGGTCTTCAGGGATTCACTAAGGTAGTTTCCCCGATGTCCACTAGGTGTTGCTGCTGGGATGAATTCCGTCGGAGTACAATGAAGTTCACCAAGCCAGGCCAGGTGCAGGTAAGCGTGTGTCAAGCGACACATACTTTTTTTTCTCCGAATCCAACGGGTTTTCCGACGGCCACGTCCCCGATTTCCGTCACGTGCACGCCACAATCCGATCGTGTGCGACAAAATCCCGGGGCAATTCAGGGAAAATCAGCGCAAAACGGTAAAATTCGGGTAACTCGACGTAAAACCGCGATTCGGGCCCTTAGTAAATGACCCCCATTGTCTGCATACAATGATATTTTTTCTTATAGGTCCCCATAAGAGTCCTACTATAAATATAAAAAAATGGCACACTAAGTAGATGGTCATAATAATATTCTGCCTAAATAAAACAGATCAGAACTGTGCTCAGTAGTAGGCTGACACCATAGTCAAAAATGTATAGTTAAAATGTTGTTTTGAAAATAGAACACTGGCACAAGTAAATATGTGTTTGTAATAATAATATTTAATGCATAAAAACTCCCTACATGGAATGGATTAGACAATACACAAATAAATGAATAAATAACTAACAGTCGTTTTTAATTTCCTCCATTGTAACTTTACTTTACTACCGTATATTACGAGTGACTTGCATGTATATCTCTCCCAATAATATTTATTTATACTCCTAAAGTGTAACTGATTAGGTTATCCAATAGGTGAGAATATATAAAGTATGCCCAAATAAATAGATAAGGATTCCCTATTGTATCTTTCTCTGCAATGGTATAAAATATATCACACCAATGAATCATATACACATTTATATCTGTATTTATATTTGCATATACACATGCAGTATAGATGGATCCTGTCTAATTTTACTGGCGAGTGGCTCCATGGCTATGGCGAATAATAAAGGCAACAGTGGACCATCCCTGTTGTGAGCCACTGCCAGGCATTACAGACCATGACGTAACCCCATTAACTAGAACTCTCGCTGAGGGTACACTATATAATAATTTGACCCAGGAGATGAAAAGTTGACCAAAGGTATCAAGGGCCCTTGGTGCATCTAAGAACAACAAGGATCGCTGCCCAGGGTTGGACAGGTCAAGTTTATTATCCACATATGATAGGAGTCTACTTTTTTTCTTATCCTTGTCCTTTTTAAAAATCGGGACTATCGACACCTCTCTCATTGTTTGAGCGAATTCCAAACCTCTAACTTTTGATCAATCAAGTCAAGTATGCCTTTCATTTCATAAAATTAGAAAGGCATACTGTCCAACCCAATGCGCTATCCCTCCCTGCCAAGGACAACACCTCCTCGACTTCTGTGTCACCAATCCAGCACGGCTTTCCCTGCCTCTTCCGCCCTGAAAGTAACTTTCCATCTCTCCCTGCAACAAGTTACTATGAGATGAGTAGAGGTTTGTGTAATACCTTGCAAACACATCCAAGACCTCAGCTGGGTCCCCTGTCAACCCCTCTTCCGGTCTCTCAATTATTTGACTATAGGTTTTTCCCCTGCTGTCTTTAACCAGATTTGCCAGAATTTTCCCAGGTGCATTTGCCTCTAAATATCTTCTTCTGGCCTGTGCACCAACCTTTCTATCAGTCTGGATTTTAGTCAAGTGAGTATAGCATATGCACGCTTACTCCCATAACAGTCTGTTTATCTTTGTTGGTTGTTTAATAAATTTCTCCTCAACCTGCCTGACCCTCGCCCTTAATTCATGTGTTTACACGGTACAAAACTTTTTTTTTTTATAGCGGCATACTTGTGCCTTATATTCACCTCTAATGAAAGTAGCCAAAACCATATCAACATCTGCAGTGCCCTTATTTCTTATAAAAAAAAACCCAACCCATTGATAATCTATTCCTGTTATAATCGATGACTGTTAATCAAATGAAATACCGCAACATGTTTTGCTGGGGAACCTAGAGCCCTAACATTCTGTGATATGATTTTCATCTCCTTTGCCTCCTAGCCTTGCCCCCAGACTTTAAAGCGAAGACAGTCCAAATCCTGGAGGGAAAGGAGAATAAGCAGACAATGGAGAGGCAGCAGATGGAGAACGACAAGAGACTAAAGAAGGGAGGCGGAGGAGAGAATTTTTTTTTAAAAACATCAAAAAACAAACAAAGAAACCCAGATAGGAGGCATCTTGTTCTAAGCGCCTGCCCTAGAATCAACATCCTGAGGGTGCGGTCACACATTCAGTTTTGAAGATGTAGTTTTTGAAGCCAAAAGCAGGTGTGGATGATAATGGTTTGAGACAAATAAAAAATGTGCTGCTCCTCCTCTTTTTACTCCACTCCAGGTTTGGGCATCAAAAACTGCATCTGGAAAACTGAACGTGTGACTGCACCCTGACCTGTATTCTAAGCATCCCTTAAGTCAACCCCACCCCGCCAAGACCTTATACCAGCTGATAAGACCTGAATCCCTTCATAAATTATTTTAAAGAGGACTTCAACCATTCCATTGCATTTTCTGGTTTATCAAAAAAAGATTGTCCTATCTTTCCTGTCACCCAAAACCAGGCTGGGAACAACATAGAGAATTGTATTTCATTTTGTGTTAACTCATTCTTCACCTCAAAAAAAATGTTCCTTTTCTTTTAAATATTCTTTGCATAATCGGAAAAGATCCTAATTAAATGTCCATCATATTTTATTTTTCTTCCCAACTTCCTTACCAAAGGTTTTACCAATAATAGGTAAGGAGTCTCTCTTGGAATATGGGCTTTACTCAGGACTCGATTGGCTCTTTTTATAAATTAAGGGAAAGTCACAAAGCCTTTTCCAAAGTTGCATTCAACCACTTCTGCATGAATTTAACCGAATCCTCCCCTTCTATCCCTCTGGAAAGCCTATACACCTTAAAGTGTAACCGTTACTTCAAAAACCTTTTGATATGTTGTAGGGCAGGTAATTTTAAGCCCTTTTGCATTGGATTAGTTACCCGAATCTTGCTCCTTCCTCTTGTACTCTGAAGCCTTCCCCCTGTTGTCAGTGACTCTTTATATGGGTGTTGCTAGGTACATTCTGTCTTCACCTAGGAGCTGACTATGGAGATAGTCCTGTCAGCTATTTACCTCACAGCTCAGTGCTCCGGCACTCAGTCATTTGCTGCCAGGAGCCCTCACTCATGTAATAACCAAACACCTACACTTATCTCTCCTTCAGCTTTTCCCTACCCTTGTATATAAATAAAATAATCCACACAGACACAAGATGCAGAGCTATCAAACCCCCCTCTCCCCCCATCACCTCACACTCCACAGCAGGAAATGGCAGGAGAGTCTTCAGGCTGTGCCCTCATGTGCTGTGCTAAAGTTTTACTTAGATAGGTAGGTACATAGATATGAGACAGATAGATAGATATGGGATAAATAGATAGATAAGTAGATATATATGATATACATAGAAAGATATTAGATAGATAGATGATAGATATGAGTAGATAAAAGATACACAGATATGAGATAGCTCTGGTATCATTGGTCAGCAGCCAAAAGAGGTAGTAAATGAGGACCGAGAGGCAAAATACTTTGAGGAATGATTCCCAGGGACACCTGGAGCAGAATTATGTTTTTTAGCTTTTTTTTTTCTCAGAATAACGATTACACTTTAAGTTTGATCTATGAGATCGATTTTATTAATCAGTTAACTTCCTTTTCCGATCTTCACATTAATATTTAACTGCTTTCAACTCGGACCTCATCTCACTGACCCTGTCCTCTAAATCCAAGACTGGATTCAACCGAGTCCAGACGTTCCCCATGCTTGTGGACATCCATCCTCATCAAAATTAGTTCTTTGAAACTTCTTTAGTAAGTGACTTTATTGCCCCATTGCTTCAAAGATCTCAGACAGGTGATGTTTTTCCCTTCTGTAACCCCTCTGATTGAGCGGAGTCAATTGAGACAATTTGAATCTGCTCCAAGCCTCCCCTGATATTATTTGCAGACGCTTCTTGAGATTTTTCATCCACATGCGCATCAGTATCAACTGGCAAGTTTCACTCCCCCATTTACCCTTCGCAAGGTTCCCCACATCTCCCCTCGCAGATACTTATTGCAGCACAGAATTCCCTTTAAAATATAAAGTACAAAGTATACCCTCTAAAATATACATTTCACAATCCTCCCTTTATAATATAATGTTCCGTTAATGGTACGATAAATAAATAGACATATAGCGGCAGTTTCACTATAATATAAAGTATACATTAATCCTGCTGTAATCTAATCCACACAGATCTTTCTTCCAATAGAGTCGATCCCCTACTTAAGGACACCCGATTTACAGACAATCCCTAGTTAAAGACGGACCTTTCTACCCACTGTGACCTCTGGTGAAGCTCTCTTGATGCTTTACTATAGTCCTACACTGCAATTATCAGCTGTAAGGTGTAATGAAGCTTTATTGATAATCCTTGGTCCCATTACAGCAAAAAATTTTGAAACTCCAATTGTCGCTGGGGCAAAAAAAATTTTTGTCTGGAGCTACAATTATAAAATACTGTATACAGTTTTGACTTACATACAAATTCAACTTAAGTACAAAACTATGTTGCACGTTGTTCATGAATTTGGCTCTCCCTGCTCTGCTATGACAACTTTTTTTTGGTGCCACTTTAACACGGGGCGTGCACACACATGGGGCGTGACACACACTTGTGGGGGACTATGCATGATAAATGTGGCGCATGGTCTCACTGGAACGCCCCCTTATGTTGTGTGAAGAATAATACAGCCGGACACATAGGTGGCCCGGACCCTTCTTAAATACATGCAATAAAGAATGTGCAAAGTTAGAAAGAAAACTGGCACAAGGACCTTAGTAAATGTGCCCCAGTGTCACATTAATTTTTGCTCCTAAAAAGGCACCAGGTCTTATTTTCAAGGGGTGTCTTATTTTTTCATGAACAAGAATTAAAATTTATTGCTGAACAAAGAAAAATCAACATGTATTAATATACTGTAGTCCTGCCAATACATACATCAGCAGAACCATCTGAACCAACCATCTAGAAAGTCTTGTGACTATTTCCATGTACAAAAATCTATAGTACATTTAACAATCCTGTAATTTATGAACAAAAAGCAACATTCTATCCACAACAAGGACCATTATGTAATCAACTTCTCCAACATACTTATAACCCTTAGAAAGTCTTAATTTCTTGTGACTCCATTTATATTAGAGTAAATGGTCCAATCTCTCATGCACTTTCCTCCAATGACCCCTTCTTGTCTGGGTATCTGCCTAGAGCATTTGCAGCATAACAGCAAGTGATTTTATCCCATGAATTTTTCCCCAGTGTCACAACCTCTTGCAGTACCTAAATGATCTACTAATCTTCATGTAAGGCGTGGGGAGAGCTGTAGGAATCACTGTCGCTGGGTCTGATTTTTAGGGGAGGTTTTATATTTCTAAGCTTGAAAAAAATAGCACTAGAAGATGTCTTATTTTTGGGGAAACGGGGAAAAGATATGGCTTGTGGAAGGAGGGGATTGTTAATTGACCCTATTATGTACCTCACATTAATTAAGCCCAGTCTCCATTTGGGTTTACTGACCAAGCTATATATGGTTCGTAAAACACAGACCATGTGGTGGCCGCTCCCTTCCCATAACCACCTTCCATCCATTCTTGACCTTTATTATGTACCTCACATTAACACCAGCCTGCTCTCGGACTTACTCACATGGTAGTGTACGGTGAGTAAAATAGACCATGTGGTGACCGTTCCCATCCAACAGCCCTTCTGGTCCCTGTAAAAAATTTCCTTGGAAATGTTTTCTCGTGGGAAAAAGTTTGGGGGCCACTGCTCTCCAGTACAGTCCTCTTTTTAAATTATACACTGCAGTCTATTCCCTAAAATCTGAAGTACATAGGCCAATATAGTATACACTGTAGAGCTTCCCATCTTTAATCTACAGTGCACCAACCTCCCACTACAATAAATAAACCTGAATCTCCTAACTAGAATATAACAAGCACAACCATTTATCTAAGAAATACAGTATATAGTCCTAAATCCTCGTCTCTTCTATATATGGATACACAACCTTTTCTTCATATTATATAATAACAGTCCTTTCTCAGTAATATAGAGCATAAAGTTCTCCGTCTAATATTCCTGCTGCAGTCTTATGGATCACATGATGTTTTCTCACTACCATGCAAAGCAGATTTCAGCAGCATCTTGACATTTGCTTTCCTCCATCTATGATCGCTGCACAAGTCATTCTGCATAGTAACACCCATAATCCTGGGTAGTCTGGCACCACAATATGCTGCCTCGCAACGCTAGAACGGCTCCGCAGGAGATGACTGTGCCATATAATGAGAGCATTGGCCGATTCACATCTCCCCTGATGTTTGCTCTGCTGCTGTGACATTGACATCTGTGTGTGACCTTCAGGAACTGACTAAGCCCTAGAATAAAGAAGTCACCAGGGACTTCATAGAGCCATTGCCCCCCAACGTGCACTCACCCCATCCCAGCACTCAGGCATCTCTGTGGCGCAGGTGGAGCAGACTCAACAGGAGCGATTTGCAGAGAGAAGGACAGACAGTGGCAACTCAGCTGTGCAGTGTCTCCAGCTTTATAAACCCACCCTTCCTTCTCCCTCATTACCCCCTCCTTCCTTTTACTGCAGAGACAGTCGCTGGGTGATTGGGTGAGATGCTGAGCTCCCCCCTACATCTACCCTACATGAGCACAACTGGAATCCTGCTATGTAATGTTCTTCAAATGTCTGACCCTTCTATAATGTCATCCCAAAATGTTATATGTACACACCCCAACACAGCTACAACATGCATCATGTCATATTCTTTCTCTCTTACACACTCCACAAAACTGCTATTAATCTGTACTGTAATATGTTTATATATGCATTGTATTATACTATTGTATACACACACATCACCACACCCATAATATCTTATTACATCCATCATTTTTTATGCACACAATCCAAAAAAGAACCACTGCTCCTATAGTATCTTATACATTTTGCAGTTACATTATTATGACCTGAAGCTAAAATCCAGATGTGTGGGGTGACTCTAATCAGCATCTTTGCACCAGTACGGCTATCAGTTGTGCTGATTTATGTAAAAAATTGATCCCACTGATACAGACAGACCATATGAGGTTTCTGGATGCATGTGGAGCCTTGCAGATTGCATAGCTTCTAGCAGTTTCTGGCTGGTGAATGGCAGTGGATCCAGCCCTGTCCATAAAGGTGGTCGCAAATGTGTTCGACTGAATTAAGCTTTAAACTTAAAATTGCATAAATGAATAGTGCAGATAAGTAAAATTTGTAATAAATGATATTAAAGAAACAAATTCTGTGGCGATGGGCTGTTTCGCATTGCAAACAGTTCTTCAAGCCAATGACCAAAATTATATATGTTCCTGTGTTCTTCTTTTTCCCTGGCTTTCTTTCTTATTTAAGCAATTTGTATAAATCTGATTAATGTCCGGTATCCACTGACAGAGATAAAGAAACCCGATAAAGTGAAATATTCTATAGGTTTAGAAAGAGTTAATCCTTAACCTTATCTATCTGATGTGTATGGGAGTTGACTAGGCTTTCAGGGAACAGAAAAAAAAATAAGTTTAATAAAAAGGTTACTGATATCACCGAATCTGGATGAAAGACTGTATGCAAATGAGCCTGAGGATCTCCAGGCTCCATTAACTCCTATGGAGCCTCGAGCCCCTCAGGCTCATTTGCATACAGTCCTTCATCCTGGTGGTGGGTGCCCTTTCCATCAGCCAAACAGTCAACATGCGCGGGTACCAAGAAAACATTCCCCAGACCATAAAACTGCCACCTGCTTGTGTCCATCCAGCAATGATCATACTAACATCCAACGTCTCGTGGGGGGCTCAACATTTTCCAATTTGTTAACTCACTATAACCTGGACAATGAGCTTTCCAGGCTAGGAATATTAATTTACACATATTAACCAACATTACTAAGCATACTTCACGTCACTCCACCACCTCCAAAGACCTATCCATCTAATAGGAAGTGCAGAGTAAGACTAGACTCAGGGGGCTTAACCGGGGGTTGTCTGACGAGGATTCGTGTCCGGTGCGATTCACTAACATCATGCGTCCGAGTTCCTGTATGTGCCAAGGTCCCCCGGAGTTCACCTTCTTCTTCCTGGTGCATGTGAGTGCTTGATCTTGCGGTTTGTCCGACGCCCCCCCCCCCCCATTTCTGTTGCATGCAAGCCGGCATGCCAAACAGAAATATTTGGGAAACCTGACGAAAGTGTGCCATTCGGACCCTTAGTAAATGAGCCCCAGTATGTACACATCCACACATTTATACACATGTACAATATACACTCACCGGCCACTTTATTAGGTACACCATGCTAGTAACAGTGGCCTCATTGTCAAGTTCAAGAAACCAGTCTGAGATGATTCCAGCTTTACATGGCGCATTATTCTGCTGAAAGTAGCCATCAGATGTTGGGTACATTGTGGTCATAAAGGGATGAACATGGTCAGCAACAATACTCAGGTAGGCTGTGGCGTTGCAACGATGCTCAATTGGTACCAAGGGGCCCAAAGAGTGCCAAGAAAATATTCCCCACACCATGACACCACCACCACCAGCCTGAACCGTTGATACAAGGCAGGATGGATCCATGCTTTCATGTTGTTGATGCCAAATTCTGACCCTACCATCCGAATGTCGCAGCAGAAATCGAGACTCATCAGACCAGGCAACGTTTTTTCCAATCTTCTACTGTCCAATTTTGATGAGCTTGTGCAAATTGTAGCCTCAGTTTCCTGTTCTTAGCTGAAAGGAGTGGCACCCGGTGTGGTCTTCTGCTGCTGTAGCCCATCTGCCTCAAAGTTCGACGTACTGTGCGTTCAGAGATGCTCTTCTGCCTACCTTGGTTGTAACGGGTGGCGATTTGAGTCACTGTTGCCTTTCTATCAGTTTGAACCAGTCTGCCCATTCTCCTCTGACCTCTGGCATCAACAAGGCATTTCCGCCCACAGAACTTCCGCTCACTGGATGTTTTTTCTTTTTCGGACCATTCTCTGTAAACCCTAGAGATGGTTGTGCGTGAAAATCCCAGTAGATCAGCAGTTTCTGAAATACTCAGACCAGCCCTTCTGGCACCAACAACCATGCCATGTTCAAAGGCATCAAATCACCTTTCTTCCCCATACTGATGCTCGGTTTGAACTGCAAGAGATTGTCTTGACCCTGTATCCTGCCTAAATGCACTGAGTTGCCCCCATGTGATGCTGATTAGATTACGTGTAACGAGCAGTTGGACAGGTGTACCTAATAAAGTGGCCGGTGAGTGTATACACATTATATACACACATTCTGCATACAACATAGACAATATAAACACATACAGTATATATACATAATATACTTGGACATACAGGGGGAAATTTATCATGTGTCAGCTTATGATAGTGGCCAACTCTTCCCAACCCCGTGTCCTGGTTGATTCATCAAGAGGCATAAGCCTCTTGATATATGCGCCAGGCAGTGCAACTGCCAAGCAAAATTACGCCAGGTCCAAACTGGCGTTGTTTTGCATAAAAACCTTAAAACAGAAGTTTATAGGTTTTTGAAAAGTGCTCAGGCAGTTTACACACCTTACCCACCCACTTCCTGGCAGACAAACCCCTTTGCACCCCCTCCATGGCATGGAGGTGGCGTAGTCGCATAATAATTGCAAATTCTTGCAGTATGCCAATTATGAAAACACCATATACACACATACTCCATTTACATACAGTACAGACCAAAAGTTTGGACACACCTCATTCAGAGCTTTCTGTATTTTCATGACTATAAAAACTGTAGATTCACACTGAAGGCATTAAGACTATGTATTAAAGAGAACCCGTCATGCAAAATAACCCCCTAATCTAAATATATTTTCATAAACTGCCATTAGAAAGCATTGCCTCTATCCCTTCATTATCCCTCTATATGCCTGTAAACCTAAGCAATGAGGCCCTAAAGCTGTATGCAAATGACCTGTGAAATGTCCAAGGAGTCATTATCATATTCAAGCTGTCCGGCTTATTCATGAGTGGGAGGTACAGCCGCACCCCCAGTGCTTGACTGACAGTCTGTATAATGATGTGATGTACAATGGTGTAATGGCTGCTCCATGTGCTTGCTGGTGGCCACGCTCCCTTCAGTCTGTGTGTGTGTATAGGAGAGATACAACAGCTCCAGGCAACCATGTATAGCAGAACATGTCAGGTACTTCTGTAGCTGATGTCTCTGTCTCTCACATGTCAGCAGATACAGCACAGACACTAGCAATGCTTTACTATACATTACACTTCTCATGTCTGTACATGAGCAGGGGGAGGAGAGGGGAGAGGTAACAGGGGTGACATCACTGCCTCTGACCATGTGACCAGCCTCATTTACATAATAAAGAAAAGATGATTTTAGAATGATTACTGTATGAAATAACTAGATAAAGGCAGTGATGGATCCTTGTGAGCTGCTCCAGCAGGTAGAGGTGACAAAACTAGTGACAGAGACCTGATGACAGGAGTCCTTTAACACATGTGGAAATATAGACTTCACAAAAAAAGTGTGAAACAACTGAAAATATCTCTTATATTCTAGGTTTTTCGAAGTAGCCACCTTTTGCTTTGATTACTAAGATACTTACATACTCTTGGAATTCTCTTGATCAGCTTCAAGAGGTAGTCACCTGAAATGGTTTTCACATCACAGGTGTGTCCTGTCAGGTTTAATAAGTGGGATTTCTTTCCTTATAAATGGGGTTGGGACCATCAGTTGTGTTGTGCAGGGGTCTAGTTCTACTGAATAAACTGGCTAGAAAAAAAGCATCTAAGTAAAGACATCATAACTTTGAGAAATGAAGGTCAGTCATTCGGAAAAATTGGGCAAACTTTGAAAGTGTCCCCAAGTGCAGTTACAAAAACCATCAAGTGCTGCAAAGAAACTGGCTCACAAGAGAACCGCCTCAGGAAAGGAAGACCAAGAGCCACCTCTGCTGCAGAGGATATGTACATCCGAATCACCAGCCACAGGTTAACAGCAGCTCAGATTAGAGACAAGGTCAATGCCACTCAAGAGTCCTAGCAGCAAACACATCTCTACAACAGCTGTTAAGAGGAGACTGTGTGCAGCAGCCTTTATGGTAGAATAGTTGCTTGGAAACCACTGATAAGGCAGAAGAGACTTGTTTAGGCTAAAGAACACAAGAAATGGTCATTAGACCAGTGGAAATCTGTGCCTTGGTCTGATGAGTCCAAGTTCCAAGCAACGTGTCTTTGTGAAATGCAGAAAAGGTGAATGAATGGACTCTACATGCCTGGTTCCCACCGTGAAGCATGGAGGAGGAGGTGTGGTGGTGCTTTGCTGGTGACACTGTTGAAGATATACTGAACAAGCATGGTTACAACAGCATCTTGCATCGGCATCCGGTTTGTGTTTAGTTGGACCATCATTTATTTTTCAACAGGACAATGACACCAAACACATCTCCAGGCTGTGTAAGGGCTATTTGACAAAGAAGGAGCGTAATGGGGTGCTATGCCAGATGACTTGGCCTACATAGTCACCAAACCTGAACCCTTTCGAGATGGTTAGGGTGATCAAGGTAAAAGGGCCAACAAGTGCTAAGCCTCTCTGGGAACTCCTTTAAGCCTGATGGAAGACCATTTCAGGTGATTACCTCTTGAAGCTCATCAAGAGAATGCCAAGAGTGTGCAAAGCAGTAATCAAAGCAATGGATGGCTACTTTGAAGAACCTAGAATATAAGACATATTTTCAGTTGTTTCACACTTTTTTATTAAGTATATAATTACCCAAGTGTTAATTCATAGTTTTGATACCTTCAGTGTGACTCTACATGAAAATACAGAAAACTCTTTGAATTAAAAGGTGTGTTCAAACTTTTTGTCGGTACTGTACATATAGCATACACACATATAAATAAAACACCTTACATACAGTATATACTACCATACATCATATACACACATACATATAGTATATACACACCATTCATCATATACACACATACAGCATATACATACACACCATACAAACTACACACACATATACATTGGATACACACTCATACATACCATAAACACACACATATATAGATATACATGTATATAGGGAGGGGAAAAGGCAGCTGCATACTTACCAGAAGATGGGTGCACTAACCACGGCGGCCTCGTCACCTTACACAGCCCGGGCAGCTGCTGTGTTTCCCAGGGCTGGACCTGCCACTCCTCCTTTGTCGATCCCCACGGGACTACATGTGCAGCCTGGTGGGGGCCGTCATCCACTTCTGTCAGGGACTGGGGCAGTGGGGTGTGGAGACCTGAGTGTGGCTTCCAGACCCATGAGGCCGCAATTGTCCGGTTGGGAGACGAGAGTATTTAAATTCGCCCATGCACCGTGAGCCCATGACTGCAATAAGCAGCATGTCAGTTGCAGCATCACCAGGTGGCAGGTCACTGTAATAAATTTATGCTGCAGTGGCACAGAAGTAGCGGGAAGCAGGAGCACTGCAATTCGCCTATGCTCCGCGGGCTGCTGGTCCTTGAGAGCCACATCTGTAGTTACACCACGGACTAGACTGTCTTAAACTAGGACCCATTTATATAAATCTGGTACAGAATAAGACTGTCTAGTCTAACCCTGCTCTAACCTTAGGACATTTTTTATAAATCTGCACCGATATGTAGACCATGCTACCTACATGTAGTTATAGTAACCTCATAAGTTCATATTTTGTAATCTTTACTACAGTCAGTTATTTAATTTAGCAGACCAAATAATTCCAGCCTGCAATGTGGGAGTGTGTCCTTCTGTGTAGGATAGAATTTTCCTTTCCCTATCACTATTTTTGGGTTGTAGAGGCAATGTCTAAATGCTAAGGAATTTGACATAGTATCCCCCTTGTATGTCTAGCCATAAAGATGGCTCTTTAATGTATTATTTTACAGTGATGAGCCCAAATCCTGGGTTATAACTCAGGCATGGTCTTACTGATGTAATATAGGGAACTTATACTACATACCGTACTACCCCACTGGACTTACTCACACATGTGCAAGCTCATAAATATCCAAGTCAATCTGGTCACGCACTAGATACAGTTTACGTAGGGGAAGGTGCCCTTAGGTTTTCCAACTGTTAGCCTTAATCCTCCAAAACACTTGTGCCAACTCTCACATAGACTGACTAGCAATTTATTAGACAAGTCAGCACAAATAGTCACACAATGTCGCGCAATGTGCCATGAACCAAACCACATGAGATAAAATTACACAATTCAAAAAATGCCAACAAAACATAGACCATTTACGAAACGTAACGTAACATAAATTTGCCCCACTGTGGTTATCCATGTACTATCTGTTGAATCAACTCATTTCAGGTGTGTGGGCTCAAAAGCTGAAAAACAGAGCAGTTTCCCAATTAAATATTTTATTAAAAGGGAGGTTTTTTTCAGCTCACCCACTGTGTGCAGTCATGTGTAGATCGCCGGTGCACGGACGGTCGCATTCTAAATATTTTATTGCTGAGTTTGTCTGATTATTAATTTAGTTTCCCTTTATTGTTATCTCTTAAGTTAACAGGACTGTATTCTATCATTCTTCAGGGGCATATTTATTACAGTGGTGGAGATTCTGGCCAGGTGCAAACTCCACTAATTCCAATCTTTAGATCTTTGTTGCTATTGTCTCTGCCAGTCTTCCAGCTGAGACTAAAGTAAAAGTGACCAGCCGGGCGTTCACACCCCGGCTCACTTGTGGCGTAAGGGTCGGAAAAACTCTAGAACCGGTGGGGAGAGGGAGATTTATGTGGATTTTCCATAATGAATCTCTCCTAGTGTCTTTTCAGTAAAACTTCATCCTGATTAACCATTTCTGTAACTTTCAATCATATCCAAAAGACTTTTTATACAATTGAATTCTTAAATGCAAATCATTTTGTTTTTGACATATATTGTTTTCTGCCACCATCTGAGGTTATCAGAAAAGACTGCAATCGGTGCAGGAGTAAGTTGGCAAAAAACATCCAGGGGCCTGGCTGTCTATCCCTAAGCTTGTGGTAATGGCAAATATTAAAGGGGTTGTAGAGGATCAGTGTGAGCCCTCTCATCACTGTCGGCCTATGTTAGTATATATGGTGCTTTGCTGTGGCCAGGGGCTGTATCAGGCACATGCTGTCAAAACAAGGGAGGACTTATTATGCCTTCTTTACCAGAAAACTGGTGAAGAAGGCATGAAATTCTCCCCAGAAAATCTCTGCCAGTTTTCATCTTTTTCCACCACTTGGGCTTGTCAAGGAGAGGGTTGTGGGCAATCAGGGACGTAAACACCTTGTCTGCCTGATTTACTGTAGTCTCTGCAGGTTTTCCGTCTAAACTGGTCCAACTTAGTGTAGACTGCGCCCATATCTACTAAGAGGCCAGAACCTCAGCACATTTTAGTAGATACCACAAACGGGGACCACAAACGCCAGTCTTAATCAATGAACTGAACTGCAGTGATGAGGCACCCTAACATATTTTCATGCTATGCATCGGAAGAAAGTCTTTTCTTGGTTTTGTCTTATATGAGAACTAGAGCGACTTGGAGCTGAAATATAACTCTGATTTTATTTTTACCATTTTGTTATGTGTTGATATAAAGTATAGTACAGGCAGTCCCCTACTTAAGAACATCCAACTTCCAGATGACCTCTAGTTACAAAAAGACCTGTACTTTAGGCCAGTGATTTTCAACCAGTGTGCCGTGGCACACTAGTCTGCCGTGACACATGGTCAGGTGTGCCGCGGGGAAAGTTCCCCAAACTATGGTGCCCCCTGTGTTTTGTTTCCTGGCAATGCGCAGCGATGCGCAGTCACGGCTTCTTACAATGTAGAAGACATGTACAATAACACATGCGCAAGCTTTGAACCTCACCGAGGCCGGCGCATCATCCTGAGAGCAGAGAGACTCTCGCATTTGCCCACCACCAAGGTAATGCCCACCAATAATGCTGACTATATGAGCTTTTGCCTGAGTATATGAACTGTTGGCAGAATACTCAGCATATAACCATGAGAAATGTAAAATGAGAAATACTATAGTCATGAGGCTGGAGTACTACAAGTACCAGCTCATATGCTGAATATATGAGCTGGCACTTGTATTCTGGCCTCATGGCCATAGTACTTCTCATTGTACCCCTTTATTTTGCAGTATATGAGCCACATAATAATCAGCACTGTATACTAAAAGCAGGGAGAAGCTGAGAACTGTTGAGGAAGAGCTTCGTGTGTGTCTTTCCACCATTCCTGCCAGGATATCCCTTTTGTGTTTATCGAAACAGGCCCAGGAGTAAAATAAATTTAGAATCTATATTATTAACTATATGTATAATATGACTGTTTTAGTGTCATTTTGGTTGGTGGTGTGCCCCAGGATTTTCTAAGTATAAAAAGTGTGCCGCCGCTCAAAAAAGGTTGAAAATCACTACTAAAACAGTTACAACAGTTATCAAAGGCATCTGCAATTAATCTTTATTGTTAATCTTGCTTCTTATGACAACCCAACATTTTTAAAATCCAATTGTCACATACACCAAAAAAAATTTGGTTGGGGTTACAATTATAAAATATACAGTTACGACTTACATACAAATTCAACTTAAAGTGTAAACTTTTGATTTGTTGTAGGGCAGGTAATTTTAAGCCCTTTTGCAATCGGATTAGTTACCCGAATTTTGCTCCTTCCTCTTGTATCCTGCAGCCCCCTGTTGTCAGTGACTCCTTAGATGGCTGTTGCTAGGTACATTCTGTCTTCACCTAGGAGCTGACTATGGAGGTAGAGACACCCCCCTCCCCCCTCTCTGCTGTCAGCTGTTTACCTCACAGCTCAGTGCTCCAGCACTCAGTCATGTGCTGCCAGGAGCCTTCACTAATGTGATAACCAAACACCTACACTTATCTCTCCCTCAGCTTTCCCTACCCTTGTATATAAACAAATAATCCACACAGACACAAACTGCAGAGCAATCAAACCCCCCTCCCCCCATCACCCCACACTCCAGGAGAGACTCTCCAAGTCTTCAAGCTGTCACCTCGTGTGCTGGGCTGAAGTTTTACTTGCATAGATAGATAGATAGATATGGGATAACTAGATAGATATGAGATAAATAGGATATACATAGATAGGTAGAAAGATATTAGATAGATTGATGGATATGGTGTCATTGGTCAGCAGCAGGTGCTTGTGATGAGGTGACAGGAGGCAGGTCCTGCCTCCATCTTGCTGATTGTAGTTTTTTTGAGAGCTGGAAACCGTGGTTGCTATGGGCCAAAAAAGGTATTAAATGAGGACCGAGAGGCAAAATACTTTGAGGAATGATTCCCAGGGACACCTTGAGCAGAATTATATATTTTAGTTTTTTTCTGCTCAGAATGACGGTTACACTTTAAGAACCTATCGTGTACGTAACCTGGGGATTGCTTGTATTAAAATTTAAAGTGTAACTAAAACTTTGTTTCAGAAATGAATAGCATTTCAGCTCCAGAAGTATGTGAAAACCTTCTGAGATCCATTCATTTCAGACAAATAAGTATAACACATGACTAGTCATGACTATGGCTAGTAGCAAGAGGCGCCTATCTGCCATCAATCCGGTAATACGTCCTGGCCGCACGTCCAAACCCAAACTGAAACATTTAGGTCCGCTCATCTATATACTCTCTACAGAGAAAGGCAACTTAAAATACTGATGACTTAACCCCTTAAAGAGGTTTTCCCACAAAGAAAATTTTCAAATCTGTAAGAAGTTACAGAGTTGTGTCTAGGGACAAATGAAATTGTGTACACCAGGACTGACAGACACAGGTTGGACTTATATCTGTGAAATGCTGCATTTTTTATAATAACGGTGAATTAGAGAATGTGTTATTTTGTTATCCTGAGTATATATAACAAAACTTGTCTTCGTGGGAATACCCCTTAAGGACGCAGGGTTTTTTCGCTCATTTTTCGCTCTCCACCTTCAAAAATCCATAAATTTTTCATTCTTCTGTGTACAGAGCTTTGAGAGGGCTTATTTTCTGCATAACAAATTTTACTTCTCAATAATGTTATTTATTATTTCATGCCATGTACTGGGAAGCTGGAAACAAATTCCAAATGTGGTGAAATTGGCAAAAACCGCATTTGCGTTACTTTCGTAAGGGCTCAGTTTTTGTTTATGACATTCACCGTGCGCTCCAAATAACAACTCTGGTTTATTCTTTGGTTCGGTACGATCACTGTGATACCAATTTTATATAGGTTTGTGTTCTAATACATTTTAAAAATTCAACGAATGTGTACGAAAAAAAATTGCCATTTTCTAACGCTAATAACTTTTTCATACTTCTGTTTACGGAGCTGTGTGATGTGTCATTTTTTTGCAAAATGAGCTGAAGTTTTCATTGCTACCATTTTGAGGACTGTGCAACCTTTTGATCACTTTTAATTACATTTTTATGTGATGTAAAATGGTGTAAAAGTAGCGTTTTGGACATTTAGGCGCTATTTTCCATTATGGGGTTCACGGCCAGCAATAACAGCTTTAATATTTTAAAAGATCAAGCATTTTGAGATGCGGCGATACCTAATGTGTTCATGATTTTTACTGTTTATTAGATTTTATATCAGTTCTAGGGAAAGGGGGGTGATTTGAATTTTGTATGTATCTTTTGTGTTATGACCATACAGGTCTTTACTGCTTGTTTTTGATTTGACTCTCTCCTCTTACAGTTCTCTATATGCTTGCTATTTATAATTTGATATTATAGTGCTTTATGTATAGACATGTACCTACATCATGGCTTGTATTTTCCAAGACTGGACAAAAAAATTTTTTACCTGTTTTGGTCCAGTACCTGTTGTGGTCTTTAATAATATACAAATAAAAAAAAATTTTTATTTGTGTATTATTAAAGGGAACCTGTCACCAGGGACCCCATTTTCTTTAAAGACAGATTGTAAGAGCCCATGACACCTGAAGTGCAAAAATGCCTCTCTGCCTTTTTTAAGCATTTGGATTACAATATAATTGTGTGTTATGACTTACTCTTGCATCCTGAAAAAATCCTGGGGTAGTCACAGGGGCTGGGATTTGGTTTGGATGCATTTCAAAAACAACATGTGTCTTTTCTGAGCTGCAGGCTACCTCCATCTTTGTGCTCCTGTACAGCTTGATCCTCCCCACTGATGTCAGCTCACCAGGCTGTGACCTCTGAGAAGGAGCAGTAGGAGGAGCTGTATAGGAGCACAAAGGTGGGGGCCAATCTCTGAGGAGTGAGTAACACAGACAGGGCACATGTTGTTTTTTGAAATGCATCCAAACCAAAGTCCAGCCCCTGTGACTACCCCAGGATTTTGTCAGGTTGCAAGAGTTAGTTATAACACACAATTATATTGTAATGCAAATGCTTAGAAAAGCCAGAAAGGCAGATTTGCACTGCAGGTGTAATAAGCTTCTGCAACCTGTCTTTAGTGAAAATAAGGTCCCTGCTGACAGGTCCCCTTTAAAGATTGACAATGATTTATACCATATGACTTACAAATCTTCTTATGATCAAGTTTTTGTGCTAGGATCTGTCAAATGTAGCGATTCTCCTCGACCCAAGGAACTTTTCTATTAAATTTACTGCCAGTAAAACTAGCCCTACATTGGCGGTGTACTGTACCACTGTTTATGATGGATCTTTATACCCATGTATGATCAATGGAATATCTAACAGTAAAAGCTTGCTTTCATATCCTGTATGCTTTTTCTTTACTAATTTCTAACATTGCGATTTGCAAGACAATTCTGTTTATTTATTAATTTATTTTTTTATTTCTTATGTTAAAAAAAAATTAAGAAAATTTAAATAAAGAGTGGGATACACAGCTAACCACACTTTACAAGGCTATTAGTCCGCAGAGCATACAGGGACCAAAATTAAAGTGAAGTCTTTAATGCAAAATAAGTTGGTCAGTGCTTCTAAAAGATGTTAAAACAAAAGAATTACAAATAAAATGACACACAACACGCAGTTATAAACAGTTATAAAAAAAGGGAGAAAATAACAGAAACTTACAAATTAAAGAAATTCCTGATTCCCTGGAGGTGGGAGAAATCTGGAACACCCCAGCTTGTCCGGCAGCCTCCATAGAGTAAACCCTGTTTACCTGAATCTCACAATGTTTTATACATTTTCTATTTGTTTCCGGTTTCAGAACCTCCATTGGTTATTAGTTAAAATTGATTCTCATGATTGGACAAAGTGTTAATGAGGGGGAGAGTCCACAAACTTTGTTTCCAAGTCCTGATGCAAGAGGGGGTGTGACCAAGTGACGTTTGAGGCCTGCACAGACCAGTCTTCAGGTCAGAGTTTACACTGTTACAGTAAAAAATTTGGTTTTCGAATACAGTTCTGAATTAATGACTGTAACCTTAACCCCTTTGACGTTTGACGTAATAGTACTGCATCGCGGGAGGTGCGTTCCCACATTTTTCAGTACTATTACATCAAGCTGCTGGCACCGGCTCCTGAACCAAACGTGTAAGGGGCATTTAACAAGAATCGGACCCTCACCCCGCGGTGCTTACTGGGGGGATCCGCTGCTCCGATCGCAGCCCCGGAGACTGCCAATGCCCCGGGGACTGCCAATGCACTGGGGCTGCGCGATCTTCTTCCAGGAGCCGGGTCCTGCCTTCTGGCTTCCCCGCTGTAACACACTGTAATACATCTGTATTACAATGTGTAAGGTGAAGAAGGGCCTGAACAAGCGATCAGTGGATCGCTTGTTCAAGCCAACCTGTAAAAGTAAATATTAAAAGTTAAAAACATTAAATAAAAACATATTTTAATAAAAAGAATTAAATAAAGTTAAAGTCCCCTAAAAACAAACATTCCCTATACACATGTAACAAAGTAAAAAAAGCACAAAATCGCCAAAAAACCCACATATTTTGTACACTGCGTCCGTAACATAACTCCAGAACATTATTGGACCCGCTCGGTGAACGCCGTAAAACAAAACCCGACAACTTCCAAAAAGGACAACTGAGGACCACTGAAGAGACAACTTACACGTAAAAAATAGCCCTAACCAGCTCTGTCAACTAAAAAAATTCAAGTAAAACAATTAGAGGATCCCTAGAGTATTGTTTTTTTCCAGTAAAATTGTAAAACTTATGAAAAAACTTAAAAGTGAGGTATCAACCGTAATCGTAGTGATCTATAGAATAAAGACAAATAATTATTTTTAGTGTACGGTGTACGATCCCCAAAGAATACAAAAGAAGGAAAACAAAATTTTTTTTTGACCCATACATTCAAGAGTTAATAAAATCGCATCAATAGCTAATGACCCACTAAAATTAAATATTTGTAAAGTGCATCTCATGTCGCAAAAAAAAGCCCTTATATGTCCAAATAAAATAAAGATTGTGATACCAATAAAAACGACAATGCATAATCTGCTCTGATGGCGCACTCCCTTCGTGCCCGGTGTGTGCCATACAGCAGTTACCACCACATATGGGGTATTGTTTACACGGGAGAGATTGGGTATCAAATTTTGTGGAGCGTTCTGGTATTTATCCACTGAGAATTTGTGCATTTTTTGAAAAACACATTCATTTACCAAAAAATTTTACTTTCAATTTGCTTGATTTTGTTTGAACCCCTGTAAAACAATTAAAGGGTTAACAACTTCATAAAAGTTGTTTTACGTCGTTAAGGGGTGTAGTTTTCTATAATGGGGGAATTTATGGGTTTTACTTTTATTAGGCCTCTCAAAGTGACTTGAAACCAGACAGTCCCTCAATAGCAGGTTTTGCGCTTTTTATGAAAATGTGAAAATCGCACCTAACGTTCAAAGCCCCATAACATCCTTACAAAATGAGAGAATGCATAAAAACCATGTCCACATAAAGGTAGACCATTGGGGCTTTTGGGGCGGTTATGACTATTCGTGAAAAGTAGAACATTTTGAAATTCGAATATTGAGAATTTTTCCAAATTTTCACCAAATATCTAATTTTCTCAAATAGATGCAAAACATACCACCAAAATTTTTCACAACTACATGAAGTCAAACTCTCACGATCCACGAAAAACGATTTCAAAATCACTTGGATATGCTAAAGCGTTCCAAAATTATAACTAGAGATGAGCCGAACAGTGCTCGGTCGTACGCTTGATGCTCGTGTCGAGCAGTTAAGGTAACTCGAGAGCGCTCGTGCTTCGGACGATTTTCCCCTGTCTCGAGTATCGAGCATTTAATTACAAACAACAGCAGTGAAGAACAAGAAGAATAGATAAAAATACAGTGAACACAGTGGAAACAGGATCATTTAAGTGAAAAAAGACAGTTAACAGAAAACAGTGAAGAATAGATTACGATGTTCGGCAATCATTGCTTACTTTAGGAACGAAGATAAGGCGCGTAAGGTGCGAACAAAATAGCATGTGAAGAACAATATAGTGTGTGAAGAAACCATGCAAGAAACACGGTGGCAGGACGAGACAACGGTAGCAGCACATATACAACCCGGGGATCAGCAACAGAAACAACCCGGGGAGCAGCAGGGCGAAGACATGGGGCAGCGGCAGCACGAGACATCAGTCAGCTGTCACGGAGCGGCACGGAGATCATCAGGTCAAAGCGGAGACATCGGCACGGACTGACAGCGTGCACGTGAGACATGCGGGCACGGAGACAGCGGTGCACGGAGACAGCGGGGGCACGGAGACAGCGGGCACGGTGGACACAGGCGGGGCACGGGACAGCGTGCACTGAACCGCGGGCCGGAGACAGCGGGGCACTAGACAAGCGGGGCAACGGAGACTCGTGCACGAGACAGCGGGCACTGAGAGAGCGGGGCACTGAGACAGCTGGCACGGAGAACAGCGGGGCAACGGAGAGAGGCGGGTTCACGTGAGATAGCGGGGCACGGATAGAGCGGGTGGCACGGAGACAGCGGGGCCCGGAGAGAGCGGGGCACGGAGAGAGCGGGGCACTGAGACAGCGGGCACACGGAAGATCGTGTCACGGGACAGCGGGGCACGAGACAGCGTGGCACGAGACGCTGGGCACGGAGACTCGGGGCCGAGAGCGGGCACTAGACAAGCGGGGCACGGAGACATCGTGGGCACTGAGACCGCGGCACGGAGACAGCGTATCTCCCGACAGTAAGCAGATTGCAAACATCTGTAATCTATTCTCACTTGTTTTTCAACTTAAAATGATCCTGTGGTCACTGTTTTTTATTCTATTCTTCACTGTTCTTCACATCTGCTAACGTGTCGTAGATAATATACCGCCGGGGGGGGGGGGGGGGGGGGGCGGAACAGTGAAGAATAGCTTGCATGTTTGCATACAATCGCTAACTTATCAAAGACATTCTTTTTCAATTATTAACACACTTTATTATTCCCGAACCATGGTTCCCTTTTGAAAAATGCTCGAGTCTCCCATGACTTCAATTGGGCTTCGTATTCGGACGAGCACTCGAGCATCCTGGAAAAGTTCGTCTCCGAATAACGAGCACTCGAGCATTTTAGTGGCTCGCTCATCTCTAATTATAACCATGTATAGGGCAGATTTTTAAAAATGAGCCGTGTCAGTAAGGTGAAAAGTGGCTTCGGCGTTAAGGGGTTTGATACTGGGCCTGTGCCGGTTCTAGACAAAGTGGGGCCCTGGCAAAACTAAAAGTGGGGCCCCAAAATAAAACTATTTTATGACCAGTCACAGTCAGCAAGAGACCTCCCTTTAGTATTTTAAAACAAACTGTAATTTTGGAGATTTTATAGGAGATTGAATTACGCAGCATGTTGTCTCAGTGTTAGCACTACAGCCTTGCAGCGCTGGTCACATCTGCAATATTTTGGTATGTTCTCTTCTGTTTCTGCGTGGGTTTCCTCCAGGTCCTCCGGTTTTCCTCCAACACTCAAAAATGACTGGTAGGTTTGATTAGACTGTGAGGGCCCATTGGGGAGAGGACCAATATTTTCTGAAAGCAGACCACTTGCCCCATTTTCAAATTGCATCAAAGAGTTTATAAGACATAGGCGCAATTTTGATTTATTACTGAAACATTTTATAAAAAAAATAATTTACAATTTGACTTGATGGCAAAAAAAATTTGTTCAAACAGAAAATATTTTCCCTTCCTCATCTCCTAAATGTAAATAGATGGACTAGTTAGAGTTCACAATGTCCCATATCTATGTCACATAAATACAATCCACATCATACTCACTTAAACCTGTAATAACTAGATATCTGCTTTTCAGCTACAAATTTTAAGACAAGTCACAACTTGCAAAATAATACAAAAACAGAATAAAAAGTAAAAAGCGGCCGCCATAAAACCAATATAATTTTGAAAGCAGACAACCAGTCGATGCTTTTCAATTGAACATTCAAAGTTCCTCTAAAAATATGTACCATCCGTCCTTATATAAGAAAACATACTTTCCTAAACAGAAGATGTGAGTGGATCATACAGACCCTAAAAACGAACATGTGTATATTCCCAAAAATATGCTAAAAGGGACTGCAGAAAATGTACACAGATCTATCTTTGTAGGCTCCTACACAATGGTCAACCCAACTACGTAACTATATATCCATAAACCAAGCTAAGAGAAGTAAAAGTCCACGTTTAGTGGCGCCGATGTAATTATCCGCCACAATAACAGAACCCCCGCCTTCATAATAATAGAGTCGAACGTCATAACATTGGTGTAAATATGGAGGATGGTGGGAAATGAAAAACTTTTATTCCAGAACATGTTGTGTTTAATTGGTGTTACATATAACTTTCGGACATGTTCTGGTCCGGGTGTCACATTAGGCGAGAGGAATCGAATGTTCATTGGTATCAGTCATTTTTCCCAACAAAAAAAACTATCACAAATAGAAGGGAATAAGAAAAAAGTGTGTTCCCTTCAGATAGTTCTGCATATAGAAGGGTTTAAAACATGATATAGTATGATCCATCCTTTCTCAAATGTTGTACATATAAAGTGAATATTTCCCTTTCTGTGAGGTTGCCAGAGCTCCTGTGGTGCAGCAAATTCTCCCTGCAGCCTGATGGCTAATAATCTGGATTTGGGCGGAGGGGTACATTCAGAGGGCTGATCTCTGGCTCTTGTGACCCATAGAACCTGACTTCTTTTTTCAATTAAAGAATAGAGAGTCTCCTCTCTTGTTATATGAAGTGCTAATTTGTGTTTCTAAGTTTTCAGGAAAATGAGGAGATAATACCTGTTGACCTGCCGGTGGGTAGTGAGTTTATATATAAAAAGCACCTGAATTCTCACTTTAAACCTGAATATCCTGGATCCAGCCCTAGAACAAATTCAAGATTCATTTGAAACAAGATATTCTGCCCCTTTCAGGGGGCCTTGGCAATTGCCACCTTTGCTACCCTAGCTGCCGGCCCCTGGTACTGGATATTCTCCGCTCTGTCTCTGACACTAGAAGAAAGTTGATGGATTGACACTGCACATATTTATAACAATGTTTGGTAAAATGTGTGAAATAAATTTTAACTGCTTACTGTAAATGGAACCAAAGACACATTCTAATTCTAAATATATAGTTATTAATAAGTATTCTATCAAAGTTAAATCTCACATATCATAAAAAAAGTAACAAGTTATTCCGGCAATGAACCCTGTAAACAAATGCTTGAAACAATGAAACAAGTGATTCACAGGTTGGTACTATCCCGCAAAGCTGATCAGGTACAAAATGTTGCGTTGCCAGGTTCCATCCTGCTGTAGTTCCCATATGGCAAGAAACAGACATTTTTGTTTTGTACATAAAGATTTTTTTTTTTACGTGTTTAACCAGCATTTTAAATACCCGATTACTTAGCTAAGCCAAGTTGTCAGCACAAAAATTGTGCTGAAAAAACAAACAAACTCGGCTTATACTTGAGTAAAAAAAATATTAAAACTCACCTTTCCGGCGCCCTCCGTAGGTCTTCTGTGCGATCCGTCCAGTGGCGGCAGGGTCCGTGCGACATTCCACCCATAAAATGGGATCTTTGGAAAAAAAAAACAAAAACCCCCGTCCATAACTGTGCACCGTACAGACCTGCCGCTGATGGACGGATCGCACTGGGGCCGCCGGAAAGGTGAGTTTTGATTTTTTTTAATCGACTGGCTGTACGACGCGACGAGGAGGCCGACTGCATACTGGGGGGCGTGTGCGCGGGCTATAGACAACTGGGGCAGGGCTGGGCGGGCTATATACACTGGGCAGGGTCTGGCGTGCTACATACCCTGGGGCAGGGGCTGTAGGGTATATACACTGGGGCATGGGCTTAGTGGGCTTATATACACTGGGGACAGGGCTGGCGGGCTCTACACACGGTCCAGGGGCTGGCGGGCTCTACCACTGGGGCAGGGGCCTGATGGGCTATACACACGGGGCAGGTGCTGATGGGCTAGCTACACGCGGGCTGTCGGGCTGTACCACTGGGCTGGCGGGCTATACACACTGGGGCAGGGGCTGGGGGACTATACACACTGGGGCAGGGGCTGGCGGGCTATATACACTGGGGCAGGGGCTCGCAGGCTTCATACACTGGGGAGGCTGTGACCAATGCATTTCCCACCTTCGGCTTATACTCAAGTCAATAGGTTTTCTCAGTTTTTTTCTGGTAAAATTGGGGGGCTCGGCTTATACTCGGGTCGGCTTATACTCGAGTATATACGGTAATTTTTTATTTTTTTTTTATAAATGTAGTAAACATTTTTCTTATAGACTTTATTCCCAAATTTTGCTTTGTTTGTAAAAAAAATCAAGCTTCTTCTCCCCATAGAAATGCGTATTCCAGCCTTTACAGTGTGGGGGAGATTTTTCATTAGGCAGGATTTTGAGCAGTTGTCTATATGTTAGGTTGTAGCAGGTTTCCAACAGTCGGATTTACAGTCTGGTGTACGTGGAGTGTGAAATGCCTTCCTATGTGACAGCTGTGCAGAGCAGGGGGCTGCGCATACTCTGCTCCAAAGACGGAGCTATTGCGCATGCTGAATAGCTCCGGCTTTTAAGACGAGTAAGTGCAGCCACCAGCTCTGCATAGAGAGTCTATTTGGACGAGTGCTCCTGGTAGCTGCACACTAAAGATGACATAATTGGAGGATCAAAAGAGGCTACTGGGGCATGGAGTAGCTCCGGCTACTCCATGCCCCAGTAGCCTCTTTCACAAGTTTGCATATTAGGGCAATAAAACTTTTCCAAACGCAGTGGCCACTAAAGGATTAGCCCAATAAAGGGCTATAAATTTATTAGCTGAACCTACCACCGGATCTTCCTTAATAGGTAGATCCGAAATGGTAAGTTTCCTTTAAGTTTACACTGGCAGGCATTTATTAAAAATTTTTAGTTTTATTTTTCTTCTATTAGCAACTTTTTACCTTAACTGTGCCAACTTTCACACTGGCTTTGCACAGTTTGCTGTAACAGTTTTGCACTGTTTTACACTTTTGCCCCTGATTCATCTTACAAATCCAGATGTGGACCCCTAAAAAAGTCACAATTGCTGTAAAAAGCTGGCAACTTTTTCACAAAGAGTCCAGAGCAGGTGAGATGGTTCAGACAAAAGTCTTAAAAAAACACTAAACTCACATGTCTCATTTATGAACCACTAAGATATCAGGAAGCACAAAATCTTAAAAACAAAACTAGACACACATTTAAGATAAATGTCCCCACTATGTTTATTGATGTAAACTTAGTATTAGCACAATGTTTACATAGTGTAAACGCACGTGTGAATGCACCCTCAAGGAGTTGACACAATGCTGTCTTTCAAGAAGTCCAATGACTTGACTTGGGATAATAACCAAGCCAGTAAGAGACTTCTAAAAGGACTCACAACTGTGGACATTAACCCCTTCTCGCACCCCAATGTAATTCTATGTCGGAGGATACGGGTAGTTCCCGCACGGTGACGTAAAATTACGTAATGACGGTCGCCAGCGCTTAGAAGCTGAGCCTGTGCAATTACCGTGGGTATTTGTTAGCCGGGATCTTGCAGTAACAGCCAGGATTGTGACTATCATGATCCCGCCTGTTTAGCCCTATAGACGCCGCATTCACAATGACTGCGGCATCTATAGTGCATTGCCACAATGACCAATCTTTTCCATGGCAACCCTGGCTGCCTTCAGTAGCAGCCTGCACGATCCTAACAGTGCAACTGTCAGCCTACGCAGAATGCCTATGCAATACATTAGTATTACAGTATATAACAAACCCTAAAACAGTAAAAAAAAGTTTTAAAAAATTGCTAAAAAAAGAATAAAAGTCCCCTGAAGTCTCATCCCATGCAATACTCAAATAAAAACATTAAAATATATATATATTGGGTATCACAACGTCTGTAACAACCTATAAAATAAAATTGTCACTGAACCCATGCGGTGAACGCCGTTAAAAAAAAAAAAATTTACCCTGATACCAGGAAAAAGTATGTTATGCCCATTGTTACATGGCGATGCAAAAACAAGCAAATTTCTCACAAAATGAGTTCTAACGTATATACTCAAGTATAAGCCGAGGGTGGGAAATGCATTGGTCACAGCCTCCCAGTATATAGCCAGATAGCCCCCTGTAGTATATAGCCTGCCAACCCCTTCTAGTATAAAGCCTGCCAACCCCCTCTAGTATATAGCTTGCCAACCCACTCTAGTATATAGCATTCCAACCCCCCTGTACAGTAGTATATAGCCTGCCAACCCCCCTGTAGTATATAGCCTGCCAACCCCGCTGTAGTATAGACTTGAGTTTAAGCTGAGTATATCGACTTTGCGAAACCCCCCCTGTAGTAAAAAAAAAAAATTCACACTTATTCATTATGGGGGACATCCGAAAGTGAGTACATTGTTAATTTTTTGTATAGACCTGATTTAAGAAGCTGATTATAAGGTAAATTCTGCAAAACTAGTTAACCATAGAAAAGCTATATAAATGGGGTATTGCCTAATCTTGATGACTCATAGAATAAAGATAACACATTATGTTTCTGGTACGGTGAACGTCCGGGAAAAAAAATGCTAAAAACCATAAACAAGAATTCATGATTTTTTTAACCACCACCAAGAAATAGTTAATAAAATCTGATTATTATCTATAGAAAAATAATCCCCCATATGTCCAAATTACAGAAAAATAAACATTTTATAGCCTGTAAAATGTGACAATGCAGATCTGCTCTGGATGGCGGTCCTTCCCTATGACCGGCCGTGTGCCCATACAGCAGTTTACCAACACATATGGGTTATCCTCATACTCGGGAGAAATTGGGTATCAAACTTTGTGGAGCTTTTCGTTATTTAATACTTTGTGAAGGTTTAATTTTTAATCAAATGACGAGGGGGAACTGTCTGCATCTGGAGAAAACAAGTTTTAATCACCAGAGGCGACAGGGCTTTTTTACTATGATAACTGTCAATCTGTGGAATAGCCTGCCTCAGGAGCTGGTCACAGCAGGGACAGAAGAAAGCTTCAAGAAGGGTCTAGATGCCTTTTTACACCTAAATAACATTGATGGTTATGTTATATAGAATTGTTTCCCCTAAATCCCTTCTTCATGCAATCCCTTCTCTTGGTTGAACTTGATGGACATGGGTCTTTTTTTCAACCGTATAAATTGATACTATGATAAACACAAAAGATATCATCAAATTTTTTCTATTACTTTGAAGTACAATGTGTGATAAGAAAACAATCTCAAAATCCCCTGGATATGTTAAAGTGATTCAAAGTTATAACCTCCTATAATGACACAGGTCAAATTTAAATATCAGACCTGGTCCTAAAGCCCTAAATGGCTTAGACCTGAAGGGGTCAATGGGATATTCCCACTTCGTCAAATTAATGTTATTGTTTGTATGATGAAAAATAATACAATTTTCTGATATCCTTTTTGCATTAATTCCTCATGGTTTTCTAGATCTCCTTCTATAGAAAGCTTCATTGTTTACTTCCTGTGGATAGAAATCTGACCATGGTCACACAGGTGCACGGCTAGTTAGTATTATAGTGATCAGAGCTGTGTGCTATAACAGTACCACCATTATGATAATGACACCTTCAAAGTGCCACTATTGTAACACTCACACCTGTACCAGTCCAATCATAACACAACAGAGACCTGTATCTGTATCTTCATAATACAGGTTCAGTTGTGGTACTGTTCTATGTGAAAGCGTTAGAAAAATGAGCAGATGAGAAGCAAGTAATGAAAGTGAGAAGACATCAAATGACTTACCTTCCAGTCAGTGTCTGCTGCAGAGAGGAAGGTGTCCGCAGATTCCTGCAGTTATAAGAGTACAATCTCAGAATATAATCAGGAATTTCAATCAATAAAAGTCTGAAATATTTGATGAAGACAAAAACAACTGATTTTTTTTTATGTAAAGAGGCCTATAAGGGCTCATGTAGACAGACATGAATTTGCAGCATGTGCATGTTTTACTATGAGCTCTTGCACGTAGTCCGGGACTGCTTTATCAATTGTCATTGATGCATGAGTGGAGCTCACTTGCCATTTACGGTCTATGGGACTGTGGTTTGTGTCCCGTATGACTACAGTTGTCCTGTGTGGGATGCCTAAGGGAGGGATTTGTTATTTAGAGTAACTAGGGCTGAGAAGAGATGTCCTGGAATATGTAAGAAATCCAGCAGAATGTACCAGTACCATAAGTAAAACGGAACTAATGTACCAGTACCATAAGTAAAACGTAACTTTTAATAATTACTGATAAAATAAGTTCACAGTGAACCACAATAGTATACGCATCAACCATGTAGTCAGCAAAAACACATCAGAAAGGGAGCTTGTTCAGACCTCCAATACGTCTCGTCTGACACGGTCCCCAGTAATACCTCACCATGCCTTAGTGCAGTCAGAGGATGTGTGACGTAGGCGAGGGCAGTCAGAGGATGTGTGACGTAGGCGAGGGCAGTCAGAGGATGTGTGATGTAGGTGAGGGCAGTTAAGAAATATATAATCTTGGTGAGAATGCAAAGAGTCCAGGGATCTTGGTTTTGGTGAAGAAAGAGGGAGTGATGTAAGTCAAGGGGAGGACACTAGAAGGATTTATGAGTTAAAGGAAATTTATCATTTGATTTCATGCATTATGAACCAAACATACCTTGAGAATGCTGTAGCTACACTGATGCAGAAGCATATCTTGTTTAAACCCTGAGCTGAGTAGTTTTGCTGAAAAAACTATTTGAACATTCAGGATAATGAGGCTCTGTCGCTCCTTTTCCTGGCTCCGCACTTTTCCTCTTACATTAGTTATGCACTTGTCCAGAGAATGATGTAATCACTGTGACAGGCAGAAATAATCAATCACTGCACGATCCCCCAGTTGCTGTGTATGAATGATCCAGCTCAGGTTGATTAGTCCTGTCTGGACAGTACAGGAAGCTCCACGTGAAATGTTCTTATGTATGGCAGCCAGCAGCACCCAGCTTTCCCAGGGTCCTGAATGTTATAATTGTCTTTTCAGCAAAACCACTGAGCTCAGGTATTAAAGAAGATATGGTTCTGCATAAGTGTAGCTACAGCATTCTCAAGTTATGTTTGGTTCATAACGCATGAAAGCAAATGGTAGATATCATTTAAGTGCAGGTGTGATCTAAGTGTAGCTGATGACTTTGAAGGGATCTATGTGGCGATTGGCAGAACCATTCCTTTGTGTCAGTAACATAAAGCCTTCTGGAGGATGACATGCTAACCGTTAATTAGTGCTAGTGTGTTTTGCCATAGAATGCAATACATTTCCATGATACCTGCATGCCTTTTTGTAGATGAAGTTTATGGTCCCGATATTCAAGGTGGTAAAGGTGAAGCAGTCTGATGACCTGAGTCTGCTTCATATTCCTGGAGCATGCGCACCAAAATACGGGAGCCCCCCCACCCCCCTGAGAAGACTATACAGTGGACCCCCCACCCCCAAATCTACTTTAAAGGAGATCCCCCAAAACTTGACATTAATACAATAGATCCCCCCCCCCAAGAGATGCCTTTAATTCATGAGACCCCCCCAGAGCCGACCATAATATAGAAGGATGGAGGGAGGAGGCGGCTCTCACACTCTAACCAGGCCCAGCACACAGACACTATACAGGAAGTGTGCTGTCTCAGTAATGCTCGGGAAAAGGCAGCTTCCCTGGAAAGCCTGTGCAGCAGGTAATGATTGTGTATAACTGGCTTCCGGCAGGGACTCTGATAGACCTCAGTACTGTGCCAGTTCTTCCTAGTAAATAGTAATATCTCAGTGCAGGTAAGAAAAGCAATAGCAACAACCCTGCCAATGCATAGGGTGAGTAGTTGTTGCGAATAGCGCCCTCTCCTTGTCAGATACTGTCTAATCAGCCTGCGCATCTCAGTCAGAAGCTACTGTCGGATAAACTTAGTAATTGCAGCTAGGACCTCTACCTGGGAGGACAAGAGTTAAATCAATTGTCTGTACCCAATGATATGATGTGTTCTAATTGTAAAGCAAGCTGGATGCTGATTGGAAAGTGCTGCCAGCTCACTAGATAACTATAAAAACCCCTTGTGGGCAGGATCACAGTCAGGATTTGAGAAGCAAGTCCAGTGTGCAGCTCCTGCAGAGCTGCCGGACAGACACACTAGCAGGGAGCAGAGGTGTCTCAGGCCAGCTGCCTGACACCTATAGCCAGTCAGGAGACTAGGCTAGAGCCGAGGTCCACTGTACGAACTTGGCTCCATCTTACCCAGCCCAGCCTAAAGTTATTACCAGGCTGTGAGAGACGCTTCCTGCAGACCAGCTATCTCCTACCAGCCTTCTGAACCTGCTGCTGATGGTAGGTCGTTATCTGCTGTTCCAGTTCAAAAAAAGAACTGTGAATGCTTCTGTGTGATCCCTGGATCAGGCTGCTTCACTATCATGGACTCCCCATCCTTCAGCCCCCAGGGATCCCTATAAACACCTCAGGGGTTGCCCAGGGGAGAAACCTCTTTCATCAGCCTCTCCCTCCTTATTTTTTGCACACACCAACTGCTGGGGACCTGCAAGGCTGTAGGGCCGTCCTCCAGTCCCAATACTAAGTACCGTAACCACAGAATGCCCAAGGCCACTCTAGCCAGCCACTTCGGCATTCTGGGCCCCGGCTGCCTCCGGGCCAAAAGAAATGGCTAGGCCCCGGTGGGGGATGTTGCACAATGTTCTGTTATCTTGTGTACATAAAGACTGCAAGATGATTTATATTCTGACATCAACTTGAAGGATCTTTGATCTGCAGTAGAGAGATCTATCATTTGTGTTTATGTGCGAGCAATGAAAGGACCTGTGATCTGGTAGTGGTTAAAGGAAATCTACCATAAAAAAAAATAAGCATTGATAAACCAGGTGCCGTTACTCATAGATCCAGTCACTTTGGCTGTATTAATATTCTTATATTTGTTATCCATAGCCTCCTTCCTTTTAAGATCAACATTTAAAATTATGTAAAGAGTCTAAGGGGGATACCCTAATAAGCATTTGATCCCAGGCCAATTTAGCAATTTTTCCAACCTACAAAGAATAACAGGTCATTTTTATTATACGCAAACTTCAACTGCGAGATACAGTATCTAAAATAATCCATAAAATCACATATTATGTATAATTTTTAAATAATTAATTAGCAATTTATTCAATTTAATAAGTATTTGATAAAATAGAAAAACAGAACTTAATATTTGGTACAGAAACCTTTGTTTGCAATTAAAGAGGTCAGACGTTTCCGGAGGTTCTTCACAAAGTTTGCACACACTGCAGCAGGGATCTTGGCCCACTCCTCCATACAGATCTTCTCCAGATCATTCAGGTTTTAGGGATGTCGCTGGGCAACATTGAGTTTTCAGTTCCCTTCAAAGATTTTTGGATTGAATTCAGGTCTGGAGACTGAACCCAATCCTCCAGGACCTTAAAATGCTTCTTACAGAGATGCTCCTGGCTGTGTGTTTCAGGTCATTGACATGCTTGAAGATCCAACCACGGCCCATCTTCTATACTCTTACTGAGGGAAGGAGGTTGGTAGAGGCTGCACTAAATGTTTTTCAAGAGTATAACCATTTTTGAGGAGTCTTTTTTTGCCCCGTAGGAATTTGAAATTATCAGTAATACAAATAAATAATCTGTAGGCATAAAACTTGTTAATTGATGTTTATGAAAGAAAATCCCCAGACCAGCATGTGACTGACATCGCAGATACACACAGGGTCATGTGGGCAAGCTGGACAGGCAGGGCTCCTAACTGCTTGAGTTCATGGCCGCTAAAAGTAATGTGACCGGAGCATCAACAGTCTGTACTGTATAACTGTGCTCCAGTCATATCGAGGCTGCAGCTCCTGGCCTCAACTGAGGGAGAAGAGAGAAAAGTCTCACTTATAAGATAACAAAACATGAGGTTATTCAGTTTACATAAAAGACAGCTGAGGGGAGACCTCATTACTATGTACAAATACCTGAATGGGCAGGGAACTTTCTAAAGATCTTTTTATACCTACAAGGTCTGTGGCCTGGACAAGGTGGCATTCTCTACGCCTAGAGGAGAAGCGGTTCTACCATCGCCATAGACAGGGATTCTTTAAACTAGGGAACTCTCTGGAGGTTGGCGGATACTTATGAACAAAGATATCACGTTATAGGGGAAAAAAAACATTTGTTCAACCCTTTCCCTGCCAGGCATTTCTGGAAATGTTGTCAAGTTATTGGCCAGAGCAATAAATACCTCATAGTTAAATGATCACATTCATCATAAAATCACTAAAATTAAAATAACCAAAAATCGGCTTTTTAGGTAGAAATTTTAAAACAGTCACATCCTGCAAAATATAGCGATTAAACACATTAAAAATTAAATTAAAACCTATATATTTTGAAAGCAGAGAACCTGGTGATTGCATTAACAGTTGACAGCCTGTACCACCCTCATGCAACTTTATTTAAAAAAAAATGCATCAAAACAGATTTTTACCTAAAAATCGCATCAAAGAGGTTTACACTCAAATAGGAATGTAAGAATAGTCAAAGGCAAAAAATCCAATTTATATATATGACAATACACAACATCAATAAGAATTTACACCGCAAATGCTTAAAAAAGCGATGTAATCTACAACCTTCTTTATAAAAAAAAAAATAACACACACAAGTAAAAATATCCTATCAAATTTTTTTTTCCAAAAAACACAGCCTACCATGCATACAAAAATAACTTTTTAATTAGTGCACACGGCCACCTTCATGCAACTTCATAAAATGCAGCAAATCGTGTTAAAATGCTAAAATATGTACAAATCCAGACTACTTATATAAAGAAAATGTACTTTCTTAAAAGCACAGTAATATGTGAGGAGTTCATACATACCACTTGTGTATAATCACCAAAATATGCAGCAAAGAAAACTGTAAATCTGTGGGGCCCCCGTGCAATTTTTGCAGAAAACCGCACCAAGCTTCACTCAGATATATTATGATATGCTCCCTTACACAAACGTAACTCAAATAAAAAGCTGTACATCCATAAACAGATAACAAAGGTCACTTTTAGATGTGTGAAATATGTGCATATATGTATGAGCAGTACAATAACGGAACCTTGCACAGTTCATATGAATTTGAGTAAGAACGGCATAACGTAGGTATAAATAATGGAGGGATGCTTTCAAATATAAACTTTATCCCAGAATCGGTGTTTTTCCTGTGTTACATGCAATGTTTTTTTTGACAAGTTCTGCCTTGCAGTGTTAATATTTAGCCACACTAGGCAAAGATTATGATTCTTTAAAACTTATGAACTCTCTGGAGGTTGGCGGATACTTATGTACTTTTTATGTACATGTTCAAGAGAGGCCTGGATGCCTTTCTTGAGAACAAAGATATCACGTTATAGGGAAAAAAAAACATTTGTTCAACCCTTTCCCTGCCAGGCATTTCTGGAAATGTTGTCAAGTTATTGGCCAGAGCAATAAATACCTCATAGTTATATGCTCACATTCATCATAAAATCACTAAAATTAAAATAACCAAAAATCTGCTTTTTAGGTAGAAATTTTAAAACAGCCACATCCTGCAAAATATAGCGACTAAACACATTAAAAATTAAAGGGACCCTTAAAACCTATATATTTTGAAAGCAGAGAACCTGGTGATTGCATTAACAGTTCACAGCCTGTACCACCCTCATGCAACTTTATTTAAAAAAAAATGCATCAAAACAGATTTTTACCTAAAAATCGCATCAAAGAGGTTTACACTCAAATAGGGATGTAAGAATAGTCGAAGGCAAAAAATCCAATTTATATATATGACAATACACAACATCAATAAGAATTTACACCGCAAATGCTTAAAAAAAGCGATGTAATCTACAAACTTCTTTATAAAAAAGAAAAATAACACACACAAGTAAAAATATCCTATCAATTTTTGTTTTCCAAAAAACACAGCCTACCATGCATACAAAAATAACTTTTTAATTAGTGCACACGGCCACCTTCATGCAACTTCATAAAATGCAGCAAATCGTGTTAAAATGCTAAAATATGTACAAATCCAGACTACTTATATAAAGAAAATGTACTTTCTTAAAAGCACAGTAATATGTGAGGAGTTCATACATACCACTTGTGTATAATCACCAAAATATGCAGCAAAGAAAACTGTAAATCTGCGGGGCCCCCATGCAATTTTTGCAGAAAACCGCACCAGCTTCAATAGATATATTATTATATGCTCTCTTACACAAACGTAACTCAAATAAAAAGCTGTACATCCATAAACAGATAACAAAGGTCACTTTTAGATGTGTGAAATATGTGCATATATGTATGAGCAGTACAATAACGGAACCTTGCACAGTTCATATGAATTTGAGTAAGAACGCCATAACGTCGGTATAAATAATGGAGGGATGCTTTGAAATATAAACTTTATTCCAGAATTGGTGTTTTTCCTGTGTTACATGCAATGGTTTTTTTGACAAGTTCTGGCTTGCAGTGTTAATATTTAGCCACACTAGGCAAAGATTATTGAATGTTCATCCGCTCCCTTCATTACATAATCACTGAATATATGACGATCAGAGGACAAATGTGCTCTCTGATTATTTTGGGTAGGAGATGCTTAATAACATTAACATTAGTTCATGTTATGCCTTTTCAAAATTTTGATACAATTAAAGTCAATATTTACTTACTATATGTGAGCTATGAGAAGCTTCTCTGTGCACCCCTCTACTCCTTCATTTGGCTTGCCAGCTAAAAAGCTGCAGGAAGGTACACTTCAGAGTGCTATAAATTTGGATCCCTGGCACCAGGAATCCATTTCACAAGATTCTAGGATTGTGTTTCTAGGTGCCAGGGAACTGGAGTTATTAAAGGGGTTGTCCGAGTTCTGAAAAAAAACTAAGGGTGGCCGGGAGGGTGCTGCTTAAAAAAATAAAGTCCTACTTACCTTCCGGTGCCCTCCAGTATCCAGCGCTGCTGTCGCTGCGGTCGGGGCGCCATGTTAACAAACATGGCCGCCAGAGCAGTGCTGTACTCAGCTTCCGGCCGGACCCGACAACCTTCCGGCCCGCATTCACAATGCTGTGAATAGGGACGGGTAGGCGTGCCCGGCGGCGGCCGGCCGGAAGCTGGATCCAGCGCTGCTCCAGCAGCCATGTTTGTTTACATGGCGCCCGGACAGCAGCTCAGAATACATGGTCTGATCGCCGGCCATATCTTACAGCCTAGTCATGACTGGGCAGTCCTGGGGGCAGTGACTGCAGCATCAAGCCTGGTGTACGCTACAGTCACCACCAGCATCTAGCGTGGGAGTGGCTGAAAAAAAAGAAGAGAGCCCCCCCTGGATGGACCCCTCATGAATAAGCCAGACCAGTGAAAGATATGGCCGGCGATTGGACTGCTAAGTGCCACAGTGTGGGTATGTTGCTCTGCAGCTTTGAATTTGGGATACATGGAAGACGGCTAGGGACAGTTTTTTATTAGTATGTGCAGCTACAACTTTTTTTAAACTAACAAGTGTCCTCTAAACATGAATATCTCTAGTTAATAATTTTAGATTCTCCTCTTTTATATGGAAAAAAACCCTGATGTTAGGTGCCAGGGACCAGAGTTAATGTCTAAGGATGGACCTCGGTCTTTTAACCAACCTTATCTACTATGACATGGGACTTTTTTCAAGGAGTAAAACTACCTGTTCAAGCTTCTATGATGGTTGTCAGAGAAGCCTGTGTCAGCCTTGTATCAAGTACTTATTTTCCCTACTGTATATAAAATGTATCTCTAAATCTGGTCCACAATAAGATGGATGGATGAAATTCAAGAGCAGAAACAATTTGTGAAGAATTAAAATACATATCAGGGGAAGAAGCATCCCTGCTTAAAGGGAACCTGTCACCACATTTGCACATATAAATCCAGTGACAGGTTCCTATAGAGCTCTATTAACTAACCAACACCCTTCTTTTAGTTAAATTGTTTCGCTTACATCCACATAAAATACCTTTTATCTTATATTACCTGGCATCAAAGGGGGCGTGTCGTACTCGGCCGGCCCCTCAGTTCTAATCCTCTCCATGTCTTATGCCTCCTTACTAGTCACAGTTCATGTCATATGGCCAGAGTGACATCTAAGGTACTTTAGCCTCTTAACAATAGCAAACAGTACCCCAAGTATATATCTAACCACACAAACTCACAGCAGCCTCATTGGACTTCTCCTCTTCATCCTCCATGGAGGCTGCTGTGATTTCATGTAATCAAATACATGGTGTACAGTTTGCTAATATTATTTTAAATCAAAGAACACTTTATTAATGCATATACGACAGAATAGATTACAGTTTCACATCGCAATAGTGTTAAAAATTACATCAGAAACAGATAATGGTAACGTAATGGTAACATCATTTGTGTGTACAGGCGGTCCCCTACTTAAGAACACTCGACTTACATACGACCCCTAGTTACAAACGGACCTCTGGATATTGGTAATTTATTGTACTTTAGTCCTAGGTTACAATAAACAGCTGTAACAGTTATCACAGGTGTCTGTAATGAAGCTTTATTGTTAATCCTGATTCTTATGACAACCGAACATTTTTAAAATCCAATTGTCACAGAGACCAAAAAAGTTCTGTCTGGCATTATAATGATAAAATATACAGTTCCGACTTACATACAAATTCAACTTAAGAACAAACCTACAGACCCTATCTTGTATGTAACCGGGGACTGCCTGTACAATATATAGATTTTAATTGCTTTTCTTTCTGTTAATTTTTCAACCTTCTTTAGGGTCAGTTCAAACTGCATTTTTTTTTTTACATATTATATTTATTAAGATTTTTATAACAGTAAAAGAATCAGAGGGGAAGGGAAGGGAGGTAAAACAATGTGAAAGGAATCATGGATACCAAGTAGTATCCAATATGGGGGGTTTACAAATAAGAGTAACAACGAATTTCAGTTTTAAGAGAAGATACAAAGCCAAACTGCATTTTTTTACCAAGGATTTTCCGTAGGCAGAATTACCCTTTGCAACAAATGGAAAACCACCATGGACGCATCTCACAATATAAAGGAATGTTTGTAAAAGCATGTGTTAGAAAGCCCAACAGTGGATTATGGATTTTGACCTAGTAGTTGACCACCATGTAAGCCAGTACTTATTCTTATCAGATCTGGGAAAATATGCAAAGTTTTCCAGGGTGGGATAATGAAAACCACGCCTCTTTTAGCTACCTTATAAGGCAGCTCCCTTGACATCAAGCATGACCTACAAGAAGCCTTATGATATGATGATTAAAACCAAACCAGTATATCCCAGAAGGAACAGACTCCCAACTGTAGACAGCACTGTTTCACTGTGCAGATGAGAACAGTGGGGGAATTTTGGTAAAGGTAAAGGCAAGGGGGATCTGTGAAGGGATCTGTGATGCAGGAGAAAGCAAGGCAGGGATCTGAGGTTCTAATAGGTAAGGATTCTGTAGGTAAGGACAGTAGATCTGTGATTGGTGTTTAGGTGAAAAAAAGCGAGGTCTGTGTATTTCGTATGAGTCTTATGTGATCTGACAGTACTTAAACATAGGTTCCAGATGTTCAGGTAGATAATACTCACCATCTCTGTGTCCTGCCCTCTCAATAGAGGCTTCTCTTCAGGAAACCGGAGCTCACTCATCCCAGAAAGGCTTAATTCTGGCAGAAGCAAACCTACAAATCATGAAGATATTCTATAACTTTTCTGTAAAGACAAATGTCTCCATCAAAAATACAGAAGGACATCAAAGCGATTAGTGACATTTTAGGGCCAGTTAAGTATACTGATACAAGTACAACATCAGCTGCAAGTATGCAAACCTTTCACCCAAGACCCCACTGTTTCTTTCCAGACTCTCATCCATCTCCACCAGACTCCAATGTCTCCTATGGAGCTTTTTATCCCTATCCAGGCTCATAGAGGAGAAAATAAGGCTGGGGTCAGGGGACTATTATTCTGCCCATTTAACCATGAAATTGTTTGGCTGATGTGAAGTATAGACTACTGTAGTTTATTAAGGTCGTATAACATGCAGGACAGATATTGTACTGTGGAAACATTTGGGATGGAGAGCAGAACAATGACCTTTTCCCATCTTAATTACATAATAACACTGTGGTGTGCTGGCACATTATTCTCCTTGGCGCTCTGTTTCTCCCATCTGTTTGCACCCTTACATTCCCTCAGTACTTGGCGTCATGTTGGCAGATTCTGTTTTAAATATTTCTGCAGACCTAAAGTGTGATGTGTTCAGTCTCAAATAACTGTCCGGTATCCATGTCTCAACTTTTATCCATAGCTGCACATACAGGCGGAGGATAAAAAGCTTCTTTTACAGTAGGAGCAACATTGCAATTACAGGGTCTAGAACCAATCCCCTTCTCCAAAGCCTTAAAAGGTTCTCAATGCCCAGAGATTCCATTAGGCTTCTATCTACTAGGGTGCATCCACACGTTAAAATTTTCTGTTGCAGTTTCTGGCACCAAATGCATCATAATGGGTGAGAACAAATAATGTAGAGGTGCTTCACCCCCTCTTTTTTCACTCCACTCCTGGTTTGAACATCAAAAACTGCATCTCAAAACCTGAACATGTTGAAGCACCCCTAGAAGACATAAAATGGGTCCCCACAGCTACTATCATTATCCCCTCCTCAATTCCCTTCCCAAGGGCGAGAGCCGGTGACATCAGCCGGCTCTCAGCATAGTCTTGCGCGGTCACAGCGACAATGAGGATAATGGGCGGTCGTGGATCTCATTTGATTGTCAGTGCGGCTGTGGGTGACTATGACGAGCGCCACCTGATGTCACTGGCTTTCGGCCCAAGGAAGGGGAGAAGGGGATTCAGAGAATAGGTGTACAGAGATAGGAGCTGGTCAAAGAAAATTACTGCATTTATCAGCAAGAAAACACCTAACTGTAAGTGAACTCAGCTCAAAAGTGCTTTCACAAAGTGATTGACTTCCTTTAAACTACACAACATTTATCATTCACCATCAGATGCTTAGCACCAGTGCAAAGTTCAGCTAGACAATCTTATGTTGCACAAAATTTATTAATCTGCTTTTACTGCAAATTAGGACAGAATTGTGTCATAAACAGATTGATAAATATGCCCACAATGTATAAGATACGAATATCCCTTTAAAGAAGTTTTTGACGTGATCATCATAGTAAACAATGGAGGTTTCCGTTCATGACAGCAAGCAGAAAATGTAGCACCATAAGGAACTGATATAGAAATATATTGGTAACTAGTGACTCTCTATTATACATAAGGTGACATTGATTTGTGGAACCTGGTGCTAGATGTGGGTACAGAAATCTGAAGTTAGTGTTCCAGCCCCTGCCACCCCTCTGCTATCCTGTGTGGGCCAGGCCCTTCTGACTACGTCATGTAACTACCGAGCTCCATTCATCAACACAGAACAAATCTAGACAAAATCTGAAGTCATTGTGCACTTTGTAAAGTGTCAGTTAAAGTAATCTAAATCTACAACCCAAAACATCAGAGCACAGGAGAATGACTATTATTTTCCTAAGTTCTTATGATATCAGCTCCATCTGAATAACTGTGCCGATATCACTGCTGGGGCGTTGTGGGTGCCCCTTTGACAGGCAAGCAGATAGGTCCTCCTGGCACAAAGTGATTAATTGCCCAACAATGACTTTGGCCATAATGGTCCAAAAGGCCACACACAAGCCCATAGCATGGCCTATACCACTTAATACTTGACATTCAGGCTTCACATTATTTTGGCATTAGCTAAACTCTGAATGGTTGCAGTAGGCGAGGAGTTAGAATCACTGCTGGGCTGACAATGGGGCAGCAGGTTGCTCGCTGCTGACTCATTCCCCATGTCACAGTGAGAAGTGTGAGATACGCTGATCCCAGATTAGGATGTGTGAAGCTGCTGATTTTAGGATGAGGTTGAATGCAGCAGCTCCTGTCTTTTAGCCCTCTCATACAATAGTCTAAGGCTGTAGGATAACTTATCCCATACAGTGTCCACCACACTACACAGACTTCCTGACTGGAGATGGGATTACCTCTCCTGTCCCCTCCCCAATAGTAGATAAATCGGACACTCACCTCTCTCCTCCCCATGCCACAGAGACATCAGGGAGGAAAACATCTCCAGCATCCGCATGCAGAACCCACACTCCACCTCCCAAGCCACAGACCAACTCCCAGAGAGATCCTGCCAAGACTCCTCCTAGTTGGCACATCCCACATTCAACCCATCAACTGTCGCTTCACAACACACCTCCAATCCTAAAAACCCCAACACATCATCATCACCTACCTCTACATTACATACTAATCTTGCAATACATCACCTACCCCTCCACTGCATACTACTACTTTAATAACCCCAACACATCATCATCACTAACCTCTACGTCACATACTACCCCAATACATCATCACCTTCCCCTCCGCTACATACTACTACCCTAATAACCCCAACATATCATAATCACTAACCTCTATGTCACTTATTACCCCAATACATCATCACCACCTACCCCTCCGCTACATACTACTACCGTAATAACCCCAACACATCATCACTAACCTCTACGTCACATTCTACCACAATTCATCATCATCACCTACCCCTCCGCTACATACTACTACCGTAATAGCCCAACACATCATCATGACTAACCTCTACGACACATACTACCCCAATACAACATCATCACCTACCCCTCCGCTACATACTACTACTCAAATAACCCCAACACATCATCACTAACCTCTGTCACATTCTACCCCAATACATCATCACCACCTACCCCCTGTTACATACTACTACCGTAATAACCCCAACACATCATCACTAACCTCTATGTCACATTCTACCCAAATACATCATCACCACCTACCCCCTGTTACATACTACTAACCTAATAGGTCCAATACATCATCATCAACTACCCCTGCAACACATACTATACTACCCCATACATCATCTTCACCTCCAGTACATACTACTACCCTAATAGACCCAATACAATATCACCTACCCCTCAATCACATACTACTACTCTAATAACTCCATCATGTTATATCGAAGTAATCTATTAACCTAAAATGTCACCATTGCCTACCTCTCCACCACTTACCAGTAACTTTATAACCCCTACAAGTCATCATCGCCTACCTATCTGCCACATACTACTACCCTTATAGCTCCTAACACATAATTTTCCTCTTAACCACATAAAACTACCAATAACTTCAAAACTTAATCGCCTACTTCTATAACATATATTCCTACCTCTAACAACCCAACATATTATCACCTACCTCTTATATCATATACAGCTCCTTATAAACCCAATATAGTTACATCACCACCTTCCTCCTCTCTCCATCACATACTACTCCTAGAACTAAACATTTTATAATTACCTACCTCTTCATCAAATATGTCTACGCATATACCAAAAGTGTCTTCATCACCTACCTCTCCATCTCCACCACATAGTTTTACTTTAACAAGTCACCATAACCTCCTACCTCTCTGCCAGATTCTTGTAACCCAAAAACCCAACATTATCACCACCTACCTCTCCACCACACCCTAATTCTTCACCATTACATGACCCTCTACTACATACAACTTCCAATAACATATCCCAATACCATAATAGCCCCAACAGATCATCATCACCTACCTCTTACCTCTCCACCACATACTTCTAATATCACATACATAATTAATGACCTACCTAGAATAAATTGGAGACTGAAGCTGCCTGTTGCGGGTGCTCTCCAGTAACAGTGACGTCATATGACCACCCACTCTATATGTGTGTATTAACCGCTGCGACGTAATTACTCTTTGTGTCTGTTTTCCCGACGACCCCCTCACGCTGCAGACAGACTATTCGGTGCTGAGGGCTCAGCGGTGATGTTTTACCTGCCCAGACTTGTATCTTGTGTCGCAGGAGCTTCATTGTCTTGTGGCTGTGACAGCGGAGGAGTCAGGGATGAGGGAGGGAGCTGCCCTGACAGTGCGACACACCGGGCAACCTCTGGGCGCAGCGACAAAGGATGGGGAGGGGATGTACGCGCAGAGCATCCTCACCATGACTGTATATCTGCAGTGGAGGGTTACTCACCGTATCCTGCTGCTCGCAGTAAGGGGCCCTGGGTCCGCAGCCTCCGGCAGGTGCACCGAGCGCAGGACTGCGAGGAGCGAGGCGGCTGCGTCAGTGGGGAGGGCCTGCAACATGAGGTGGAGCCGCGATCTGAAACGTGGGAGCTGACACTACAAGAGTAGTGCACTGCTGAAATACTCTGTGCTGCTGAACTCCCTGCTCCTGTCACTATGTCACTACAAACATCATCATGTCTCTCATGAAATACTCCAAGCTGTAACTGACGCCAAATACTTTACAATAGGACAAGCTGCCCTCATGGATTACACTGTGTGGCTGGAGAAGGTTGTTTAGGCCGGCAGATATGTCAGATGTCCAACCTATACGCCCAATATATTCTATGTACGTCACTAGTTGTATCCAGACCCCTCACTATGATGTATAATGGGTCTACAGTACTAGTCTTCTTATATGGGAAAAGCACTCCTTATGGGCCCCCTAAGACTCTTTTGTCAAGTTCTGACCACATTCTCAGCACCCCCTAAAAATGTCTCGCCTGTCAATAGAACCACTAAAAGATAGGTTTAGAATCGCTCAAACGGCAGGCGTTCGTACATTTAAAAAAATCGTCATGTTAGTACATGGATGCAATGAAAGGCTGGACTCCATCTTTCTGGGCCATGCAAAGTACAGTCATGGCCAGAAGTTTTGAGAATGACACAAATATTATATTTTCACATGATCTGTTGCCCTCTGGTTTTTATGTGTGTTTGTCAGATGTTTTATCACATACAGAAATACAAGTGCAATCATGTTATGAGTAACAAAAGCTTTTATTACAGTTAAGAATGAGTTACTGCAGCAAGTCAATATTGCAGTGTTGACCCTTCTTCTTCGGACCTCTGCAATTCTCCCCGGGCAGACATATCAACTTCGGGACCAAATCCTGACTGATAGCAGTCCATCCTTGCACAATCAATGCTTGCATTTTGTAACATTTGTTGTTTTTTGTTTGTCCACCCGCCTCTTGATGATTGACCATAAGTTCTCAATGGGATTAAGTTTCCAGGCCATGGACCCAAAATCTCTATGTTTTGTTCCCTGAGCCATTCAGTTATCACCTTTGCTTTATGGCAAGGTGCTCCATCATGCTGGAAACGGCACTGTTGATCACCAAACTGCTCTTGGACGGTTGGGAGAAGTTGCCCTTGGAGGACATTCTGGTAGCATTCTTTATTCATGGATGTGTTTTTAGGCAAGACTGTGAGAGAGCCGATTCCCTTGGCTGAGAAGCAACCCCACACATGAATGGTTGCAGGATGCTTTACAGTTGGCATGAGACAAGACTGGTGCTATCGGTCACCTTGTCTTCTCCGAACAAGCTGTTTCCAGATGTTCCAAACAATCGGAAAGCGGATTCATCCGACAAAATGACTTTACTCCAGTCCTCAGCAGTCCACTCCCTGTACCTTTTGCAGAATATCAGTCTGTCCCTGGTGTTTTTTCTGGAGAGAAGTGACTTCTTTGCTTTCCTCCTTGACACCAGGCCTTGCTCCAAGAGTCTCTGCCTCACAGTGCGTGCAGATACACTCACACCTGCCTGCTGCCATTCCTGAGCAAGCTCTGCACTGCTGCTAGCCCGATCCTGTTGCTGAAACACTTTTAAGAGACTAGGCCCGCGGTGGCAGCCAAGGTAGGGACACGGGGCAGGCAGGACCTTGGATGGCAGCACCACAGGACCTCGGAAGGCTACTGGATTACCAGACCGCCACAGGATACCAGGACCGCCACCAGACACCAAAACCGCCACGGAACACTGGAATCACTGAACACACTGAGGCGTATAGAAACGCTCAGGAACACAGAGGGCTTTCTCTTCAGTAACAAGACATGAAGATCCGCACGGTGGCTGAGTGTGTAGCACTTCTGCCTTGCAGCACTGGGGTCCTGGGTTCGAATCCCACCCAGGTCAACATCTGCAAAGAGTTTGTATGTTCTCTCCGTGTTTGCGTGGGTTTCCTCCGGGTACTCCAGTTTCCTCCCACACTTCAAAATATACTGGTAGGTTGTTTAGATAGTGAGCCCCATGGGGACAGGGACCAATTTGATATGCTTGTGCAGCGCTGCGTAATCTGTGTGCGCTATATAAATAAAGAATTATTATTATTATTAAGATCCGGCAGGGGATGCTGGGAGTCGCCAGGGTATATAGCCGAGCCGGGAATGCCAGAGCCAATAAGGACGCTGGCCCTTTAAAAGCTGGCAGAAGTCCGTGCCCCCCCCCCCCTTCCTAGTGGCGGGAACTGCAGGGAAGAAGCATGTGGCCTACACGCTGGGAGCCAGCGTACAGGCCGGAGTCAGAAGAGGTAGGTGAGGGCAGGGGGAGCGGGGACCGCGGCAGCAGGCACGGGTGCACCCGCGACACAGTGTCACCATTTCCACAAAAGTACAGTAAGGATTATACCCAAATTGTATATAGAATTAAAAAGAATTTACCTATACTGTGTCAGGATGACAAATTAAACAACATTTTGAAAGAGGGGTGTAATTTTATCCAGAAGAGAAACCATGAAAAAAAAAAAAAAAAAAAGGGGAGAATAAAAATAACCTTCTCCATCCAATGGTACTTAGCACAATACCTCTTGTCGATAGGGAAGATATCCTTGTAACCATGTACCCTGTGCGGTGGAGATGAAGTCAAACATTATTCCACCTTGAATAATGTCCAATATCCATTTGCTTCCTGAGATAGTTTTCCAGGATGGGAAGAAATGGGACAACAAAGCTCATCATTCACTAGAAGCCTGGTATTGAGGTTTTGATTGGGACAGCTAAACTCTTCATCGGGTTTCTCTCTTTTATCCTTGACCCTTCTCTTGAACCCCTTTTTTAACATTTTATTTGATTATTAAAATAAAATACATACAACAATAAAATGTTTGCATTTTGGCAAGGTACAGGTATATTTTGTGCAAGGAGTTACTTTATCCAGTTTTCTGACATCCAGAAGTTTAGTTCACTAGCACATGGTGGTTCAGGTTGTTTCTTCAACCTTTCTGATGACCTGCTGTCCGATTTGCTGGAGGATGTATGAATGATAACTACTGTACACCACTTTCCCACTGTAGCCTTCAGAGTTGTAGCTCACCCAGTGTCACTTTCAGGACTCCAGTATTATACCAGGTTGTGAATCTGAAAGGGGTTACTACCACTATTAACTTTTGTCTGTTGATATGCGTAATAATAAATTGCTTCCATTTACTGAAAAATCCCTTTGTGTGTCATTGTGTCTAAACGTTTCTAGTCTGTCTAATCTGATCAGGTTTTTTTTTTTTTTTACTTAAGCAACCACCTCAGATAATTGTTGGTGAGGATTCCTGTATCCAGTGGTTCATAATGCATCTCTTGGCCACTAGTAAGAGCATGGATGTCTAGTCTAACCAGGGGTATCTCCTCTTGCTTGTCATCCCCTTCCGCTAAATGAACAATTAAGAGCAGTGGGTATAAGGGTAGGTTTTTATTCCAGTGAAACCTTAGGTGGTTTCTTAGGATACCAGTATACGATGACATGACCATAATCAATGTCACATGTCTGTGTTAGGCAACTTACACTTTGGGCAGGCTATCAATCTATCTGGTTTATCCGGCATTCTGGGTAGATTGAAGCCATAGTATGCATGGTGCATTATCCTAAAGTATGTCTCTTACAACATTACTCGCTTATCACACATTTTCTGGCTCTGGCCCACACTCGCATGAGTACTTCATAGACCTTCCTGTCTAGGAATCATCGGACCCAACACTTCCCCATCTTGCCTTACATCCCTTTCAGCATGTGTTTTTTAATGTCTGCATACAGTATGGTGATGTTGCGAGTGCTATGCACTGTGGCCAATAATGATTTGAAAGCTGTGTCCATGCTTCCCTCGAGAGGTCTCCCAACCTTGATATCATGAAGTTGTGCATCTGATGATATGTAAACTCTACACATCCTGTCAGAGAGAATTTTTCCTTAACCCTTTAATGACCGCCGTATCGGCTTTTTACAGCGGTCATTAAGGGTACTTCTTCTGACGCAACGCCTTTCTACGGCGGGACGTTAGAGGAAGATTTCGGGACATCAGGTCCTGCAAGTGCCGGTGTCAGGCTGTGATATCACAGCCCAGACCCGGCAATAACACCCGGTCAAGCATGACCGCAGCGTGTAAGTCATGCACAGTGTGCTACCCGGGAGATCCAATCCCTCCTGCCGCAGCCCGAGGCTTCCGGCTTCTCTCCCCGCCGGGTTCCGCCTCCTGGCAGGACCCGGCTGTATGTAACTCAGCATGCTCTGTTACTTACATTATACACTGCAATACAAGTGTATTGCAGTGTAAGTCCTTCAACAAGCGATCGGATGATCAAAAAAAAGTTACATTTCCTTATATGATATGACCGAAAAGAACAACTCTTTTCCCAAAAAATAAGCCCTCAACCAGATCTGACAACAGGAAAATACAGAGGTTATGGCCCTAAAAAGTTGACAATAGTAAAAACAATGCCATTTTCTCCAATATTGTTTTTGCTCAGGAAAATTGAGCAAAGATAAGAAAAACTATATAAATGAGGTACCACCGCAATCGTAGTGAACCAGAGAATAAAGATAAAATATTATTTTTACATTACGTTGTAATGTGGGTGGTGGTCTGGAAGTAAATGAATAATGTATATGAGAAGAATTCTCTTCGTTATGATAACTCATGGCGGTTCACAAAATGGCAACGTTGGATCTCATTTAAACCTCTATCTGAATAAGAGAGCTATGTAAAACCTAAAAAGACTTCTGCCTCTCCGATTGAGATATACCCCCCCCCCTACTTTCTTAAATTATTTGAATTGATGTACACAAGACTGTTAAAATTAGTCCCTTGTTAAAACATGTATCTCTTGAAGATTTGTACGACTCTTGAACTCTGGAAATCTTTTGTATCTGATCTCTTGAATCTGATGAATTCTCATTCTTGTATATTAAAAAAAATATATATAGATTCATGCCAGTAATGGGAAACGGGAAAAAAAATCCAATGCAGGGAATTGGTTTGAAAAAAAATGCAGTTGCGCCATTTTTAGGCTGGAAATTATACGGCTTTCATTTTGCGCCCAAATGAAATGTTAACTTATCTTTGAGTGAGTTCAATTATGGAGATACCAAATTTGTATAGGTTGTTTTAATGTTTTCATTATTTACAAAAATTAAAACCCCTCTCAAAAGTTTGGGGAGGGGAATTTGAATATTCTGGCGCTTATAATTTTTCATACCTTTGGTTGTACGGAATTGTAGGTGGTGTAATATTTTTGTGAATTGAATGCCTTCTATTTTTAGGACGGTAAGGCTTTGAGTGTCAACGGGGAATGGTACACAAGGGCCCGCCGATGGACAAGGATGTAGCCGATACCTAGGACCGTAATCTAAAGTAGAACAGGTTTCTCCAGGAGCCCGCCGCCCAAAGCGGGGGTGGTCGTTGCGTGGCGTGTTTGTTTGGTAAACAACCAGGTTGTCAACGGCGTGCGTCGTGTACCGGTGGCAGCAAGTCGAACGTAACGTGACGTGAGAAGAATAGTTTAGTGGGGAAAGGAATGAGGCAGACGGGGCAGCACAGGATCGGAGTTGGGGTCAAAGCAAAACGGTCAGGAAGGCAGGATGCAGTTGTAATAACCAGAAACCGCGGTGTTGGCCCCGGTCACAACGTGAATACAAGGACAATAGCACAACAAGTGCATCCAAAAAGCTTTTTCTAAGGCTGTGAGCCAAATATCCGTCAGGGTGTGCGGGAGGGCAGAGTATAAAGGATTCTGGGTATGGCCAGCACAAATAACGGCAAACTGGCCATTACGATTCGTACATTGAAGAATAGGTTTTACAAGAGACAGCCTCGGCGGTCTGGAAATCTGGCTGTCATAAAAAGTTAAATTGTAATCGTGCAATGGTTTTTTTTAACCCCTTCAGGTCTAGCCATGTTAGGGTCTTAGGACAGGCCTGATTTTTAACCGGTTAAGGACCGGCCCCTTTCTTGTTTTTTATGTCCATTTTCACTCCCCACCTTCAAAATCTAAAATTTTTTCTTTTTACACGTAAAGAGCTGTGTGAGGTTGTTTTCTGGCGGCAACAAATTGCACTTGTCATAATGCTGGTCTTTTCAATCTTCCTGCATGTACTCGGAAGCTGGGACACGAATTTACAATGCCAAATGCAAAATGGAAAAAACGCATTTGCGCCATTTTCTTGGGGCTTGGATATTACGTCTTCACTGAGCGCCCAAAGACATGTCGACTTTATTCTTGGGGTCGGTACGATTAAGGAGATACCAATTGTATAGGTTTTATAATGTTTTCGATACATTTACAAAAGCGTTAAAACCTCCTGTCCAAAATAATTTTTTTGATTTGCAAAATTCTGTGCGTGAATAACTTTTCATACGTGTGTACGGAAGCTGTGGTGGTGTCATTTTTTGCGAAATTGTGATAATATTTCAATGATATCATTTTTAGGACTGTACGAACTTTTGATCACTTTTTATAGATTTTTTGATTTGTCAAAATGGCCAAAAAAGTGCCATTTTCGACTTGGGGCGCTATTTTCGTTACGGGGTTAACCGCCATTGAAAAAACGTTATCATATTTGATCGACGGGCATTATTCGAGCGGCGATACCTGAATGGTTTATGTTTTTTACTGTGTATTTATATTTGTCAGTTCTAGGGAAAGGGGGTGATTGAACTTTTAGGTTTTTTATTAAATTTTTTTTTTTTGAAACTTTTTTTATTTATATATACTATTTTTTCAGATCCCTAGGGTACTTTAACCCTAGTTGTCTGATCGATCCTATCATATTACTGCCATTACTACCGTCTGACAGTGTATAGGGGGAGTTTCTTCCTCATTCATTACAAATGTGCTATCAGCACATTGAATGAAAGGGGTTAAAAACGAAATAGCTCGGGTCTTCCGAAGACCGAGGCTACATGGAGAAGGATCGCAGCCCCCCGATGACGTCACGGGGGAGCGGCGATCAGGTAAGATGTCGGCGGCAGCTTTGCCTTGGCAGCCCACGCTGTAAAATCAGCCGTTGAGCCTCTCATGAAGCGCGACGCGACTGCCGCGTGAATACCACGGCGGTGGGCGGTCGCGAACCGGGTTTTGTTAAATTATAACCTGTCTTATAGGAGGTTCTATTACTTTTGGAAACCAAGTTACATATCCAGGGGATTGTGAGATTGTTTTCTCGTCACACATTGTACTTCAAAGTAAGAAACATTTTTGATGATATTGTTTGTGTTTAGTAAAAAAAATGGGGAAATGTGGACAAAAATTTCTAAAAAGGATTATTCATTTTGCAAAGTTCAAAGGTTCTGCTTTTCTGACGTTATTTTATAATTAACATTTCCCAAAGTCTGACGTGATATAGGATGACTTTAAGTATCCGCTTCTTTTTAGGTGTTAAGAGGGTACAGAATTTTGGGTGCAAGTTTTATCATTTTATGAAACTAGCGGAAAACCTTTATTTCGAGGCACCTGCATCAGCTTAAGGGCTTTGAGGGCCTAAATCGGATATAAACCCTTTAATTATGCCATTTAGAACTTTGTTCTTTGTGTGTTAACCCTTTAGATGTTTCACATGTATGTTAAACAAGGTCTTCATTGCGGCCAAAAATAAAACAGTCACAAAGTACTGTAAGACGAAAAACTCCACAAGTTTGATACCATTTCTCCCGAGTATGAGGATGCCCCATATGTTGTGGTGACTGCGTGTGGCAACGCCGGGCATAAAACGAAGGGCAAATTCAGAAAAGATCGCATGGTCACATTTACAAGGCTATAACATTATTTTGTTTGTAATTGGAAATATGGGGCGATTTATATTTTGTGTGGATAGATTCCACTTTTCAGGTACATTCATTTTCAGGGGGTTCAATAGTTAATAATTCCAGATTTTATTAACTCTTTATTGGTGGGGTTAAGAAAAACTCATTCATCTGTTTTATGGTTTTTAGCATTTGTTTCCGGATGTTCACCGTAGACAAAAAATAACGTGTCTCTTTATTCTTCTGGTCATCAGAATACAGCGCTAACCATAAAAAAGCCATCTAAATGGGGTAACTTGTCACTCAATGCTGTAGTTGCTGCCTGACATGTTGAGAGGATTAGAAGTAATGCCATAAAGAACAACCAATTTTATGATCCTCCGTGACGTGATGTCTTGGAGTTGGTTGCTATTTTGTGGAAGGCTACAAACGCTATATATGTGCACCGGGAGGACTGGCAAAGAGAACCATTAAGGACCCCCTTTCCAATTGCGTTTTTCACGTGCGTGTTGATGTCAGAACGTTGCATTGCAATCTGACCCATTGTAAGCTACAAGCTTTTTCTAGACTTGCATTTTTTTCAGCACACCGTGTTTTTTTTTACGTGTGTTTAAATCTCAGCATGCTCTACTTTTGGCAAGTCCGCACATGAAAAAACACACCAGACAAGACCCCTTCCACAGGTCGAAGTGTGATGAGATGTGTCAGTTCAGGTCTTTGTTAGCGGGCGATGCCGTGCAATCCAAGCACACACGGTTGCGGCGTGTGATCGAGTTCATAGCATCACAATCACGAGTGTGGAAGGGGGCTCAAGTCTGGGGATGATGCATCAAACGGCATTCACTCAGAAGGCTGACAGCTGCACTGTTGATCATGCACAGTGCACAATCCTAACAGGCTGCTATAAAAGCCGCCCACGGCCTTATTCGGACTCTGGTGTTCATGGCTATGATCGGTCCCGATGGAGGCCAGTGGAACTATAGGACACGTGGTCACTATGACTGCCGGCGGCGTCTATACGGTTAAACAGAAGCGGATCGCGTATCTTAGTCGCGTCCGCGCTGATCACATGATTTTGGGTCTCAGCAGTCTGAGTCCGGTGTCCGGAGCGGGTCGCCAGGACGGACTCTACATACGGGTTCCCCAAAACTACCTTCTGCCTTCGCAGTCGGGCAGGAGCATCAGTCAGGACAGAGGAAGTCTTTTTGGGCCGTACTTTATAGTTCTCGTTGGCGGCCGGGAAACGGCCGCTCGAGCACCCATTACTGGAGTTGATGTGGCCTCCGGTAAGACAACCCTGGCGCATACAGCACTCTAATTGAACTAGATGCCGCGACCCCTTCCTCCTGGACGCGGCAAGAAAAAGAAGAGCATGGACAGGAGAATTAGGAGAGTACAGGGTTTTTATTTTTATTAAAACGGGCAGCAAAAAATTGTGGCCGGCCGGGGGCCAATAGTTAGTTATGAGCGGCAGCATAGGAAATATTAATGGCGGGGGGCAGAATAGGGAAATATTACTGGTGGTGGGCAGCATCTTTTTATTTTTATAAAGGTACTTCAACCCTAGGTTGTCTGATTAATCTACCATCTGTTTGGGAAACTGGCAGAAGCGCTGCCAGCGGTGTGATGGCGGGTAACACCCGCATACCGTGCGCATGGTTGCTTCGGCGCACAGGTCCGCTGGAGGTTTCACATCTTCATGGTGCATGTAAGTGAAGTCTTGCGCACCAATTTGAAAGTAAATCCGCGCTTAGTCCGGGAAGACCAATCGGATCGTCCGAAAGACGTCCCGATTTCCTGTCGCATGAGCCAGAACGCTGCTCAAAAACTCCGATCAATGCGACAAAACACAGAGCAGACACCTTGGTTAAATACTGTCACTGCCAGGCGATCCCGAAAAATTTTCAAATCTGACAAAAGTGCAGCGCGCAAACCCTTAGAAAACGGTGGTGGCTCTGGGTGGGGTGTCCATGGCTGGGGTCAATGATGCCCCCGACATGTATATCCCCTATATGTTCACCACGCGGTAAATCACGGCATCCTTTCCCAGCCATTAACAGACCGCATTGTGTCATTGCCATAGGGCAGTGATGGCCAACCTTTTACACCACCGAGAGTTGGCCCAAAACTACACCAAAACCCCCATATTTTTCGCCAAATGACGATGCGACAATTTAAGCAGTAACTTATTACTCCCTTGCTCTCGTCACAGGTTTTAAATTGTGAGGCACCTGAAGAAACAGCCGATACAGTAGAGAAGGCGAAGAAGCTTGGGATCATTGTAGCTGGGCTGACAGGGAATGCAGAGGGTCTTGAGTGTGTCTGGCGAACGACTGCCCTGGTGATGGCAAGGGTGACCCATATAGAGGGCGTCGGAGTGCGACCTCTGGCACCCGTGCCAGATTCGCCAACACTGCCATAGGGGTTAATTGGATGTATGTATTTAGGTCTGAAAGAAACAAATCCTACATCGAAATATCAAAGACAAAACCGGCATCACCAAGCTTCAGCCCTGATCCCAGCCTGCAACAAGAGCCGTCACCCCTAGAACACCCCGGGTGTGGGACGGCCATTGACGAACACTGATAGACGGACTGGGGATCGGGTTGTAAATGCAGGTTATAAAATATAGGATGGGGCGGGGTATGGACAGTTTAATGTTGGAGGGATAATTCTCTAATAAAGGGTTACGTTATTTCATGGAGGCCGGGGCTACACGCGCCGAATCACGTGTTATTCTCCATGTAATCGACGAAAAGCATCATCAAAAAAACATGGCGGAGGACGGACGGGAAGAAAGTGTTGAGGGACCGATTTCCCAGGAGGCGGGGAGGATCTGTATCTTTCCGGGAGCTGAGTCAGAGCAGCTGCTGGCCTTATCCAGGAAACTAGGTGGTACTTCCATGCCGCCGGGTAAAGTCAGATAAATATACCACTATCCATATGATTGCACTTGTCTCTTGTATACCACCCACTGTCTCCCAATAACAACTTATATAACAACTAACGGCCCCGAGGGTCTGGGCGCTTTTTGACCCAAAACGCCCTGTTGTATTTGTGTAGCTGCTGCAGTATAACATCCTTTATGCGCTGAGTGCACCACAAGAGGATCCAGTGACCCCCTCATAGAGTCTGGTCTTCCTAAACTGTCATTGCACCCCTCTTAGCGTATGGTCTTCCCTAAATAATGTTCTATTGCCCCCGCATAGCGTCTGGTCTTCCCGTAATACGTCTATTGCACCCTAACTACATATGGTCTTTCCTAAAAATACGTATATTTCACCCCTCATAGCTTCTGGTTCTCCTAAAGACCGTCTACACTATTGCACCCCTCATAGCTTAGTTTCCTAAATACCGGCTATCGAACCCCTTCATAGGTTGGTGTATTCCCAGAGGGACTGTCCTAGCCTTCTGCACAGAGCGTCTAGTCCTCCCCACAAAGTGTCCAGTGCACCCCACATTGCATTTAGTCTTCCTAACTGTACCTTATGTGAGGTGCACTAGACACTCTATCGTCCTTATAGAGTGCACCCCACATGGCCTCAAGCCTTCCACACAGAGCTTCTGGTTGAGTCAGTGTTCTCTTCATTATGTCAAGTGTTTTCCCAATAGCAAATAGCAATACCGTCTATTGCACCCCTCATAGCTTCTGGTCTTCCCTAAATACTGTCTATTGCACCCCTCATAGCTTCTGGTTTTCCCTAAATACCGTCTATTGCACCCCTCATAGCTTATGGTCTTCCTAAATGCTTGTATTGCACCCCTCATAAGATGGCGGTAGTCCCGAAATAATGTCGATTGCCACCCCTCTTAGCGTGATGGTCTTCCCTAAATGCTGTCTATTGCACCCCTCATAGCTTCTGGTCTTCCCTAAATGCTGTCTATTGCACCCCTCATAGCTTCTGGTCTTCCCTAAATACCGCATTGCACCCTCATAGCTTCTTGGTGCTTCCATAAAGTGTCTATTGCACACATCTAGCTTCTGGTCTCCTAAAACTGTCTATTGCACCCATGTTAGCGTCTGGTATTCCCTAATACTGTCCTATTGAACTCCCTCATAGCGTATGGTCTTCCCTAAAAAATCCCCCGTCTATTGCACCCCTCTAGCGTATTGGTTTCACCTATATAACGTCTATTGCAACATCATAGCGCTGGTCTTCCCTATGTAATATCGTCTATTGCAACCCTCTAGCGTATGGTCTTCCCTATATACGTCTATTTAACCCTCATAGCTCTAGTCTCCATAAAAATGCGTCTATTGCACCGCCCCATAGCGTGCTGGTTTATGATAAATACAGGTTCTATTTCATCCCTTCATAGTTCTAGTGTCCCTAGACTGCTGTCTATTGACAACCCGTCATTCTTTCGGGGTCTCCCTAAATGATGTATATTGCACCCCTAATAGCTTCTGGTCCCCCCTCCCTAATGCTGTCTAATTGACACCCCTCATAGCTCTGGTCGTCCCTAAATATGTCTATTCACCCCTATTAGCGTCTGGTTTCCCTAAAATACCGTCTATTGCACCCCTCATAGTGTATCTGGTCTTTACTCCTAAACCGTCTATCGCCCCCCCTCATAGCCGTCGGGTCTTCCCAGAGACGTAGCCTTCTGCACAGAGCGTCTCGTCCCCACAAAGTGTACCAGTGCACCCCCACTTGATTTAGTTTCGACTGTACCCGGATGTGAGGGTGAACTAGACACTCTTCGTCACTGTCATAGAGTGCACCCACAGGCCTCAAGCCTTCCACACAGAGGCTGTATGTTGAAGTCAGGTGTCTCTTCATTATGTCAAGTGTTTTCCCATAATTAGCAACGCGTGTTCTCCTTATGCCTCTACGTCCACATTGTTCCTCACATATCTTCGGTATCCTAATTGCACCATAAACAACACTTTTCTACAGAATGATCCCGTGTCTTACTTATTGGAAACCCAATTTTCAGTTATCCCTCTACCTTCTTTGCATCATGTCCTTCAACACTCAAGCTCTGGAGAATGAAAATGTTTGAAAAGTTCTATACAACGACGAGACCAAAGGAGTTTACCCGTTGGCCACTCAGACACTGCAGCTTCTCCACTGACTTTACCCAGGTATTAGCAATTTAACACCCTGGGGCGTTAAATTGAGGGGGGCAGAGGTTGCGGTTTTCGAACACTGGCGAGGTTTTATTGGGACCTTATGTTGCCACTTACCCGTATGAGAAGACTATTCTATAAAAAACCACAAGTATAGTCAGGGCCTGGCAGATAGTTTTGCCCATGCAGCTTCTACGTGTTAAGCACTGTACCCATGATGCACAGGTCGAATGATAAACATATCCGTATAACTATGTGTAGAGGGCCAGCTCACCCTTCTTATCCTCTGGGATATATGCTTATTTGTGGCACATGGTAATAAGAAGCATACATATTGCTTGAAGGCCATGTGAAACCTGCTCAGTGTAAACACTTACAGTTCCTCTCTTATGACAGAAGAGTAGTCGTCGGCGCTAAAAGTCTACGATGGTGGGTTCGTTAGGGTTCTGTGGTGTTTTTGGGCGCCGGTCGGTTCTCTGGAGTTACCATCTAGAGCGTTTCTGCTTAACCTGAGTGTGCATCAAAAAACTGAGGTGGTGCAGAGGGAATCGGGACGAATCCGAGGGAGGAGGCACAGAGAGATGATGAAAATACAGAGCGAGTCCTTCAGAGTAACAAGGTAAGTAGAGGTGACCACAACAAAGTTTAAAACACACTCAGCCAACGCAGAAGCCCCTTATAGAACACCTCACATTGCTGAAGAACCTCATAGACACACCTCAGGCTGCCGCAGAGCCTCATAATATATAAAGTAATGTGGAACTATAAGCAGTATGGGGTGTGCCTAAGAAGAAATCCAGGAAACAAAAAAATGTGTCTAGGCAAACTAATTTTGAATTTATTAAAAAACAATGCACAATGTCATTAAAGAGATAAAAAGTAAATGGTAAAAAATCTGAATAAAACGTCCTATAAGCGTGTTTAGGTAATGATCGTTATTATTTTTGTCCATATTTGAAATGGGTCATAGTACCCGAAACACGTTTAATAGGAACTTTTTATTCAGATTTTACCCATTTACTTTGTGACGCTTTTAATGATTGTGCATTTGGGCATTGTTTTTTAAAAAATAAATGGTTCCAGACAAAATTTTGGTTTCTCTGGATGTCTTCGTAGCGCCACATCGTGCTCATACTTTTCCATATTACTTTATATATATTTACGGACCGTCTCTGTTGATGACCGTTTATCTTGAGCTTGGGAGGTTGCTTCTTCCTTGTACATCCTAGGGAATAAGTTCATTATATTGGATCTGAGTAATTGAACATTGGAGCGGGATCCCAGATTGGACCCTAGGTTGGCGTGTTTATGCATTGCTTCAGGAAAAAACAATGTGAGCAAATGTCAGTGACACATATGAACTTCCAGGACGATACACAACGAGGCGCCGTTAATCTGTGCCTTTGTTTCTTTTTCTCTGGCAGAGCTCATAAGACACATCTCCGCTGCAACACCTTGCCCTTCTAAATGTGATGATCTTCTGTCTTAATAAGGCAACAATGGAGAGTCAGAGATCCGCAGCTCCGAAATAAAAAGGCTAAGATGAAGTTTGAGCGGGACATCGGCAGAGGCTGCTGTGGAGAGCAAAAGGTTGAAGGGTATAAACCAGAAAAGGTTCTTCGATACAGGAGGAAAAGGAGGCTGGCTAGAGTAAGTTCCTATAAATAATTACACTAACCGGCCAATTATAGGTACAACCATTTGCTAGTAACGGTTGGACCCCTCCTTTTGCCTTAGGAACTGCCTCAATTCTTCGTGGCATAGGATTCAACAAGTGCTAGAGCATTACTCAGAGATTTTGAGTCCATATTGACAGATGGCATCAACAGTTGACGCAGAGTTGTGATGCACATTCCATGATGCGAATCTCCCGTTCCACCACATCCCAAAGATGCTCTATGGATTGAGATCTGGTGATGTGGGGAGGCCATCTCAGTGACAGTTGAATCAGTTTCATGTTCAGAAACAGGTTGAGAATGAGTGCCAGCTTTATTGACTACGCATTATCTGCTGAAAGTAGCCATCAGAGGTGGGTCATTGGTGGTAATAAGGGATGGAAATGGGTGAAGCAACAATACTCAGGTAATGGTAACAAAAGGCCCAAGAGTGCCAAGGAGAAAATATTCCCCACACCATGACACACCAACACCAGGCCTGATCCAGTGATACAAGGCAGGAGTGGGATCTGCTTTCATGTTGTTGACGCCAAATTTCTGACCCTACCATACGAAGTTGCAGCAGAAATCAGAACTCATCAGACCAGGGCCAACGTTTTTCCAATCTTTCTACTATCCAATTTCGATGAGCTTGTGCACATGTACCTCAGTCTCCTGTCTTTGCTGAAAAGGAGTGGCATCCCGGGTATGGTTCTTATGCTGAGTGCTAGGCCTCAAAGTGAAGTACTGTGCATTCAGAAGATGCTCTTCTGTCTACCTCGGTTGTAACGGGTGGCGATTTTGTTGAGTCACTGTGCCGTTCTCTCAGCTTCGAACCAGTTCTGCCATTCTCCTCTGACCTCTGGCATCAACAAGGCATTTCCGCCCACAGAAACTTGCGCTTCACGGGATGTTTTTCTTTGTCGGACCATTCTCTTCTGTTAAACCCTAGAGATGGTTGTGCGTGAAAATCCCGTAGATCAGCAGTTCTGAAATACTCAGACCAACCCTCTGGCACCAACAAAAACCATGCCACGTTCAAGGCACTCAAAAGTCACCTTTTCCCCATACTGATGCTCGGTTTGAAAAATGCAGGGAGAGTGTCTTGACAATGTCTAAATGCCTAAAGGCACTGATGGCCGCCATGTGATTGGCTGATTAGAAATTAAGTGTTAGAGAGGTGTATCTAATAAAGGGTTCGGGTTGGAGGGAGTGTAGTATATAATATTCTATATATTATATATAATATATTATATATATTTACCTGGTGAGTATAAGGTGACAGGGGGGTTGTATGTGAATGGGAACAGCTGCTAAAGTCCTTTTAAAAACAGGCCCAAATGTGGTTGTTGTCAATTTTTCTCTGCACTTTGATTTCGTTTTTAAGCTTCCCAGTACAGGGTATGGAATATTCAATAGCTCACTAGGTACGTACCAAATTTGGTATGAGAAAACAGACCCTTTAGACACGCTCTTGTATGTGAATAAAATGTATTTATTTGAAAGGGGGGAGAGAAAAGTCTGGAAATGCAAAAAAGGAAATGGGGGTGTGTCCTTAAGGGGTTAATCCCTGACCACCCACTTTTTGAGACAAAAAAAGAGGACACAAGATACTGTGAAAGTTTTTTTTTTAAGACAGACCATTTTTCCTATGGCCAGACCACTAGAATTGCATAATACCCCCCTGTGGACCATAACCACCTCCTTATTGGCCCACCACAGTATGATTGCCCTTCCTTCCTGAATATTTGGCCCTCACATATAATGCTTTCTTTTCTGTTTGCCGCTCGCAGATATCCCATTGATGATGTACACCACCCCCTCGGGCTCGGTTTATTTAGATAAATAAAAAATAGATACTCAGTTTCCTATTCCCACACAAGCCGTCTGCTTGGCTCTTTGCCTATTTCTGTGCGCATTTTTGTAAAAGCATTGGCAGGGCTCAATGATGATAAAGGAGCTGGTATCCTTCAAGGACCCAGATAGATTTGAGGCCTTAGCGTACTCTCGCTGCCAGGACAGTGGGACCAGACTCTAAAATCTCGACTATTCCAACAGATCCAAGACGGTGGGTGGGACTTTGGAGGTTCGGGTGTAGTCTGATGATCTGGGGGAAAGAGGGCCAAAGATTGGTCCTGCATCTGGAGAAATCATATAAATCATAAGTAATTTTTTGGCAGTCTGCTGCACTAACAACACAGACAAAGATATTATTAAACGCTTCCACCTTCAATTCCTAAAAACTGTACAAAGCAGATGTAAAACGCTGGCAGATTCCTTTGTAAAGCATCTTTAAAAAGATCATAAGTGAATCAGTGAAATTAGAAATGTTTCAAAAATTGCTAACATGTAAATTCTGGGCTTATGGGTCCAAGATTTATATGATTTATTTCTTTGGAGGTTCTGAAAGCTTGGGGGCCCTTAACTACTAATTTACGAAGGATCTGACAGATTTTAATGCTAAATGCAAGTTATTAGGTGGAAATGTGAAGGCACAAATTACATAGAAAAGACAATTGTTGAGTAGGCAAAATATAGAAATTATAATCTCATATATTTAATCCAACTCTCTCTTGGCCAGGACAGTCTGGGTGGATAAGCTCCGCTTAAAGAATGCAGCATTAAAAAGTCAGAAGAAGAGTTACTAGAGGCAGCGAAAGAGGTTTATCCACTCTGATTTTTCATATGTTCTGCAGATTTCTGATACTCATGTTACCAAAAATCTGTGGATTTTCATAGGTATAATGGCTGCAGAAGGGACGGTGCATCGTGCTGGATATTCACCCAGCTTTATACATCGTCCTTTCAAAAAAATGAAGTCACCCCGCTTTATTTACATTCTTCCTTTAAAAACTGAATAACCAGAAATGTAATATAAATATAAAACCTAAGATAATCAACAATGTAAAAAAAAGTAATGCACGCCAGGTGGACTGGGTTCTGTAGGACCCACCAGAGAAAATTCAATGTGAGGGCCTCTCTTCATTATTCCCCCAGGAACATATAATACTGCAACCTCCAAAATTGTGGTTGTTTTCTGTTGGGACCTCTGGGTTTGAATAGTGGGTGAGCCGGGGGCCCACCGGAGGATCCTTTGGGCTACCTGGTGGGCCAGTCCGACACTGATTCCACTCTAATTGTAAACACAATAAGTTAACTTTTTAGCACACTATAAGCAGCAAAATGACTGCAAAAAGTGCTGAGGGGCCTTTTTTATTTCTTGCTTTCCGTCGCAGTTAGTATTCCGGCTGCCAGTATCTACACTTGGGGCAATTTTTGCTATGTATTTCGAGGATGATGATAATTACAGATTCATGGGTCATTCACTAAGATGCAGCTGGTGAAGTCCTGAAGCAGCAGTTAATACTCTAACCCTAATATTTTTTGCAATGACAGGTTGATAATGATGCGGTATAAGCCAAGTTTTCAGCACACAGCCAGTGAAAATAAGGAAAAGGCATAAGTAGGTTATAAACCTCACTTCTTCCTTTTACAATAGGTCCGAGCTGGTCTGACGGCGGGGAGCCTGGTCCTGTCTCAATTAGTGTGGGACCAGGAGAGAGGACTGCAGCACCATCAAAAGATCACGTCTGTTGGTGAGTTTTACGCCAGTGGGCCAGTCTGGATGGAAGTCATATTAAAGTCTGAAACAATAAAATAATCATAGCCCAGGGAGACAGTGTGATATCCACACTACCTAGGGGGGCTATAATCAATGTTTGTTAACATTTTTTATAAATAAACTTTATAGAAGGAGGAGATGGGATGAAGTATTGAAGAAGTGATTTTCCAGCAGCTAAAAATAGAAAAAATGCTCAATTTCTGGAACGAATTTAATGAGCGAAACCAGGATCTTCTACAGCTTTAAACTAACTACGTGACACTCCTCAAGTAACGTAACGGTCTACAAGGTGTTCCTTTTGATGGCGGGAGGAAACAAACCCTGGAGAAGCATGTAATATGGAGGGATATTGCTTTGGAGGTGCTTCTATAGGACTTGTAAGAATCGGAAAGCTTGGACTATAGCCTAAATGGGTTAAGGCTGAAAAATGGCAGCTTGAGGGAAGACTCTGGATGGGTTAAACTGTTTAGTTAATAGTCAACATATGACTTTAGATTGACTTATTCCATGTCTGTACAGAAAAGGCTTGCAAAACACCATGGTGGAGTCCACTGATTCTGGCAACAGGGACGATTTCCATCGTGCGTAATTGATATATTGCAAAGATTGAACTGGGAAAACATGAACAAGTGGAGCAAGGTAAATAGAACTGCCGGAGGAGGAATGGCTTCCACGGTTGTAGGCTTTCCATTTGCACACAGTTCTGGGATCGGAAAGCTGATGTCACACTTTTTCAGGAAAGGCAAAGGGCTCGGAAAGTATCTAACAAAAAGTTAAGGATAACGTTTGAGTGACTATCCGAGTCCCAGACGTTTTGGAGGATGTGCAGGAGAGATGGAGCAGGAGGAACTGGAGAAAAATGTTTCGAACCTGGGAGAGGAAGGTGGAGATTGTGAGGGTAAAGTACGATATATATGGCCAATCAATACTAATGATGGATTTGACTGAGACTTAAAATATGTACATATCTACGTTGACGCACAGCTTTCTGAAGACTCAGCGCAGAAATGGGGGGAGCAGATGAAGGCAGCCAGCTAATGCAGGAATAGGACGCTGCATTAAGATCGATGACAGAGAAGAACAGCTTTGGGATAAAGAGGCACCAGGTTTATGGGGGGGGGCATTTTAGTGCATGGTCCTACTGTACCGCAGAAGGACTCTTGATTTATATTTATTAAGCTGTTTCTTTTTAACCTCTAAAGACTTTGATTTTTTTTTTTCTGTTTTTGTTTTTTTGCTTCCCCAACTTCAAAATCCATAATTCTGTAGTTTTCCTTGTACAGCGATGTGTGTGGTGCAGGTTTTCTGTTTAAAAAATGTGAACTTTCCACTGATGGTATCTAATATTCCATGTGCACGTTTCGCTTGTACTGAGCAGCAGAGGGGTCAAAAAAAAAATTCAAAATGGGGAAATTGGCAAAAATAAATGTTTACACAACTTATTGTGGCCCTGTATTTATGCCTTTCACTTTCCATTCTCACCTCCGACTTTATTCCTGAGCGAGTTAGTATGATCACATGATACCAAATTTATTATAGGTTTTAACGTTTTAAACAAAAGTTTTGGTTTGGGATGCGGTGATACCTAACAAGATTTTCTTTTTTTTGTTCATTTTTATTCCGTTCTAGGGACAGTGGGGGGGTGATGGTGATTTGAACTTTTAGGTTATATTAATTTTTTTTACTTTTCTTTCTTTTTTTTCAGACCCTACAAGGGGACTTGAACAGTATTGCAGTTACATGACAGCTGCTAGCGAGATTTAAATGCTTTGCCGGGACCAAATTAATGGTACAACCCCGATCAGTTCCAGCACCTACCAGGGGTGTACCGGTGGGTGTATCTGCAATATGTGAGCCAATCTGACACCGGTTCAATTCCCATCGACGCCGCCGCTACTATTAATCCAACAAATGGCATCACTGCTCCATAACAACCTGAATAATAAAAAGTAAACTGTGTGCAAGGAATACAAGAGTAAACTCCATGAATATGATAGCCAAGGAGTTTATGGTTGTGGTTAAACCAATGTGTTATCGGTCATGGACGGTATATGAGATTAGATTGGCTTTAACAGCCGAACCCTCCACAAAGGCATAAAATCATTAATGAGCGTTCTGGTTAGAGAAAAGGTTAATTAAAATTGTCTTATGAAAAACTGCACAGGGACTGGTAGGATTGGTCACTTCCATCAAAGCTTGTGTGTGTTGGGGGAGCACACAATTACGTATTTACCAAACTACATCTCTAAAAAGTTCTGTTAACAATTTATTGAAATGTAAAGCGCCTGGTCCAGAAATGGCTTTACTCATCTGCTCCTACCATTCCATAAAGATAGGAGATCTCACTGTGATAAGTGTTAGGATACTGTTTTGTACCAAATTTTCCAAGTTCGACTTTTGGGGTATGTTTTCAATCTGACGTGGATGGGAGTAATTAGGGCTGTTTTTATTTCATGCCAGCTTGCCAAAAACTATATCTTTCCACTGGAAAAACTTATACCTCCCACATTGCAGGAGGAATTATGGAAGGTTTATTGGAGATACTTATCAACCCAGATTCTCAGGCTATAGTTAGAGAACACTCAGACAATAATCCCAAAATTAAATATATTTTCATGAATACCCATAGAAAGCATTGCCACTATTCTTACATTGTACTCTTCAGGCCTTTCCTGGTTGTAAAACTTAACTATTCAGGTCTAAAGCTGATGTAATGAGCCTTGAGCGGGCTCTCCAATGAACATTATCATATTACAGCAGCAGCCTATTCATGAGGGGGAGGCAGTTGTTGTATAATGATTGTGTGAACTCCTGGTGCTGGCACCTCTATGTACTTCCTGAGGCTGGCGGCCGCACCCCTGACAGCTATGTGGGTATGAGATCTCCTATACACGACGAAACAGCCTGTATAATGATGTGGACCATCTGGGCAGGCTCCTCTATGTGCTTCTGGTGCTGGCGCCACTCCCCTGGCAAGCATGTGTGTGTATTGAGATAATCCTTATACACCTGATGCGGTACACTGATGTGACACTCTGTGCTGGCGCCTTTAGGTGGCTTCCTGGTTGCTGACAGCACTGTATAATGATTGGACCTCCTGGTGCTGGGCGCTCTCTGCAGCTTGTGTGTGTGGATACTCGTATACACATAACAGACAGGCCTCGTACAATGATGTGACATGGCTGCGGTGTCTCCTCTATGTGCTTCTGGTGATGGCGGTCCATGCAGCCTGTGTGTGTTGAAACTCCATATACGCAGGACAGACTGGGGTGCCTGGGCCCACATGAAAACTGGTTCTGAGGCCACCTACTGAAATTGATATATTGAATGTCAATTTTAGGGCCTCGGACATATTGGACACCCATTAATACAATACACTAACATTGTCCACTGCAATGTAGCAGTTAGTATTTTTATAATAATATATTTAAAGATGTTCCATGATAGAAAACTATCTTACCATATTGGGGAAAAATTTGCATCGGGAAACTGCATACCCACAGAAAGAAGTGTCAAACGTGTTAATATTACATATATCACCATGATGAAAGGAGTCCAATCTTTTCAGGATTCATGGAGTGACATGGAAATGTCCTCCTAGCCTAAGGTGCGGTCACAAGTGGCGTTTAATGCATGCGTTGCAACAGCTGAATAGATACTTGCCTAATTAAATGATGTTAAACATTGTGTTACCAAGGACAATGGTAACAGAGTTAACACACATACAAAATTGTATGAACATATTGTATTGTTAACACATAGTTAGTGGTTGCTTTTTTTAAAACGCAAATGTTAACACTTAATTAGGGTCAAGTCTATGCAGCTGTGCAGTGCATTTGAAAGTCATGGTTAAATGTCATGTGGGACCACACCAGGAAGTTGGGGACCCGGACCTGTAAAGCGAGTAATTTTCTCAGTGCGGGGGGCCCTATTCAACCTTAGCACCGTTAAAAGTGCGGATACAATTCTGGGACTTTTTTTCCCCCTTTCCCCTTGTGGGAGTGGGGTTCAGACACAGCCATTAGGCTTCCCACATGTACATATATAGGTCTCTGATGGCCTGCAAACATGAGGTCCCGTGGACCCTTGTCTCAGGTGTTTGTCATCGGCATGTGAGTACACAGTATAGACAGCAGACCGCAAACAGGGTATGACCCGTCTGTATTTTAACAGCCGGGACAGTTTGGTCATACAACAGGGCTGTGGATCATGCCTGTGTGATTGCTGGTGGATGCTGCTTATTACAACGCTTTTAGTGCCATGTCCCTATTTCAGAGTCCTAACATTGTAGGCCTTGGTCCATTTCCAATAACTTACATCAGATTAATTGGTAAATATCTTTTCGTTAAAAGCTCGTTCACATACAATTTTAAAATGGCGCACACAATGACTATAGGTCCTTTGCGCCAGTTTTCTTAATAAAAAGTTGGACAGTCCCCAAAATGGAACAGTTGGATACCACCACCACGGTGTGCAAAAAAGAACAAATACTTACATGAATTATGAAAAAAGTTAAGTAGCATCAGAAGAGTGGCGAGCGACAAAAGAAAAATTTAGTACCAAAGCGTTTTAAATTTTTCAGTTATTTCAAAACCCAATAAAACCCAAATGTAGTTGAAGATCTTTGTTAACGTAGCCAACACAAAAACTTAAGGGGAGGTTTTTTGTTTTGGTAATTTGGAGTCCACAGTGAAAGCCCACAGGAGGAGTGTTTGCCAATGTGTTTTTCTGTCAATTGTTACTGCATTAGGAATGTTGTCTGCTTCTCGTACACGGTACGGCTATTAAATGTGTCTAGGAAATTGATTTTTGTTATGCAGAAAAAAATCTAATAGACATTAAAAAAAAAAATTATGGATTTTCAAAGAGGAGGAGTTCAAAATGGAAAAATTAACCCATATGGCGCACAGGACGTTATAGTACGTTCCGGTGGTAGATGCTTAGCGCACCAGGACACACTATAACTCCGCCTTGGCAAGGCTCACGAACGGAGTGGCACCAGAAGGCACGGCTGTCAGGCTGTCAATCACGCTGACACCGCACTGTACACCGGGATCTCGTCGTGGGGGTGAACCACTTACACGACACGGTCAAGCATGGACTGCGGCGTGTGCAAGGATTGTTTCTGCAAATGGATCGATCCCCGTGCACTTACAGGGGATCGATCCCATTCTCAGGCAAAGCTTCGAGGACTGCCCGGAGGCTGCCCGATGTCCGAGGCAGTCAGACCCTTTCCGGGTCTGACTATAAACTGTCTGAGCATGCGCCGCAGGCTAAACAGTTTACACTGCTGTCTACAATTACTAAATAGTATTGTAGAGCAGTGATTGACTTGTGACATGGAAAACACTTAACACTACAACATTAGAAATAAATAAAAACTAAATACATAAAAAGATAGCCCCTAAAATGTCACTTTCCCATAAAAACACTTATTGAAGTATAAAAACACCCAAAAAACACAGTAAAAAAAACCCGCATATTGTTTGCCGCGTTCATAACAATCTGTAAATAAAAAAAGAATCGTTTACTGGACACGTATGTGGAAACGCCGGAAAAAAAAATGATAAAACTTCCAAAAAAAGATTAATTTTTAACATTAAACCCTATAGAAAATTGTACTCGAAAAAGTGCTTTAAAAAACTGTTATGACTCAAAATTTAAAGCCACTAACAATATAACTGTTTCGCAAAAAAATAGTCGCAACCCAAATTTGTCAGCCGAAAAAAATATAAAAGTTATGCAATGAAAGATGGTGATGCTAAAATGAGGACAAGATTTTCCAAATAAGTTTTTATCAGTACATCGAATAAAAATACCAAACCCCCCAATATTTGGTATCGTCCGTAAAATCTGAAATAAACGAAATCGTTTTACTAGATCGCAAAGTGAAACCCCGTAAAAAAAAAAAAAAAAAAAAATTTAATTAAGGGAGTAATTTTTAATTTAATCCACACATAAAAAATGCTCTAAAAAGTGAGTTAAAAAAACTGTTCATGACTCTAAAATAAGCACCTCTAAAAAGAAGAATTTCTCGCAAAAAATAGCCCTTATACACAGTGGTGAGGCGAGATACAAAATAAAAAAAACATTGTTGCCAAAAATTACTTGTTATTCAGTAACAAATGGGAAAAAAAAAAATGAAAAATATAATATTAAAAATTAGGTCTTTTCGTATCGTGCGACCCATAGAATAAAAATATATCCATTTCTGTATGGTGAACAGGCAAAAAACAAAAAAATAAAAGTTCCTAAAAATGAGCTTTTTCATTCTACACCAATAAAAAGTTAATAAAATCTACCAATTAGCTTAGATGCCAAAATTACGTACAGAAAAAGTGCATCTCATGTGGGAAAAAGACATAGCCCTATAGGTCCACATAAAAAAAAGAAAAAAAAACTATTATAGCCTGTTCATGTGCCATTAGCCAAATCTGATCTGGGATGGCACCTTTTCATTTAAGCAATTGTAAATGTTTAATTCCACCCAAAATGAGTGTTGATTGTGAAAAAATATTAGAATGAAGACTGCATGTGGGTGCTGCACGGTAAAAGTAAATCTTATAAATACAAAAAGCAGTCTTCGAAAACCCAAAAAAGTTAGCAGCTATTCAACTGCGGAAGTTGTAGTTCCGTCCAGCTTACTGCAATTTTGTTATTATGTAGATTTACTTATCAGGGTGTACAGATGCAGAGAGTAAAGAGATTTATGTTGAAGGTATTGCACTTTTACCTATTTTTGTCTTCCGAATTGTGTCATTTAAAGGGGGTGTGTCTCCCACCACAATTCTACCTATAAAGGTAGCTTCGAAACAGGGGTTGGTGGATGTATGGGAGCGTGAGATAGCCCTGTTATACCGTTTCCTTAATAGGTAAAAAGTACCCTAGGGAGTCTGAAAAAATAAAAACAAAAAGTAAAAAAAAAAAAAAATTATAAAAAAAAACCTAAAAAAAACTCAAATCACCTTAGTTCCTAGGAACGGATTATAAATTAAATAAAACAGTAAAACACATAAACACATAGTATTACCGCGTCTGAAAATGCCCCCGATCAAAATAAATGCTGGTTTTTTCATGAGCTTAACCCGTAACGGAAAATTGCGTGAAAATGGCACGTTTCTTGCCTTTTAAAAAAAAAATCAAAGTTCTATAAAAAAGGATCAAAAAGTCGTACAAGTCCTTAAAAATGATTTTATAATTGTAAAACATCAAATTCGTTTAAAAAAACGGCCACCTCCATAAAAGCTACGTACCCAAAGTATAAAAAAGACGGCAAAATCCCCCCAAAAGTTTTGTACAGGAAGGTGTTAATGTTTTTAAATGCTGAAAACTTTATAAACCTATACAAATTTGGTTCTCCCCGAACGCCGAATGAATATAAAGTACAAAGTCATTTGGGACACACAGGTGAAATCTGTAAAAAATCTACCAGCCCACAAGAATACGGAACAAAGTGTTTTGTTTTTACAATTTCACCCTGCATGTTTGGAATTGTTTTTTCCGTCTCCCAGTACATGGCTGGAATATTAAATACCACCATTTGAAGCGGAAAATTGTTACGCAGAAGAGTGAGATCAGAAGATAGCCATCCCACAACAGGCTTGTACATGGAAAAATAAAAAAGTTAAAGATTTTGAAGGGTGGGAGGGTAAAAAATGAAAACGCATAAAAAACGAGAAAAAAGGCGCTGCGGCGGGTGAAGGGGTTAATGTTCAAATTCCAGGGCCCTATGAAGAAAAAAAAAAAAAAAAACGATACCCACTTTGGCTTGTTCTTCTACTGACCACGGCTCCTACTCCTTCCGACCAAGGTGGCATCACTATATGCGGCGCGCGTTTTTGTCGTGTGTGACTGCACATTTTATCTGTGCGACACAAACACTATAGACAGTGATGGCTAACCTATGGCACTGGTGCCAGAGGTGGCATCGGAAGCCCTTTAGGTGGGCATCAGGCCATAACCAGAGATGACTCCAGGTACTTCCTGCAGTCCCAGACAGCCAGGATTGCTGTGCACAGAGCTATTTAAAGTGACAGCGGTAACCGGGGACTATTTATACTTTATTGGTGTCCTAAGTGCTGGATCAAAATGAAAGCTGTGACAGAGAAGGGAGTAGAAAATCGCAAATACCTTTCTGTGTTTGTAAAAGGTTGGGCACGTCTGGTCTCTAACAACCAAGTGTTAGCCATCCACTGTATTGACAGTAAATTACAGAAACAAGACAGGATTGTAGTCTATGAAATGTGTAAACAAATCCTTTACTAATCAAAAAAAGATATTCATAAAAAACCTAAATGTGCTGGGTCCAGCAACCCAACCCTGATTCAATGCAAAATGAGAAGTGAATATGATGTTTACATATCGTGCCATGAAACCTGGCTTGGCACAAGACTAACAACAGTCTCAAAACAACACAGTTTCACTTTTTTTAGACCACTTTTCTGTCAAAATATCTAATGACTCACACGGCTTTGCATCACCGTCACATCATAGTGATGTGTGCCAGCTGGCGCGAGTGAAAAAGGGCGAAGGGGGACGTGTAGAGTTTTTGTTTTTTTTAAGGCTACATTCACACCCATGTTATGCCCACTGTACCGTTAGTCTGGAGGGAATAAGAATTGGCGGGGGGGGGCGGGGGCCAATGTTATATCTTTTTTCCGGCTACGGGAATGGTACACCGCACGGTACATTTCCCGGACGGCGCAGTGCCGCCCATTTGCCGAGTATGTGGCATGTATATACGTTCAAGTGAAGGTAGCCTAAGACTGATGGAGTCGTCATATAGGGCCCAGGTATGATGAGATCGCCATGCTCCTCCCGAGTCCTGTATATTAGATCGCAAGACCAGACAAGATCGGGGCCAGGGGAGGCAGTTGCGGAGGTAGTGTTAATAAAAAAACATCTTTGACATGACGAAACGTCATGTGCAGGTAGCCGGGCACATTCAACGATGCGTTATGTCATTTTTGTGGGAGATTTTGGGCATTCGAGCTGAATCGTGATCACATGCTGAGGTTACATTGTGTTTTCAGCAAAATGCAGGAAGAAAAGAAACGCAATGAACCTTAGTTGGATCAAGGCTGAAGCTTTTAGGCCGTTGACACATTTGAAACATGTGGAGTTTTGCTGCGATTTCGCACGCAATGAAAATAATGAAAAAAGCAACTCAAAAAGCAGGGGAAAAAATGCCAAGTTAAGACATTTGAACAAAAACAACCATGAAAAAGCCAATATGAGGCATGTTCAAGGATGCAAAACAACAATGAGAAATAAAAGTAACAAAAACGCATCGGCACCGGCCTTTAAAATGGAATCACAAACCTGGAAAAAAAAAAAAACCGACGCAACCTTGTGAATCGCGACCTTATGGGGGAAAAAATAGATGCAATTATGGTCGTGCGCCAGGAATTTGCATTTTCCTTGGCGTGGACGCTTATGTGAAAAAATGCGTCTCACCTGTTTATCCTGCGGCGCCGCAAGTGTGTGTACGATAGGCCGCCCCTCCATTGTATGACAGCGGAGTAGGCGGGAGCATGGGTGCCGGTTTGAGTATATGACGGGGCGGAGTCGTGACTAAGCGGACAGGATTAAGACAGGAGCGCACGGGGAAATAGAAGCTGACATAGAGTTGTAGGAGGTGAGTGGACAGATGTGGGGGAGAGCGATGTGCGGACTCGTATGGCCTGTGGAAGGGCTAGTCTGGGGCCGGGAGGAGGAGGAGAACTTCTGTCACTGGATGATCTGAATAATGTCTCAGGAGAGAAGAAGATGCCATGCCGCGTAGAGCAGAGCGGTTTTCCCGCCCTCGTTCCTGGAGAAAGGGGCAGACGCGACCACATCCCTGAGTTGACCCCCTTCAAATATCACAAAGCATTTTCTCACACCATCGGGGGTATAACCTGCAGATAAGGTAGATGTAGCCTGACCACCAACATTCACTGGGGTTATAACCTGCAGTAGAAGTACATGTATAGGAGCTCTGACCACACGTACATCATGGGGATGTATAACCTGCACAGGAATATATGTTTATAGTAGCCTGACACGCAACATCGCCGGTTTGTATAACATGCCGAGTACATGTTAGTAGCTTTCTCTTGAACACGGCACATCTCCGGGTATAACATGCAGAGTACATGATAGAGCCTGACCACGACATCTCCGGGGTATACCCTTGCAGAGTAACATGTATAGTAGCCTGGACACACACATCACTGGGGTATAACCTGCGAGAGTACATGTATAGTAGCTATGACCACGCACATCATGGGTGACACTGCAGAGTCCATGTATAGTGTCAGCTCGGAGGACACACAGTCTACACATCTCCGGGGTATAACCTGCAGAGTTATCAGCTATAGGAGCCTGACCCACCACACCCATAAATGGGGTAGAACCTGCAGAGTACAGTAAGTAGAATGGACCACGACTATCGGGTATAACCTGCCAGAGTACATGTAAGTAGCCTGACACCACACACTATCGGGGTTATAACCTTGCGATATATGTATAGTAGCTTGACCACACACCATCACTGGGGTATAACCTGCAGGGAGACATGGTATAGTTAGCCTGACCACGGCACATTCAATGGGGTATAACCTGCAGAGTACATGTTAGAGCTGACACGCACATCTCCGGGGGATAAACTGCAGAGTACATGTATTAGTGCCTGGGACCACGCGATCACTGGGAGAGAACCGCAGGAGTACATGTTAGTAGCCGACCAAGCAAGATTCAATGGGGGTATCACCTGCCAGATATTTGATAGTAGCTGACCACGCAGATCACTGGGATATAACCTGCAGAGTAATGTATAGTAGCCGGACCACGCAGATCTGCGGGATAACTGCCCAGAGTTTACATGTATGGAGACTGGCCGCAGATCACTGGGTATAACCTTTATTAAAAATGAGGAGAAACAGGTTCTTGGATTTCGTGGATAGAATAAGAAAAATTACACAGTCAACAATATTAAAAGGTTTATTGTAATACAAGTATATAAAGAGGTAATATCAAAAGATATATAACTCACAACACGTCAAAATTTCATTGATTAGCTCCGGCCACACAACTTCACGGGATTATCAACTTACAAACAATGTCCAGCATCATGATGACCTTCGGCAGGTAGGGGTCTTCACGGGGGGACATATCACAAGCAGTAGATGAGGTAGTGGCAGTGGTAACATAAGTGTGTTTCCCAGGCCGTCCCAAAGAGATACACTGAACAGTTATAGTAGCTTCAAATCTGTTCTCTATTGTAAGTCTGCCGCAGGTGATAGTACGGAAGTTTTTAACCCACCTGCAGGTATATGTATAGTAGCCTGAGTCCAACACATTCTGGGTATAACCTGCCCCAGAAGATCTGTATAGTAGGCCTGGACCACGCACATCATGGGGTACAACCTGCAGGAAGTATCCTGTATAGTAGGACTGACCAGGACATCTCGGGGTTCTAAGCTGCAGTAGAGGTACATGTATAGTATGCCTGACCACGCACATCTCCGGGGGAAACCTGCAGAGAAATGATATAGCCTGGACCACGCACATCTCTGGGGTATAACCTAAAACCATATATATATGGATACAGGCACATGATTATGGTAACCTAAAACACACTGATAGTCTGGTCAAAATAAACTTTAGGGTTTTGCACCAGAAGGGTTTTTGGTTTTCCTCGATTGGGAGAAAACTCATGCCTACTAAGGATGAATTTCTTTTCTAAAATTCAGCCACGTGAACATGCAACCTTACAGTTATGATCTCTGTAGAAGTGCATATTACTGCGGAAGCTGTTGTGAAAAACCACAGGGGCAAAAGAAAGTTGTACTGGAGATAAGAGTACATAAAATGTGTAAGTGCTTGGGCTCGATATTTTGTTAAATGATATGCTGTTGTGGGTTTTTTTTTCGGCGTCAGTACACCAGCTTCTAAGAATATGGCTATTTTTATTGATGACAAGGTTTACATGATCACAGGCATGTCCGTACCTCAAACTGTCAGTTCTCCAATCAGCAGCTGCATGCGTTTTTCTTTTTATTGCCCCCAAAAGGGTCGGAAATCTGATTAGTGGTAGTCCTAACCCTTAAGGACGCCGAGATTTTTGTAGCTTAAGGGCTCAGCTCTACGATCTTTGGGATTGACTTGCGTCTTCTTTATACGTGAGAACTTTGGAACACTGTTATTTATCAAAGCGTTATGAGATTGTTTTTCCACACAGGTTTGTACTTATTTTGTGGTAAATTTTGGAGATACGTTTTGCATATTTACAAAAAAAAAAGAAAATATGATAAAGTTTGGAAAAAATTTGCCATTTCGAAATTCAATAATCATTGGCGTTTTCAGCAGATCGATTTACACCTAATAAGTTGCGAATAACATTTCATTGTTACTTACATTTCTCATTTTGAAATGTTTTGTGATAGTTATTTTGATGTATGTCACGCGGCTTGCAAATAGATATCGCTTTTCCGTTATTTTCAGAATTGACTATTTGGGGGATAAATACAGTTTGAAGTGCAATTTAAATAGTTAGCATCAAGAAAGTCCCCTATATAACCATGACCCCTTTTCAAATCTGCACCCCTCAGCTATCAGAAACAGCTTTTACGAAGATTGTTAACCCATGAGATCTTCATAGTAATTGAATCAAAATGGAGGTGAAGTTAGAATGTCGTATTGGTTCCCTTATACGTTAATTTAGCCCTAAAATTTACACCATTCAAAAGATAAAGAGGAAACCCCACCATACAATTGGTTTCTGCAATTTTCCTGAGTACAAAGACCCCCCAATGTGGCATGTGAATTGTGTTATGGGGCACAGCGAGGCCGCAGAAGGGAAGGAGGGGGCGCTGCAGCTGCACGGAGTTTTAGGTTCCTTCATTGGCCACTTTTGAAGCATAAAATTTTCGCTTTTCGTTTTGGGGCCATGTGATGCCATTTTTTTGCTGGGATGGATGCTTTTTCCAATGTACCAATTTGGGTTTTGTATCACCTATTGTTTGAAATTTAGGAACGTTTTTGAGGAAGAGTAGAAAAAAGCATCAATTCTGTACGTCTTTTTTTTTGGTGTTCACCGTATAACTACTAATCAGGTTAGTCGTTATCTATGGGTCGATACGATTACGGGGATACCAAAATGAATATATTTGCCGTTACGTTTTACTTAAATTTGTCAAACAAAACCTAATGTTGGGGAAAAAAAATCTAGCATTTATGTACTGCGTTTCCAAGTGGCATACTTTGTTACTTTTTGGCTACGGAGATGGTGATGGCTGTTTTTTTGCGGGAATGGTTGTACATTGCCACCAGTATCAGTCGCAGTACATATGGTGTTTTTTGATCACATTTTATTGAGATTTTTTGTGGGATTGAAAAGGTAAAATATTAATTTTTGAGGTTTTATAACAGTTTTTTTTACGGCGTTTATGCTTGCAGGGTTCAATAATGATTATGCTTTATTTCTCCGGGTTGTTACGCGACGCGGTGTATAATATATTTGTGGGGTTTGTGTTATGATTTAGACTTTTTTGAGTTAGTAGTCTCTGCTATGTATTGGGGGTTTGGGGCATTTTTTGTGATTTATGACTTTATTGTTTTTATTGAATAACTTTTCTTTTTTACTTTTTCACTTTTATACCATGGTATGAAGAAGCAATCTGATGATTGCTTCTTCATGATAATATTCGCAATATCATGTATTGCAGAGTATGATCAGTGTCAGCTATGCACTTGATTAGGCTGGCACGTGCCAGTAAGATGAAGTCACCGCGCAATTCGTAATGGCAATTCTTGCAGGTAACTCTGGGGTCCAGATTTCGGACCCAGAGTTAATATAGCAACGACGGCGCACCCGAAAAACGGTTCGGGGTGGGTGGGGCCGATCGTGGGGGAAAGGATCCCCCCGATAGAGAGGTTAGATGCGCGGTCGCGCTGACCGGCGGCATTGTAAGGGTTAAAGGGGCACCACGCGATCGGAGACAATCCGAATCGCGGGTTTTAACACTGGGGTGCCGGCTATCGTAGACGCGGCACCCCGTCTTTCCGATGCCGGTTAGGTCAGTCTTGAGCTGTGACCGATCCGCTCAGCGTCCGTATATCGGACGCTGAGCGCTAATTCACTGCGCTCAGCGTCGATATATCGGGACGCTGAGCGTGATAGAGGTTAAAGGACATGGAACCCAGATACCCACTAAAAGGGAACCAAAATATATCGACCTGAAGAAAGAGTTCTTCTGACCCCCACCCTTCCTTAAACCATGTCAAACAGGCTTCCATATGACAATCCACAAAGTGTACAGATGACCAAAGGCCTCAGCACAAGTGCTGATTGTCATGTAGAAAATTGCATCACAGGTGTAAACTTCATGTTATTTGGTTTCGTATTTACATTGTTCTGCATGAATTTTCTTGTACCTGTTTTCACCTGATTATGATGTCATTTCATTCAGAAATGGTTCATAGTGTGGGTTACGCTGAGGATTTTCATGCCATCAGACGTCAATTTGCAAAAGCAACACAAAAACAGTGCCTGAAACGGATTTTCAGCATAAAGCAGCAATATCTGAGATGGTAAACAATGAAAACGTATAATTGTTTACATTTATGTTTCCAAACAGTTCCTTATGTGAGGTACTACTGTATAAACGTCTTGATGGTGATTTCCTTCATTTGTGGTTGACTGAAAGGCATCTATTATTTCTCTAAGTTCCAGCTTGCACCATTGTGTGGCTGGGTTCTGCTTCTCTTAAGGCTGCTCTAATAAACATCTATGCCACCAATCAGGGCACCAGATGGAGGCTTACCTCTAGGATGGTGAAGGGATCTATAATGAAAATAAACGGGGAATGTGTTTTGGGGAGCTTGCCAAGATTACAGAGAAGGATGGCGCCACTGTCTTTAGCGCCGTGCAAGTGTTTGGACCGCCACAAGAGGGGACCCCATTACTATGGTTGGCTTCCAGTGCTCAATTTTGGAAGTCATGAAGAATAAAGAGATTCAAAGACCTATTTGCAGGTAAACTGCTGGGGGTACCTGGGGACAAGACAGATGTACTGGTTATGCTGGATAATGGTCTGCACAAGCTGTATATAAATGTAACACATGGTTGTCACAACATTTGCAGAAGAACCTTCTTTCTGCCTTTATATTGGGTGTAGGGGCCCATTCACACAAACGTTGCCCACATGGCTAGGCTTGGACGACACGACGGGGCATGCCCACGGAACGGTGAGGACACATTGGTGCTAACTGTATCCAGGCCCAAAGCAAATAGACTATGGTGGGCGCTGTATATGCAGCCATTATACGTGTGTGGCCCAAATTTAATGTTTGGTCCATGGGCCCTAAATCCTGCTGTAGACACTTTTTTTTTTGGGCCGTACATTCACTTGGGATTACACAGAAGAATTAACAATGGGCTGCTATTGTGCACAGAAAAAAAAGACCCACTGTTTATCCTAAAACAATAAATGCTAATACTATGTGTATAAGCATGTATAAAGTCTTTCTACAGTGGAATATATAGTACATTGACATAAAATGAACCTAAATAAGTTGAAAGGCCTTAAAACTTATTTACAAGTTGAATTATCTACATATATACTGCATCACGAACCATGTTCTCTGTTTAACACACGTTTGTTGGCCGGGGTTTGTTCCCTCTAGAGGTGGTTTAAGGGCAATCACACCCAAAACTGCGTAGGATGGATTACTTTTTTTATGGCATGAATGTCTAGTTAACTTAAGTTTTTTATGTTTTGAGGTTGCTGCCACTGAGATTAAATGGATTAACTTATGTGCATTGTAACTTTGTCCTCAGACATTTATTGGCCGTTTTCGCAGTATCATGGACTCATCCAGAATGCATTACACTGAGGAACTTCTGCGCTGGTTGGCACGGCTGGATGAACGTGAGAGAGGTTTATTCCCGGCTGGCAGAAAGGCTTAAAGGTTTTCAGAGATTGCGGGAACGAGGGGACCCTGCAGCTCAGAGCACAGCATCCAACATGGTGCAGGTTTAGGTGAAAAGAAATTAACAGAGTGATACTTGACCACTCTCATCACTATGGTGACCATGGTGAGTCTGAGTGCCCAAGGGCCCACGTATAATCGCAATTGTCATGGTTTTAAAATCATTATACACGTAGATGTGATTTTCAGCACAGGGATATGACAGATGGAGTTAGCTGGGCTGTGTTTCTGGAGCTTCAGGAGTGATCTGCCTTCCTGAGCATCTCCATTTGTTCTATATTCTAGCAGAATTGATTTCCTCTGACTTTTGCTACAGTGCCCTAAACCTCGCACTAAAATGCGCTGTAAAAAACTAATCATGACTATGAGCTTCTGGGTCCATCATTATATAGAAACGGCCTGTATTTCGAGCACTCTCACCAGTGTTATTCTTGAGCGGCTATTGTGCGGGAAAGGAAAGACTGTTCTTAGGAAATAGCCAGTTTCTTAAGATATGGCGTGAGTATTCCGCTGTGCTTCCCACATATCATTGGATTGTTCTACAGGAGTACGGTCACATGGTATTGATAAGGGTGCTTAATTTGGCTTTCACCTGTTGATTTTTTCCGTTCGACCCATATACAAAAAAAAAACTAACTTTATTTAAGCTTTAAGGGCTTGTTTTCTGCAGGATAAAATGGTGTTCCTTAATGGATCATGTCGTAGGTGGTGCAATGTGCTATTAAAAGTGGGTGTTCGTTTACAAGGAATTTAAGTGTGGTCCACTGTGTACATCCCTGTATAACGATCTAAATGATTTGACATCTTAACTGTGTTTGGATTGATGGGGCTCAGAAATGCCTGATATATTAAAACACCAATTTTCCAAGATTGATGGTAGACTACACAAATCTTAATTTCCAGGTTGACTAACGGATTGGTTTGACCTCCAATAGTATTGATGAAACTGCAGCGACCTGCAAAAATGATTGCTGTTGTGACGGTGACTGTAAGTACCTTGGCTCCATGTGCAGTCGCAGTGAGGCTACTAGTGTAAGTGATGGCTAACCTATGACACGCGTGTCAGTTGTTGACCGCCTAGACCTTTTCAGTGACACCGACGACTGCTGGAGAGTTAAGTTTCATCATCACGCTCTATCAGGCAGGTGAAGTAGCCGTGGCTGAGAGAGTGTCTGCACTGAGGCACAGCAATTCCTCCCTCCTCTCCGAGCGCCGGCCCTTCCCTTGTGGAGCGTGCTCGTGCTCGCAGTCAGCACAGGTATCACCGGGGCCTCAGCACATGAAAGTTGATCCCGATCCATCAAATCCAGAACTCCTCTGCAAGCTCCTAATAGTTGTGTGGGAGGGAGTTTTTGTGGTAGTCAACCTCTACACTGACACCTCCCACCGTGGGATGAGGGAGGAACCACTCCATCATATACAAGATATAAGACAGAGGTTTACTGTCAGGGACTTTCCATGAATAAAAGTCATCTGGGCTTGTGTGCAGTTTTGGGATGTACAAGCTGAAAAAATCACAGCCTTGCAAACGTAGAACATTGCGGAATATTTGCCTCATCATGATAGAAGTCAGACAGATGCAGAATAGCGGCGGCCTGCAGGGATACACGATAACCTCGTAACTTGTCCTGACGAATGTGTGCAGGTCTGTTTTTTTTTTTTTGTTTGTTTTTAACGAAGCAGTTTCCACACGTGTCTGATTTTGTAACGATCTTATACAATGGTGCGAGTTTGCAAATTTGTAATAAATAAGATGATGTGAAAAATCCCCAAATTACTGCCATACTTGTAGGGGTATTAATCAGAAAACATAGGTTATTTAAAGTCCCAGAAGTTAAGACGTAGTATACATTTGTTATTGAAACGAGAAATATCTCAACAAAAAAATTATGTTTTTTTGTCAAGGTGAAAAACCACGAGTATGCTCGGTTGTTGGCGAATTGTGACACACCAAGCTCAAAAGGTGTTGACCATCACTGGCTCTATGTGTATTGGGACATCTGCAAAGAGGTTGTATGTTCTCTCGGTTTGTGGGGTTTCCTCCCAACTCAAAAACATACTGGTATGTGATTAGATTGGAGACCCCTGGGGGATCTGATGGAAAGCTTGTGCAGCGCTGCATACTATGTGTGCGCTATATAAATAAAGGACTTATTTATTCTTTAAAAGGCCTTCATTCCCCAGAGATTAGAAGGAAAGTACCCTTTTTTCAAGCAGAAGTACAATACCTTGAGATATTCTCATAAAATAGCTGTGTATATGAAAAAAGAGTCCTTCGAAGTCCCCATTCCATTTGAGACTTAGTCCTCAAACACCTTATGAAAAAGCCATGCGAATCCGTCACTGTGCCTTTAATCGCAAAATGGTCTCGGACACTTGTGTTGTACGTTTCAGTACTTTATGTAGATCAACTGAAGACCATGTGTACAAAAACCAGGACTCTAGAGAAGAGTTGGTCTACGCCGATCTATTCATTTGGGTGCAGCATCCGTGTAGATGCCCAGTAATGATGAGATTATATTCTGCTTGACTGCCAGGTCTTGCAGCATTGTTCAACTTGCTGGAGAACCTCTGGGGAGAGAATTGGTCAATGCGGATGTTGGGGGTCACAAAAACATTGTATGGGATCCCCTGGAGAGCTGGATTTTTGGACTTTTACTTGAAAGGGCTAAAAAAAAGGCTTCCCTACATTATAATCTATTTGGAAGCCCTTCCAGGCTTTACTTTTGGACGCATCGAGTTGTAGTTGTATGTTTTTATTTATTTTTATCTCGGCCTGTGTCACTTTATATGGTTATAACTCGTGAACTTTTTTTTAATTTCCTCTATGATGACTAGACTGACGTAGAAAAGTTTTAGTAGTTTTTTTTTTTTTTCGGAACTGTTGGGTCCCATTTGCCAGTGAGACGGCTGCGATCTGCAGTACTCCTTGCTTCTGTAGTAGATATGGGTTCTTGATTAGTAAATGGGTAATGTAAGAAAATCATAATGTGGGGGTTTTTTTGTTCATAAGTGCGGGTTGTATTATGTAATATAAGGTGTAGACATATTGAACTACAGTTATGGGGTGTGTTATGATTTTGACTTTCTTTTAAACACATTCATTAATGTTGAATGAGGAATTTTGGCATTGAATTGCGGGTAATTTCTGAACCATGGACAGGGCAGTCCCGGGTTACGTACACGATGGGGTTCCAGAGTTTGTTCTTAAGTGACTTGTATGTAAGTCAACACTGTATATGTATGATTGTAGATCCCAGACAAAAACAATTTGGGCCCTAGTGGGGGGACCCAAAACTGGAAGAGGGGGTTAACCATTTTTGCTGTAAAGGGACAATGATTATCAATAAAGCTTCCATGACAGAAACCTTTACAGGATTATGAAAATATGGAAATAGGTAAAGCATCAGAAAGCTTCACCAGAGGTCCATAGGGTCTGTCTGTAACTATGGGTTTGTCGGAAGTCGGGTGTCCTAAGTAGGGGATGCTTTGTATATGAAAAAGTGATATCTGATATGATTGTTCATAGACCGTGCCAATACAGACGGAATCTTACAGGCAACTCTGGCAAACAGCCTGGGGTCTGATAAGTCTCGGGGTTCCAAGGAAACAATGGGTTGTCCCTCCACCAAAGGATGGTGTGGGGAGAGACCCCCAAGCTGACACCCTGTGGTTTTGATGCTGGCCCAGCACCAGTTGAAGGTCAGGACGGGATTCCGGTTGGGCAAAGATGAGGTGAGGAGGCACCTAGAGAGCTCCTCTCGCTGACCCCCGATAATCGCATAAATCCTATTGGGGGACTTAATTCGGTCACCCGCCCAGAACCATCCACAGCAAACCGGTCAGCACTGGGAATCCCCGGCCAGCGAGTCCTGGGCAACAACGCCTATGTTGTGGATCGCACCATAGATTGGTAGCTAACATGTAAATCAGAGGGGTGAGAGAGCTCTATTGAACAAGCTGAGGTCACCAGTGCACCGGCCACAAAGCGGAGCACGAGGAGGGAGAAACAGCAGGCCAGGGCGGATAGATACAAACCCCAAAAGGAGATGCATTGGTGGTGCGGATGGAGACTACAATTTGCTTACAGTGTGAGTACCCACTGTACGAGGAAACTGGGCAAAACAGCAGCATCACGCTCCCTTTCCCAAACAATCTCTACCGAACCACAGTGTGAGAACCCGGATCAGCAATTACACCAAACGCTCTACAAAACCCCTAGAAATGAGCAACTGAGTGAACTGCACCACCAGCTATTCGGAAAAAAACAGATTAGACAATTACCCCTAAAAGGCGGATCCGGAGGCCCATCCACCCCTCTTCTCACTGTCCAAGAGTGTGAGCCGACTCTAATGTGTAGCGTTACATGCTACACGTGGCCAAAGACAGCCAGGAACTGTCACACAAAGAGCAATGACCTCAGTGCTCGCTCAGCCCTGAACCCGTGGGGATGTCTTCTCAATGACCCCAGACACCCTGGGGGGGGGGGGGGGCCATGGGAAACGAGCGCCGCCCTGCAAAAAACTGATACAAAAGTTCTTTTGGAAGTCTCAAATACAAAGCCAGATAATGTGAGGCAGAGGAGTTTCATGTGTTGGTCATCTGGACGGTAAAAAGGTTGTACGGAAAGATAGATGACCTGAAACCCCTGCATGAAGAAAGTCACAGAAGGCTAGGACCTCCCATACTCTGTACAACCGGGAGACCTGCTATTGTTTTGCGAACTGATCTACTGAAAGCCCCAGATGACAATATTCTATTCTTCTCCAACCTCAGAACGACACCTAGAACAGTGACTAAACATTCACATCTATAAGTCATATACGGGGTCTTGAGGCTTCCCAATAATGTTGCAAAAACGCTGAAAATTTTAGACTTCTCGTGTGATACATTTATCATGTTATTAATATATTTAAAGTGATAGGTTTTGCGTTTCGTTCTGAAAAAATGTGAAGTTTGGCAAAGGTTTGTAAAATTCTTCCTGTTCTCCAAATTGAAATGTTTTCTGCCTTCCAGACAGGAAGTAAATAAAACTACCCAAAAAAGCTTGAATAATAACATTTCTGGATATCTGCTTTATGTTGGGATGATATTTATGCATCTTATTCCTAGTCATTTTTTCCTCGGATGTTATGGGCGCAGAACTTTAGGTGCCATTTTCTCATTTTCATGAAAATCTTCCAACTCGCATTTTTAGGGACTAATCTGTCTCCCGTGACCTTGACAGGCTGCTAAATAATAATGAAAGCCCCAAAATTACCCACTATAGAACTTCAACCCTCAACGTATGTAAAACAACTTCTTAAAGTCCATTAACCCTTTTAAGTGTTTCACATGGTTAAAAAAATAGACCGTGATTTAGAAACTTTTAAATTTTTTGGAAAATACATTCATTTAGGGTAAAAACTGAGAGTTTCAGAATAAAATTAAATGAGGAATGCACTGCAACGTTTGATGCCCAATCTCCTCCAAGTGTACTGATACCCATAGTGGTGGGACTGCTGACTTAGGAGCGCACGGGCCCGAGTATAGAATAATGGAGGCGCCATCCACAGCAGATTTTATTGTCACATTGTACAACCTATAATTAATTTTTTTTTTTAATTATTTTTTTTTTTTGGTGTAATGTGAACGCATGAGGCTTATTTACGGGATGAGAAGGAAATGTATAGATAATCATTTTGGGAGCGCTAAATAGATTTATTAACATTTCAAGGGAGAACAAACAAAATATCAAATTTATTTTGGATTTTTGCATTCTCCCCCCTCCTCACCCCCCCCCCTGAGAAAACGATCAAAAATCCACTTGGATATGTTAAAGCGTATCAAAAATTCATAACATTATAGGGCAGATTTTAAAAAATGAGCCGCGTCAGGAAGTGAAAGTGGCTTTGGCGTTAAGGGGTTGATACTGGATATCTCTGCCTCCGTCTCTGACACTAAGAAATGTTGATGGATTGACACTGCACATATTTATAACATATTTTGGTAAATGTGAAATACAATTTTACTGCTTACTGTAAAATGGAAAAAGGACACATTCTAATTCTAAAATATATATGTTATTAATAAAGATATTCTATCAAATTTAAAGCTCCATGTCATCAAAAAAATATAAACTGTATTCCCGGCGAACCCTGTTAAAAAGAAATGCTTGAAACATGAAACAAAGGATTTCAAAGTTGTACCATCTCCCAAAAGTGATCAGGTAAAAAATGTTGCGTGCAGTCCATCTGCTGTAGTCACATATGGCAAAACAAAGACATTTGTTTGACAAAAAGATTATTTTTTTTAGCTTCACCCTCATTTACATACCGTATATACGTAAACATAAGCCAAGTTTTCAGCACAAACAATTGTGCTGAAAAACAAACAACTGGGCTAATTGAGTAAAAAAATATCAAATCACCTTTCGGCGCCCCGTAGTCTTCTGTTCGATCTGTCCAGGCGGAAGGGTCCGGCGAAACCTGATCTTCTGACGTCATACAACTGGGCACCGTACAGACTGCCCGCTGATGGACGGATCGGCACTGCGGGCCCGCGGACAGGTTCGTTTTATTTTTTTGTAATCGATGGCTGTACGAGCGCCGAGGAGGCCGACTGCATACGGGGCAGGGGCAGGAGGGCTATATACCGGTGCAGGGGCGGGCGGTCCTGGCCTATCCATGGTGCAGGGTGGCGGGGCTATATACAATGGGGCAGGGGCTGGTGGGCTACATACACTGGGGCAGGGGCTGGTGGGTAATACACTGGGCAGGGGTGGTGGGCTACATACCTGGGGCAGGGGATGGGGGCTCTATATACCACTGGGGCATGGGCTTAGCGGCCTATTATACACTGGGGCACGGCGGATGGCTGGACGGGCTCTCACTCTGGGGCAGGGGCGCTGAGGGGGATATACACCACGGGGCAGGGGTTTGATGGGCTATCCACGCAGGGGGGGCGGGCGGGCTGTGCAATGGGGCAGTGGCTGGGGGTATATACACAACTGGGGAGGGGCTGGGGGACATACACAGCTGGGGCCGGGCTGGGGGCATATAACATGGGGCAGGGCTCGCAGGCCTTCATACAATGGGGAGGCTGGACAATGCATTCCCACCTCTGCTTATATCAAGTCAATAGGTTTCTCAAGTTTTCTGGAAAAATTGGGGGGCTCGGGCGATTATCGGGTCGGCTTATATCGGAGTATATACGGTAAGTTTTTATTTTTTTTTTATAAAGTACGTAAAACATTTTATAGGCTTTATTCCAAATTTTGCTTGGTTTGTAAAAAAAATCAAGCTTCTTCTCCCATAGGAATGCGTAGTCCAGCTGTACAGTTGGGGGGATTTCGTTAGGCAGGATTTTGAGCAGTGTATATTGTAGCGTTGTAGCAGTTTCAACAGTCGGATTTACAGTCTGGTGTACGTGGAGTGTGAATGCCTTCTCGTGACAGCCTGTGCAGAGGCAGGGGGCGCGCATACTCTGCTCCAAGAAGACGGAGCTATGCGGCATGCTGATAGCTCCGGCTTAAAGCGAGTAAGTGCAGCACAGCTCTGCATAGAGGTCTATTTGGGACGAGTGCTCTGGGCTGCACACTAAGATGCCATAATTGGAGGATTCAAAACGAGGCTAACGGGGCATGGGTAGTCCGGCTACCGCCATGACCAGTAGCCTCTTTCACAAGTTTGCATCTAGGGCACTAATAAACTTTCCTAAACGCAGTGGGCATAAAGGATTAGACCCAATAAAGGCTATAAATTTCTTAGCTGAACGACCACCGGATCTCCTTAAAGGTAGATCCGCAAGGTACTGTTTCCTTTCAGTTACACGGCAGTTAGTAAAAATTTGTAGTTATTTTCTCTATAGCAAATTATTTAACGGTGCCCCTCACCCTGGTTTGCCACAGTTGGGTGTTAACAGTTTTCACGCTTTACACTTGCCTGATTCTCTTACAATCAGAGGTGGGCCCCAAAAAAGTCACAATGCTGTAACGTGGAACTTTTGCACAAAGATTCTACAGACGACCGCGCTGCACGCTGGTTCGTCAACAGTTTTCCCAAACCAAACTCACAGGTTCCTTAGAACACTCAGGATATCAGACGCGCCAACCAAACACTCAAAACAAATAGCCACCCCAGTAAGATAAAGTCCCCATATGTTTGGGATGTAAATAGACTAGCACAACGTTTACCTAGTGTAAACGCAGGTGTGATATGCATCCCTCAAGGCGTTGACACAATTGCTGTCTTTCAAGAAGACCATGATTGAGTTGGAGAATAACTACGCAGTAAGCGAAGTCGAGAGCTTCGGATAGAAACGGACCAAGTTGTGCTGTGGACATAACCCCTTCTCGCACCCCAATGTAATTCTATCGTCGGAGGATAGGATACGCAGGGTTCCCGAACGGTGAGTAAAAATACGTAATGACGGTCGCCGCGGCTTAGAAGGAGACTGTGCAATTACGCTGGGTATTTGTTAGCCGGGATCTTGCGTAACACCAGGGATTGTGACTTTCATGATCCGCCTGTTAGCCCTAGAGACGCCGAATTCACAATGACTGAGTGGGATCTATGTGCAATTGCCACAATGACCAATCTTTTCCATGGCACCCTGCTGCCTTCAGTAGCAGCCTGCACGATCTAACAGTGCAACTGTCAGCCTACGCAGAATGCCGATGCAATACATAAGTATTACATTAAACAAACCCTAAACAGTAAAAAAAAAGTTTGAAAAAAATGCTTGAAAAAAGAATATAAAAGTCCCCCTGAAGTTCATCCCATGCAATACTCAAATAATAAAACATTAAAATAGATAATATGGGTATCAAAACGTCTGTAAAACTAAAAAATAAATTGGCAATGACCCATGCGGTGAACGCCGTTTTAAACAAAAAAAAATTTAACCCTGATACAGGAAAAAGTATGTTATGCCATTGTTACATGGCGATGAAAAACAAGCAATTCTCACAAAATGAGTTCTACGTATAAATCAAGCGATAAGCCGAGGGGGGAAATTGCATGTGGTCACAGCCTCCAGTTATATAGCCAGATAGCCCCGTAGTATATAGCCGCCAACCATTCTAGTATATAGACTGCACCCCTCTAGTATAGCTGCCACCCACTCTAGTATATGCAATTCCAACCCCCAGGTACAGTAGTATATAGCCTGCAAAACCCCCCCTTGTAGTAATAGCATGCCAACCCCGCTGTAGTAGAGACTTGAGTTTAAGCTGAGTATATCGGTAATCTGCAAAACTAGTTAACATAGAAAAAGCTATATAAATGGAGATTGCTAATCTGATGGACTCATTTAGAATAAAGGATAAACAGGGGCATTTACTAAGGGCCCGATTCGCGTTTTCCCGCGTGATACCCGAATATCTCCGAATTTGCGCCGATGTTACCTGAATTGCCCGGATTGGGCGCACGCGATGGATTGATGGCGATCGGGCGGCATGCGCACACGACGGAAAATTGGGGGGCGTGGCCGAATGAAAACCCGACGTATTCGGAAAGAAAAACGACCGGCATTAAAAACCGAAAAAGGTGTCGATGGGGAGCAACTTACTTCACTGGTCCGAGGTGTGCATTCGGCGCGTGAGAGGACTTTCAGCGAAGCAGCAGCGCCACCTGGTGACGGGGTGAGAACTACATTCATAAATCTCGGCCGGACCGAACCAGAGCAGAGAACGACGCCGAGGATCGCGAACTGGAACGGGTAAGTAAATGCGCCCCATTATGTTTCTGTACGGTGAACGTCCGGGAAAAAAAATGCTAAAAAACCTAAACAGAATTCATGATTTTTTTTAAACTACCCCAAGAAATAGTTATAAAATAGGATTATTATCTATAGAAAATAATACCCAATATGTCCAAATTACAGGAAAAATAAACTTTTATAGCCTGTAAAATGTGACAATGCAGATCTGCATATGGATGGGGGACTTCCATTCTATGACTCGGTCGTTGTGCCCATACAGCAGTTTCCAAACACATATGGGTTATCCTTATGGGAGAAATGGGGTATTCAAACTTGTGGAGCTTTTTTCGTTATTTACGACTTTGTGAAGGTTTTTAATTGTTAATCAAATGACGAGGGGGAAATGTCTGCGTGGAGAAGAAAGGAAAACAAGTGTTACTCACCAGAGGAGAAGGGCTGTTTTACTATGAGAATGTCATCTGTGAATAGCCTGCCTAAGGAGATGGGCCGCATGACAGAAGAAAGATAAGAAGGTCTAGATGCCTTTACACCAAATAAATTGATGCGTATGATATAATAGAATTGTTTCCCCCAATCCTTCTAATGCAATCCTCTCTGGTTGAACTGATGGAAAGGGTCGTTGTTAAAAAAAAAACCGTATAAATGATACATGATAAACACAACAGTAGATCAAATCTTTCTATTCTTGAGTACCATGTGTGATAAGAAAACAATCTCAAAATCCCCATGGATATGTTTAAAGTGATTCAAAGTTATAAAAAACTCCTAGAATGACACAGGTCAAATTTAAATATAAGCCTGGTTCCGACCTAAAGCCATAAATGGCTTAAACTGAAGGGGTAATGGGATAGTTCCCACTTCGTCAAATGATGTGCTTGTTTGTATGCTGAAAAAATAATAAATTTCTGATTATAATTTTGCATTATTCGTCATGTCTCTGATCTCCTTCTATAGAAAGCTCATTGTTACTGTCTGGGGATTAGAACATCTGACCAGGTCCAAGGGCACGGCTCGTTAGTATTATCGTGATCAGAGCTGTGTGCTAACAGTAACACCATTATGATAATGACACATCAAAGGCATATTGTAACACTCACACCTGGACCAGTCCACACATAACACAACAGAGCCGTATCGTTCTTCATAATACAGGTTCAGTTGTGGTGTACTGTTCTAGTGAAAGCGTTAGAAAATGAGCAGATGAGAAGAAGATAATGAAAGTGAGAAGAATCAAATGACTTACCTTCCAGTCAGGTATGCTGCAGAGAGGAAAGGTCTTGTCCGCGATTCCTGCAGTTATAAGGTACAATCTCAGAATATAATCAGGAATTCATCAATATTAAAATCTGAAATATTTGATGACAGACAAAAACATGATTTTTTATTTTTTAGTAAAGAGGCCTATAAGGGCTCATGCTAGACCAGGCATGAATTTGCAGCAGGCATGTTTACTATGAGCTCTGCACGTAGTCCGTGGACTGCTTTACATGTCATTGCTGCTGAGTGGAGCTCAATTGCCAGTTACGGTTATGGCACTGTGGTTTGTGTCCGTAGACTACAGTGTCCTGTGTGGGATGCCTAAGGGAGGGATCTGTTATTTAAGTAACTAGGGCTGAGAAGAGATGTCTGAAATATGAAGAAATCCAGAGAAGGTCCCAGAGTACCATAAGTAAACGTAAACTTTTAATAATTACTGATAAAATACGTTCCACAGTGAACCACAATTAGTATACGGATCAACATCTAGTCAGCCAAAAACACATCCCAGAAAGGGAGCTCGTTCAGACCTCCAATATAAGTCTCGTCTGACACGGTCCACAGTAACACCTCACCATCGTCTTAGTGCATCCTGTTATAGCATATGACCACGGTTTTGCCTCATCTCAAAACCACGGACCACATTAATTACGGACAGTATGAATAATAGGGTGGATCTCAAGTCTCCGATGCGCCAGTCTCTGGTCAAGCGGACTGGTCCAGAGGTACAGGACCTATTAAGCCCTACAATCCTTGATATCCTGACCCGCAATTTGATCCCGCCGCCTGACAAGGAGGGCCAGTACATGTACCTTTCAGACCCTGTTAGTCCCTAATATGTAATCCCTACGCGTTCCATACGCCGGTGACGCATATCAGGGGAATAAGGAATGTAGTGGGATAGCAGTCTTGATGCAAGTATGGACTGCAAAAGCTCCACATCAAGGGTTAAAATGAATCAAAAACAAAGCAGTGGCCGTATAATACAAGTTACTACTGTATGGTGGCGAGATGTGAGTGGCATGTCTCACACTTTGAAGTTGATGCTGCCTCCCCCATGCGCAGTAAGGCCAGTAATCGGCTGAGGACTCCCTCCGTCAATGTGGGAGACGCTATGATGCACGGAGTGGGAGGAGCTATGATGTCACAGTGGGAGGAGCTATGACATCCTGGTATATGTAAGACGGGATATGTGTTTTCAGTGAAGGTGAAGATTGGAAGGAATCTTTTACCAGGTGCATGTGGAGACACTGGAGGCATATTTTACCTGGAGATGGGTACATACCAGTTCCCATCTTCGTTCAGGTTTCCATTAATTAAAAAAAAAAAAAAGACTTGTAATGGTGTCAGTTAGTATCTGTATTTACATCTTCCATTAGACCTTCCATTGTTGGAATAAGTAAACAGATGGCTAAAAAACAATTTAAAAAAATACAACCCAAAAGACACTAATAGTAGGCAAAGTATCTGTTTTTTTACATACTGTCAGATTCCTTAAAAAGGAGCCAGTAAAAAAATGTACTTTGCTTATTGTATCCGCCCACCCCATCTGTTTTTAAATCTTTTAAAAAAAAAAAAACTGCAACTGCAAATGGAAGTAAAACCAGAGGGGTTAAGCTATAAGTTTCTAGAAGATAACTAACATGGAGAATAGAAAGCTTGCAAGAGGGGCAGTCAGAGGATGTGTGAACGTAGGGCGAGGGCCCAGAGTAAGAGGATGTCGTGGACGTAGGCGATGGGCGTCAGAGGCTGTGTGACGTAGGCGAGGGCAGTCAGAGGAGGGTGGACGTAGGCGAGGGCAGTCAAGAGGATGTGTGATTGTAGGCGAGGGCAGTCAGAGGAGTGTGGATGTGGTGAGGGCAGTTAAGAAATATCTAATCTGGTAGAATGCAAAGAGTCCAGGGATCTGGTTTTGGTGAAGAAAGAGGGAGTGATGTAAGTCAAGGGGAGGGAAACTAGAAGATTAGAGTTAAAGGAAATTATCATTTGAATTTTTCAGGCATATGAACCAAACAACTTGAGAATGCTGTAGCTAAACTGATGCAGAAGCATATCTGTTTAAACCCTGAGCTGAGTAGTTTTGCTGAAACAACTATTTGAAACATTCAAGATAATGAGGCTCTGTAGCGCCTTTTCATGGCTCCGCACTTTTCCACTTCATAGTTTAGACCTTGTCCAGAGAATGATGTATCCCTGTGAAGGCAGAAAAATCCATCACGGCACGATCCCACGTTGCATATGTATGAATGAATCCAGCTTAGGTTATTAGTTTCCGTCTGGACAGTACCGGAAGCTCCACGTGTAATGATGCTTAAGGGTATGGCAGCCGCAGCACCAGTTTTCAGGGTCTGACTGTTATAAATGCCGTTTCAGCAAAACACTGGAGCTCAGGTATTAAGAAGATATGGTTCTGCATCAGTGGCTACAGCATACAAAGTTTGGTGGTTAAACGCATGAAAGCAAATGTTGATATCATTAAGGCAGTGGATCTAAGTGTACGCTGATGACTTTGAATGGATCTATGTGGCGATTGGCAGAACATTCCTTTGTGTCAGCGCACATAACGCCTTCTGGAGGATGAATGCTAACAGTTAAGTAGTGCTAGTGTGTTTTGCCATAGGAATGCAATACATTTCCATGTACCTGAATTGCCTTTTGTAGTGAAGTTTATGGTCCCTGTATTCAGGGGTAAAGGTTGAAGCAGTCTGGCGACCTGGAGGCGGCTTCAGTTTCATGGAGCAGCGCACAAATACGGAGCCCCCCCACCCCACTGAGAAGACTATACGTGACACCCCACCCCCACAACTACTAAGGAGATCCCCCCAACACTTGACATTAATACACTAGATCCCCCCGCCCCAAGAGATGATGTAAATTATGAGACCCCCCCAGAGCCGACCATAATAAGAAGGATGGATGGGGGGGAGGGCGGCTCTCACACTCACAGGGCCCCGCACACAGACACTATACAGGAGTGTGATGTTCAGTAATGCTCGGGAAAAGGCCGCTCCCTGGAAGGAAAAAGCCTGGCAGCAGGTAATGATTGTGTAAACTGGATTCGGCAGGGACTCTGATAGACCTCAGTACTGTGCAGTTCTCTAGTAAATAGAATTTAAGATCTCCGTGCAGGTAAGAAAAGCAATAGCAACAACCCTGCAATGCATAGGGGAGTAGTGTTGCGAATAGCGCCCATCCTTGTCAGAACTGTCTAATCAGCCTGCCGCATCTCAGTCAGAAGCTACTGTCGGTAAACTTAGAATTGCAGCTAGGACACCTCTTACCTGGAAGGACAAGAGTTTAAATTCAATTGCTGTACAATGAATATGCTGGTTCTATGTAAAGCAAGCGGGAAGCTGATGGAAAGAGCTGCCAGCTCATAGATAACTAAAAAAAAACCGTGTGGGCAGGGGCAGGATCACAGTCAGGATTTGGAAGCAAGTCCAGGGTGAAGCTCCTGCAGAGCTGCCGGACAGACACACTATGGCAGGGTTGCCGAGGTGTGTCAGGCCAGTATGCCTGAACTATAGCCAGTCAGGAGACTCGGCTAGAGCCGAGTCCACTGTACGAACTTGGTCCATCGTAACCAGCCCAGCCTTAAAGTATTACCAGGCTGTGAGAGACGTTCCGCAGACCAGCTATATCCTACAGCCTTGGAACCATGATGCGATGGTAGGTGTTATATGACTGTTCCAGTTCAAAAAAAAGAACAGGTGAGCTCTGTGTGATACCTGGATCAGGCTGCTTCACTATCATCGGACTCCCATCCTCAGCCCCCGGATCCTATATACAACTCAGGGGTGACCCAGGGGAGAAACCTCTTTATTCAGTCTCCATCCTTATTTTTTGCACACACAACGGCTGGGGTACCTGCAAGGGCGTAGGGCCGTCCTCCCAGTCCCAATATAAGTACCGTGACCACAGAATGCCCAACGGCACTCTAGCCAGACACTTCGATTCGGGCCCCGGCTGCCCTCCGGCCAAAAGAAATGGCTAGGCCCCGGGGGGGGGAATGTTGAACACAATGTTCTGTAGTTTGTTGTACATAAAGAATGCAATATGATTTATATTCTGACATCAACTTGACGGATTTTGATCTGCAGTAGAGAGATCATCATTTGGTTTTATGGCGAGCAATGAAAGGACTGTGATTGGTAGGTTAAGGAATTACCATAAAAAAAAATAAACATTGGATAAACCAGGTGCGTTACTCAAGATCCAGTCACTTTGGCGTGGTAATATTCGTATATTTGTTATCCACCTCCTTCTTTTAAGATCACATTTAAACTCTGTACAGAGGATAAGGGGGATAAAAATAGCATGTGACCCAGGCCAATTTTGCATTTTTCCAACATACAAAGAATAAAAGGTCTGTCATTTTTATATACGCAAACTTCAACTGTGAGATACGTACTAAAATATCCAGAAAAATCACAGATATGTATATTTTAAATAATTAATTAGAAATTTATGCAATTTAATAAGTAATTTGCTAAAATAGAAAAACAGAACTTATATTGTTACAGAAAGAAAAACCTTTGTTGGAACAATTAAGAGGTCAGCGGTTTTCCGGAGTTATCTTCACAAAGTTGCACACACTGCCAAGCAGGGATCTGGCCCACTCCTCCATTACAGATTTTCTCCAGATCATTAAGGTTTTAGGGATTGTCGCTGGGCCAACATTGAGTTTTAGTTCCTTTCAAGATTTTGGATTGAATTCAGGTCTGGCGGCTGAACCCCAATCTCCAGGACCTTAAAATGATTCTTACAGAGATGCTCTGGCTGTGGTTCAGGTCATGACCTGCTGAAGATCAACACGCCATTTCACACTCTTAGAAGGGAAGGAGGTTGTAGAGGCTGCCACTAAAATGTTTTTCAAGAGTATAACCATTTTGGAGGAGTCTTTTTTTGCACCGTAGGAATTGAAATTATCAGTAATACAAATAAATAATCTGTCGGCATAAAACTAGTTATTGAGGTTATGAAAGAAAATCCCAGACCAGCATGTGACTGACATCGCCGAAGATACACACAGGGTCACGGGGCCAAGTGGAAGGCAGGCTACTAACTGCGTGAGTTCTGCGATAAAGTAAGTGTGACCGAGCATCAACAGTCTGACTGGATAACTGGCTGCTCCAGCAATCGAGGGCTGAAGCTCCTGGGCCTCAACTGAGGGAGAAGAGAGAAAAGTCTACTTAGAAGATAACAAAAAATGAGGTTATTCAGTTACATTAAAAGCAGATGACTGAGGGGAGGACCTCATTTACATGTACAAATACCTGAATGGGCAGGGAACTTCTAAAGATCTTTTAGTACCTACAAGGTCTGTGGGGCCTGCGACAAGGTGGCATTCTATACGCCTAGAGAGAAGCGGTTCTACCATCGCCATACGACAGGGATTCTTTAAACTAGGGGAACTATTGGAGGTGGCGGATACTTATGAACCAAAGATATTCGTTATAGGGAAGAAAAAAAAAACCATTGTTCACCCTCCTGCCAGGGCATTTTGGAAATGTTGCAAGTATGGCCCGAGCAATTAAATACCCATAGTTAAATGATCAATTCATCATAAAATCACTAAATTAATAACCAAAAACGGTTTTAGGTAGAAATTTTAAAACAGTCAAATCCTGCAAAATATAGCGCTAAACACATTAAAATTAAATTAAAACCTATAATTTTGAAAGCAGAGAACCTGGTGATTGGCATTAACAGTTGACAGCCTGTACAACCCTCATGCAACTTTATTTAAAAACAAAAAGCATTTCAATCAAACAGATTTTTACTAAAATCGCATCAAAGAGGTTTACCCTCAAATAGGAATGTAAGAAAGTCAAAGGCAAAAAACCCAATTTATATATATGACCACAATACACCAAACATCAAAAGAATTAACGCATGCTTAAAAAGCGATTGTAATCTACAAACTCTTTATAAAAAGAAAAATAAAACACACAGTAAAAAAAATATCCTATCATTTTTGTTTTCCAAAAAAACACAGCCTACCATGCATACAAAATACTCTTTAATTAGTGCACACGGCCCCCTTCATGCAACTTCATAAAATGCAGCAAATGTGTTAAATATGCTAAAATGTACAAATGCCAGATACTTATATAAAGAAAAGGTACTTCTTAAAAAGCACAGTTAATATGTGAGGAGTTCATACATACCACTTGTGTATAATCACCAACATATGCCAAGCAAAGAAACTGTAAAATCTGTGGGGCACCCCGTGCAATTTTTGAAGAAACCGCACACGGTTCACTCAGAGATATTATGATAGGCTCCCTTACAAAAACGTAATCAAATAAAAGTGTAACATAAACAGATAACAAAGGTCACTTTAGATTGTGAAATATGTGCAGATAGTATGAGCAGGAAAATAACGGAACCTGCAAGTTCAAGATGAATTTGAGTAAGAACGGCTAAACGTAGGTCCAAATAATGGAGGGGAGGCGTTCAAATATAACTTTACCCAGAAGCGGGTTTTTCCGGTGTTACATGAATGTTTTTTTGACAAAGTTCTGCCTGCTGAGTTGCTAATATTGGCCCACACTAGGCAAAATTATGATGTTCATCCTCCCCGCATTACATAATCACTGAAATATATGAGAGGACAATGTGCTCTTGATATTTTGGGTAGAGAATGCTAACAACATTAACATTAGTTCATGTTATGCCCTTAAAAATTTTGATACAGACTAAAGTCAATATTATTACGAAGGCGCTATCGAGAAGCCTTCTCGTGCACCCCCTTTACTCCTTCATTTGGCCTGCCAGCAAAAAGCAGAAGGGAAGTTACCACTTCGAATGCTATAATTGGGATCCCTGGCACCGGAATCCATTACACGATTCTAGAATTTGTTCTAGGTGCCAGGGAACTGAGTTATTAAGGGGTTCTCCGACGGTTCTGAAAAAAAAAACTAAGGTGGGAGGGAGGGAGCTGCTTAAAAAAAACAGTCCTAACTTACCTTCCGGGCCCTCCAGTATCCAGCGCTTGCCTGTCGTGCGGTCGGGGCGCCATGGAACAAACCATGGCCGCCAGAGCAGTGCTGACTCAGCTTCAGGCGGACCCGAAACCTTCCGGCCCGCATCACAATGATGTGAATAGGGACGGGTAGGGTGCCGGAGGCGCGGCCGGAAGCCTGGATCCAGCCTCTCATAGCATGTGTGTTACATGGCGCCTCGACAGCACGCTCAGAATACATGGTCTGAGCGCCGGCATATCTTACAGCTAGCAGATCTGGCAGCATGGGGCGTGACTGCAGCATCAAGCTGGTGTAGCTACAGTAACCACCAGCTCTAGCGTGGGAGTGGCTGAAAACAAGTTGGAAGAGAGCCCCCGGAGGGACCCCTCATGAAGAATAAGCCAGACCAGTGACAGATATGGCCCGGCGATTGGACTGCTACGTGCCACCGTGTGGGTATGTTGATTGCAGCTGTGAATGGGGGTGTTACATGGAAGAGGCTAGGGGAAAGTTTTTTATAGATGTGCAGCTAAACTTTTTTTAAACTAACAAGTGTCCTCTAACATGAATTCTCTAGTTAATATTTAGATTCTCATCTTTAATGGAAAAAAAACCCTGAGCTAGGTGCCGGGACCAGAGTTAATGTATAAGGATGGACCTCGGTCTTTTAAACCAACAGTATCTACTATGAATGGGACTTTTCACGGAGTAAAAACTACCTGTTCAAGCTTCTATGATGGTTGTCAGAGAAGCTGTGTCAGCCTGTATCCAAGTATTATTTTCCCTACTGTATATAAAATGTATCTCTACTTGGTCCAAAAATAAGCTGGATGGATGAAAATCAAGAGCCGAAAATTGTGAAGAATTAAATCAAAATACATATCAGGGAGAAAGCATCCCTGCTTAAAGGGAAAGTCACCACCTTTGCACTATAAATCAAGTGACAGGTTCCTATAGAGCTATATAATAACCAACACCCTTCTTTTAGTTAAATGTTTCGCTTACATTCTCCACATAATTAAATACTTTTATCTTTATATGACCTGGAATCAAAGGGGGGTGTCGTACTCGGCGGCCCCTCAGTTAATCCTCTCCATGGTCTTAGCTCCTTCACAGTCAAAGTCATGTCATATGGCCAGAGTGACATCTTAGGTATTTAGCATGCTTAACAATAGCAAACAGTACACAAGTATAAGCGAAACAAACAAACTAACAGCGCTCAGGGACTTCTCTCTTCATCCTCCATGGAGGCTGCTGGGATTTATGTAAATCAAAAGACATGGGTACAGTTTGCTAATATATTTTTTTAAATCAAAGAACACTTTATTAATGCATATACGACAGAAGATAGATTACAGTTTAACATCGCAATAGTGCTTAAAAAATTACATCAGAAAACAGATAATGGTAAGTAATGAAAATCATTTTGTGTAAAGGCGGTCCCCTACTTATCGGAACACTCGAGCTTAATACGACCCCAGTTACAACGGACCTTGGTGGATATTGGTATATTTACTGTAGTCTAGGTTACAATAAAAAGCTGTAAAGTATCACAGGTGTACTGTAGATGAAGTCTTTATTGTTAATCCTGATTCCGCTGGGGGGGGGGGAACAAATACACATCCGAACATTTAAAATCCAATTGTCACAGAGACCAAAAAGTTCTGTCTGGTGGCATTAAATGATAAAATATACGCGTTCCACTTCTACCAATTCAACTAAGAACAAAACTACAGACCCTATCTTGTATGTACGGGGATGCTGTACAATATATAGATTTTAATTGCTTTCTTTCTGTTATTGTCAACCTTCTTTAGGGTCAGTTCAAACTGCATTTGTTTTTTTTTACATATGATATTTATTAAGTTTTTATAACAGTAAAAGAATCAGGAGGGGAAGGAAGGTGAGGTAAAACAATGTTGACAGGACATCCTGGATACCACGTGTATCAATATGGGGGGTTACCAAATAAGAGTAACAAGAATTTCAGTTTGAAGAGAAGATACAAAGCCAAAACTTGCATTTTTACCAAGGATTTCACGTAGGCAGAATACCCTTTGCAAAAATGAAAAAACACATGCGACACACTCTCACAAGATAAAGGAATTGTTTGTAAAAGCATGTGTTTTAGAAAGCAAGACAGTGAAGGATTTGACCTAGTAGTTTTGACCACATGAAGCCAGTATATTCTTATTCAGATTGGGAAATATGCAAAGTTTTCCAGGAGTGGCGATAATGAAACACACGGCTCTATTTAGCTACATTATAAGCAGCTCCTTGCATCAAGTGACATACAAGAAGCTTCTGAGTATGATGATAAAACCAAACCAGTATATACCAGAAGGAACGGACTCCACTGAGACAGCCGGTTCACTGTGCAGATGAGAACAGGCGGGACGTGAGGGGAATTTTGGTAAGGTAAAGGGCACGGGGGATCTGTGAGAAGGGATCTGTGATGCAGGAGAAAGCAAGGCCGGGATCTGAGGTTCTAATAGGTAAGGATTCTGTAGGTAAGGACAGTAGATATGTGATTGGTGTTTAGGTGAAAAAAAGCGAGGGGGTCTGTTTATTTCGTATGAGTCTTATGTTGATCTGACAGTACTTAAACTAGGTTCCAGAGGTTCAGGTAGATAATACTCAATCTCTGGTCCTCCTCTCATTAGAGGCTTCTCTTCAGGAAACGGAGGCTCACTCATCCCAGAAAGCGTAATTCTGCAGAAGCAAACCTACAAATCATGAGATAGTCTATGAACTTTTCTGTAAAGAAAAGCTCATCAAAAATACAAACAGGACATCAAAGCGAGTAGTGACATTTTCGGGCCAGTTAAGTATATGATACAAGGACAAAAGCAGGCTGCAAGTATGAAACCTTTCACCCAAGACCCCCACTGTTTCTTTCAGACTCTCATTCCATCTCCACCGGACTCCAAGTCTCCTATGAGAGCTTTTATCCCTATCCAGGCTCCTCATAGAGGAGAAAATAAGGATGGGGTCAGGGGACTATTATTCTGACCAGTTAAACATGAAATTGTTGGGCGATGTTAACGTTAGAGTGTATTTATTAAGTGTCTTATAAATTGCAGCGACAGATATTGTATGTGGAAACATTTGGGATGGAGAGCAGAACAATGACTTCCCATCTTAAATTTACATAATAACCCCACTGGTGTGCTGGCACATATTCTCCTTGGCGCTCTGTTTCTCCATCTGTTTGACACCCTTACAGTCCCTCAGTTATGGCGTCATGTTGAGGATTCTGTTTTAAATATTATGCAGAAATAAAGTTGTGAGTGTCAGTCTCAAATAACTGTCGGTATCCTGCTCTAACTGTTATCCATAGATGACAACAGGCGGAGAGGAACAAAAAGTATTTTGTACAGTAGGCGCACATTTGCATTACCGGGTTCGAACACTCCCCTTCTCACAAAGCCTTAAAAGGTTATCAATGACCAGAGATTCCATTAGGCTTTATCTACTAGGGTGCATCCACAATGTAAAATTTCTGTGCAGTTTCTGCCCACACAAATGCATCATAAGGGTGAGAACAATAATGTCGAGGTGCGTTCACCCCCTCTTTTTCAAAGTCCATCCTGGTTTGAACATTCAAAAAATGCATCTAAACTGAACATATTGAAGCACCCCCTAGGAAGACTAAATGGGTCCCCACAGCTACTCCCATTATACCCCTCCTCACTGCTTCCCAAGGGCGGAGCCGGGACATCAGCCGCTCTAAGCACTAGTCTTGCGCGGTCACAGCGACCAATGAGGATAATGGGCGGGCGTGGATCTACTTGCATGGGAGTGGGATGTGGGTGACTATGACGAGCGCCACTGATGTCACTGGCTTTCGGCCCAAGGAAGGGGGAGAAGGGGATTAGAGAATAGTGTACAGAGATAGTAGGAGATGGTCAAAGAAAAGTACGCATTTATCAGCAAGAAAACACCTAACTGTAAGTGAACTCAGCTCAAAAGGCTTCACAAGTGATTGACTTCTGGAAATACACAACCTTTATCCTTAACCATCAGATGCTTAGCACCAGTGCAAAAGTTCAGTTAGACAATTTATGTGACACCAAAATTATTAATCTGCTTTTACTGCAAATTAGGACAGAATTGTGTCATAAACAGAATTGATAAATATGCCACAATGTATAAGATCCGAATATCCCTTTAAGAGGTATTTGACGTGATCAATAGTAAAACAATGGAGGTTTCCGTTCATGACAGCAAGCAGAAAATGTAGAAACCATAAGGAAACTGAATGATAGAAAAGATATTGGTAAATAGTGAATCTCTATTATACATAAGTGGACATTGATTGTGGAACTGGTGCTAGATGGTGGGGTACAGAAATTGAAGTAGGTTCCAGCCCCTGCCACCCTCTGCTATACTGGGGGCCAGGCCTTCTATACGTCATGTAACACGAGCTCCATTCATAACACAGACAAATCTAGACAAAATCTGAAAGTCATTGTGCACTTTGTAAGTGTAAGTTAAAGTAATCTAAATTATACAACCCAAAACTCAGAGCACAGGAAGAATGACGATTATTTTCTAAGTTCTATGATATCAGCTCCATCTGAATAACTGTGCCGATATCACTGTGGGGAGTTGGGGTGCCCTGTGACAGGACAAGAGCAGATAGGTCCGCCTGGCAAAAGGGATTATTGCCCAAACAATGACTGGCGAATGGTCCAAAAGGCACCACACAAGCCTAGCAGGCCCATGGCCTGTACCACGTAATACTTGAATTCGGCTTCACATTATTTGGCATTAGCTAAACTCTGACTGGTTGCAGTAGGCGAGGAGTTAGAATCACTGCTGGGGCTGACAATGGGGCAGCAGGTTGCTCGCTCTGCTGACTCATCCCCATGTCCACGTGAGAAGTGTGAGATACGCGATCCCAGATTAGGATGTGTTGAAGCCAGCTGTGATTTTAGGGGATGAGGTTGAAGCAGCAGCAGTCCGTCTTTGTAGCCTCTAGACAATATCTAAGGTGTGGATAACTTATCCATACAGTGTCCATCCACCACTACCACAGACTTCCTGGACTGAGATGGGATTATTACCTCCTGTCCCTCACCAATAGTAGATAATCGGACACTCACCTCTCTCATCCCATGCCACAGGAGACATAGGGAGGAAAACATTCTCAAGCATCCGCATGCAGAAACCACCCACTCCACCTCCAAGCCACAGACCAACTCCAGAGAGATCCTGCCAGGACTCATCCTAGTGGCAATCCCACATTCAACCCATCAAACGGTCGCCTACAACACACCTTCCAATCCTAAAAACCCCAACACATCATCACCTCTCTCTACATTACATACTGATCTTGAATAAAGCACATACCCCTTCACGGCATACTACTACTTTAATGAACCCCCAACAATCAATCCTAACCTCTACGTCAATACTACACCAATACATCCTCACCACCTACACCTCCACTACTACTACTACAGTAATAACCACAACAAATCTCAGCACTAACTCTGAGTCAAATTCTACCACAATTCCTTATCATAATCTTACCCCTCACTACATATAATACCGTAATAGCCTAAACAACATATCGTGATAACCTCTACGACACCATATTACCCCAATACAACTCATCACCTACCTCTGATAAATAATACTACTCAAATAACCAAAACATCATCACTAACCTCTAGGTCAACATTCTACCCCAATATCGCACCACATACCTCACTACATAAAAACTACTCAAAAACCCCCAACACATCTCAATAACTCTAGTACATTCTACCCAATACATCATCACCACCTACCCCCTGTTACCTACTACTTACCGTAATAACCCCAACACCATTCATCACTAACCTCTATGCACCATTCTACCAAATACCTCATCACCACCTACCCCCTGTAACATAATACTAAACTAATAGGTTCCAAGACCATCATCTTAAACTACCCCTGCAACACATACTATACTCCAATAAATTCATCTCACCTCCCGAGTACATATCCTACCCTAATAGACCCCAATACAATTCATACCCCTCATCACATACTACCACTATAATAACTCCATCATGTTAGATCGACAGTAATCGATTAACCAAAATGTCACCATGCCGACATCTCACACTAAAGTAACGGTATAAACCCCTACAAGTCATCATCGCTACTATCTGCACAATATACACCCGCTAGTCTAACACCTATTTTCCTGATTAACCACTATAAAACTACCAATAACTTCCCAAAAATAATAGCCCCTAATTCTTAAATCTATTCCTACCTCTAACCAACAAAAAATGATTCACCTACCTGATATCCTATACAGCTCCTTATTTACCCCAAATAGTACATCACCACCTTAATCCTCTCTCCATCCAACTACTCCTAGAACTAAAACATTTATAAGTCACATACCTCTTAGCAAATAGTTCGCAGATCTACCAAAAGTGTCTTCATCACACTCTCCCATCTCACCACATAGTTTTACTTTAACAAGTCACATAACCTCGACCCTCGTGCCAGATCTTGTAACCCAAACCAAAAACATTATCACCACCGTACCCTCTCCCACACCACCCTAATCTTCACCTAAATGACCCTCTACTAATACAACTTCCAATAACATATCCCCAATAACATAATAGCCCCAAAAAGATCATCATCACCTACCTCTTACTTCCCCCACAACTTATACTATACTAATAATTAATGACCTACCAGAATAAATTGGAGAATGAAGCGGCCTGTTGCGGTTGCTCTCCAGTAAACAGTGACGTCATATGGACCACCCACTCTATATGTGTGTATTAACGCTGCGACAGTAATTATACTCTTGTGTCTGTTTTCCCGACGACCCCCTCACGCTGCAGGACAGATATTCGGTGGCTGAGGGTCAGCGGTGATGTTTACCTGCCCCAGACTGGGATTCTGTGTCGCGGAGCTTAGGATTGCGGCGGTGACAGCGGAGGGCAGGGGGAGGGAGGGAGCTGCCCTGACAGTGCGACACACCGGGCACCTTGGGCGCAGCGGAAAGGCGGGGGATGGGGAGGGGATGTCCGCGCAGAGCATCCTCACCCTGACCGATATATCTGGCAGTGGGAGGGTTACTCACGTACCTGCTGCTCGCCAGTAGAAGGGGACCTGGGTCCGAGCTCCGGCCAGGTGCACGACGCGGCAGGACTGCGAGGAGCGAAGGTTGGCGGCTGGAGTCAGTGGGGAGGGCCTGCAACATGAGGTGGAGCCGCGATTGAAAGTGGGGGGGCTGACACTACAAGAGTAGTGCACTGTGCCAAATGACTCGGTGCGATTAACTTCCTGCTCCTCTGTCACTAGTCACTACAAACATCATAATGTCTCTCCGAAAATACTCAAGCTGTAACTGACGCCAAATACTTTACAATAGGACAAAGCGGCCCTATGGGATTACACTGTTGTGGGCGGAGAGGTTTGTTATGGCCGGCAGAATATGTCAGATGTCACCTATACGCCCAATATATTCTATGACGTCATAGTTGTATTCCAGACCCCACTAGATGTATAATGGGTTTACAGTACTAGTCTTCTTATATGCGAAAAGCACTCACTCCTTATGGGCCCCTAAGACTCTTTGTCAATGTTCTGACCACATTCGCAGCACCCCTTAAAAAGGTCTCGCCGGTCAATAGAACACTAAAAGATAGTTTAGAATCGTCAAACGGCAGGCTATACATAAAAAATCGTCAGGTTAGTACATGGATTGACATGAAAGGGCGGACTCGCATACTTTAGGGCCATTCAAAGTACAGTCATGGCCAGAAGTGTGAGGAATGACACAAATATCTATTTTAATATGATTCTGCGGCCCATGGTTTTATGTCCATGTAGTTTGTCAGTGTTTTTTCCATACAGAAATAAAGTGCAATAATTTGCGTAAACTAAAAGCTTTTATTGACCAGTTAGACTGGAGTTCCTGCAGCAAGTCAATATTGCAGTGGTTGACCCTTCTCTCGGACTTCTGCAATTTCCCTGGCAGCTATCAATCACACTGGAACAAATCTACTGATAGCCGTCCATCCTGCACAATCAGCTGCTATGCATTTGTCACAATTGTTGTTTTAGGTTTGTTCCACCCGTCTCTTGATGATTGACCACAAGTTCTCAATGAGTTAAGAATCTGAGGGAGGGTTCCAGGCCATGGGACCCCAAATCTTTGAGTTTGTTCCTTGAGCCATTTAGTTATCACCTTTGCTGTATGGCAAGGTTCTCCATCATGCTGGGACAAAGGCATTGTGATCACCAACTGCTTTGGACAGTTGGGAGAAGTGCTCTTGGAGGACATTCTGGTACCAGTATTTAATTATGGAGGGTTTTTAGGGAAGACTGTGAGAGAGGCCGATTCCCGTGGCTGAGAAGCAAACCCCCATATGAATGGTGCAGGAGCTCAAGTGGGCATGATACAGACTGTGCTACGCTCACCTGGTCTTTCGAAAATCAGAAAGGGGATTCTCAGCGGCTATACCTAAGGTCTGTGATTTTTACTGTTATTAATGTGTTTATATCATTCTAGCGAAATGGGGGTGATTGAATTTATATTTTATTTTATTTTTTTTGTATTTTTAACTTTTTTAAAACTTATTTTTTCATATTCAGACCAATCTAGGGTACATTTAACCTCTAGATGGTCAGATCGTTACTACCAATTACTACAAAATTTGTTATTGCACAATATATGGCATTTTTGCAGCTCTTGTAACGAATCTGCAGAAGCCATTAAAGCACGGGTCAAACGAAGACAACGAACGTCATCGGGGTGTCGATCGGGGGCGCTTGCGATCGGAAATAAAAGATGGGCGCGCCCAGCACCGCCGTTTTTTAAATGCCGTGGCGGAGCAATCAACACGGGGGAATAACGGCGGTTAGTAGCGGTGGGGGTTTGCTGCAATATGCAACAACCCCCACTTTGTATGAAGCAGGACTCAGCCCGTGAGCCTTTCATACAATTCCCTGTTACCTCTGCGTCAAAGAGCTAGGAGCAGAGCGTTAAGGGTTAATCATGACAGATTGATCTCAGCCCTGTCCACCTTGTGTTAATGAGCAATCACTGAAACATGTTAGCTGCTCTGTTAAGCAGGCTTGAAATGAAGGTTGATATGTATTGGGGCGAAAAAGCTTACGTCTTCTTCCTGCTTTTCTAGGCAAATATTGACTTGCCATTTTTAATTGCTGTTAAGGCTGATCCCCTCTTTATAACTCGGAGTATATGCAATTGCCTTATAAAACCTGGCAGCAGTTAGACTTTTGTAAAATAAAACATTTGTATCATTCTCTCCAGTTATAAGTAGCACATTACAGATGAAAATGAAAAAGGAATATGCTGATTGGGTAATTAGTTATCATCTGTATGTAGCTGCATATAGTGGTTTTGTTTACTTGTTATTTTTTGATGATTGTTATAAAGATAAGTATTTTAGACATTTTTAGTCGTTCTGGCACTATATCTATAGACTCCAATAGGACGTGGAAGAACGCTGGGATTTGGGACTTTTGGAATTTTCTATTTTTTCTTTGTCTAGTGTTATCTAACTACCCAACAGCAAAGCTTTCAGGAAAATCAGTGTTTGCTGAGTAGCCCCAATTATTCATATTTTTACATAAAAAATACACCTACATACTCTTTTCCAGCTCTCTAGTCCCCGTGGCCATCTCTTTTTTCTCTTGCTGGGCTTAGCCGGCGCACACTATGACGGTAATCAGAGTATCAGAACGGGTATATTTTATAATTGTAAAAATTGTGCCGCTTCGGGGAAGGGGGGGGGGGGGGGGCGTGATCAGGGACCCCAGGGTGCTGGCAGGCAGTGCTGAAGAGGCGTCTGACAAAGATGATGCTTGTTTGTTGCTCCATGGTGGAAGGAAATATAAAAAAGTAAAAAGAAAATGTTATTCAATAAAAAAATAAAGGTGAGCAAAATATTCGTCCGAGCTTGATGCTCGTTCGAGCCATTAGCTATCGAAACGGCTCGTTGCTGACGCATAATTCGCCATGCTCGAGAAAATGGCATCTCCCGCCATTTGACTTTTGGGCGGCCAGAAACAAGAGACAATTCACAAGCAGGAGAACTCGCATCCACCAGGAGGACTGGTACCTTACACGTCGATAGCAGTGGTGGTGGCCAGATAGTGACACTGGATGTACTAGACCGCCTGCGCGCTCGGATCATTCTCTGTCTGGATGCCACTAGGGAGAGAGCTGTGCTGGTTTTCAGGGAAAGCGTTCGGTGTTATATTAGCTTACTGGAGGCAGGAGTGATTCTACAAGAACCCAAACAGTCCTTATTAGGGCTACAATACGTTATACATTTTTTTTTTGTTTGCTTGTGGCTGGGCTTGCGGGCATAGTAGTGGCAGTAGTACCTATTGTTGAGGAATTGCTAGGGGGACCTGCTATGCGTTGTTGTGTTAGCATCTTAGTGACACCATATCCACTCAAACACCGAAAGTGGGACAATTTATTAGGGGTTTTGATTAGAATTAGGTGATTGCAGAGTATGCTGCTGATTTTTTATTTTTTTTACCTTATATTCATTTATAGGCTCAAAACTAATCTGACAAAGCAGGTGCTTTCAGTTTTTGTGGGGGCTACAAAACATAGCCATTAGGGAAACCCAACGGGCTTTACTTAGGCCTCAATTCTACATAGCGTTATATTTTCCTTTTTTTTGTTTGAATGTTGTGGCTGGGGCTTGCTGGGGCATTAGTGTGCAGCTAGTACCATATTGTGGGAGGAATTTGGCTGGGAGACCTGCGACCCGTTGTGTTAGCTTTTAGTGACCGCAATCACCTCAACACCGTAGTGGGACAATTTATTAGGGGTTTTAGATTAGAATTAGGCGAGGTCTGTGATTTTTTATTTTTTTTACCTTTATTTCATTTTATAGCTCAAAATCCATTCAGAGGCCAGCCACAAAATCAGTTGTGTGCATGGCAGGTGGGTAAAAAGTTAGGAAAAAGAAACTTAGCCATAGCATAGGAAAGCATCGGGTTTGTTTACATAAAATAAAGTTTTAACTGTTAATGTTGAGAAAAAATGTTTAAAACCAGAGGGCTAGGGGTAAGGAGGACGAGGGGGCGTGGGACTGGCGTCAACATACTGCAGGGTCAGAGGCCGTGGTCCTGGGCGGGTGAGAGACACCACATGTTATGAGGGAACAGGTGGGAACGCCGCTAGAGCATACACTCCTAGGTATCACGCTCACAGTTACTGGGACTCGTTGGTTTTAGAGCACTGTGGGCCAGAAACAAGTTCGAGAGGGTGTGATGTCGGGATGCGGGAACAATGCTTTCTAGCATTTGTACACCAGTCAGTCTTCCACAGCATGTCCACCCAGTAATCACCGAAATCAGCACTCCTCAGGCTTCTCCACCTGCCTCCTCCCCACAGTCTGCCCCACTCCCAGCAAAAATTGCATTTTGAACCGGCGCCCATACTCTGAGGAACTGTTTTTGTTGGACCCTTCCACACGTCAACAAAAACCACTTGCGGGCTGCTGAGCAATTTTTCACGGATGCCCAGGTTTTTCCACCAGTCGCACAGTCTGTGGGTTGATGATGACATTATTCGTAGTGGGAAAAGTGTGTAAGAGGTTCGGACGATGAGGGAGACACGGTTGGTCAGACAGGTGGTTGAAAGTTGTTGTCCAGGGCGAGGAGGGTCCGAGGGGGGAGCAGACTGAGGGATCCGAGGATTGATGAGGTGACAGACCCGCGGGTTGATAGGACGGTGAACCACAGTGATGTGAGACGAGGCGACGTCCTATAGGCAGAACCAGGTGTTGGAAGAGGGCGAGTGGTGGGGCCAGACGGAGAGGCAGGGCCAGAAGCTGGTGATATTACCGCCAAATGTTGCCGTAGCAAACGTCCCGGTGGCGAGGGCTAGGATTTTCAGAAGTCTGGAGGCTTCTTTAAAAGAAACACCAGACGCATGATCGGACGGGGACTGTGGTGTGCAAACCTTGCAACCAGGATCAGGCAGGGGTTCCACCACTACAGCTTAACTTACCACCAGTATGCGGGCAGGCATATAACTCTAGAAACCACCCCACCAATGGCACCAAGCCCGTTCCCCACCTCCGGCTGGGCACACCACTGCTCCTTCCCCTGTTTATTGGCTAGTCAGCCCCCCTCGCCAGGACCACGGCCAACAAACACTCGTGCGAAATATAGACCATTCTTCGCCTCCACGATCCTTCCCAGCATTCCACAGCCTTAAGCTCTCATAACCCCAGATGCTGGACGCGCAAAAGGAAAGTTATCACCAACCACACCACACGCCCAAGCCTCAAGTCACACTCCACAGTTGCTTGAGCCTGGAGATGCTTTGACCTATAGGACTGGTGAGACCCAGGGCTTTCGAAAACCTTCATGAGGCGGCGCCCCCTCTGAATTCGGGTCCCCAGCCGCCACTACTTTTCCCGATGTGCCCAGTCCCAGGCCCTGCAAACAAGCAGGTCGAGGAACAGAGAAATCATCGGCCCGGACCAACGCCCGTTTCTGACAAGGTCCCACCTGACCACGACCGTTGGACTGGAGTTGCTTCCGGGCAGGGCGGCCAACCCTATAGATCGACTGACGGCACATTGGTGTTTAAAACTTGGTGCGAAGGCATGGGGACCGAGTCTGGACCCTGGGCTGCTATCATTACTGCCAGCCGAGCGGATTGGCGGGGGGCCTATACTCGGTCCAGTCTCAAAGGCACTACTATGATTCCTCACTCCTCCCACCCTCCTCCAAAAAAAAACCTCCTCTCCTCACGAATTTACCCATCCGTGGGCGCCACCCTGGACGCCATCAGTCGGTTTGTAGCTCTTAGGCACAGCAGCAGTGCCATGTAAGCGACAGCAGGCGGGGCTCAAACTGCTTGAGCCTAGGCGATAAAGGCACCACGCCCAAGGGCGCTATTACGGGCATCACGTGCGCCCGACTGAATCTGTGGCTTGGCACACCGCATGAAAACTGAAGCCAGGCATGGTTGTGTTGTGGACGACCAGTACCCGTAACTCTGGACGGGGTGGCGGTCCATCTGCAAACTCGGCAGAGATGACACATGTTGCCATGCATGGCCACAGTTTGTAAATAATCAATTCAGGTTCATCAAGGGGGACATACCCCAATCTGTCTTGATTTGCTCACGAAGAAGGTGAGCCGCATCGGCGGCGTTTCAGGAAGTCCAGGCACAGGATGGCTCAAACTCTTCAGGGCAGCGCAACGCGCCTCCAACTGGCCCGCTCACCGATCGTGGTGCGAATCGTGCCACAGAAGTGGAATTCAACATTAACCATGTTATCAGGGAGTTTACCAGCAGCGCAGAGCGATTTGTAGACTGCCTGATGTCAACTTCCACCAGAAACTTGGTAGTTAGGTCAGTTCAGCTTCCTCAAGTCTACATGGGGGGGTAGTCGGATAGTCGGGTAGTATTGAAGAGGCAAGATGGGTCATGATGAGGGGCATGTCAGTCCAGTCAGGTGTGCAACAAGAGAAGGGAGGAAATGGGCAGGTCAGCCATGAGGGAGTAATTTGCGGTTGGGACATCGACGCATTCAGTGGCAGATTTCTGCGGCCTAGCCTCCATCCTCTGGACTGTTGAAAACCCTTTTTTTCGTCGGTCGCATGAAGGGAGAAATTTGCGATTTCCAGCACGACTGAGTAGTATTCACGGGTTATGCCAAATGGACCTAGCGTTTTCAGCATATAGGGGAGTGGCTTTGGGCACTGGAATCTGGATGAGGGGAGGAAAGGGAGAGTGTGAGAATGTTTGCGATACAGGAGAGCTGGTGCACATAGTTGACAGTTTTCACTTTGCAGGTGTGTATGCGGCAAAGAACAGTGAGTGGGGAAGTTAGCGAGGGGAGAGGGATGGGCATGTCAGCCATGAGGGGAACGCTGATTCGCCTTGCGCAGTTTATGTCACCCCAGCCCAACGACACTGTCACCTTGTCCCCCTCAGAGGAAGCAGAGTTAGGGTGATCTTTAAGAAAGATGGTTGAGGGGTACGTAGCTTGACCATACCCATCGTCCTAAATGATCACACAGCTCCTACAAAACTACTGGGCTTTCAAAAGTGGACATGTGGACACGAACTGGCGATGTACGCCTTGGAGGTTCTTGCCGCCCTTGCCGCTAAGCGTGTTGTCCGAGCGGCGTGGTTTTCAGTTGCAGCTGGTGGCATCATTCCCACCGATAAGCGTACACGGACCTGTCGACTGAAGCGCTGACAGGCTGACGTTATCAAGGAGAGAATAAAAGCCTGGATTTCTCCGGATTTTCATTCTCCAACAAAGTGATTTGAAAGAAGTAACCTGAACTAAAGTATGCACCTCTCCTCATATTGTCCTCCTTTCTCCTCCTCTTGTACACTAAAGCAGAGGAAACTGGCTTATTTTTGCCAGGGCCACATGGCTCTAGCTATATATATGATTATTTTAGGAGGGCACAACCCTACGGTCATCTGATGTTATTTTTAAGAATTTTTGGAGGAACTCGAACATTTTTCTGGTGAGGACACCATGCTCTCTTAAACTTTTTTTGGTGCACTACAGAATCTTTATTTTAATTTTAGACCACAGGCTCTTGTTTGGAAAATCTTTTTTTGGGAATTGCACATACAGGCACTTCCAAAATTTCTCTACAGCTACAGTAGTTTCTCTGGTCACACTGTATTCTACTCACTCCATCGCCTAGCTGCAAGGCATTTTTAGCATACCTCCATGTCTCCTCATTCAGCAATTGGAGGTTCATGTCAAAAAACTTTTATTTTGCACTGTGAAAATTTGAAAATTACAACATTTATTCAGTTTTTCGTGTTTACTTCCCCAACACTTTAAAGTACCGACATTACAAAGGCTCACTTGGGGTAGTAGCCCTAAAGGCTTGGAAAATTGGCAAGTCGCTGCAAGAGAGCCAGCTCATCTCACAATCCTCTTTTTAAAATGGCAGGAGACACCTTTGTCTCCGAAGCCTTAACCTTCACTAGAGTCCTGCCCCATAGATCTCCCATCAAAGAAGGGGGGTCGTCGCGATTTGTTGTTTCCAACTGGTTCCTTATCAAACGAACTTTGTCAGGCAATGCGTGTATCCCAATCAATATACTGTCAAAAACTTTCTTCATTTACAATATTATTTCAGCGCTTCTTGGGCATCTGTTTACAATCCCCTCACCGCCTATCCAAACTTATAAAGACACGCTACTAACATTGATCTTATACAAAAGGTTCTTGCAAGTGCTGTTTGGGGAGTCAGCCCTAGAGACAGGGCTGTTGCGGAAAAGTCGCTGGCTGGCGCCCAGCTCCATCTCAAAGATACAACTAAACATAGTTTTAACTGCAGCACCTTTAATCTATTAGTTCACTGCTCAACTACATCGTCCCCTATTTCAAACGAGCTTTTAGTTGTCAGGCAGGAATTTTCAGGTGTTTGGTTCACCAGTACATAGGGAAAACGGCCGCATCATGTACGCCGCCATGCTGGGCGAGACCTGAAAGTTGCAATCATAGCCAGCGCAATATGGGATGCCCATACTGTCGTCTTCAATCATGGAACCATTTCCGGTCAAAATAAAAACAATTATTAAAAATAGAAACCACTATGCTATTCCATTTATTCCAGGTGAAAATTCACAAACGGCACCCGGCCTCTGGCTATTAAGAAAATTAGAATTTTTCTCAAAGTAAACGCTTTCTGGCCCCAGGCCCATTTTGGGTGGGAGGAGCGGGAGACGGAGAGACAGGGGATCCTTGGCAGGCGGTAAACTCGCCTGCAGTGGGACGCCTAGCTCCTCCCAAGATTAGGCTAGCTCAGAGGCATCCATGCATGTGCCCCTGCTGTTCCTGTCATTTTGCCCACGACTCCACAGCGTCCCCAAACAATGTCTTCATTTCAACTCTCTATACCCCAGACGGCTGCAGCACCGGAAGGTATGCGCACTCATCCCCTTATCAACGAGTTGTGTCCAGGCAGAATTAAGGGTTTCAACCAGACTACATCGTGGAACTCGGGCCCATCTGTCGCCGCCATGCTGGATGAGACCTGACATTGTGCAAATCATAGCAGCGCAATATGGAATTGCCAACATACGTCAGCTCTTTAATCATGGAAGTGTCCCATGGTTGCCTCCAACCATGTCTGTCCCCTTATCAAAGAGCTGGTTCAAGGCTCATATTTTGGGTGTTCACCAGATAGTTAAGGAAACTTGTCACTATGTCAGCCACCATGCGTGTTATGACTCTAAACTATACGTCAACCTTTTGTTCAATAGGAAAAAATTATTTCACCTCCTGGTTGATAAACGATGAGTCATTAGGGTGTATGGTCGCCAGAGAGAACTCTCTAGACTGCACTTGCTTCTGCTGCCTCTGCATGCCGTCCCATTATAGTGTCAGGGTCAATTAGTGCATGTTTAGATGCTATCTGCCTCTTCGGTCACTATGTCAGGCCATGTGTTGCCCCCATATTTTGGCTCCATAATGGTGCGATTTAAGCGCACTTTAAGGCATCATGCATTGCTGCCCCTTGCTGTTTCCTGTCCATTTCCGTGGTGTTTCCAATTTCCTTTTCTGAGGGTTCCCAGGTTTGTCTTGGCCAAGCTTCCTGTTGCAGGAGCTCTTTTGGTCCCCGTGAAAAAATGGCCTCGATGTTCTCCCACGACTTTCAAATGGGGGCGTCGTTATTCGTAGAGAGGAGCACTGCGAGCATTCGGAAAAAAAAGTTTGGTCTCGAAATAACGAAGTAACCGAGCATTTTAGTGCTCGCCATCTCTATAATAAATCAATAAAACTGCCCAAAAGCCCCATAACATATAGAGAAATTAATGCACAACAAAAAAGTCTAAATCATAATATAAACCAACAATTATTATGCGTATCACTTGTCTGTAACAACCGTAGAAGAAATTAAATCAGTATTGAACCAGCATGATGAACGCCATAAAAAAAAAAAAAAAAAAAAAAAACTGTAAAAAACCTGCCAAAAATTATATTTGTGATATATATATGTACTCCAGAATGACACTGACAAAATCTACCACAAAAAAAACAAGCCATATCAACCAGCCCAAAGCCAAAAAACGAAAAAATGTTAGGCACTTGGAAAATGATTAGATTTTTCCCACACTAGGGTTTATTGGGAAATTTAGTTAAATGAAACCTACTAGGGGAAAATTGTACTGGGAAGTTCAAAATTACTGAGCACCAGCTACAAAGGGTGCGTGGTTGCGGAGAGATATTCGTTGTTCTCGTAAACCGAGTGTGCGGTTTTGAAACACTGTGGTATAATCTTTAATGTGAAGAGCTCCCAACTTATGCCTTCCCAATACAAAAAAGAACAATCCATCCAGTTTGGACAAACTGACAAAAACGTTACATTGTGATTGGGTCCCACAGCAAAAGAAACCCTTGTGTCTAGCCATTTGTTATTAAGGTCACCTGAATCACTAATGAAAGGAGGGGAGGGGGAGACAGAGTAGAGTTGGCCCAAGGTGGTACCCTCTTTTGGGTATAAAATGACCATCCTTCTTCCAAAAATGTTTAATTGCGCATTCGGACCACAGGTATAGGTAAATTCTTTTTGTAATCTTCGACATACAATTTGGGTATATCCTTACATATTTGTGGAAAAAAGGTGGACTCTGGACTCTCAGACGCAAAAAAAAAAGCTGTTCCGAGGAAGCGAATCCTCCGTCAAGCTAGGGAATTAGTACAAGATTATTCGTACAGTTACCCAAGTGGGACCTAACAGAGGCTCAATTATTGACAAACACAAAACAATAGAAAGAAAAACTTTTGTACAACAAATAACACAAAGAAAAAAAAAGATTTTATACGGTCCAGTGTGTCCATCTCATGGGGAATCGTTCGTTGGTACTTAAGAGTCGTTGGGACTCCCTGGGACCACCGCGGGAAGAAACAACTATAGCCGCAAAACCGGAGCAGAAGCTAAGTGAAACCCGCGAGGCAAATCTATTTTTGGCGGCCGGGGGGCCTGGCTATAGGGAATAATGCACGACGAGGGGGCAGTATAGGAATAATTCACGACGGAGGGAGGCAAGTATAGGGAAAATCCCGACGGATGGGGCAGTATAGGGAATAATTCACGACGGAGGGGCAGTCAGATCAGCTTTCTGGAGATCAATCTGTCACGATTAAGTAAGAATCACACCACTGGACAGTTTAAAAGGAGGCTGGTGCTTGGCATCATTGTTTCTCTTCTGTTAACCATGGTTATCTCTAAAGAAACACGTGCAGTCATCATTGCACTGCACAAAACTGGCCTAACAGGGAAGAGTATTGCAGCTAGAAAGATTGCCCCTCAGTCAACAATCTATCGCATCATCAAGGAATTCAAGGAGAGAGGTTCCATTGTTTCCAAAAAGGCTCCAGCAAGAAGGACCAGCAAGCACCAGGACCGTCTCTTAAAAGTGTTTCAGCTTTATGATCGGGTTATCAGCAGTGCAGAGCTTGCTCAGGAATGGTAGCAGGTAGCTGTGAATGCTTCTGCACGCACTTTGAGGCGGAGACTCTTGGAACAAGGCTTGGTGTCAAGGAGGGCAGCAAAGAAGCCACTTCTCTCCATAAATAAACATCAGAGACCGACTGATAATCTGCAAAAGGTACAAGGAGTGGACTGCTGAGGACTGGGGTAAAGTAATTTTCTCTGATGAATCCCCTTTCCGATTGTTTGGAACATCTGGAAAACAGCTTGTTCGGAGAAGACAAGGTGAGCGATACCACCAGTCTTGTCTCATGTCAACATTAAAGCATCCTGTAACCATTCATGTGTGGGGTTGCTTCTCAGACAAGGGAAATCGGCTCTCTCACAGTCTTGCCTAAAAACACATCCATGAATAAAGAATGGTACCAGAATGTCCTCCAAGAGCAACTTCTCCCAACTGTCCAAGAGCAGTTTGGTGATCAACAATGCATTTTCCAGCATGATGGAGCACCTTGCCATAAAGCAAAGGTGATAACTAAATGTCTCAGGGAACAAAACAGAGATTTTGGGTCCATGGCCTGGAATCTGGTTTGAAAACTTTTTTGGACTGCCACATACAGGCACTATCCAAATTAAATTGTCTCCATAGCAGCCTCCACACGTTGTCTCCATTGCTACCTCCAAAAGTCGTCCATATAGCTGCCTCCATACATCGTCCCCTTATCAAACGAGGTGTGTCAGGCAGAAATTTGGGTTGTTTTCATGGATTCCACATCAAAGTTGTTAACTTTGTCGCCACCCTGCTGTGTTATCCACAAAATATACTGGCAAACTTTTACCATTTAGGGATATTATTTCAGCGCTGCTTGCGCATCTGTTTACATTCCCCTCATCCGCCATATCCTAAACTTATAAGTACGCTACTACACTTAACTTGGTGCAGGCTGGGACCGAGTCTGACCCTGGGGCTGGTCATATACTGCCGACGCCGAGGATTGCGGGGCCTACCTCGGTCCAGGTCTCAAAGGCCTACTATACCTCCTCCTCCTCCCACCCCTCCTCCACCTCCTCCTCCTTCGAATTACCATCCGTGGGCATGGCGCCATCAGTCGGTAGCTCTAGGCACAGCAGCAGTGCCGACCCCAAGAGCGAGTCAGGCATGCCCCAGCAAGTTGGGGACTTTGTCCCACCTGCGGGGTATAATCCCACAAATAGACGTGCAAACTGGGAACATTTAGGGAGTAGTCAGGCGTCTTGCCAGCGGGGACAGGCCCCGCACCCGCCCTAGCCTAAACGTAAAAAACGCGACTACACGGAGCTTATAAGTACAAAGGGCGGTTTGGGGATAGCCGAGAGACAGGGCTGGGATTTCGAAAGCGCTCCGGCAGCGAGCGCCACCCATGCGCATCATGCGCGGCTTGCGCATCTGTTTACATTCCCGCCCCCTGCATCCGAAACTATAAGAACGCTACGTACCGAGCGGGATCTTAAGAGACGTGCCTGTTTGGGAGGGGCCTAAAATACAGAGGTTATGGCCCTAAAAAGTTGACAATAGTAAAAACAATGCGATTTTCTCCAATATTGTTTTTGCTCAGGAACATTGAGCAAAGATAAGAAAAACTATATAAAATGAGGCATCACCACAATCGTAGTGAACCAGAGAATAAAGATAAAATATTATTTTTACATTACGGTGAGAAAAAAAAAATGCTAAAAATCCAAAATAAAATTTGATGATTTTGTTTGTCTCCCTTGAAATAGTTAATAAAATCTCTTTAGACTCCCAAAATGAATTCTCTATACATTCTATCTCATCCCGTAAATAAGCCCTCATGTGTTCACATTACATAAAAAAAAATAAAAAAATTATAGGTCGTACAATGTGACAATAGAAATCTGCAGTGAATGGCGCCTCCATTAATTCTATATCTCGGGTCCGTGGGCGCGCCCATTAAAAAAACCCAGCAGATTTATAGTTTACCCACCACCAGTATGGGTCACAGTACACCGGAGGAATGGGCATCAAACGTTGACAGTGCATTCTCATTTAAATTTTATTCTGAAACTCTCAGTGGTTACCCTAAATGAATGTATTTTCCAAAACAATTTAAAGATTTCCTAAATCCACGTCCTATTCGTTTTTAACCATGTGAAACACTTAAAAGGGTTAAATAGACTTACTAAGAAGTTGTTTTTACTCTTGTGGGGTTGAAGTTTGCTATAGTGGGTTTTAATTTCCTGGGTGCTTTTACATATATATTTAGGCTTCAAGTCACTTAGGGAGACGGTATTCCTCAAATGCGAGTTTGGGAAGATTTTCAGAATAATGAGAAAAATGGCACCTAAAGTTCTGCAGCCCAAACATCCGACGAAAAATGACTAGAATCAAGGAATGCAATAAAACTCATCTCACAACATAAAGCAGACATTCCGAAATGTTTTATTCAAGCTTTTTGGGTAGTTTTTAGTTACTTCCTGTGCTTGGAAACGAGAAAACATTTCAAATTTGGAGGAAATGAGAAGAATTTTACAAACCTTTGCCAAACTTTCACATTTTTTCAGAACGAAACGCAAAACCTATCACTTAAATTTTATAACTAACATGAAGTACAATGTATCACGAGAAGTCTACAATTTCGCTTTTTGCAACATTATTGGTGAAGCCTGCAAAGACCCCGTATTGCGATGTGATTTAGTACCTGTTCTAGGTGTCGTTCTGGGTTGGAGAAGAATAGAATTGTCATCTGGGGCTTTCAGTAGATCAAGTTCGCAAAACACTAGCAGGTCTCCCAGGTGTACAGATTATGGGAGTCCTATGCCTTTCTTCGTGACCGGTTTTCAATGTCATCTATCTTTTCCGACAACCTTTTAACTTCCAGAATGACCAACAGAATGAAAAATCCTCTGCCTCCATTATCTGGCTTGTATTGAGAATTCCAAAGAACTTTTGTATCAGTTTTGCCAGGGCGGGCTCGTTTCCATGGCCCCGGTTGTCTGGGGTCATTGAGAAGACATCCCCACTGGTTCAGGGGCTGGCGAGGAGGTAGTTGCTCTTTGTGTGACAGTTCCTGGCTTTGTCTTTTGGCCACTGTGTAGCATGTAACGCTCAATGAGATTCGGGATCCACTCTATGAGCAGTGGAGAGGGTGGATGGCCTCCGGATCCCCTTTTAGGGGTATGGTTAATCTGTTTTTCCGAATAGCTGGATGGTGCAGTGTCACTCAGTTGCTCAGTTTTAGGGTTTTGTTAAGCGTTTGGTGTATTTGCTGAGCCGAGGTGCTCACAAGCTGTGGTTCTGTAGAGATTGTTGGGAAAGGGAGCGTTGATGCTGCATGTGTTTGCCCAGTTTCTCTGTACAGTGGTACTCACTACTGTAAGCAAATGGGAGTCTCCATCGCACCACCATGCATCTTCTTTTGGGGTTGTATCTTCCGCCTGGCCTGCTGTTTCTCCCTCCTCGTGGCTCAGCTTTGTGGCCTGTGCCACTGGTGACCTCAGTTGTTCTTCTCCCCCTACTGATTTACATGTTAGCTACCAAGCTATGGTGCGATCCACAACATAGGCGTTGTTGCCCAAGGACTTCGCTGGCCGGGGATTTCCCAGTGCTGACCTGTTGCTGTGATGGTCTGGGCGGGTGAGCCGAATTAGTCCCCCAGATAGGATTTTATGCGGATTATCTGGGGTCAGCGAGAGGGAGCTCTCTGAGGTGCCTCCTCACATCTTTGCCAGAACCGGAAGTCCCTCCTGAACCCTTCAACTGGTGCTGGGCCAGCATCAGAAAACACAGGGTGTCAGCTGTGGGGTCTCTCCCCCACACCATCCTTGGTGGAGGGACACCCATTGTTTCCTTGGAAGCCCCGAGATCTGATCAGGACCCCAGGGCTGTTTGCAGGGAGTGCCTGTAAGATCCAGTCTGTATTGCAGGGTATTATGAACAAGCATTCAGATGATCACTTTTTCATATACAGGCAGTCCCCTACTTAAGGACACCCGACTTACAGACAACCCATAGTTACAGACAGACCCCTATGACCTCTGGTGAAGCTTTCTGGATGCTTTACTATAGTCCCAGATTTCAATAATCAGCTGTAAGGTGTCTGTAATGAAGCTTTATTGATAATCATTGGTCCCTTTACAGCAAAAAATGGTTAAACTCCAATTGTCACTAGGGCCCAAATTGTTTTTGTCTGGATCTACAATCATAAAATATACAGTTTTGACTTACATACAAATTCAACTTAAGAACAAACTTCTGGACCCCATCTTGTACGTAACCCGGGGACTGCCTGTACCATGGTGCAAAAATTAACGCTGCAATTAAAATAGCCAAAATCCTCATTAAAACATTAAATGACATGTGTTTAAAAAAAAAGTCAAAATCATAACACACCCCCATAAATCTAGTTTCAATGTGTCTAACCTTATAATTAAATAAATACAACCCTCACTATGAACACAAAAAAAACCCCTCTAAATTATGATTTTTACCCATTTACTAATCATAAACACATATCTACTACAGAAGCAAGGTAAATGCAGATCCTGCCGTCTCACTGCAAATGGGACCCAGACATTTCAGAAAAAAAAAAAACTAATAGAAACTATTTCTAAGCAGTCTAGCATCATAGAGGAATTAAAAAAAAAGTTCAAGAGTTATAACCATATAAAGTGACACATGCCAGATAAAAATAAATAAAAACATACAACATACAAACTCGATGCGTCTCAAAAGGAAAGCACTGGAAGGGCTTCCAAATAGATTAGAAATGTGAGGAAAGCCTTTTTTTTAGCCCTTTCAAGTAGAAATGGTCCAAAAAGCAGCTCTCACAGGGGATACCATACAATGTTTTTGTGACCCAACATCGCTTGACCAATTCTTTCAGCCAGAGGGTTCTCCTAGCAGAGTTGGACAATGCTGCAGACCTGGCAGTCAGCATAATCTCATCATTATGGGCATCTACAAGGAATGCTGCACCCAAATGATAGAGATAGGAGTAGCCAACTCTTCTCTAGAGTCCTGGTTTTGTACACATGGTTTCAGTTGATCTAGCTATTAAAGTACTGAACGTACAACACAAGTGGCCGACAATTTAGCTTAAAAAGGCAACAGTGAAGGATTCGCATGTCTTTTTCATAAGGTGTTTGAGAGACTAAGTCATCAAATGGAAGTGATGACTTGCAAGGAACTCTTTTTATATACACATCTATTTTATGAGAATCATCTCAAGGTATTGTAGCTTCTGCATTGAAAGGGTACTTTCTTCTAAATACTCTGGGGAATGAATGCCTTTTAAGAATATAATAATTCCTTTATTTATATAGCGCACACAGATTATGCAGCGCTGCACAGAGCTTTCCAAATCAGTCCCCAATGGGGCTCAAAATCTAATCAACCTACCAGTATGTTTTGGAGTGTGGGAGGAAACCAACACAAACACGGAGAGAACATACAAACTCTTTGCAGATGTCCAATACATAGAGCAGTGATGGGCAACCTTTTGAGCTTGGTGTGTCAAAATTCGCCAAAAAACCGAGCATAACTCGGGTGGTGTGTCACCTTGACAAAAAAACATAATTTTGTGATATTTATAGTTTAAATAACAAATATGTATACTATTTAACTTCTAGGGTACTTTAACCCTAGGTTGTCTGATTAATCCTACCATACTCAAGTATGGCAGTATTTGGGGATTTTTCACATCATCTATTTATTACAATGTGCAAATCGCACATTGTAATAGATCGTTACAATCAGACACGTGTGGAAATGCTTAGTAACCTGCAAACTTCGTCATGAAAGTTCACAGGTTATAGTGAGTCGCAGGCGCCGCTTTCTGCATCTTCTTCATGAGGAGCAAAATAATCGCAATGTCTGACGATTTGCAAGGCGTTGTGATTATTTCAGGGCTTGTACATCACAAAACTGACACACAAGCCCAGATGACTTTTATCATGGAGTCCACTGACAGTACTCTCTGTATGATATCTTGTATGTATGATGAGAGTGGTTGTCCTCCCTCATCCCTGCTGTGGAGATGGTCAGTGTAGAGGTGACCTACCACAACAACTCCTCCCAGCACAACTATTAGGAGCTGCAGAGGAGTTTCTGGAGTTGATGGTCGGGTCAACTTTCCTGGTGCTGAGCCCCGGGATGATACCTGTGCTGACTGGAGACACGAGGCACAGCTCACACAAGGGGAGGGGCCGGCTCGGAAGAGGAGGAGGAAGTGCTGTGAGCTCAGTGCATGACAATCTCTCAGCCTACCGGCTACTTCACCTGGCCGTGTAGGAGCTGAGGATGAAACTTAACTCTCCAGCAGTCGCGTGTCACTGAAAATGGCTAGGCGTGTCAGCACTGACACGCGTGTCATAGGTTAGCCATCACTGACATAGAGCCTCACTGCGACATGCACTGGAAGCCAAGGTACTTACAGTCAGCCGTCACAACAGCAATACATTTTTGCAGGGTCAGCTGACATTTTCATCAATACTATTTGGGAGAGTATACAATCCTTTAGTCAACCTGGAAATTCAGATTTTTGGACATCAGTCTTGGAAAATTGTTTTTATATATCAGGCATTTTGAGCCACAGCAATTCCAAACACAGTTAAGATAGGAAAATCATTTGATTGTTATACAGGGGATGTATCAATTGGACCACACTTAGAATGCTGTAAAAGAAAACCCACTTTATAGCACATTGCACCACCTACTGAATGATGCCATTAGGAAGCACAATTTATCCTGCAGAAAACAAGCCCTTAAAGCTTAAATAAAAGGTTAGTTTTTTTTGTATATGGGTAGAAACGGAAAATCAAAAAGTGAAGAGCAAGAATTAAAGCACACCTTATCAATACCATGTGACTCTTACTCCTGTAGAAAAATCCAATAGATATGTGGAAGCAAAAGGCTGAATACTCACTGCCATAAATCTTAAGAAACTGGCTAATTTCCTTAAGAACAGTCTGTTCCTTTCCCGCAGCAATAGGCCTGCTCAAGATACACTGGTGAGAGTGCTAGAAATACCCCGTTTCTATAGTAATAGAGGGACACAGAAGCTCATGGCATATATTAGTTTTTACAGAGCATTTTAATGCAAGGTTTAGGCACTGTATGAAAAATTCAGAAGGAAATCAATTCTGCTATAAATAGAGACAAATGTAGAGGCTTCCAGGAAGGCAGATCAATCCTGAAGCTCATAAACACAAGCCCAGCTAACATCAGTCTGTCAGATCCCTGTGCTGAAAATCACATCTACTGTAGTAATGATTTAAAACCATGACAATGGCGATTACGTGGGCCTGGGCACTCAGACATCACACATGGTCACAATAGTGATGAGAAGTGATCAAGTATCAGTCTCGTTAAATTTTCTTTTCCTATAACTCTGCACCAGGTTGGATGCTGTGATCTGAGCTGCAGTCCCTCGTTCCCAGCTCTGAAAAGCATTTAAGCCTTTCTGCCCAGCCTGGAATAAACCTCTCTCAAGTTCATCCAGCCGTGCCACCAGCGCAGAAGTATCCTCATTGTATGCATTCTGGGAGGAGTCCATGATACGGCGAAAACGGCCAATAAATGTCTGAGGAAAAAGTGACAATGCACAATAAGTTAATACCATATTAATCTCATTGGCAGCAACATCAAAACATAAAAAACTTAAAGTTAAATAGTAAATTAATGCACCATAAAAAAAGTATCCATCCTACGCAGGTTTTGGTGTGAGTGCCCTTAACCACCTCTAGAGGGAAAAAAACCCCTCACACAAACGTGTGTTAAGAAAGACATGGTTCAGTGATGCAGTATATATGTATATATTAAACTTGTAATAAGTTTTAAGGCCTTTAACTTATTTAGGTTGCATTTTAGGTCAATGTACTATATATTCCACTGTAGAAAGACTTTATACAGCTTACACATAGTATTAGCAGTTATTGTTTTAGGAGAAGCAGTGGGTCTTTTTTTCTTGCACAATAGCAGCCCATTGTTAATTCTTCTGTGTAAATCCCAATGATGTCCTGCTCCAAAAAAAAAATGTCTACAAGCAGGATTTAGGGCCCATGTACACAAACATATTTGGACACACACGTATATATGGCTGCATATACGCGCCCCCATAGTCTATGGTGCTTGGGCCTGGGACAGTGAGCACAATGTGTCCTCACCGTGCCGTGGGCATGCCCGGCGTGTGTCGGCCCAGCCGTAGCCATGTGGGCAAACGTTTGTGTGAATGGGCCCTAACCCAATATAAAGGACATAAGAGTTTCTGCAATGTTTGTGACAACATGGTGTTACCATTTATATAACAGCTTGTGCACACCTTATCCAGCACAATACATCTGTTCTTGTCCCCAGGTAACCCCAGCAGTTTACCTGCAAAATGGTCTTTGCAATCTCTGTATTCTCAGGACTCTCAAAATTGAGCAGCTGGAAGCCAAAACCATAGTAATGGGGTCCCATCTTGTGCAGGTCCACCACATTGGCATCGGCGCTAAATACAGTGCGCCAGCCTTCTCTGTAGATCTTTGGAAGCTCCACAGAAACAATTCGCCGTTTATTGTCGTATAGACCCTTCACCAGCCATAGAGGTAGCTCCATCTTGGTGCCCTGATTGGGGAATAGATGTGGTATTAGAGCAGTTATAGAAGCAGAACCCAGCCACACAAATGGTGCAAGCTGGAACTTAGAGGAAAGATAATAGGCCTTTCAAGTCAACCACAAATGAAGGAATCACCTCAACGTTTAATACAGTAGTACTCACATAAGGGAATCTGATTTGGAAAAAGAAATGTAAACAATTATACGTTTTATTTTTACAGCTCAGATATTGCTGCTTTATGCTGAAAATACCGTTTAAGGCACTGTTTTTGTGTGTGCTTGCAAATTGAAGTCTATGGGCATGTGAAAATCTGCATCAAACCCACACTATGAACCAGCTTTCTGAATGAAATGACATCAGATCAGGTGAAAACAGGTAAAAATAAAATTCATGCAGAAACACATGTAAATACGAACACCAAATAACATAGAAGTGACACATTTGATGCAGATTTTCTACATGACAATCAGCAATGTGTGCATGAGGCCTTTGGTCATCTGTACACGTTGTGGATTGTAATATAGAAGTGTGGACATGGGTTTGTAAGGGTGGGGGTCAGGAGAACTCTTTATTCAGGTTGATATATTTAGTACCCTTTTAGTGGGTATTCTGGGTTCCATGTCTTTAACCTCTTAACGCTCAGCGTCCGATATATCGGACGCTGAGCGCAGTGACTTAGCGCTCAGCGTCCGATATATCGGACGCTGAGCTGATGCCGGTTCAGCTCAAGATCTGAGCCGAACCGGCATCGGGAAAGACGGGGTGCCGGCTGTGACTGATAGCCGGCACCCCAGTGTAACACCCGCGATCGGAGTTGTCTCCGAT